>CM057459.1:230037500-230702500 GCA_016271365.2 Neoceratodus forsteri
TATACTTATGGACTGTGGGTTTTCTCCAATATTAGTGCTACATGTTGGCACAAACAACATCATACATGATGACATAGATGAAATAAAAAAAAGACACAGTGACTTTATTCAATCATTTAGAAAACTTTACAAGTAATATAGCATTTTCAGAAATTTTACCTATACCCAGAGCTTTAGATCGGATTAACAATAAAATCAAAAGTTACAATGATTGGCTGCATAAATGGTGTCTTCAACAATCACTGACTCGCATTACTCATTGGGAAGATTTTGTTTATAGGCCTTACTTATTTGCTAAAGACGGCCTACATCTTAGCATTAGCAGAAATTCTCTTCTTAGCAAACATGTTCTTAATCATCTATCTAGGAATTTAAACTAATAGACTTGTGGATGAAACCTGCTGTCTCGTCCCCATACTGTTAGGCTTAATAAAAAGAGTTTCTGTAAAAATCTTAAGGGGCTTAATTGTTTGTATTTCAACGCTAGAAGTCTCCCAAATAAGCTTGATGAACTAAAAACTAAAGTGGCTTTAGATAATATTGATATAATTTCTATCTCTGAAACATGGGGAAATGATAAATAAAATAGTGTTCTAAATATCTCTGGCTATATCCTGTTTTCTCTAAACAGGAAGCATGAGACATGGAGGAGTAGCAATGTTCTTGAGAGACACTTTACAATCTATTGATATTTCAGATAAAATAAGAAAGCCAACTACCAACACTGAATCTTTATGGGTTAAGGTTATGATCAATAACACTAAGGGTATAATATTTGGAACATGTTATCATCCCCCTAATTCTACTTTGACAGATCTTGAGGCCATTATACGTGAAATTTATACAGTTTGTACACTGGGAGATGTTGTGTTAATGGGCGATTTCAACATCAGTGATGTCGGTTGGGTTAGACACACAGCTAAGTCTGGTTTAGGTAAATCATTACTTGATATTAGTATACAATGTAATCTTACTCAGTGTATTAATTCTGCCACTAGGGGGAATAATACCTTGGATCTTGTATTTCATAGCAATAATTTACAGGTAAATAATGTTAGGATCTCTGTCCCTATTGGTGGCAGTGATATAACACTCTGTGATTTCAACTTGAATAGCCACTTAATCTTGCTCATAACTGTACCAAGGTATGTATATATATATATATATATATATTTATACAATGGGGGTGAGAGCTATTCCAGTGCAATAAATTGAGATATTCTCACTGCAGTGAAATAAATGCTCACTGCGGTGAGATAAATGCTGATGACATCAGTGGAGTGAGATATATCCTGCTGCAGTGAGATAAATGCTGATGACATCAGTGGAGTGAGATATATTCTGCTGATGTGACTCACTCATTTACTCAAGCTAGCATTCCAGATGAAAGTGCTTAAAAAATCAGTTTGTGTGTCTCACTGAAGCCTGCAAATCACTCAGCACTGCAAAACACTTACCTGTATCCTAAAGTTTCCAACACTTCTATGCCATTTCTGTGCTAATCTCAGCATAAAAGCAACCTGAATTCAAATGAAACTCATTTACAAAGCAGTTTCTTTCTCACTGCAAGCTGCAACTACAGAAACACATATAACATAGAAAAACACACTTACCTGTGTTCCAAACTTCTAACCCATTTCTGTGGTAAACTCAGCTTCAAAAACCTAAATTCAAATGAAACTCATTTACAAAGCAGTTTCTTTCTCACTGCAAGCTGCAACTAACACATATAGCATAGAAAACACACTTACCTGTGTTCCAAAGTTTCCAAACTCTAACTCATTTCTGTGGTAAACTCAGCTCAAATGAAACTCATTTACAAAGCAGTTTCTTTCCCACTGCAAGCTGCAACTAACACAATTAGCACAGCCAAACACAATCACCTGTGTTTCACAATGCTTCTAACAATCACAGCCCATTCAGAAACATTCCCACACTCTCAGACCACAGACAAACACTGCTTTCAGTATAACCTAGACCTTGGAGTAATGAGCTCTGAACAAGCTTGATACAGTCAGCAGACCAGACCTGGGTTTGATTCTCACAGCCTCCACTTGCATACTGTGAAAATCTGAACAAATCACTGAACTCCCCAGTACTCTTAAAAACACACCTGCCTACCAAAAATTAGTTACTAAAGACTAAAACTCCAAAAAAAACAGATACAGGGAAAAAGATACAGCAAAACATGACACTTCATACGCTCTCACCCCATTTGTATAAATAGCACATGATGTGCAGATCGTGAATATGGAAATATTCTCACTCCTGCAGAGTGGAAGTTGTGATTTCACTGTGGCCTTCGGCACTGTGAGAATACAGAGTCATTTCCGCAGGAGCAGAATATTTCCTTATATCCTTACTCCTGCCCATCATGTATCCCTTATATATATATATATATATATATATATATGAGAAAGCAGACATCACTGGTATGAAGCAGCGGTTAAAAATATATGTTGGTCCAATGTTTTATCTGCTACAGATATAAGGGGATATTACAATAAACTTAAAGATACTTTATGTTACCTACATGATACTTTTATTCCAGTTAAAATAAAAGAATGTTTGTGGTCGTTATAAACCTAAATGGATGAATTCTAACATTAAAAAACTTATTAAACTTAAAAATAGGAGACATTCTATATATCTTAAATCACCCACACCAGCAAATTGGAATTCATATTTATCTTGTCAAAAGAAATGCAAAACAAGTATCCAGAGATCAAAGAAACAATGGCAGTATAAGTTAGCATCTGAAGCAAATAAAAACAATTCCAAATAATGTTTTCCTATGTAAATTCATTAAAAAAACCTACAGGTTCAGTGGGTCCATTAATATCTGATGATGGTATTCTATCTCTTCCTAGTGATATGGCAAACTTTTTTAATTCTAAGTTTTGTGAATTTAATGATAACATTCATTCTAATTTACCACTCAGTGTGTCTCAGGATACTCCTATTTCAATATCTGAAAATTAATACATGATAAACTTATAAAGTTGAAAGGAAAGATTACTGCATCCCCTGATAATATTTCTGGCAATCTGTTATTTCTTCTAGCTGATTGTTTATGTCTCCCCTTAAATTACCCTTTGAGCAATGTATTAACTCCTCCTTCATACCATAATCTTGGAAGGTGGCTTATGTGAGCCCCATATATAAAAAAGGTCCCCGAAATAACTGGGAAAATTATCGTCCAATAAGTCTGACATCCCCCTTATGCAAACTCTTCGAAGGGCTTATAACAGATATGCTATCTAAGACATTAAGTGAATTAGATACAACCCAGCATGGATTCATAAAAGGTCATAGCTGCCTCACAAATTTACTCTGCTTTTATGAAGACGTTAATCTTCAATTAAGATAATCGCATACCTTATGACATAGTTTATATTGAATTTAATAAAGCATTTGATTCAATCCCTCATTGAAAAACCATTAAAAAAAAATAAACCCTTCCAATAAATCACAACATTATGAGTTGGATATCACACTGGCTGATTGGTCATTCACAGCAAGTATTGATAAATGGTCATCTGTCTTGTTCCAAGTGGGGTGCCACAAGGGCAAGTTCTGGGTCCTTGTTTGTTTCAGACTTTTATTGCTGATTGTTACCATGAACTGCCATTCAAATTCAATAAAATATGCTGATGTTATCAAAATAGGCAGGTCATGCTATGATCATAATAGTATCAGATCAATTCAGAAAGAGCTAGATCATATAACTGAATGGGTGAAGATCTTGGGTATGAGATTAAATTCTGACAAATGCAAAATAATGCATCTGGGTCCTCAAAATCCTAATAACTTATAGGTTGGAAAATAAGCCCCTCCTGTGTACCACAATGGAAAAAGATCTTGGTGTATATATCACCAATGATTTCACGGTTAAAATGCAGATAAACAAAATAATACAAAAAGTAAATGGTGTTATGTGGTCTATTCTTAGGAATATTAAATCTTGAAATAACAGGGTTTTATTGCCTCTATATAGAGCTTATGTTCTTCCTCACCTAGATTATAACTCCCAGTTTTGGTGTCCTTTTAAGAAGCAAGAAATTCTCCAGGTCGAAAAAATTCAGAGAAACTTTACCAAACATATAAAAGGATTAACTGATATGTCAAATGAACTTAGACTCAACTCTCTTAAGTTAATTTCTCTTACCACCAGACACATGAGAGGTGACCTCTTATTCATGTATGATGTTATCAAGGATTATCATCTAATATATAACATGGGTTTTGGCTTTAAGAATACTGTTTTTAACACCAGAGAACATCCTCTCCAGTTACTTGGGAGGGGTTTCAACTATATTCCTCAGAAGTATTTTTTCACAGTGAGGATTGTTAATCCATGGAATGCCATAATTAGTGATTCAAAGTCAGTTTTTAAGGGTAGACCAGATAAATATCTACTTTCCAATCCTATCATTAAATTCTAATCATTATAAGGAGCAATATGGGCCTTTAAGCCTCCTAGCTCCTTAACTACCAAGTATGAAACCTAATATGAAACAGTCACACTGCCATTTCATTAATTGGTCCCAAAAAGTGATTCCATGCAGTGACCATGAAATCACCTTTTGGGACAGAATAACGAGATGACAGTGACTGAATTCATGATCTGGGGTCCCAAGAACCCTATATTGAAAATGTGGTTCCAGAATTCACAAAAATGGCTGAGAGATGCACCAAAGTTGAAAAAAAAACCACATTTATGCTATTATACAGCTTACCAGCATTTCTTCATTCTCCATTGGCTTTAAAGAGTGCAGACATGTTCCTGGTCCACCGAAGACCATCACGCCAAGCTCCGGAGGTAAGTATGGGGTGAGGAGTGTGTGAGGAGGTGGGGTGCACAGAGGGTGGCTGCAGGCTGGGGAAGGGGACAAGATGGTGAGGGACCATTTCTTTTGTTTCAGGTAACAAAAATAGAATTCACCATGGACTGTTTTCTTTTTTTTTGACAGGTTTGGCCACACTGGGGTGGGCTCCCAGTATGACACACTTCTTTCAGGGGGCATGTTAGCCACACTAGAATGGGTTCCCAGTGTGGCACACAATCAGGGTGGGATAGCAGCGGGAAAATGGGGAGGGGGTTAACATGCTGACAGGGGGATTGGGTACCCCTGTCAACAAGCATATCTGTGTTTGGAGGCATGATACCGAGGGGGAATTGGACACCCCCTCAGCAGACCACATCAGTAAAGGGGTCACATATGCAGACACGGGGATTGAGTACCCCCCCAGTCAGCTTCCTAGGGACTGTGAACGTCGAGTGGTGGGCTGCAAACCGCCACCTGCCATGTTTATTGAAATGTAACACCAGGCAAGGCACGCCCTGCAATGAGGGGTCACTCCCTCATTGCAGCAGCTAAAATGTTTCAAGTTGGTGGCACGTTTTGCAACTGCTGTCATAGACAGTGTGCAATCTAATTCGTGCCATGGAGCTCATCCCTAAGAAGCAGTGGCGCCACTGACCACAGCGTGACTGTACCTCCAAAACCTGCTCTTCCACTTCAAGGAACTCTGATATGTTGTCTGTGCTGCATAGGCAAGGCAGCATAAAAATGAGGTACTCACAATATGTATGTATTGTGATATGAAACAAGTGAAATGTCTACCTACATTTTATTTGCTGCACTGCATTCAAGTAAGTAAGTAATGTAAATATTTATTTCTATAAGGTGCCCTTCCAAAGTTCAGGGCACCTTTACAATATCCTTCATACAGTATTAAAAACCATAATTATGAACAACATTTAAATTCAAAACACAATCTGACATAATTCAAGTCACTAAAAATGTTTGGTTAAAAAGGAAGTAAAGCTTAAATAAAATTTACAAAAATGTTTTTGAAAAATTCAACATTTCTTCATAACTTCATTGTTTTTTGACACATTGACACCACATTTTCAACATAGAGAGTTTATTACCCCACCTTATGATCAATACAGGTGGAATTTTTCAGATGCCGTCTAAAAGGTGATTTCACAGAGTGACTTTTGAAAAATGTTATCTACTGTACCTTGTTCATTTGGTGTGGTCCCAGAAAGACTATGTTGAAAATTTTGTGCAAAAATGTTAAAAAATGACATGAAATGAAATAAAAGTTATGAGAAAAAGTTCAAAACACATTAAGATGCCAGTAACCAAAGTTACTTTGTTTCAGTCAGTTCCTGGTCAGTGTTGGAAGCAGCAGGATATGCCAGTCATCATTGGTGTTCAGTGGATAAATAAGTGAGGGGTGCATGGAGGGAGTGGGTTGGTGGGTATTGAGAAGGGGGTCTGGTGGGAGTGGGGTTGTTGGAGGGTTGGGAGTAGAAAACATATTTTTTTCCTTTTTACAGGTTTACAAGACAACAAGGGACAAGATGACAAGGGATGGTTTCCTTTATTTCATGTATTAACACTGTGGATTTGGCACCCCAGTTTTGATTTGCTGTTTAGTGGCACTTGGGGTGGGCACCCTGCTGTGTGGAGTGACTGTGTGTGTGTGTGTGTGTGTGTGTGTGTGTGTGTAGGGGGGATTTCAAAGCTGGATCAGTGGGAGTGGTGATACCAGTGACGGGGTTGAACATGCACCCACTGATGGCCATATAATCAAGTATGGTTGGATGGGAGGGGGGATACCAGTGATGCCATTCACAAAAAAGCTGGATTGAGCACTGGCTGCTTGCAACATGCACCTCCCCAGCCCTGTTCTGTTGGGTGTCATTCCAAGATGTTTGCTTTCTGCTGTGCACAAGCAAACATAAAATGGATATTTAAGTAGTCTCTGGGGTTCATGGCATGATCACCTGGGGATAAGTGATATGAGAACAGGCTAGAGGCCCTTAACAAGTTCACCCTGAAGAAGAGTCGGATGCAAAGAGACATGATCTCAGTCTTGCACTAATTCAAGGGTATTGAAACTATGGCACATACTGAGATGTTTTATCTAGTGTCCTTCAGCTGGATGTGGCAACACCCTGAAGTTCACATGTGGTAAACTAGGAGGTAACATTAGAAGGCACTTTTCTCCCAGAAAGTGGTGAACATGTAGAATCACCTACCAGTAGAGACAGTGAATGTGAAGACTGTGTAAGCCTTTAAGGTAAAGCTGGAAACATTTCTGCTTACCAAAGGAATCAATTGTCACCCTGCATAGTAGAGTGGGCAGGGGATCCCTGTGAACTAGTATACGCATATACAGAATACTTTTTTCCATCCCTAAATATGAAGCAGGGTGATAGGGGATAGACATACTGGGCCTTGTGTCCATGTTGACCTTCAATTATTATGTTACTGTGTTACTATCCACACTTACAGTACATACAGCAAGTCAGAGAGGTTTCTGAACTCTTAACTTAGTATAGGGTGGGGATGGTGCAATATTGTCAATTTCATGCTTTAAAACACTTGTAACTAACTATCTCTGCAACCCATGTCCATGTTACAGTTGATTCCTGTTCCAAAAAATGATTCATACCAGATATATGATAATACTGTCTTTTTTTAAATATGTTTGTATATGTATTTTTGTGACTACGTCTGTATATGAAGTTTTGTAATTGGTCGCAACTGTAAATGAGAGTATCTCTCAGTTTGCCTACCAATAAATCTGAACCTGAATCTGGGATACATTATCTGCCCTTCCCAATGCTCCAAAACATTTACACTCAACAGCTTAGTGTGCTGTCTCTGAGCCACTGGACTGGGTGTGCTGTGATGTTCTGCTTTTTCGGGACAAAATAAATGTAGAAAAGAATAAACTGATTCTGAGTCTCTAGGTGTGGCACTACAAAATGGGGCCATGAGCAGGTGCCCCATTATGGCCACTCACCTAACATCTCCCTATAGATGGCAGGCAGTCATTACTGGGAAGAAGACCCAACTGCGATTAAGTTAGAATGTAAACTGCTCTCTGCTCTCCAACATATTGCCTCCAAAAAACATATAAACACTACAAACAGGTATCTGCCTCTATCTCTGAAATCAAACAAAGAGGCAGAAGACGCTGCAGAGCAGGACACTGCAGCACAGGAGCTAGCACAACAAAACTCACCCAAATCAGGAACCAAAACAAAGAAAGCAAAAAGGAAATCCAAAAAACTTCTGATCATAGGAGATTCCATGATTCGGGGAGTTGATACCCATCTCCAGCCAGGGGTTATGGTCAGATGTCTCCCGGGTACATCAGCATGGAGAGACACTGACCGCATTGCTAAAATTGTTCACAAAGCAGGAGAAAACATTGATGTCCTAGTACACATAGGGACTAATGATCTTGCCAGCTGGTCAGTTGTGGAGACCAAGGAACACCTGACCAGGCTGGGTGACAAACTATCATCTATTTCATCCGGCATCTCCTTCTCTGAGATCCTGCCAGTCTGGGAGAGGGGAGCAGATGGACAGAAGGTCAGAGAAGGGGAGATAGAGGAGCTAAACACGTGGCTCAAGGGCTGGGCCAGGAAAGGACACAGATTTGTAGGGAACTGGCAACAGTTCTGGGAGCGAAAGTTCTTTAAATTTGATGGACTGCATCTGACTAAGGAGGGAGTCAATGCATTGGGGCAGAAGTTTGACGTCTTTGCAGAATATTTAAACTAGCAAATGGGGAGAGGGGTGCAGCACCCCATACGTCAAATGGGAAGAACACCCCTCCCCCCTCAGCTAGTGGTCAAACGGGGATTCAGCATGTTTGCAGTTCATTTGTATCACCAGGTAAGAAAAAAGGTTTGTCTCCCCATACGACGCACAGGGGTAATGCCAAACCTCACCCAACAACTAACACACCAAAATCTGGCCAATGGAAAATCATGTACACAATGCTCACAGCCTGGGAAATAAGATCCCAGACCTGCAGGCAATAATGTCAGAGGCTAAACTGGACATAGTAGCAATTAGTGAGACATGGTTTACCAGTAACCACACTTGGGAGACTTCAGTACCTGGCTATGTATTGTTCAGAAGAGACCGAGGTGCAAAAAGGGGGGAGGAGTGGCCCTGTATGTCAATGAAAATATCAAAGCTACAGAAATTCAGAATACACATATGGAGCTAGAAGAACTGTGGGTCACCCTGGAAACAGGAAATGGGACAGCCATAAGAACTGGGGTTGTCTACAGGCCCCAGACCAGGGGGAGGACATAGACACATTACTGTTAGAAGATATACAAAACATGACAGCTAAAGGGGAGGTTCTGATAATGGGAGACTTCAACATGCCGGATACAGATTGGTCAATACCAGCAGGAACATCTGCCAGAACTAGACACATAGTGGATTCCCTGCAGGGGGAGGGCCTCAAACAACTGGTACAGCAACCCACAAGAGACAGGGCTATCCTAGATCTAGTGCTGACTAACAAGGAAGGGATCACAGATCTCAGGTAGAAAGGTCACCTGGGGCCAGTGACCATCACATGGTATGGTTCAATTTGGCTACTACATCTAAATCATCCCATTCCAAGGCAAAATGTGGGACTTCAGAGGAGCTGACTTTGATAAGATGGCCAACAGAGTTAAGCTAGCCCTGGCAAAAAGAAACACAGGTGAGGGTACAGGCAAAGTGGGCAAGCATTAAGGATGCAATACTTGAAGCAACATCCCATTGTGTTAGACAGAAAAGGAAGTGCAAAAGAAGAAGGAAACCACTTTGGTTCTCAAATACAGTAACAGAAAAGGTCAGAGCCAAAAGGCTGGCCTTCAGGAAATATAAGGGAACACAGCGGATGAAGATAGGGAGGCATACCAAACTGCCCTAAGGGAAGCAGGGAAGGCAGTAAGGCAGGCAAAGTCCCAAACTGAGGAAACACTAGCACAAACAGTAAAAGAAGGTAACAAGACTTTCTATAGATACATTAATGAAAGGAGAAAGTTCAGAGGGGGTATTGCTAAGCTTAATGGAGAAAAGGGAGCATGTGAGGAGGAGGACCCTGTAAAGGCATCTATCCTAAATAGAAACTTTTGCTCAGTATTTACTGAAGAAAAGGTAGGGCAGAGCCCACAGCTCAGCATCATGGACACAGGGGGGAGGGAGGTGAGCACTACTCTCTCACAAAAAGAAAGGGTCCTACAAGAGCTTGCTAAGCCCAGGGTGGATAAGGCAACGGACCTGATGGCATGCATCCCAGGGTACTTAAGGAGCTAAAGGTGGAACTAGCAGAGCCATTAGCAGAACTGTTTAGTGAGTCTCTGAGCACAGGAGAGGTCCCAGAAGACTGGAGAAGGGCTCTATGTGATCCCGCCTCCCAAGAGTGGTAGCAGGAGGAGGCGGAAACTACAGACCAATCAGTCTTACCTCAGTAGTGTGCAAGATTATGGAGGCACTCCTTAAGGAAAGGATAGTGCAACACCTGGAATCCATAGGGCACAGGATCCAAGACAGCATGGGTTTACAAAGGAAGGTCTTGTCAAACTAATCTCATAGATTTCTTTGACTGGGTAACCGGAGTGGTGGACCAAGGGGGAGCAGTTGATGTCGCCTACCTTGACTTCAGTAAAGCTTTTGACACTGTTCCACATAGAAGATTGATAAATAAGCTGGGTAGGCTCGTGGTGGGTCAGAAGTTGGTCAACTGGGTGGCAAACTGGTTGATGGGCAGAAAACAGAGAGTGGTGGTAAATGGTATACAGTCAGAAGAGATGCAAGTCACAAGTGGAGTACCTCAGGGATCAGTCCTGGGGCCAGTCTTCTTCAACATCTTCATTAGTGACCTTGCAGATGGACTAGAGGGTAAGGCTTGTCTGTTTGCAGATGACACCAAGATCTGCAACAGAGTAGATGATCCAGATGGGTGGGCAGAATGAGAAGAGATCTGGATAAACTAGCAAATGGTCAGAAGAGTGGCAACTGGGATTTAATGCAAAGAAGTGCAAATCATGCACATAGGGAAGAGAAACCCTGAAGCCACCTATAGGCTGGGAGGGAGTTGCTAGCAGTCACAAAGGAAGAAAGAGACTTGGGCATCATCATCACTGATGACCTGAAATCATCAAGCAGACCTCTAAAGCAGTAGGTAAGGCTAGGGGTGTTAGGGTGTGTATTAGTAGGGTATCACAAGTCGTAAGAGGGAGGTAATAATCCCTCTTTACAAGACACTGGTTAGGCCCCATCTGGAGTACTGTGTGCAGTATTGGAGGCCACATCTTCACAAGGACATTTACCAAATTGAGGCAGTCCAGAAAAGGGCAACCAAAATGGTGCAGGGACTGCATCAGAAGACATATGAGGACAGATTAACAGAGCTCAATAACCCTTGAGCAAAGGAAGGAGAGAGGTGATATGATCGAGGCATTTAAACACCTCAAGGGCATTAACAAGGTGAAAGATTCTAACATATTTAAATATAAGAAAAATAGCAGGACAAGAGGACACAGCATGAGATTAGAGGGGGCCCATTAAGGGGGAATGTGAGGAAATTCTTTTTCACAGAAAGGGTGGTGGATGCATGGAATGGCTTACCAAAAGAAGTGGTGGCTATGAATATAGTGCAGGGCTTCAAACAAGCATGGGATAGGCATAAGGGAGCAATACAAATGACTATGAATAGATAGGCCACTGACAGAGCAAAGGCCTATGGCACATTTATAAGGTAGAAAAATAAATGGGCAGACTGGATGGGCTTTGCGGTCCTTATCTGCCGTCAACTTCTATGTTTCTATGTAACTGAAGTTTGGCTTCAAGTCTGGGCCTGAAAATTCAGTTCAGCTTTGCCCATCCAACTGAACCACATTGTGTGCCAATGCAGTAGTTTTCATAGGGTAAAACAGACTACAAAGAGGGGTCCTTGATGTCAGCAAGGAATATAAATTGTATCTTACCTATGTTAGGTGCTGTTGTCATGCATCTGCTGTGGATAGCTGTGGTGTTGTGACAGAGTCTACAAAACCCACTGTGACTGCTATGGCCCAATGTGAGCAACTATATAGTAATAGTTATTATTATTGCTGACCTCAAAGTGTACACATCCCATAGTCTCCAGCTCTCCACTTTCCCTAATACCAAAAACTATATTCTCCCTTGCAGCATCATACATTTACAATAATAGTTTTGTATTATTAGTATTATTTTATACCACTTCTATTACTTTTATTTTTGTTTTAAATATAAGAAAGCCCTTAAAACTCTGACTGAGGCATTAATCGACCTTCCTGGTGGTGAGAGAATACTTCTGGGGGACTTTAACTTAGATTGGTCTCAGTACATTATAGGAGGTGGAAAGGGTGCCTTACAAGGCACTCAGCTCACACAACTTGTAAGTGCCCTCACCAGAATCACACTACCCTTGACTGTATCCTTGCTTTGAAACCAGAAAACTTCAAAGTGGTGGGTACCTTTGCTGACTCAATAAGTGACCATGCTCCAGTCTTCAGAATGTGGAAGAAAAAATATCTGACCCCCCAAAAAACTTTGTGAGCCTGGGATTTCCTGAACTTTGATACAACTTCCTTTCTTAACACACTATCCAGGGTAGATTGGCATCCAATAAAAACAATCCCCACTATTGATGCTGCATTAGACTTTTTCGCAAATAACTTTCTCTCTGAAGCAAATAAGCATGCCCCCCTCAAGTAAATTAAGAGTCAGGGGGCAACAATCAAAGTTGTTATCCAGAGAGTTCAAAAAGCTCCTGAAAGACAGGGAGAAAGTATGGGAAACCTTCAAAATCTCAGACCTCGCTCTCTCGATTAACAAAAATACAGAGAGCTACAGAACATATGTAAACAAGAATTAAAAATTGCAAAAAGGAGTTATCTAACAAATCTACAAGAACAGAACTTAGCGGATCCAAAAAAGTTCTGCTCCCACATTAATGCTCTCTTAAAGGGTTGGTCCTCACAAAGCCACTGTAATGTAATAGTCAACGGGAAGCTCTGTGAAAGTCCCAGTGCTGCGCCCATGGCTCTAAATACCTTTTCCACCAACCTTTATAGATATAAAAACTATTCACAAGCCCCTTCCCCTACACGCCCTGACCTTACAGCTAGCAACCTCCCATGCCACAACTTCCATTTTAGACTTGTGACAAGAAAGGAGGTGATGTTACTCCTCAAAAGGCTCAAAACTACAGGTACTGCAGGTCACACTAAGCTTGACCCTAAACTCCTTAACCTAGGAGCTGCAGTAATTGTTTATCCTATTGCACTACTTTTCAATAGATCTATCTGAGAAGAAATAGTCCCTTCCATCTGGAAAGTGGCCTTGATAACTCTGGTGCAAAACGGCAAAAGCGCTAGTGAAAAATTATCACCCTGTCTCAATCCTTTGCACCTTAAACAAACTACTAGAAATACTAGTCTACAACCAGGTCGTGGACTACGTCAAAAAGCATGACTTACTCACTGCAAACCAATATGGTTTCATAAGAACCACGGGACTGACACTGCCTTAGTCCATCTGACCACAGACATCCTGGAGGGATTAAACAATGACTTAATGACTGTAGCAGTCTTTATTGACCTGACCAAGGCCTTCTATTTTGTTACTTCTAACAAAATAAAAATCCTTATTTTTTGATAACCTGTCTCTGCAATGGTTTTCAGACTACCTTACAGATACGTCACAGTTCGTTAACTTGAAGAGTGATCTGTCCAATAAATGCCTCTACTGGGACAGGGTCCCACAAAGATCAATATTGGGTCCTCTCCTCTCCTCCTCTTCTCCCTGTATGTCAATGAAATGCCTGCTAACTGTGATGAAGCAAAACTACTACTATACACAGACAACATGGTAATATATCATAGCTCAAGGGAATTGACCAAACTGAACTGCCTGCTCACTAGAGACAGGCACTCACTCAAGGACTGGCTTCAAATAAGCAAATTGGTCCTAATGATAAGAAGACAAAGGCCATCCTCTTTGGACCAAAAAGTCTATGCCCACAAAGGGAGCATCTTCAAACCCCTTCCTTTTCAAATGGATCCAAAATTGAGATGGTAGATTCCATTAAGTACCTGTGTGTTTTACTTTTATCAGGATATTACCTTTAAGGCGCATATTGAATACATCATGAAATCTCTACATCAAAAGCTGGTCTTCTATACCATCTAAGCCCCTAACTCATCAAAAAGTATTACTCGTGCATTAGTAACTCAGTCCTCCTGCCCACCCTTCTCTATGGCTCTCCAGTCCTCCACTCAGTTAGAATGTCTGAGTTAGAAAAGCTCAAAACACTATATCATACTATAGCTCATTTTGCAGCAGGGTACTGGAGTCCCTCAAATGTCCCTCCTACAACGGTAGGGTAGAATATGTCTCCCTTTGCCTTGCCTTCAAGGTAAAAGGCATCAAAGCTCCTCCTAACCTCAACAACTTAATAATTAACAAACCAGAGTGGTGACCCCTTAGATCCTCCTGTCGATCACTCCACCAGGTCCTAAAAGTCAGAATCATGGCAAACAGTAGGTCTTCTGCTAACTGGATCTCTATCATCTGGAATGCCCTTCCCATTGCTTTTCAAGAAGTCTCTTATCTTGGGGGCTTTAAGAAAGGTCTAAAGGCATGTATATTAATGAGATGGACATGCAACCAGACTAATGTATTAATTTCTTTTTATTAATTTCCATTGCAAATATAGTCATGCTCGTGATGTAAGTTGTTCTGTTTGCAAAAATGGGCACAAAACATGGCTTCTGATGTCACATGACCAAACAGGTCTTATGGGAAACATTGGCTAAAGCTGATCAGGGAAAAGTTCCCTTGGGAACATTCAGCCACAGATTCTTTAAGGCAGATGGGAGAGTGCAAGTTTGAATTCCTTAGTCAGCTTAAAAGGTAAGAAACATGGGGTTACACACCTTGGACATTCTTTAAAACAGAATCATAAAAGTGAACAGAGTGGGGTGGGAGGTGGAGTGAGCCAGCTGGCCTGAATGATGTCAACCATCCATACACACACACACACACACACACACACACACACAGCCCCCCATATGCTGACCCACCCATTTGGGGGGGGCAGGGGGAAACTGTTACTCAAAGGGTCGGAACCACCTCCCACAATCAGAAAAATAAATAAAATGAGGTGCTATAAGAAAGCACTTTTTCTTGGACCCAATAACATCTGAAATCCCAGAGCCCTGCAGCTAGAAATCTGCTAAGAAAGACAGCTTAGGGAGTAATGTTTTCGTCAGACAGCAGCAGGTAAATAAATAGGTTTTAAAGTGAGAATAGCTCAGAATCTTCTATCTGCAACCTGTCTTGTGTAACTTCATTTATTTTCATTTCTAGTAAACTGCAATCCTTTTGTCTTACTGTATATAAATCCTATTGTAAATACTTGTAGTCTTTTAGTAAAACAATAAATTTTTTATAGAATCAATGACTGCTTGCTTTATTAAAAACAGTAATTCTGCTATTTCTGCTGGACTCTGTCTTGCATTTCGTCTCAGAAGGGATACGCTAAACACAGTTTTTGTGTTGACCTTCTTGACCCTGTGCAAAGGAGGAGGTAAGATTTCTGTTGGTAAAAACCGCGGTGGTGGAAGTGAACTTGAAGTCCCAGGTTAGGGATTTTCATCACAATTAGAACAAAGCAAGTGCAATTGATACTGTTAATAGGCCTAAACATTGCTATTCCACTGTTCGTTACCAAGCTACTCTAGCTAATGTCCTAGCTTTCGTGGTAATATAAATGTAAAATATATTTTTGTACACTTTTGTAAATTCATGCATAGACTATGTTGGTATATCATTCCCACAGTGTTTCTCTGTAACCTAACCTGTCCATTTGTACAGTACTGTGAGTGTCCAACCAATGCTTCCCTGTGACTGCAATTTGTTGAAATATCTCTAATTGATTCCAGGTCACCCCTGAAAAAGAGACTGTCAGAGACCCAGTGGGTTTACCTGGTCAACAAAATTCAATAAGTAAATAAGATAATAAACAGTAATATGATGATAGTAACTTAATATAACATCTGTTTTTTCATTGTATGCTTTTTTTACATGACAAGACAACATGATTTGTCATAGTAAATGTTTTATGTTGAAAAGGATTCGTTAACTTCTATGGTTTCCATTTAAATGTAATTTTATAATTATTATTATTTTTTATTTATATACCAAGAACAATGTTTGTATGATAGCACAATAGCATGCTTCACTAGGATGCTGTAAAAGATCCTATGTAATGGCTAAGGATGGATGAAATTGGGATTATTCTGATTAACTTCACTTGATGTGGAGAAATCAACCATGAAATTCCACACTTCACAGAGTTTTTCTTTACAAGGTGAAGATGGTCCTAAAAAAATCTTTTAAAATCTTTATAAGGTGACCAAAAACATCCCGGAACATGAGGAAATAGTAATTTGCAGATTTTTCTTAAGTTCTAAAAGGAAATGTGGGAGTAGGATCCAAGTTCAACTTACAGTGGAGTCATCACATGGCACAGTGTATTGGGACTGGCTACACAGATCAGACACATTTTTAATTCACTGTTTGTGCCTTCTCACACACCATTACCATGATCTCCCCTGGGTGCCCTAGGTGCCATGGCTTCGTTGGAGTCTGACCCCTACAGTTGCCCATACTGCCATGTGGCCATGGATTTCCCCCTGGGTGGGGAAGAGGGAGGACAACTAGAACTGTTTGTGCTTCATCAGGTAGGGCAGCAGAGGAGTGCAGGGCTGGTCCCCTATGGTACACTGGTATCCACTGTCCATTGGATAGTGGGGCATTTCCTCTGTTTCACCCAGTCCCCACAGACATAGGCATGCATGGGAGGTCCAAGGTACATGTGCATGCTGCAGTGAACCACCGCCCCTCCAAAGGCACCCTCAGTTGCACTGCCATCTGTGGTCACCCAGGCGGCAGTATTGTAGTAAGGCTGGTAACCCACCCTCCCTGAGGAGGAGAGTGTCCCTTAGGATACTTTTTGCACCCAGCCAGCTCCCAATGACCAGAGCACTGTTCAAGTGCAGTTTGACTCTCAGATAGGAAAGTCCAGTCTTAGACTTTGTAATTTATTCAACATAAAAATAGTATAAAAACTTTAAGAAAATTGTGCAAAAACACCTGCAAGTTAAATTTTTTTGCTGGAGGAAAATTATTTGTTAACAGAATTTATATTTTTTTTTTTTTTGTGGAGGGTGTTTTTTTTTGAACTTCTGTTTGTGTATGTTGGGGGCTAAAGTTTGAAAGAGATAGCCTGCAGGTTCTGTAGCCTACTGCAGTGTGACTGCTGGGCTGGTCCTAGAGTACAGTGGACTGTTACTCTGCATAGTACTTTTTACCTATTTTTTTTTAAACTTCAATTTTACTGTACATCAGACGTGTTTTCTAATTCTGAATTGCTGATATTACAGTCTTAACATCTGACTGACAAATACTTATTAATAATAGAAAATACAAATAAATGTCTTTCTGTTAAACTCTGGTAATCAATTTTGTAAGGTGGCTTATATAGTTGCTTTATTTTCCTAAGGGGATACCTCTCTCTCTGCTAAACCCGGTCTATGGGAAAATATACTTTGGTTTAAGTTTCAAGACATTAAGCAAAACAGAAAAAGTGAGAAAACAGGCTAAAATGGAAAAACATATCCTCTATTAAAACAAATTTAAACTGTAAAATCTAGACACCATCTGCATTCTTGTCATGGGGTATAAGCCCATCCTTGTAAATATTGATGCCATGGAGACCATGTTTGAATAAAGTTTTCACTTTGCAATCTCAAAGTACTGGTGATTTGTTCCATAGCTTCTAGCTGGTTCATTCTGGACAACCAGTCCTGAAGAAGAAGAAGAAGATTCAGCATGTATATAGTGCTTTTCATACACAGTGTATCCCAAAGCGCTTTACAAGCAATGCTAGACTGGTAGTGAAGTGACTGAATGTGTGGTGGCAGCCATATCACACACACACAGCCTGTATAATTGTATGAACTGGATTATGGGAAGGGGAATGTTGGCCAGGACACCGAGAATGTTCCCTACTCTTTGCAAAGAGTGCCCTGGGTTCTTTTTCTTCCACCTGGACACCAACCAGGACAACACCAGGATGGGTGGAAGGGACCTCAGTTTAACATCTCGTCTGAAGGACGGCACACCCCAGCAGTACAGCACCCCTCAATACTGCACTCAGATGCCAGCGATTTTTAGGTGCAAGTCCAATCCCGATGTGGGACGAGAACCCATGACCTTCTGGTCCAGAGGCGGATGTGCTACCAACTGAGCCACACTGACAATTATATAAATTTTTTAAGGAGTGGATAATCCAGGGGTTTGTTAAGGAACCTTGTATGCCTAGCGGTATACTATTGGTCGGGACTGTGAGAGGGAGCGGAGACAACCGTCTTGAGGTTATGCACTTCAGTGCTGCGACCCTCATCATTTGGGCCAATTTGGTGGACCATTTAGGTCCAAAAAGTAAAGTCGGAAGGCCCAGTAACAGGTGTGACCCCGTAAAGGTGATTTGTAGGCCTGAAATGTTTTTGATCAGTGTATGGACTTCCCTCCAGAAAAGGGAAATTTTGGGACAGGCCCAGAATATGTGTGTCTGAGTTCCTATGTTCCCACATCTCCTCCAGCACAGATCAGACTGGCTGTGTCCAAAGTGTTTTACTATAGTGGGAGTAAGAAAAAATCTTAATGCAGTTTTCCACTGGAAACTCTCGCCAGGTTGGGGAAATAGTTACTAGCCATCCTCTGCTCAGTCTTCTGTCCCAACTGGATTGAGATATAATGGTTAATAGTTTGTCTTCCATTTTTGTTTCACTTGTTCCAAACCTGATGGGTTGGTGCTAATTAAGATTTTATATAATTGTGAAAGAGGGTGGATGTTGTCTTTAATTGTAATACAATAGTGAAAAAAGTTTTAAAGTTCCATTCTGTCTCTACTTAGCATTAGTAACTTGTTAGCAGATAATATGTAATGACGGATCTGGAGATATCTAAAGTGGTCTTCCTTATGTAGCTGAAACCTATCCCTCAACTGTGTAAATGACATGCACACGCCATTATCTATGCAATGTGCAAATGTTGAAAGTTGATGGGCAGCCCAGAATTGGAAACCAGAGTCTGATCTAGGTGGAGTGAAAGATGGTTCAAACCTAATCAGGGATAAAGGACCTGTGCGCTCTGGGGGTGTGGGTAAGCTTTCTAAGTTGTTTTAAGAATTTTTAAGAAGTGGATAATCCAGGAGTTTGTTAAGGAACCTTGTATGCCTAGCAGTATACTATTGGTCAGGAGAGCCCAAAGTGCCCATCCTCTAAGAGATTCTTCTTCTAGAGGATACCACCTGGAATTTTTTCTGTGTTTAGCCCAAGTATATAACTGTGCCCCTCTGGCTGCCACAAAATAAAGATAGAATTGCAGGATGGCCAATCCGCCTCTTTCCCAGGGAGTTTGTTAGATGTTTCTGGCTAATGTAGGGCGTTTGTCTTCTAAAGGAACTTCTGTGTCACCTTTTGTAAAGCTGTCCAGAATTCTCTGGGAGACTGTAAAGGAAGGGTTTGAAAAAGAAAGAGGAGCTTTGGTAAGACATTCATCTTGAGAGTTTGTGATCTCCCATATAGTGTCATGGGTAATAACTGCCATCTGGCCACGTCCGCCTGAAGGTTTTGAAATAGTTTTATGCAGTTGTTTTTGTGAAGCTGAGTTAGGTCTACAGAAACATTAATTCTAATGTATTGGTTAGTATTTTCATGGGCCCATGCAAAGGGGAAGGTCATTTTGACTTCTCGGGATGGGGATCCACTCAGGATGACAGCCTTGGATTTGGTAAGATTAATTTTGTAGCCAGCCAGAGTACCATAATTGTCTAGCATTCTAAGGAGAGCTGGGACTGAGGTCTCTGGGTCTGAAATGAAAAACAGGCAGTCATCTGCGTATAACGCAATTTTTGGATGTAGCCTTCCACCTCTACCCCTTTAATAAGGGGATGTGTTCTGATGTCTACCGCCAATGACTCAAGGTATAATGCAGAGAGGAGTGGGGAGAGGGGGCAGCCCTGCCTTGTTCCTCTTTCAAGCGGTAATCTGTCAGATAGATGCCCATTCACATTTATTCTGGCTTCCGGAACATTATAAAGGGCTTTGATGATAGATACAAATTTGTCTCCTAAGCCGAATTTCTTCAAGGTCTCTACTAGAAAACTTCAGTCAACCCTGTCGAGAGCCTTTTCGGCATCCATAATGATAGCTAATTGAAATTGTTTAGTAGTAATTTGGGCTGAAATGACATTTAATAAACAAAGTGTCTTGTAGGTAGCGGCCAGAAATAAAACCAGTTTGATCCCTATGGACCAGGGCCTGTACTACTTTTTGTAGGTGGTCTGCCATGGTCCCTGTAAAAATCTTTAGGTCCACTGCGAGTAGGGAGACAGGTCTGTAAGATTTGCAATCTTCTGGGTCTTTATCCGGTTTGAGAGTAACAGAGATCTGTGCCTGGTTCCCATGACCTAAGGGCTGCCGCTTCCCTTCCAGCAGTTTGTTAAAAGTGTCTAATAATGTTGACAATAAGGGATTAGCAAATTCTTTGTAAAATTCAGCTGCATAGCCATCCATTCCCGGGGCCTTCCCATTTTTTAGTTGTTTAATTTTTTGTATGATTTCCGCCTTAGAAATGGGTGTTTCCAATCCCAATTTCTGTACTTCTGTTAGTTTGGGGAGATTCAGTTTAGGTAGGAGAGAATTTTTTCTTGATGACCACAACCTCTTTCTGCCTGGCAGAGGGTTGTGTAGTACTTTTGAAACTGAGCAGTGATGGGGGGGGGGGGTGAAGTCATAGTAGTGTCACCTGTGGTACGCAGCTTCAGCACTGGCCAAGAGGTTTTCTCCTTGCGAAGCTGCCATGCTAAAAGTTTTCCTGCCCTGTTGCCTGTTCATAATATTTTTGTTTAGCATATCAAAGCTGACATTTGACTTGCATGTCTAGGATTTTGTTAAGTTTGTTTTTTAGCCGGTCCAGTTCTATTTCAATGTATTGGTCTAAGTTCTTTTGATGGGATGATTCTAGTTGAAAGATTTTCTTTTCTAGTTCAAGTCTTTCTTTAATTTTAGATTTCTTATATCAAGATGCATATTTGATAGTGATTCCTCTTAAGTAACATTTAAGGCATCCCACCTGCCTCCTGCCTCCGTGTCTCCTGCTGGATTGAAGGCTAAGAATTCCTCCGAAGACTATTGATTTAAATCTTTAAAATCTGCATGATTCAACAGGCTGACATTGAGGCATCATTTAGACTTTGGGGGCCTAGCTGTCAGTTCAACCTCTGAGAAGATTGAGGCATGATCTGATAAGCAAATATTCCCTATGTCGGCCCTAGTAAGATACTGTTAAGTGTTAGATGATATTAGAAAAAATCTATTCTTGAATACATTCTGTACTTAGGTGAGTAAAATGTGTAATCTCTTTCTTTCAGTCTAGTGAATCTCCAAGCATCTACCAATAATAATTCAGAGCACAGTCTGGAAATGACCTTCCTAGCTCTGGCTGGGCCTACAGATTTGGAGCCCACTCTGTTAAGATGAAGGTCTAGTACCAAGTTAAAGTTTATTCCTATAAATATTAGACTATGAGGATCTGGTACAGAATCTGAGATTACTTTGCTTAAGAAGGGTCCCCTCTCTTGTTCTTCGTTTGGGGCATAAAGATTTAAAAAGATACACTTCTAACCTCTATATTCTCCTCTAAGTCTCACATATCTGCCTTCTGGGTCGGAGTCCACCTGTAAAACCTTAAGAGGGACATCTCTTCTTATTAATATGGCTACTCCCCTTCAGTTAGGTTGTTGTTGGTACTCAGCTGCATATACCTCCCCCACCCAACTTCTAAGTAAATTTTTGTGTTCTTCAGCTCTCAAGTGCATTTCTTGTAGAAACACTATGGCGGCATGTTTTTGTTGTAGGTCTTGGATAATTTGTGACCTCTTAATGGGACTGTTAATACCCCTTACTTTCCAAGAAATTGTTTTTAAGTCTACCATATTGGTATATTAGTCATATGTCGGACTGTCTGAAGATATCTAATAGCCTGTATGAACAATCTAAACGTGAAAATCTTATCAAGACATCATAAACCTTTCAAAACTATATACAAGGTGACATCTAAATAGCAGATCGAGCATCAGAAATACTTCAAGGTGTATATATACCCTGTTCCACACCTTTGGAATACTTTTATGAGGTGTGGTAGGAGACTATATCTATAGTCTCCCCACCAAAATAAGTCCACAAGAATGTGAAGTGTCCCAGCTGAGTTGTTTCGGGTCACCTTGAGAATCAAGGTTAATCATTAACCAAGGTTCAACTCAAAGGATTTAATGATCTGTTTAGCAAGTGTGGGGGGCTAGGAGGGAGCCAACCCATAAAGCACCCCTCCAGTGGGCAGGAGTGGAGCTCCACAGGGCGAGAGACAGTCCAGGAGGAGCTCAATATTCTCTGTTCCGTTGTGTTACAGAGGACAGCCCATGTCAGTCCGGGTGGGGAGTCGTCCAAGTCACGTGGGCCGGCCATGCACTGATCCCCACCATGAGGTCCGCCCCCCCACGCTGCTTCTAGCCACTACCTCCAGGACACATCCCATCTCTACAGTATGTCAGCATCTGTTTAGAGGAGTAATAAGGGGTTGACAGATGGAGGGACTCCGCTGTCATGCTTTCTCAGGCTATGCCAGAACAGAACATCTATTTCATAGGCCACAGAGGGACCTACCATAACAAATGCTTCGGTAGGGCATTGTGAGGCACCTTTCAATGCCGCAACTCCACTCCACTATTGGTGATTGCAATATTCTGGGTATAACAACCAGAAATAGAAAGTCAGGTCTTGAGAGTTGCACTTTGTGCCTCAATAAACAGCAGGATCCACTCGGAGTCCGCACCCCCTCCTGTAGATCGTTTGGGTGTGGCCACCTAAGGAGCCAAACACAGAACAGCAGGGAGAAGGTCAGACCCCCCAGAGTCAGAGCGTCATGTTGGACCCCCCCACAATAGCTCAAAACAGAGTCCCCAGACAAGGCAGCTCATGTTAGTCAGCATCCTTGGACCACCCTGCCCCACCGAAGCCCCACACCCCAAAGGGAAGGCCCCTTGAGAGAACCCCCAAGATCTATCCATTGGATCCAGTTCTGGTAGATAGAGTTAATATAATATTTATCTATTTGCCCTGGAGAAAAAAACAAAGGGGTAAATGCCATGATAATATTAGTCAAGCTGCGTATGAACACATTATGAAGAAACATCTAGGCTGCTAGGCCCAAGATATAGCAATTCAAGTCCACAACATTGTTAGTAAGTCCCCTTTTACTTAAGATATGAAGCATTGCATTGCTTGCTTTAAAAAGATGTGGTAAACAGTAAAAAGGGAAAGTAACGGAAACGATCTAGGGCTAATGCATGGCCAAAAGTGAAAACTTTCCTCCCTTCCCTGCTACTATATCAAGGGCAGTCACCAGGATGGAGTCTCTAAATAATCTCTTCCTCCTATTCAAGGGATCGTGACTTATGTAAGAAAAAAGGGCAAATTAGTTTAAGGAAAAAGTACTCAGCCAGTTTCATTTGTAGCTTCATCAAATGGAGAGACCGTGAGAGGAGCTGCATGTGGATCGGGTCCTTGGTGGATCACTTTGTTATGAACACTGTCCCACACTGCTTTGAGTTCCCCTTCCCTCATTATCCATGTATATTTTGTACCCTTCACTTGCCAGGCTTTCTTCATGAGGGATCCATCTGTAGCTCCACTGCCATCTTCCGGGATGATCACTCCATGTTTTCTGGCCCAGTTTACAGCCTCTGCTACCTCCTGGAACCTCTGCCAACCTTCTGAGGTATTCATTTTAATTCTAGCAGGGTATTTGAGTTGTGCCTGGTGCCCACTTGTCATATAAGTTTAACCACACTATATATTTTCTGCCTTAGGGCTAAAGTTTTAAGGGCATAGTCTTGGTCAAAAAAAAAGGTGAACATCATCAAAAAGAACTTGCTTTTTAGCCCAGGCAGCTTGAAGTAACTCCTCTTTGACCCCGTAATCAATAAAGGCTATGATTTCTGAATGGGGCCAAGCCCTAAGATTTTTAGGTTTTGCTATTAAGGATCGATGGGCACGGGTTATACCCAAATTTCTTTCTTTGTCTAGATTGAGAATTTCTTTTAAGAAACTGTCCATAAATGTGGTCATGGCTTCTGTTTCAGTGCTTTCTGGTAAACTGTGCAGGCGTAAGTTATTTCGCCTATTGTGATTTTCAAGATCTTCCAATTGTTGCTGCAGAGCCAGTTCTCTGTGGTGAGGATCTCAGCATTGCATTGTGGGTGTCTGTGAGTGTCGTATATTTGGACATTGAGTCTTCCAAATGATCTGTCCGCTCAGATAGGTCTGTTATACATTTTCTGTCCTCCATGGTTTTATGCTATAATCTAGTTGAGGTTTCATTTATTTGATGGATAGTGCTGCATACAGTTTTGGATGTAATTGTGAAGTCTTCTTCAGTGCTAGTTTGAGCTGCAGGAGTTTGAGATATTAAGTCAGCGATCTCTGCGTGGAGCATGGCCTGCTGCTGCGGACCTTGAGACAGAAATTTCAGTTTTGGATGTGAGTTATTTGATCCATGTTTATGTTTTAATTTAGGAGACACAATTTAGTGCTTGATTGATTGTTTTTCTGACAGGGTGTCAATAATGACGAGGTGGATTCCGATGGATTAGCAGTGGTTGAGTCGAGAGCTCTCAGTTTAGGCTTCCATCTCTTAGAAAACCAGAACTGGAAGTCTCTTGTCTATTATTTTAAATACAATTTTAATTGATTTGTAAGAATAATGTAGATTGTTAACCTCATATTTTTAATATGCACCTGGGAGTATTGTGCACTGTGCTGTTTGTCTGTCATACTCTGTGTGTGTACCCATCGTTCATGCACACATGCACAGTACACAACTACAGTGTGCCAGCACAAACAAAGTGTGTGTGTACCATGTACTGTAACACTTCTTATGATAGCCACTGCCAGACAGTACTGCAGCATAGAGTGAAACCGCATTCTTGTTTAAATCCCAGGTATAAGTCTATGTTAACATATTCTGACTCCATATTAGAGATGTTGCAAAGTTTTAATTCATAGGCAAAGTTAAGGTGATGTCACCAAATTTGTCTTCATGGATCATTTTGTGAAGTTTTTCTATTTAATAGAAAATTCACCAGTGGTAACTTTGACTTGCAACTTTACTAGTAAAGTCTCCTTGGGGTACACCAATGCAATGTTGGGTCAGTTCATCTTACAACTTCACCTATAACTTCTCCTTGGGGTACACCGATGCAAAGTTGGGTTAGTTCATCTTGCAGCTTCACCTTTAACTTCTACTTGGGGTACACCAAGGCAAAGATGGGTCAGTTCATCTTGCAACTTCACTTGTAACTTCTACTTCAGGCACAACAAGGCAAATTTGGGTCAGTTCATCTTGCAGCTTCACCTGTAACTTCTACTTGGGGTACACCAAGATGAAGTTGGGTCAAAATGAAGCAGTTCCTGAGCCAGAGATTTTGCTGCCTCCTGAACTGATCATCTCATTGCCACCTACCCCAGCACCCACCAGCATGGATGCCACAGATGTGGCAGAGAATAATTTATTACCACCCCACTTCCACCAACTACTCCTTTTGGGCTTTGTAGACATAACTCAATCATTTTGTGTTGCATTTGTCTGAAACATGGTATGGTTGTAGCCCAAAAAGAGACACATATATGGTGCATTTGTGATGATTATTGGACTTCAATTGAGATTTTCACACTATGGTCAATTTGGGAGGTGATTATAGTGTGCTGTGCACAACCCATGAATTTTTCAAGGGGTAATATTTCTTACTATTCTAGTACTCACTGAGACCCTTGTTCATATATGAAGAGTGGCCCTTAAAGAGCAACTCTTTATTATAATAAAAAGCTTAAAAACAATAACATTACACTAACGATGGTTTAACTTTGTTATCAAGTTCTTTTTTTTTTTACTTTCCCCTGTGTTGGTCCACTAAATATAGTAAATAATGCAACAATTATTTCACTGAGTCTTTCAAAATGTACCTAACTCTCCCCTGCTGATCACACAATTCCTGTTTGTGACATCACATTCTGTTGTCATGGTGAGCACTATGATGCCATAAACAAAGGCTCTGTAAGGTTGACAGGGGAGATGCAAATGTTTTCAGATGTTTTCTATACAGACTATTTAGACAGACTACCAAGATGTGCGTAAATCATGGAAAGGAACACTGAAATAAAAAAAAATGGATTCTCTAATAAACTGCAACAGATTAATCATCTTATTTATGAAAGCACATGCTGACATGTAGAGTTGCTCTTTAACTCCAAAGACTGGTGGAGTTTTGGTTTGTTTAAATGTTACCCAATGGGACATTAGGGTTAGGGTTAGAGTGAATGTGGTCACTTGCAACCTGTGCAATACATGTGTCCCTCAAGGCAAGCAGGGTCCCTACATGGGTAGTGGGACAAGAGGAGCCATCTCATGGCAAATCACCAGATCTGTGGGAGAAAAAGCAGAGGGAAGTGATGAATGTGGGTGATGGTGGTGGTGATCCGTCCATGCCAGCAGCGGTTTGTGGAGGAGTGTGGGAAGTTCTCATGGCACAATGGGGTGGTGAGCACACCCTGTGGAAGTAGCAACACCGTCTGTTGAAGTTCAAGCTCCTCATGAACCAGCAGCATCAGCAGCACCAGCTGCGCTCACATTGCCACCATTTTTTTTTTACACAAACAATACACAACAGGGATTTCAGGGACTAAGGAGACACATGCAATACTCATACTGCTAAGACAGAAAGGCTGCCTAACCTGCCTTTTTCTTTCTAGAAGTTGCTGCAGCTAAGCTGCCCCCCCCACACACACAGCACTGCCTCACTATATACAATACAGAAAACAAAACTACTACTTTTTTTTTTAAGTCTTTATTGTAAATTTCTTCCAATGGTCGTTAGACAAACATACACAAATACCCAGGTTACACCTGAGCCCACACCCCAAAACTGAGTGTGGCTACTATGTACAGCCATTAGCTATGTACATACACAGCTGCATTGCATACCCCTCAACCACACTCTCCATACCTGTACTCGCTTACAGTGTATAGGACATCCTCCACTTAAATGGGTACATTTATATTTCAGAATCAATATCCCAAGATGTCCCTTCGTGCATATAAAACCATGTTTCACAAGGCAGCAGCCCTTAGGGTAATACCCTGCAGCTGCGTCCCTAGGGAAAAGAGAGAGTCCCCCCCACCCACGAACACTTGGCAGATTTTGTGGCTCCCGCTAACGGATCCAAATAATATTCGATGAGGGTATATATACCTCCAATAGCAAAGAGTAATTAAATAAAGCCCACTACTATTATAGCACCTACTCCCTATCCATAGATCTTTAATTACGTACCATCAGACAGACAGGCCCACGTTTGGGAGATTTTAGACTGCATAGTATAAACCGCCTCCAGGGTCCTCCATCTCTTGTCATAGATTCCTTTTCATCCATTTTGAAGCATTTGCCTTCTAAGCCTGCTCAGCGTTTTCAGCAAATCTCCCACCCACTGGTCATATGTATAGATCAGATCATTTTTCCAGTGCCTCAAGACAAATGCTTTAACTAAGGAGGACATTAAGGAAATATGACCTTTAACAAGTGTACTAGGAATATCAGTCATATCCCCCAAAACACAGATCTCTGGAACAATAAAATCCTTATAGTTCACCATAGGGTCCATATTATGTTTAATTTGCTCCCAAACGGGATAGATTTTGGAACAGTGCCACATGACATGCAATAAATCCGCTGGGTTTGTACCACACCTAAAACATAGGTCTGTCTGTCTGAGGCCCCTAGCACATAGCTTGGCAGGGGTATAGTATATATTAGAAACTACAAAAAATTGCATGATCTTATATTTAGGAATAGGAATATACCTACTACTCCTCCAAACTTCTTTCCAATCAGGTCCCTGGGGGATAATGTCCTTTGTTTTATCCCAATATGAAACTTTTACAGCAGAATCTCCTTCTAAGAAATCTAATAGTAGCTTATACATCCTGGACATGGGTTTTCTGGAATACTTAACTTCCTTAAAGCTATCCCAAATAAACAGGGAATCCTGTGGTCTACCCCTCCCTCTCTCTATTTTTTTGCACCAGATTAGTAACCTGTATTTTCTTAAAGAAGTTTATATTCTTACACTGGTCTGGGAAGACCACCTTATCTCCTCTTATAAAGTCTTCCCATTTTAAGTTGAGCAGTTGAGTAGCCCATTGACTTCTAATTTTCTGTCCCCCAATGAGCATATTTGGGTTACCCAAAATAGGCTGTTCCCTAGAGCCCTTTTGGGCATTCCTTTGATTTTGGGACAAGAGAGTCCACCAGGCCAACATTGACTTATAGATTGGTGTTTGTTTTCCCCCATCTGGTAAATCTACTGGATTAAAAAACAATACTGCTTCTGGGGAAATGCCCAAGTCTGTGAGAATTTGCCTCTCAACCTGGAGCCAAGTTGGGATATATCCCCCCTCTTCCACCGGTCTGTACCATCGACCCATTATCCCTAATTGTCCAGCTACATAATATAAGTGTAAATCCGGAACTTTGAGACCTCCCTTGTTATAGGGTAGCCGAAAAATATTATACTTTCTCCTAGGGGGTTTAGCATTCCATAAAAAATTAGAAATGAGCTTTTGTACTTTAATAAACCAACATTTTGGAACATTATATGGGGATAAATGTGTTGGGTACAAAAGTTTAGGTAATAGGTTCATTTTAATCAAACCTAGTCTCGCTGTCCAGTTTAGAGGGAGTTTATTCCATCTAATCATATCTGTTCTGATTACCGATAGTATCTCACCTAGATTTGTTTTGAGGCCCTTGTCCTCATTAGTTGTAATCCAAATGCCGAGATACTTGATCTTTTTTGGGGACCACTTCAATTGCAGAGGTTCGAAATCCGCTTTGCAAGTGTATACAGTAAGGGGGAGAACCTGTGTCTTACTCAAATTTAACTTATAATTTGATACCCTAGAGAATCTCTCAACTATTTCCAATGCCCTCTTGAAGCTCTTTGCTGGTTCCTGAAGATATAGCAGAATGTCATCTGCAAAGACAGAAATTTTCATTTCCTTCCCTCCAATAACAATCCCCTGTATCGCCGAGTCCATCTGAATCGCCCTTAGTAGAGGCTCCAAGTAAATATTAAACAGAATTGGCGATAGGGGGCATCCCTGTATGGTCCAGTTATCAAGACAAATTTCTTTTGACAAATAGCCATTACATAGAACCCTAGCCGTAGGAGCAGCATATAAATTTTTAATGCCTCTAAGAAGGCCTTCCGGGAAACCCATACTTCTCATAGTTGCAAATAGGAAATCATGAGAAACCCTATCGAAGGCATTCTCAGCGTCTAATGCAATTAATGCCATAGGTAACTTAGAAATAGAGGCCTTATGTAATATATGGTGAAGTTTCTGAAGTGCATCATGCGCCGCTCTACCTGGCATAAACCCTACTTGTTCTTGACTAATTAGCCTAGGGGCAATTTTCAAAATTCTATTGGCCAATATCTTCATCAGCAATTTCAAGTCCTGATTCATCAGGGCAATAGGTCTATAGCTCTCAGGGAATTCTTTGGGTTTATCCGGCTTTGGGATAAGTGTGATATAGGCCTGATATAACGGTGGGTGTGGAACCCCTTCCTGCATAATGTTTGAAAATAATTCTTTCAATAGAGGCAATATAGTTGTAGTGTGAGATTTATAGAATTGAGCTGTTAGACCATCTGGTCCCGGTGTCTCACCATTCGGGAGTGAGTTGATCACCTCTAATGTTTCCGATTCCAAAATAGGATCAGCCAACCACTGAGCTTGTTCTTGATCCAACTTAGGAAGAGGTATACTTTCCAGGAACCCCGTAATATCCCCCTCCTTAACCAGAACACCCCCTTGACAAATCTCTGCAAAATAAGCCGCAAAGGCATCAGCCATTTTCTGGGGCTCTGTTATTATTTCCCCCTGAAAGCTTATCAACGGAATCACACTAGCCACCTCCAATTCTTTTATTCTATTTGCAAGAAGCCTACCCAGGGCACCCCCCTGCATTAGATAGTTTGCATGAATTTTTTCAGACCACTGATCTAACTTACCATAAAGAATGCTTGCCATCTCATCTCTTAGTTCCTCTTAGTTCCTTAAGCTCTAGGTCTAGCCCCTCGGAAGTGCCCTCCAGGGGAGACAGTGAGTAAATAGCACCCAAAATAAACTCTTCCCTCGCCCTTCTCATACTATTTCTCCTAGCTGTAAACCTCTGAGCTATACCAGAGTATAAAACTTTACAGGTGGGCCACCTTAATCTCTTGTCTGAAAGTGTTGGGATTTGGGTCTGAATAACTTCCACCAATGTATGCTCTAATCTGGCTAACATATTTTCATCTACTAGTAAAGAATCATCTAACCTCCATCTGTATGGCTTCATTGGGAGGGATTCCATCATCCAGGTCAACTGGAATGGAGAGTGGTCAGATAATATTCTAGTATGAGTGATCAGCTCCCTCGCTCCCTGGATTGCTTCTTTATTAACCAAAAAAAAATCGATTCTTGAATGAGTTTTGTGCGCCCCTGAATAAAAAGTCATAGTGTGGCCCCCTTTATTACAAGCCATAATTGGGTCAACCAGCGCTGCTGCCTCCAGGAGTTTAGCCATAGCTGCCTGTGCTGTAGAAGGCGGCCGTTCTGAAAGGGGCTTTTTATCCACCCTATTATTAAGGCAAAGGTTCCAATCTCCTGCTAAGATTAGAGGATGAGATGAAAAAAGGGCTATATCCACTTCCACTGAAGCAAAAAAGTCAAGGTTAGGTGGTGTGGGAGCATATATAGAGGCAATCGATAGTAATTTACCCATAATAGTACTCGTAACATAGATCCCTCTGTAGTCTTCTCTAGTTTTAATTTGCAGAACTGTAAATGGACAGTCTCTCCCTATCAAAATCACTACCCCCCCTGAAGCTTTGGCATTTCCCTCTCCAAAAACCTGTCCTACCCACAGTTTCTTTAAGAGACCCAGCTCCTCCTTTAATAGATGGGTCTCCTGCAGGGCTACAATCTGAGCTCCCAGCTGACGGATATGTTTTAATATCACCATTCTTTTCCTTCTCCCTCTGAGGCCTTTAACATTCCAAGTAATAATTTTGATATTGATCATGCAATCTTATTTACAACCCTGCTTCTCGCTCCAACAAAATCTGCTGCCATATATATATATATATATATATATATATCGTGGACTCTCTCTTTTCCCACTCCCAGTAATCCCCCCCACCTGATCCCCGATCCTTCGATCGTCCTCCTAGCCCAGATGGATATGTAGATGAGCCAACTCCTGAGCTAACCTCCAGACCCTCCGAATCCTTACTATCACCTCTATATCTTCCTAATTCCCTTAAACGCCAGCCCATCACCCCACTTGGTTTTCACTCATAACTTTAAGTATGCCCTAACATATTATGCAGAAAAAAAAATAGTAATAGTATCCTGGACTGAGGCAATTACCAATGGCCCAACATAGCTAAAGACAAATAAAACATCCCCACATGAGATCACAGATTCTTGTCACATTGGGGTCCTAAATTAAAATCTAATCCCCTTAGATCTAGACATATAAAACTGAGTACATGTTATGAGCCTACATTTACACCTGAGATAGATAACAACCCAACTGAGCCATCTTTAATGAGTCCTCTGGTCAGAGTAAGATTAATCAGTCCCACCATATATTCCTGGCCCACAATAGAAATAATAAAGGAGAAATTAAAAACAAAACAGCCCCAACACTCCCCCCAGACCCCTGGAAGGAGATGCAGCAAGAGAAAAGAGGAGAAAGAAAAAAAAAAAGGAGGGGAAATTTTCTTCCTTTCGTTCCTTTTCCTTCTGTCTCTCTTCTTCTCCTCTTCCTTTTACTCCTCCTCTCTTCTTCTTTCTTCCTTATCCCCACTTCCCCCTCTCTTGTACATTTTTTTGGTAATTTCCTCCTTATTATCCAGCTTTCATTAATATGTCCAGATCCCTAAAAAGTACCATGTCTGGTCAAAGCCTTCCCTTGTGAGCCATTTTCAGGTCGCAGACTTAAACAAGTCCGAGAGCTCCAGTCACAGTCCCTCTTCCACATCCTTCGCCGTTAAATACCTCTGATCCCCAGACTGTAATTTCACCACCAGAGTGGTAGGGTGCTGAATTCTAAACTTCACTCCAGCCAAATAAAGCTTTTTCTGTATTTCCCCATACTCCTTCTGCTTCTCCCGAATCGCTGGGGTTTGATCCTGGAATACCAACAAGGACGCACCATTCCACTGAAGATTTTTAAGTGCTCTGGCTTTGTTTAAAACGTGTGACTTCTCCTTAAAGTTTAGAACCCGCATAATGATGACTCTCGTTCTGGCCCCTGGTGGAGGTACTTCTCTAAGTGAACGATGAGCTCTCTCCAAGTTGTATGAGTCCCCATATGGTGTTGGGCCTAAGAGCTTTATTAACAGATCCTGAATAAATTTAGTACAATCTGCTCCCTCCGATCACTCTGGGTGACCCACCAGGATTAAATTGTTCCTCCGACTGCGAGATTCCTGGTCCTCGACTCGATCCTCTAGCTTTCGTACTTGCTTTCGGAGGGCCACCAAATCCTGATCATGAGATAAAGTTTTGCACTCCTGAGATGCCATACGTGCATCCACATCCCCAATTCTTTGGGCCAAAGCATTCAATGTTGGTTTTACTGCAGAAAAGTCAGCAACAAGCCCCCGAAGTAGGGTTTTGATTTCTGTAATGTCTTCGGAAGATGCCTGTCCTCCTCCTGCCATCTCCAATCTAGGCCCTTGGTCCTCTGGCACAGGCGATGAGGGTTTTGGGCGCTTCATTGCCGGTGCTCGTGCATCCAGGTTCTCGGGAGTTTCGTACTCCATCTCGGACATTGCAATCAGCTGCAGCGAATAAAAACCCAGGATTTGAATCAAGAGGTTTCTCAGGGGAATACAAGAGACTCTAGCAGGTTAGTCACCCTATTTCCACCACCACACAGGAGTCAAATATAACTTAACAATAAAACTGATTCGATAGGGCCTGGGAGCTCCACTCAGTTCGTCCTTTCCCGATCAGCTCATCACTTGATCCCCACAAAACTACAACTTTAATTAAATATGAAAACCTACCACAAATAATTGGTGCTCTAGAGGCACGAGGCACAGTACACTCTTACTGGAGTGATTTATTGGAAAAAATGCCCTTTTAAAATGCTTCCCAAAGGTTTTTAGGCACACTTTTTAGAGCACACTTATTAAAAGGGGCCCAATACTCAAAAATGCACAAAGCAAAGCACAAAAATTTATGTTCTGACTCGCGATAGTCCAGGTGCCTGAAGATGCTATATTCTATGGAATAGTGCACAAGCACTATTCAACTGAATACAGAGCTATGCTGCCCAACACTAGGCCATGTAGCCCAGGACTAAGCCACTTAGTGTTGCCCTGACATGGTCCCTGAAATACAGCATGGATAGCACCAGAGAGCAATTTCCAATATTCAAATGGATCCATGCAAATGAGCCCATTGGGCATGCAAGGTGTTTCTGTTAACCCATGGCCTCTGAAGGCAGTTCTTACACCCATCAAACGCTACTCTCTCTCACTCCCACCCTCCTGTTCCACAACTGCCCACTTCCCCCGCCCACCTCCCACCACCTACTACCTCCCCTTGACAAAGCCTCACCTTGGCTGCTAAAACATGCATTTCTGCAGACTGGAAGCACCCCATCTGAACTGTAACAAGATTGTTAAACACTGTACTGCACTTAATTAGTGCTGCATTAATATGTTTCTCTGGAAGTGTGGTCCTGTTTCTCCTTACTTCTTGTACCCTGCTTAATGTTGTAACTGCACACTAATACCACTTGTTAGTTGATGTCTTTCTGTTCTGTAATGTTTCATCACCTGTAAATGTCTTGTATTCCTTGTTAACTTGGAGCCTTTGTAAACGAGCCCCTGGCTTAAAGGTATTAATCCAAATTTGAAATAAATAAATAAATAATAAATAAGGTTCTAAGGATCCACAAGATGGCAGCCACACTGGGCTGCCATCTGGGTGCTCACTGATTGAGAGTTACTTGGAGAGCATTGTTTCTTTGTTTTTCCCCAGGAGTGCAATTATTTGGTTTGAAACCCCTTGGTTAGCACCTAGTTAGGGTACTCTTAGTTCTAGGCAGGACAGGGGAGTAAGTAAGAGGCAGGAGATATTTTTTTTATTTTCTAGTTTTTTTTCTGAGTTGGCCTGCAGGCTTTTTAATAGTTCTCTCACCTAGATATCCCTCAAGGTGTAGTCTTCCACTGTCCCAGACTTTCTGCTGCAAGTTCGCATCCATCTATATTTACCGGATTGTAAGTTACCGGTAAAGGAGTGATTTTTGGACCTGGTATCTGGCCCGTGTTGGAGGGTGTCCGCTTTGTGCGGCAGGGCCATGTGCCTGTTGGGCAGACTGTGATCCTTGGACTGGATCCTTGACCATTGGCCCCGGAGTTGGAGAGACTGGAGGACAGAGGCAGGGACAGCTAGAGGTGCCTCTTTTTCCAGCAAACAAGAGGGCTGAAGGTGCGGCTGGTGTCTGTTTTTGGCCGGACTCTTCTTCCTGGAGGAGCATGGACACAGTGAGGGCAGCATCCGTAGTTCCTTTTCTGGGACCTTTTTGGATCTGTGGAGCAATTGGGGAACTTTATCCATGACTGGGATTCTCTGTGTCTGACCAGCTGTGGCCTCTTCCCAGCTGATGACTATCAGAGGACCTTTGTGCGATAGTTGGCAGTTTGTCCGGGTCTACTGATAGACTTCTTTATTTGTTTTGATTTTTTTCTACCGAGAACTGGTGAGAGGAGCTGCGGGTTGTGAATCAAGTTCTGCCTCAAGATGGTTCTACAGGTTGTACTGATTTGTTCCCTGGTTATCTTGCCCAGCAGAGACAAGGAGCTGTGAGAGCCCCCCTGATCTCATAATAGTCCTGGGCCAGAACAATTTTCATACAAGTTGATTGATTTTCTAATGTCTGTGACTTTTAGCCCTGTCTTGTAGGGTGTTAACTTTATTTTAAGTCCTGCAGGCTGCTGTCTCCTGGGAATTTGGGAAGCTATGTTTCTGTGCTTTTCACTTTTATTTAAAGGGGTGTTTGGGTAGAGTGGGGAGTGGGGGTAAGGTTTTTTAATTTTGGCTGTTTTTATAATTGTAGTAGCAATAGTAGTGTGTGGCTGTGTGTATATGTTTTTTAGATGCTTTGTATTAGATGCTTGTAAATAAGTGTGTGTGATTCTGCTTTAGCAGGCACTAGTTTGCCAGAGGATAGTCCTGGCAACCAGTTTGAGGCTGGAAATGTGCAAAGGTCTGGGGTGAGCCAAGATTGTTTATGAGGCATCCCACCTGCTAGATCTGCAGCCTTTTACCAACCTTCCTGTCTCTTCCTCCACAGCATGCCACTGTCAGGAGGTTGGGATTGGGAGGCATCACATTGATTGGGCATGGTGGGGTGCCTCAGGTTCAGCAGAGGGGGGCAGGATTGAGGAGGTTAGGTGGCCTGGGGTTAGACGGCACTTGAGAGAGGCCAGATGTGTTTAGTTCCCATCCCTAGGGTTCCCACCAGACCAAGTGGGCAAGTAACCAGAAGGGCTGCACTACCCACAAATCCCCTGAGGGCAGTGTTATGCAATGCCAGATCACTCAAGAATAAGACCGCAATTATAGTAGACTTAATTTCTTTGGTCAATCTGGTTGCATCACCTGGGTGGGTGAGTTTTTCAGGCCACCATTCCCCCTGGGTACTCGGTGGTTCACTGTCCCAGAGTGGAGTGCAGGGGAAGGGTGGCTATCTGTTTTAGATCCAACCTGGGCTTCACCGTGCACTCAATGGGAGCATTTGGTTCATTTGAATGTGTGGCAGTCCATGGGAGTCTGGGTGCAGGCCGCAGGATTCTCCTGATTTACCGACCCCCCCAGATGGCAGAAGCTTTCCTGCAGGAGATAGCTGACTTCATCATCAGCATGATGTTGGACACCCCAGATGTTTAGTTCTGGGGGACTTCAGTGTCAGGGCTGACAATTAATCCATTAGGCTAGGTTTTAATTTCCTCCAGACTATGTCATCTCTGGGCCTGGCACAGGAAATTTCCTCCGAGACCCATCGGGGCGGCCACATGTTGGACCTTCTATTCTCACTGGGGCTTGAGATTAGCAACCTCAAGACTGATCGGGTCAGTTGGTCCGATCATTGCATGGTGGAGTTCTCACTGGGGGCTCCCCCAAGAGCGCTTCCCCTGCTGAGATGGTCAGCTACTGCCCTTTGAGGGGTCTTACCCCAGATGGATTCTTGGTGGTGGCTGATCTATTTAGTGTGGGTACTGCATGTGCGAGGGGTCCAAGTGAGGTGGTTGCCGCCTATAATAGGGTGATATCAGCTGAGCTTGACACCCTCGCACCAGTCCGTGTATGACCCAGGTCTTCTCACTTGAGATCCCCTTGGTTGGCTTGAGAGCTCAAGGTGATGAAGAGGATGGGTCAGAAGTTGGAGCATTACTGGTGGAGGACTGGATGGGAGGAAGACAAACTGGCTCTGCATGCTCATTATAGTGAGTACCAGGGGGCAATTGACCATCAGATGGCAGAGTTCCTGTCTAGAGAGATTGCTGCAGAGAAGAATTGACCAATGGTGCTCTTTCGTACTGTCGACAGACTGCTTCACCCAGTCTTTCTGCAGCTGAAAAAAGCCTTTTCCAGCACCTTGTATGATGAGTTTTCTCAATTCTTCTCTGACAGGGTGTCCACCATCTGTCTGGGAATTCTGCCAGGTAGCCAAAATATGGCTGACAGTGGTCACCTTCAATGTCTGGTGAGCTCTCCACCTGGTTGGGGTGAGTTTAAACCAGTGGAGGTGGCAGAGGTCATTGAGGTAGTTTCTAGGCCGAAGCACACATTTTGTGAACTGGACCCAGTGCCGATTCGTTTCTTGATGGGATGTGTCGACTCCATTGGCACAGTGTTTGCCTTGATTGTCCGGTGCTCTTTGTCATGAGGGGTGTTCCCAGATTCCTTGAAAGAGGTGCTGGTGAGACCCTTTCTGAAGAAACCATTGTTAGACCCTGATGTCAAGGTGAATTACTGTCCAATCTCCAACCTTCCTTTTTTAGGAAAGGCTGTTGAGAAGATTGTGGTGCAACAGCTTGAGAAGCACCTCATGTCCTCTGATTTATACGAGGCCTTCCAGTCAGGTTTTTTTGTGAGGCATAGCACTGAGACTGCCTTAGTTCGGGTGCACAATAACCTCCTCAGGGTGAGGGATCGAGAAGAGGGGTCAGTTCTTATTGTCCTTGATCTCTCCTCAGCATTTGACATGGTAGACCATTGTGTGTTACTTGACCACCTGATAGAGTACTGTGGACTCACTGGCACTGTCATCTGCTGGCTTGAATCCTACCTCATGAATAGGAGACAACAGGTGGTGATGGGGAAGTTTTCCTCCTCCCTGAGTCATCTGTCTTGCGGGGTTCCTCAGGGTTAAGTTCTATCACTAGTGTTGTTTGCCATATACATGCTACCCCTGGGTGAGCTCATCAGGAAGTACAACTTGGATTTTCACTGCTATGCAGATGATACCCAGTTGTATGTTTCTTTGCCACTGAAACATCGAATTCAGTGGAGGTGTTAAATACTTGCCTTGCCGAGATCAGTGACTGGATGGTCTCTAGCTGGTTGTGACTGAACCATGAATCTCAGGTGGCATCCATTGTCCGTAGCAGTTTCTATCATCTGAGGAATATTGCTAGGATCAAGCCCCTAGTTCTGCCTGATGACCTCCCCACTTTGATACATGCCTTGACTATTGTAATGTGCTTTTCTTTGGTGTCTTTGGGGGAGCTTTCCATAAGCTGCAGCTAGTGCAAAACACAGCTGCTAGGCTGTTGACTGGTCAACCTAAGTACAGTCACATCACTCTGGTTCTGCATGAACTGCACTGGCTGAAGGTCAGGCGGAGGGTTCTTTTCAAGGTGGGTTTACTCACCTTTATGGCCCTACACAGTCTTGGCTCTGGTTATTTGATGGACCTTCTGACTCCTGCTGTCTCTGTCCGCTCCCTCTGTTCCTCTTCTATAGGCCTCCTAGTGGTTCCTAGGACGAGATTAAAATCTGCCGGTGACAGAGCATTTAGTGTCACCGGTCCCATCCTGTGGAACTTGCTTCCTCCAGCTATTAAGGAGGCCCCTTCAGTTGAGGCTTTTAAAGCCCACCTTAAGACCCACCTGTTCAGTCAGGCCTTCCCAGATCTATCTTTTTAGGAATTACTGTTAGCCTTAGTGCTTGTTCAGGTTTTGCTGGATTTCAACTGTAATTATCAGCCTGATGTTTTATATATTCATCTTAATTTTACTTTGGCTGTATCCATTGTTGTTACTGGTTTCCTGTGTACTTTTTTATCTGTACAGGGCCCAAAGCCTCTGGGATTGGGCACCTAAGAAATAAAATTTGCCTTGCCTTGCCATTTGCATGGCCATTATGGGCTCATTTGCATGGGGAGCTAGGCTGATTTGCATGATGTGCCCCACCAGTTGCCCAGTCCCAGAGAAGCTCTCCCTGATGTGTGTGGTTCCTCCCCTCACCTGCACCCATGCCCTATAATAAATATCAGTGTCCCAGTGTCCAGTCATCCCCATCTCATGCTATTGTTGGATTCTGTAGGATCTAAACCTGATGGTAAAACACAACGCAGGAGACAGGTGTACAGAATAAAGGTTTATTCCAAGAACATGTAAGAAGGACAGCAATAATACCTGCTGGGAGTCCAGAACCTCCAAACACTGGGTGTCATCATAACAAAACTCAGAGAACAATACTTTTACACTAAGTTATGTACTCATAGATAAGAGGGTCCCATTACCTGGTAATGGGTTCATTTGCATGCTAGAGATGCTAGGCAAACATTTTTATTGGTGTACATGGTGGGTGATTCACACCCAAGGTCATTATATGTTGCACATGCACAATGATAAGTATTTTGCTCACTGCAGCTACTTTGTGTTATAATAGAATGAACATTATATTGTGCTGATCATAGCATTATGGCTAATATCTATAGGTGGCATGCTAAGACCACAAATATATCTATTCTAGATAGTAACTTGTAAGTACATCATAGCGAGCATCAGTAAAACATTAGTGAATATTGGTATACCTTATGTTGTAGAATAGGAAATGGTAGTCCACTTTAGGGACAGCAGGTCTACATATTCACCCCTTTCTTACTTGAATAGAGAAGCAACACTAATTGGTGAGTGTGGCAGGTTGCATGCGGGCTGAGTAAGTTACACAGAGAAATGTTAATTGCGCACAATGTTGTTTGAGCATGTGTTGTAAACAGCATAAAGTAACAGAAAAAACAATTAATAAAACTTGAATAACAACAAAACCTTTTAATCTGAGTTCCAATCAAGTGTTGGACAATGCCGTGCTTAAATCACCATTATAAAATAGAGCATTTAGAGAAACATCTGCCTTAGTAATATTATTACTAATATGAATGAGATGTGTATCCTTTCATTCTAATAAGGATTTAAGATTCAGGATGAGTGGGTCGATATGCACATTAAAAATGGGTAAATACTGTGCTATAGTATTCAGATAGTCAAGGTTACTATCAATGTAATCACGTTCCAGAGTGGGAACAGTGGTGATAACTGTATGGCCAATGAAAGAGCATTGGTGAGGTACAAAACAAAAGTTGGGAACAGTGACATCACACACCAAAGTTCCAAAGGTGAAGGTCTAGTGGTTGGTTACAAAATAGTATTGTACATCAGAATTGTAGGTCACACAAACTTGAGGAAGTCATCACTTTTTGAACTGGACTGGGCACATAAAGTTAAGCATTCATCATCTTTCTGGTGAAGCATCGCACATCTTCTTGGGAGGCATCTCTGGGGGTGCTGATATTTGGCTTATCAAAGGAACACTGATATTAACAGTCTCATTGGCAAATAGGTCATCATAAAATGTATATAACTAGTCCATAGAATTCAGCGAATAACCATAAACTGGTGCAGTTACATCAAAAATGTCACATCTACACAAATAGTGGTAGCCCTTTTTGGCACAACAGTCAGTATGCAGGGCTACCCAAGCATTGAGTTGAGGATAAAAACCAGCAAAGGAGGCAAGTTGATCCCTTCTTAGGAGATGTCACCCTCTAGATGATCCATGGAGTGGATGGTTGCAAGCTTGTCAAAGACTGAAGAAGCTTTGTCAAAAGCTGGAAGAGATACAGTGAAGGTAACATACATAGTGTCCCAGAAACTTCCTTGACTTGTAATGTAGCAGGGTCCTTGATTCAGGTGTGGAGTTACATAACTCAAGTTCCGTGCTGTGGCCAAAGAAAAGGACACTGTCCTAGCCATGCACTTGGTAGTACATGATAGGGTTTTACAATAGGGCAGTACCATTTGGCCATACATCTATCATGGATCAAATATGGGATCCTTCCGGATTCCATATCCCAGAAGAGAATGGTGATAGTGTTAATGGCAAAAGTGCCATATGCCAAATAAATGCTTACCCTGCCTGTGTTGCTCGTTAACCTCTTTATTGTTTTGGAAGTTCAATTCATTGACTTTGTCTCACTGAATAAACGTGCAATATCGTGCATGCTATACACAGTGAATCTTTCTTATTGGTAAATACCCTCAATACCATGTAGCATGGGCTGTACCACATCTCAGCATAATTTACAGTTGAAAATGTTGTGTCTCTGAATATGGGCCAAATCGGCTTGGTTCTAAATTGACATTCTTTTCCCAAACATACCTGTAACTGTGCCTGCTATTCCTGTTACACCAGCTACACCTAAGCTCCTTTTCAGGTGTTTAGGCCTGAATACCCCTCTGTGTTCAGTTGTGCAGATCTCCCTCCCCCAGCTGGGGAAAGAAGCATTTAAGGATCATTTAATCACCTGTGTGCGGTTTCAACTGATTGGCATGGTACCATTTGTCTATGTGTTTCTTTTGGCCTGGGATCTGCACTTGATATACAGCAGGGTTCAATTTGTTGATGATGTCATATGGGCCTGCCCATTTGTTTGCAAACGGGTGTGCAAGGGTGGAAAATTTAAGTACCATTACCTGGTCTCCTACCTGCTAATTAAATTCTTTGACATTTTCATTAAAGTGCATTTTGAACTGTTTTTGAGCTTGGCCCACGTTCTTGGTGGCAAACAGGTAGGTCTGGACAAGATTGTCCTCCAGTAGTGTGACATAAGCATCTGCCGACACTCTTTCCACAGTGGGGGTATTTAGATCAATCCATAGATGTTCTGGAAATCTCATTAGCCTGCCGGTCATCACCTCAAATGGTGTACATTGGGTTGCTGCATCTGGGATAGCTCTGGTTGCCATTAAGAGTAAGAGCAACAAAGTATCCCACATTCTGACATTTGCATTTGCAAACTTACTCAAAATCAATTTTATTTGCCTGTTGGCTCTCTCCACTTGTCCAGATGACTGATAATGATATGCTATGTGAAACATTTGGCTAACTCCCAATAACTCCAAACATTCTTGCTTGAGCTCTCTTGTGAAAGTAATCCCTTTGTCAGAGTCCACCTTGAGAGGTAGGCCCCACCTAGCGAAGATGTGTTCCACCAGGATTCTGGCAGTGGCTTTTACCATAGCAACCTTACATGGAAAGGCTTCTACCCATTTTGAGAACAGGTCAGTGATTACAAGTGCATACTTGTTATTTCTGCTAGTGGTAGGTAAGGGTCCAATGAAATCAATCTGAATTGCAATCCAGGGTCCTGATTGCCTTTGAGGAAGCAGTTTCACATTTTTCTTGCTCAGGATAGGGTTGTTCTGTGCACAGGTAATGCAATTGTCCACAGTGCTGGACATCTGTTGGCATTCCAGGCCATCAGACCCCAGTTTTTAGTCTCTGAAGAGTCTTGTCCACCCCTTGGTGTCCACCTGTAGGGGTGTGGTGGACCTGATGGATGAATTCTGATCAGAGTATTTGGGGGATCATCCAAAGTTTTTGATCCCCGGAGTGATACAGAACCATCTTTGGATCCTGGGAAAAACTGGAGGTTGTCAGAATATTCTTTTGAATGGGTTATTCAAAGACCAGGGTTTTATTTAACTCCAGAAATTGGTTAGTGTTTTGCTCATAAAAGTGCTAAAACATTGTGAAAATGCATAGCACTTGCCTCATTGTGTTTAACAAACATAACACTTCTACAAAACCTGTATAAAAACTTTCTGTACAGTTAGCATTGTCCCAAGAAAAAAACTGCTAATCAATTATTTAAAACCCTGAAGACATTCCTTTCTCTGTCTCCTTGGAGAGGTACCTCATTTATCTCTGGATCTGCCAGTAGTAGTACAGTTAGATCCAGGGGGAACGCTTTGGTTCTTTTGTGTGCAGACACTGTGTGTGTGTTGCAATGGGAGGAGGCATGATCCACACCCCCCCCCCAGAGCATTATCTTTGGCTAAAGTGTCTGCTCGATCATTGTATTCATGGAAAGGTTCAGTCTTGGAGTGGGCTTTAACCTGGTGGATGTATAGCCTAAAAATGAATTGCTCACTGAGGCTGACAATGTGAATGAATAGATCCATGCATTTCATAGGGGTACCTTCTGAAAAGGCAAAATCGTGGGCCTTCCAGAAAGGAAGGAACTCCATCAAGGAATTGCACATCCAGAAAGAATCCAAGAAGAGGATGGTATCTTCCTCTCCTTGGCCATGGATGATTTCCACAGCACAGGCAACTGCAGCAAGTTCTGCATACTGTGAAGATTTAACAATGCACTTCCAGGACACCTCAAAGGTGTCACCTGCTAGAAGAAAAACCAAAAACGCAAAGCCTCCAATTTGTTCTCCTTCATGATAGGAGGAGGATCCATCTGTAAAGATGCAATGTAGTGCAGGGTCTTTCAGGTTGCTCTCTCTGTGGTAGGGAATAAAGAATCTGGTTCTAGCAGGGTGGGGGGCTCTAGGCCACACTCATGTGGATCTCCCTGATATAGGACACCATGTGCCAAAATGGAAGGCATTTTGGTGAGATGCACAGTGATGTTTTGATTCTATAGAAGGAGAGACCAATGGGTAGGTCTGGTGTTGGACACATTGCCATCCTTAATTCTATCTGTCAACAGGAAGTTGGTAGGGGTGTGGTTGGTATGCAGTACAATAGGGGAAATCCCTACGATGTAGGTGAAGTGTTTGATGGCCCAAAAGGTTGCCAGCAGATTCCTCTTACATAGGGAGCACTTCTTCCCTACCAAGGAAGGCATTTAGGAGGCATAGGCAATAGGCCTCAAGGTGCCATTGGCCCTTTGTGCAAGAACTGCTGATATGTCCACCTCAGAGGTAGCAGTTTTCAAGTGGAATGGAAATTCAGGTTTAGGACTGACCAGTTTTTGGAGCAGAGGCCAAAGCCTTTTTCAGAGAACTGATAGCAGCTGAGTGCTCTGATACCCATGCCAGGTCACATCATTCATTAACAGCTCAAACAGGGGTGTGGCCTTTTGTGAAAAATTGCAAATTAAATCCCTGGAATAGTTGACCATTCACAGAAAACGTCTCAGAGTAGCCATGCTTGTAGGTAGTGGCAAATTCTGAATACCTTGGACTTTGTTCAAGGTGGAGCTTCTGCCCTCTCCAGTGATGCAAAAACCCAGAAAGGAAACTTCTGGTAGGCATAACTGTACCTTTACCAGATTGCACTTGAGACCTGCCCTCTGTAGGAGTGTCAGGAGCTTATCTAGGAGCTCCAGGTGTTTCTCTAGGCCAGTTGCAGCCAAATGAAAATCATCTACATATTGAAGAAGGCATTCTGGTGTGGAGAAGCCACGTGTGGCATCTTTTATGTGGATGTGGAATAGGGAAGGACTGTTGTGGAATCCCTGTGGGAGGCAGTTCCATGTGTACTAACATCCATCAAAAATTAAGGCAAACCTGTATTGGCTCTCTGGGACCAATGGAAGTGACCAGAAACCATTGGAAAAGTTCAATGTGCTGAACCACTTGTGTTTAGGCTTCAGAAGTTTACGCACATTCGGGGCTGAGACCACGGTTGGTGCACAACTTGGAGTGACTTTGGTAAATCTTCGGTAATTCACAATGAGCTTCCAACTATTGTTGGGCTTCTTGACTGGCCAAATGGGAGAGTTGACTATGGACACACAAGCCCTAATGATCCCTTTTTCCAAAAGGGAGTCAATGGTGGCCCTCAAACAGGGTGTGGCTTCTGCTGGAAATGGGTACTGTCTCTGGCAAGGTGGTTCATCACCACTGATTTGTATGAGTGTCAATTCTCCCACAGTAGTAGTAGCAAATCTATTTTTTATTCATCAGAATAAAAGAAAAGAACATTCAGTTGAGCTTAGCTCATTTTCAATGAAGTCACAGGCATTAGAACAAGACAGACATAAGTTACCATATAGAATTTCATAAATCAAGAGCTATAAATAACACAAACAGGATTTCTGGAGACACAAACAGTTATTAATTAACAAGCATCACATTGATTATAATGGGAAGAACCACTAACCAAGTCAAGCACCATTTATTTAAATCAGATAGATGGCTAGATTGACCAAACCTATTGTAAATGTAATGGAATTTGGTTCCACAGAATGGCTCCTCTGTAAGGAACAGATGACCTGCCCACAGTCAGATTGCATTTGACAGTTGTATACTGTATACCCTGAGCTGAGCTTAAATTATCGTTTACATATCTGAGTGAAAATAGGTCAAGAATATAAGTTGGGATTCCATTTTTCCATATTTTGAAGATGAACTGAAGAAGATGTAAACTCCTATGAACATGGAGGTTTGACCAGTTTAGATTGTTATACAATATGCACCTATGGGTTCTATAGAACACCTCCAGGACAAAGCGGGCCATTCTGTGGAACATAAGGTCCACTCTGCTCAACAAACAACCTGAAACCCCACCATATAAGAGGTCCCCATAGTCCAAAACAGGCATTAATAAGGAGTTTACTACATTAAAGTGACTATCCCTAGACATATATGTTTTAAATTTATAAGGGCCCCCAGTTTCCTGTTCATTCCCGTTAACATATTGTTCATGTGAAGAGCCCAGCTCAAGTTACAATCTAACCAGCAACCTAAATATTTGTAGTGGTCTACCTCTTCTAATCATGTTTGTGTTTGGCAAAGGCATCACTATGCCTTTTCAGAATTGGCCTTAGTTGGGGAAAAAGCTCATGGTGTTGGAGCATGTGGATGACGCATACTCCACATCATTGATCTTCACTGCTGCTGCTACTACATGTGAATCAGAAATGAGAAACATGTGGTATTGACCAGGTATCTGAAGTAATAGCCTATTGGCAAAATCAAGGATGTATTCATAGTGTGTGAAAAATCAATCCCCAGGATGCTTTGGTGATGATGTAATTCCATGAGGTCAAAACAGTGTTACACCTCTAAAGTACCAATGATGACTGGTATGGGTTTGGACCAGTATGTTGTGACCACAGTCTCTTCAAAGATCTGCTAGGAAATGACCTTCTCCATTGATCAAACAGGTAGCTAGAGATCTTCCTGATGCAGTATGAAAACAGCGGCACCCATATCTAAAGGTAATTCGAGCTGGTGGTCCTCCAAACAGTGCTTCTATGAATGGGCAGCCAGAATCATCAGTCACCAAAGTGTTGATGATGTGAACTGGGGCCTGACACCATCAGTCTGATCCATATTGTTCTGACTGTGGGTGGGGGTCTACCTCTCACAGCATTTGCACGGCCTCAGAATATGGAGACTTTGTCTGTTCATCCCCATCAAGCTCATCCTGCAATGGAGGTGCAGATGAAATAGCCACTATAGTCTTAGAAACATAGAAACATAGAAAGTGTTGGCAAATGGGGACCAGAGATACATCTAGCCTGCCCCTAGTGTTGGCTACCCCCCCACTTAAGATTTTCTCACGTTAGTCTTAAGAATTCCGTTGTGTCTAACCTTGACTGTTTTGGCACTCACCATCTCTGCAGTCAACCCATTCAATGGTGCCACCACTCATTCCATGAAGAAGAACTTGCACATGTTGCTCTTAAATCTCCCCCCTTAATCTCATGCTGTGCCCCTGTGTTACTGTAGATTCATTTAAGTGAAAAATCTAATTTGTCTGTACCTTGTTTAACCCTTTGAGATACTTAAAGGTCTCTATCATGCCCCCCCACTCCCTTTGTTGTTCCAAAGAGTACATGTTCAGTTCCCTTAGCCTACCCTCATAGCTCTTGGTTTGGACTTCGCTGACCATTTTAGTCACCCTCCTCTTTTTCATCTCCAACTTGTCAATATCCTTCCTTTGATGCTGCCTCCAGAATGGACACAGTACTCAAGGTGTGGCCTCACCAGCGACCTGTACAGTGGTGGGACCACTTCCCTCCTTCTACTTCTGATACCCCTGCCTATGCAACCTAGCATATGGTTTGCTTTAAGAGCTGCCATCTTGCACTGGTTTCCTACCTTCAAGCCTTCTGATATGATGACCCCTAGATCCAGCTCTTGACTCAAGGCACTAAGTTTTTCTCCTCCTAGGTAATATTCAGCTTTAGTGTAACCTTCCTTAGATGTGTTGTGTGGAATGGCTGCTGAAAGCAACTGTACTTTGGCCTTAAACTCCCTGAGTCAGTTGTATTCCTTGGCCAACTCTCTGTACGAAGGGTTGGTCTGTTGTTTTTGTCTGTTGTTCCCCTTCTCATCTGCTGCTGATAAAACTTACGCTATTCTGAGCATTGGTTTTTGCTCGACCTTCCTTTATTTTGATAGGAGGGTTTGTCCTGTTGAAAATCTTTCGATTTCCCTTTCACCACATATTGTGTGGAGGACTCAGTGCTGTTTTGCAATGCGGCCACTTTGACCATTTAGCTTGAAACCAGGTTGTACATGTAGATTTGGTATGTGCATTCCACTTTGTCAATGATGACAGTGAAGCATTCCTGTCTCAGGAACACTGATGCCTTGACCTTCTCGTGAAGGTCCAGCAGCATGTTTTTCAAGAACAGGCTCTTGTACTCAACTGAGTCTCAGTCTATGGCCTCCTTGGCCAACTCTTTGCCTGACTGATAGGCAAGCCACAAGCAGCTGTTGTACTGGTCCGGGGTCTCCTTAGCATATTGCTTAACTGGATGAGTTAGCATCATGCCAACCAACTTGGAGTTGTATGCTGCCAGGGGGCTGGCTGCTACTACATCAATTCAGGCCCCGGTGTTATGACACATCACTTCCAGTAACTTGGCCCACAATGTGCAATCCACAGTTTGTTTCAAAACCTGAACTCTATGCTTGGCTGGGAGGCTGAGCATTTTGTACTGATTTTGAATCTTTTACAAATGGCAACTCAAATTGTTGCCAGCAGTCATCTGGCCTACTTTGTCTATAATTGTTTGGATGGCTTGTGTGAACTGCAGATGATCCAGGGCGGGCCCCGTTTGCACTTGTATGGGCTTGACCACTGCCTCAGCCTGCCCTGAAGGAAGCTGTGCTGTTCCACTTCCCTTTTCCATAGGTTGGTCATGGTTTGTCAGATCTCAGGTGAATGTGCCTCGGCGACTACTGCCTTGGCTACCTGTTGCTCGATCAAGGCCTCAACTTCAGTCTTGTCAGACATACTGAAGACAGCTACCAGAGGTGAGCGAGGCCTCAACCCTCCAGCATCCACAGGACCACCATCTTGGAATTCTCTGTCACCGCCTTCATCATCTTCTGATGACACCAGGTTGATAGGCATACAACAAAGATTTCACATCACCCTTCAGGATTGCCAACTGCTGATGTAATCTTACCATCTTTGCTGTACACATAGAATGATCTACTCTGCTTTTAAACTGTCCCTTGCTAACATGGTTTTGCAAAACTCTATACATGGATGTTACTTCATGATTTTCCTTACTCTCCCTGTCCAGTGCTTCCTGACATCTCTCTATCTCATCTTACAACTCCTTATTCTCATTCCGCAATGTTTCAATTGAATTAGTCAACACATCATTCAGCTGTAATGCTTGCTTCTTATCCTGCTGTAACCTTTCATAATCCTCTCTCAACCTAGCAGTATCTCTATCTCTCTCATACAGTACATTGCATTTTTATCTGTGTCTCATTTCTGAGACTTTCAATTTCTTGCTATAACTCTTTCCGCTACTCACCCATTTCTCAGAATTTGGAGCCCAGTTCTTTTTTCAAAGCTAGTACCTTCGTTTCTACTGCCTGTAGTGCAGCATACAGGGTGTCAACCTTACTCCTTTTTGGTCATGTTTCTTAGCTGTATGTTTTTTCTTTGAATACAGCATGCACACATACTGTATTGGGTGACCACGAAATTTCACATCCAGCGCAAAATCACTCCAACCTCCATGGTAGGTTAGAAAGTTTGAGACATCCAATTTGAGCTCAGCACTAATGGCAATTTTGAAGGTTCCTCTCTTCCTGCACTAGCTGGGAATCCAAGGCATGTCAATCACCTTGCGTTCCACAACTAGATAAGTTACATGTTTGGGAGAAAGAGTCCCCCAGACCAGTGCTGCTGCTGTTGAATGTGGGATGTAGGTTCGAAAACATGTGTGATTCCCATCATGTTCAGGCATAGAGGGCCTGGAAGATAGTCTGTATTGATTGAATGGGTCGGCATAAGTTTGAGCACCTTCATGGTTCCCTTGCCCATTCCCTTGCCTGTACACCTTTTGCTTGACTGGGTCAGTTTTGACCAATCAGGTCCTTGCCATGGTCACCATTTGTGAGATTTGGCAGGATCTAAACTTGATGGTAGAACACAACACCAGAGACAGGTGTACAGTATAAAGGTTTTTCCCAAGAACATGTAAAAAGGACAGCAATAATACCTGCTTGGAGTCTGGAACCTCTGAACACCAGGTGTCATGATAACAAAACTTGGAGAACAATACTCTTACACAAAGTTATACCTTCTGAGATAAGAGGGTCCCATTACCTAGTAATGTGCTGATTTGCATAGTAGAGAAAATAGGCAAAACATTTCTATTGGTGTACATGGTGGGCGACTCGCACCCCAGGCTGTTATATGTTGCACATGTACAGTGATAAGTATTATGCTGACTACAGCTACTTCACATCACAATAGAATATTCATTATAGTGTGCTGATCATAGCATTATGGTTAATACCTGTAGGTAGTGCCCTAAGACCAAAATATATCTCAGCTAGATTGTAGTTTGTAAGTACATCTTAGCAAGCATCTGTAAAACATCACTGAATACTGGTATACCTTATGTTGTATAATAGGAAATGGCAGTCCACTTTAGGGACAGATAGGTCTGGCAGGTCTACACCGTACTTGATATTATATATCACTTTCTCTGGTGTCTAGTTGTTCCTCCTCCCACCCGATGCAGCACCTGATTTATATATAATTTTCCTTAGTGTCTAGTAGTCCCTTCTACCTCCCATGCTATGCCTGACATTATACATCACTTTCCCTGGTGTCCAGTCCCCCCAGCTTACAGATGCATGCTACCTGCTCATGTCAGATGGCAGGTGGCCCAGGTGGTGCATGGAGGGCTGTGTCACTGGCTGTCCACTGACCATGGCACTGAAAGGCAGGTATGGGGGACCGGGGGGGTGGGTTGTAAGTGCCAAGTGTGGGGGTGCCATTAGCCACCCCTAAGGGATGAGTTGTGTTGGGGGACCACTGGGCACTGGAACCCAGGGACTATTGTTTGTTGGGGGTTGGGGGGCTGATGCATTTCCTCCACCAACTGCAAGGGTTGCATGGGAGTAAGTCAAGGTTTAGGTCAGTAGTATTTGTGCTGTGCAAGGGAATCATGCAAAATGCCTTGCATGGTGCAAATACTCTGAATATCAGACTGCGCTGATATTCAGGTCCTCGCCCCTCAATTAACATTGCACCCCCTCCACAGTTTGCCTAGGTGCAAACCCCATTTGCCTGTACTAACCAGGCTTTTGAATATAAATAATCTGCGAAAAATCTGGTTTGTGCTGGCAAACTGGGATTTACACCAGGGCAAACTTTTGAATATCTGGCCCTGACTCTCTCTTCTTCACACTGCACTGAGTTCAGCCTATGCATGGCAGTACAGCTTACTGCAACACTATGTAAGCTCCAACCCCATGGATCCTTGCAAACCTCACCTTAGAGCCCAAAATTCATAGCCAAAGTTCACAATTTCACTATTCTCAAATGTCTCCTTTAAAACAAAGTAGAACTTCACCTTAAAGGAGAACTTCATACTTCGTGAATTTCTTCACAAAGCGAAATTTTCTAACTTTGTGCTTATCTCTACTCCGCATATAGGTGTTTTGCATTTTGCCATGTCCCAACAGCATAGAAGGAATCGGTGTACCTGTTAAAATACCAGATTTAAGACTCTTCACATTTTCTGACTCGACATACTGGCATTTTGCTTTGTAGCTGCAGCAGCACAGAGGGACTTTCCCTAACTATTTAAACTATTTTCAGAGTCTCATGCGCACTCCACAAATCATGTGGCATAGCTGCTGAAAACATCTGCCTACTGCCTGCAGTCTGTCTCCATCTCCAAATTTAGGCTTAGAGTTAGGACCTCATCCCCAAAAGCCCAGCACCACTTCAGTACCTGCATAGGGAGTTTATGAGGATTTGTGGTGTGCAGCAGCCCTGCAAAATGTAGTAACCTCTGCGTATCCATAATTCCATAGACCTGGCAGCTGGATCCTCCACACCTCATCCTGAGACATGCCCATGCACCACCCTCTAAACTTGATTTCTGCAGTGCAAAGTGCTAGCAAAGGGTGTAGCTGCTACATTTGCCTGATGTTCATCATCCAAGCACATCTGGCTCCACCTCTCCACCCCACCCCACTACTATTAGCCTCCATGGTGGGCTGGGACTTCACCGGCACTGGCTGGAATGTTTTTTTAAAAAGTTACAGATTCCAGTGAGGATACAGCAGTCCTTAGAGGACTGGTGTACCCTGCCATTCCCTGCCACTGCTCTTGCAGGAAGCCACTAGTGGACCAGCACAGGCATCCAATGAGATGCCCATGGTCCAGACTATCTTCTCCTACCCCTTCCACTCCTGCCCCTGTGTGTGGCTTTGCACTTGCAGATCATGGCTGGTGGGGGCTGTGGATGTCATCTGGTGAGGACTGACATTGGGGTTATGCAGAGCTGTGGCTATATATGTCAAGCATATTCCAGTCACCTATATGGATCAGGCCCATATTCAGTTTCTCTGTCTCTTTGAAAACTCCTTCAACAAGGCATGGGGAAATAAAAGTGCATCTGCAAGCTTTGTAAAAAGTAACATAACATGCCAATTTTTTCTCATGATGAAAAGTATTTGTTCAAGGTTACATTTTTGTAAATTTTCATGTGAGCTTAAAAGTTCATGAAGTTCCACAAATGCTAAAAAAAAATATTCATTTTGCAAAGTTTCTGATGTGGAAAAAATATCTGCACCTCTCTGGTAACTGCACATGTGGCATTCAAGTGGAGTCACCATAGGAAGGACCACTGTAAGAGTTGCTTGTTGTTCTGATACTGGCAGAGGAGCACAGTGCAATGCAGTGTAACCCTGTGAAGTAAGTGACATGACAACAAATGTATTGGCATTGATCATAGTAATGTAATATAAATTAATTGTTAATATTTTAAATATGGTTTTAATTGTTATAACAAGAAAATATGATTGATGAATGAACATGTGATGAGTCATGAAGAGTATTATAAATAGTATTATGTACAGTGCCTCAAGGCAGGCAGGCAATTGTTGCTCCAGTGCACCGGTGGTTGTGGTGGTACAGTATTGGCACTAACCGCTGGTGTCATGTTGTCCATAATAAATACTAAATGAGCCATGAAGGTGATAATAAATAGCTCTAGGTATTGCTCCTCAAGACAGACATGCATCACCCATGCCAATGCCTGTGGTGGCACTGGGCAATCATTTTGTATAATGTGCTGTGCAGTGGGCAGACAGAAGAAGGTGGTGTCACCCACATGCTGCAGTGACACAGGATGAGGACATTTTGATTTACAATGGAGGTAGTAGGAGAATGATGACAACAAAACATGATTCCGTAATGATTAAAGGATAAGTCATGAATAAGTTAATACAAAGTTCCAGCTATAGTGTCTCAAGACAGACAGGTAATTTTCAATACCCATAGCACACAGGTAGCTGTAGTAGCACTGGCCAATTGTATTGTGTCATTTTCTGTGTAGTGTGTGGGCAGGGAAGAAGATAGTGTCATCCACAGGCCACAGTGACGCATGATGAGGAAAATGTGATTCATTAATGGAGGGAGGAGAAAGAGGATGATGATGAAGAGGGTGTGTTGTTTTCTAAAGCCAGAGTCCTTGTATGTTTTTTTGTTTTAGTGTTACGATTGTTAATATAAATAATCATTTTACTTTATTTACAACTGAGTCAGGTAGGACACAATGCTCTGTGATAAGCAAGTCACACTTTCCTGCATGAATAATTAGAGTGATTAGCACTGGATTACATTGTGTTCCTGTAGCATTTTCTAGCATGTAACTGGCAGAAACTATGATAAAGATTGTTGTAGCCTGGCTGACTCCACTGTATATGCTGAGCAAACATGAGTTCAGTGGATTTGTGCTGTCATATATAAGATTCTGCCACACTGCACAGGATCAATTTTATTTTTAGGTAATGTACAGTGGACTGGTGATGGCGGCAGAGGGTAGTCTGGAGAACAATTGGACAGCAGCATGGGAACTGCAAGATGAGTTCTTTCTTTTTTGTTTTAGCCGCTGTGTAATGCTATGACTTCAGATGACATTAGAAAACAAACTCTGGTCAGAGCCAATATGATTCTGGACAGCTTTTAGGAGTGGCAAGAGCAATGAAAAGAATATGCAGTGTTCTCGCTGCACTAGATTCAGCAGTAATACTGCAGCGATTACAGTACTGCGCATGCGTGATACTCGCACATGTGCAGTTTGCCCCAGAGTCAGCCTTGCACAACATGGTGGTGCTGACATAACTATGTGTAACAATACAGTCCTCTCAGGTTACTAGAATCCCACTAGTACTAGTCTTAGGCAGGTAGGAAAAGGCAGCTGGTGGGGAGCTTATTAGGGACTTTCTACATAATGGCATCATTATTTACTCAGCTAGCCTGAGAGAAGGATGATTATGTCATTTAGAACTCTCACAGCAGCATAACCATTTTGGAGTCAGCAGCTCTCAGGGAGCTTAGAATGTTCATCAGTAGATTCAAGTGTGGCAGTTAGAGTAGAAGGTGGTCTGCCATCAGGGCTCTGTCAATGGGAGCCCTGGTATTTCTCACCCTAGTTTGCTAAAATATTGAGTTTGCCTGCAGGACTCTAGTTTCAGTCCAAGGGGAGTGAGAGAGAAGGCAATTTTGTGGATCCAAGGGGCAATCCCCTGAAGTTCCTGAAGTTCGCAGCTGCCTTAAGGAAGAACAATGAGTAGAATCTGACAACTACCAGAGAAAGAAAGGTGCCTTTTGTTCTTTCCATGATTGGGAGTAAGGAACAACTAATCTGTGAGTACAGAATTTGAGACTGTTCTCTGAAGGAGTTGTCTGAGATGTGTGCCCCAGATAATGCTAGATCACACTGGTCAGGACCCCTATCACCACAAGTGTGCTGAATTTAAAGTTCAAGTTGAGAGTCTTTAGCAATTCATTGTGGAGTGGAGACTCATTTGGTGATAACCCTGAAGGAATGGCAGAGGCTGTATGAGGCAAAGGGTGGAAGGAATGCCATCTGGAGTTTCAGGCAGGGCTAAGTGGTTCATGGATGGACATCACTATTCCCTGGGAAAGACATACATCAGGAGGATTTTAAAGTGTGTGGCACATCCCACAGATATACACTTTGGAAATGGAAATGTGTGGAAAATGTTTAAAGTGTGTGGCACATCCCACGGATATACACTTTGGAAGAGAGATGGAGATGTTTTTGTGGAAAATAGTACTGCCTAACAAAGTCTTCTGCAAAAGAGAGTGTGCCTGTAATGCAATGATAAACCTTTGGGGGACCACCCCTGCTTTAAGTAACATCTGTAAATAAAGCCATACTGCAAAATCCCAGCTACTGCACATTTTAGAAATTACCCCTTTCCTTGTTTTTGCTGTAATAAAACTGACCCCTTTAACACAAAAACAAGGAGTCACTTTTGGTCTCCACGCCCCCCCCCTTTTTGCTTCAAGTAAGGAACATGATTATGGCTTTGCATCAGATGTACAGTGGCAGCCATAGATGCATAATATTGCTAAACAGTAATCAACTGTATGTAAAAGTTTTTTTTTTTGAATTTGTGCTTTCTTAATGTTGTCAATACCACTCCACTCATTTAGTACTCTACCCCTGGATTTCTGTGCCTCAAGTGCATTATTTTACATTTCTGTGTTCAGGACAAAAAGGCTTTTCAAACAAGGTTAGTCACTACGTTGAATTCTTTATAGTTTTTTTAATTGCCATCAGAAATGTGAATGTTGCAAAAACAAAAATAGAAATACAGGTAATACGAAGACCATATTTTATAAAATATAAGAAATTCAAATTAGTGACTACCCTCATTTGAAAGGTCTTTTTGTCCTGAACAACTTTCAGACTGGTTATTTTTGTGCACTTGGAATAGTTTTAAAGATAGTTCAATTTCTTTGGAATGTGTGCACATTTGCTAAGAATTCTGCACAATGCCTTAAGAAGATTGTCAACAAAAGCAGTTTGGAGTTCTGTCTCCAGCGTTGTAAACAAACAATTGGGTCTGAATGAGTTAAAGGGGACAGGAATTAATTACTTATGTGCAGGTGTTTGAAATGTCTCTGTTTTCATAAATTACATTTATACCTCTAAAGCATCCCTATATAACTGTGCCTGAATAAAAGTTGAAGCTGTCAGTTGTGTTTTGTTTTGGTTTTAGAGTTATAGAACTGTTATTTAATAGAACAGCAGATTAGGTACATATGGACACATGGTGATACATGGACATATTAGGATGACAGTATCTCAATTACAAGGGGGCCTGTGTTAGGTATGGCTTTTGAATATACATATACACTAGTCACTTGTTGCAGAATTACAGATATATTATGCTTAAGACAGTATAAGTTTGAGTATTCATGAGTAATATGGACTTATTATACAGTGAGTTTAAGAAAAATGTTTCTGAATAGTACACTGAGTAAAATTTGATTGACACCACTGTGTGAAACAGCTGGTTGAATGCTTAATGTACACTAGGGCAGATTGTATTCTAACCTATATTTTACTTAGCAGATAGATATAGATATTTTCCTATGTATAAGACTTTAAACATTATTTACTACATATTGCTGAAAGATCTACTGACGCCTGAAAGAAAAATTTGAAAAACATAATAAGTAGGTAAAATTTTGCTTGTATTCCATATATATTCTAGATTTCTCCTCCCCATTATTTATTACTGAGGAAATGTGCATGAATACATGATTTTTATCCCCTACAGTTACTTTAAAGTTAATCAGCCTCTATAGCTTACTCCCTACTTCATGCCATAATGCTCTGTTGTGACATCACAATCTGTTGCCATGAGAGTAACTGTGATGTCACAAGTGGTCATTATGACCTCAGATAAGGAGACAACAACAGAAAAGATGAACTCTTCAGGAGCAAAAATCCTGTTTTCATGCAATTGATCTCATCAATAAATAATGGGGCCGAGGAATAAATAACTAATGTGAAATACAAGCTGAACTTCATCTAAATATTATGTTTTGTTAAGGTTCTCCTGAAGTTGTCAGCTGCTCTTTAAGCTTATTTTTCCTTGTATTTTTTAATCATTGTCATTTACTAATGTTAGTACAGACAGACACAGAGGGTTTTAAAATGAAGCTTCATTTGGTTTACAGCTTTTCTCAGGGAGTGAACTTTCAAGTCAGTGTCATTTGACCTTGGGATCACTTTCTTTTGACAGAATCTTTGCTGTCTTTATTTGGGTATGTTGTTTTTTGAATGCAATTTTAACCAATGGGGTCCTTAACAACTTTTCATCTGTTTTTTTTTTATATATGATCTGGGTTTTGAGAAAATATGTTCTTCTAAAACAACTGCCAATGTTTTCTGATGAAAGATTCTGTGTAATCCAAAGGCTAAAATCACCTGTGTTCTTTTACAACAACTTTATTGGTCCAATAAAAGATATCAAATCATCTTTTCTGTGGATCTTGTGTTACAGGGACCAATATGGCAACAAGTTTTTCTGTGGCTTCATGGTTTCAGAAATGTTAGCGAGAACTAATCATTAAAGTGCCCATGGTTCTGAAACCATGAAGTGACATAGTCAAATCTCCAAATTCTTGGTTCCATGAAAGGAATTGCACAGACTGTTGTCCTTACAACGGAAACAGCATAAAACACAACTGACAGCTTCAGTTTTTATTCAGGCACAGTTATATAGGGATCCTTTAGAGGTATAAATGTAATTGATGAAAACAGAGGTATTTCAAACAGCTGCACATATGTAATCAATCCTGTCCACTTTAAATTAGGCATGACAAGCGGTGAACAAGATGATCTGGTTTAGAATTTCACTTGAGTGGCATAGTTATTTACAAAACTTAGGCTGTTTAGAAGTACAGTAGGAGTTATGCTAAATGAATGTAAACATCATTAAATGTTTCCATGTTACAGATTAAAAAAATGATATGACAATTGTTCAGGACCAAAAGATCTATCAAATGAGCATATTCATTAAGCTGCACTAATTATATTTTTTTAACTATGGCCATCTGATTATCTCAGATTTTCATTTTTCATAGGAGTTATGCCAAACAAATATAACTATCTCTAAAAGTATATGTGTTACACATAAATCATCTTATGAAAGTTGTTCAGGACAAACATACCTTTCCAATGAGCCTATTCATTAAGCTGCACTAATTATATTTTTTAAATTATGGCCATCTGATTATCTGAATGTTCATTTTTCTTTACAAATTTCACCTTTCAGATGGCTATATTTAAAAAATGTTAATGAATTCAGATTAGTGACTACCCTCATTTGAAAGGGCATTTTGTCCTGCACACTTTCATGTTTGTTATATATTGGTAACTTGTATACTGTCTGAGATATTTACATTTCTTTAGCACTACTCCTACTGTGTTCACTCAGAGAGAGAAAAAAAAATAAGTTTTTTTGGATGACCATAATTTACAAAATAAAAATAATTCAGATTAGTGACTACCCTCATGTGAAAGAACTTACCCTGAACAACTTTCACACTATTTTTTTGTGCACCTTGAATAGTGTTAAAAATATTTAGATTTGTTTAGAAGGTGTGCACATTTGCTCTCAGAGAAAATCAGCTTGGAGTGCTGTGTCCATCATTCTAAAAAGAAAGAATGGAGTATTTTTTAACTGCCATAGAGACTTGAAGTGTTATGGAAGGGTACACTGAAAACTACAAAAGAATGTGTTCCACAGAAACCCCTTTTCAAGCTAAAGCAATATGGCTGTAGGCTTTGCCCACAGCCATAAAAACAGCAGATATGATACATGAACAGATACTATAGTCTGACTACAATCCCTTATAGAAATAATTACATGAAATGTTTTCATGCTGCACACATAAAACTATCCAAGTGACATGCATGCTGCAAGCATGATTTAAATGTTAAATTGGAACTGACTGCATGTGTGTGGCATGCATGCAAAAAACAAGTAGTCACTGATAACTGCACACATAAAAGTTAAGTGATTTACTCAGGATCACACCATATACAACTGAAGATAATGAGATTCAAATCCAGATCTTCAGTTCTCCTGGTTTGCAGTTCAGTGCCTTTATCCACTAAGTTATACTGCCTGCACACATATGGCTCGCTTATACTTCAATACAAATCTAAATACATCTGCAAACATGCGGCATGCTTGTAGCCACTGTTATATGTTTTAGTTTTCGTGTCCCTCTCTCGACTGCACAGCTGAACTGTAGCACACATACCAATTGAAACACATGTGGTTCTTCCCATCCCAATACACACACTTACATACAAAACTACTTAATTACTTCTGCTGTCTGGCCTGTACTCCCACTATTTTCTCTCTGTAGTTGTGAAGGCTTCCATGCAAACAGATTTTAATGGGCCAACACAAAAGCGGCAATAACTCAACACTCAGCCACATGGCCAGCCCCCCCAATGCACACACACTGCAGCTGGTGTGACCATGCTGATACAGACAACTCACCAAGTATAGATATAAGTGGAGAGTCTCTTCATTGAATACTAGGGAGCCAGAGGCAGGAGTCGTTGAGAGATGATGTACATAGGTCAGAGTGCTGGGTTGTACCCCCTTGAAATGAATGGAGTTGCTTTTATTACTATTTTATACATTATGATGGTGAGTTGAATAATAATGAAGGCCACTGTTCTACTAACAAGGCCCTTATTAATTAAGAGGTGGCATTCAATAATCTTCCACTTTCCATCAATTATGTGTAAAATAGTAATTAAAAAAACATTCATTTAAAATGTGCATGCCCCTGCAGTCCCCTTTGCCCTATGTCATAATGTGCCTGAGCATAGGGATGTGGAGGTCAACTTCACTGAGCAGGGACAGCCTGACTATAGTGGGGCTCCAATAGTCTGTGCATACCATACTGCTCAACTGTCCCTGAATGCATGGGACAGCCCTCATTTTACCCCTAAAAACTGCTCGACTCCTTACACATCCATCATGGAAAACATACTGCTCACACAGAGGATGTCCTGTAAATTTAGACTTTATTGCAGAGGCGCTATTTCAGATTTCAGCAGGAGGCAGCCAACAACCAGTGGAGGCCAGGTGCTAGTCAGCTCCTAGGTGGCAAGCTCTAGAATGTCTGGAACATCTTAAAAAGGTAAAACACATTTCTTGTGACAGAAAAGTGATATGCAAATCAGGAAAAATTAAAATGCATAAGATTCATCTGTCTATTCCCCAGAGCAGTGCATCAGATTTGGCCTTAAACCCACCCAGTTACTAACCAATTTTTTTCCCTGGCTGAAGTTCTGACCCCCCCAAAAAATACTTTGTCCTGATTTCTCTCCCCAACTCCAATTCATTCAATACTCATCCCATATGGGTCATACAACCACCCATAGGTGCAGAAATATGAAAGACACATCAATATTTCACTCCTACCTCCTTCCCTGATCCCCCTGTAAAAATATTGTTTATTTTTATTTATCCAGCCATCTGGCTAGAACATGCAGCCTGGCCCAGTGTGCCACCAGTCCACTTTTCAATCTGCTCCTCCTCTGTCCTTCTGCAAGAATCTGGATGCTAGAACCGACCATCCCAGGTCCATAGTGTGGTCTGTGACCAAGTCACCTCACCAACTGAACCCATCCAACCTATGTTACTTGCTTCTTGCTTGGCTGCTGCTGAACTGCACTGATCAAGGCATAAGAAGGCCACCCACACTGCTTTCACTACTGCTGCTAGGCCTAGCTTACTGCTGTGGGGATCTGTTCTGTTTTTTTTTTGCAAGGCGAGCCTAGTAGAGTAAGTAGGTAGCATAGTTCTGAGTTATCTTCTAGATCATCCTCTGCCCATTCAGCCACCAGGGGACATAGAGACTCACTAGGAGTAGACCAACAAAAATATGCCACCACAGAACTGCTATTGAGAGTTCAGTGCTCACTGACTCCTCCAAGCTGTATTGTGCAGCCTGCCTACTCTGTGGAGGGAAAGGCGTCATCACACTTGCATGACTCATGCTCTTGCTTGTCTGGAGCTCCTCCACTTCATGTGTAATGATGCCACTGCTAATAGGTGGAGATAGTGCACAACACAATACAGACACAGTTGAGTCAGGAGTGCATCTGCAGCATGAGCACACATAGGCCAGGGGAGCAATTATTGCGCAAAAGATTAAATACAAATTTAATGCCATTATTTCCACACCATCAGAATAACCTAGCCACAACTGAGGGGGTGAGAGCAACTGTCCTGCTCTGCCCTAAGTAAATGGCACCCCTGCTTTATGGTAGAAATTCATTATCAGATGCTAACATCGGTACAAGTAAACACAATGGTTTACACTGTGTTCTGAGGTAATGTAGCTCCTTGTTTCAGGATGTGTTCTGATCATCATAAGGGTTAGTGTCCCTCATTGTCCCTCATTTTGAGTATCCATGTCCCTTATTTTAGTGACACAATATGAGGTATGGTGCATGCTTCCAAGACCCTACACAACACAAAGAATGCCAAACACGGCTATAGTGTATGTGCTCCACACATAATGACAAAGGGAAAGTAAATGAGACAAAACAGTCATGGAGAAACACATTTGTAGCACTAAATATGTATAAGGGGATTTGCATGGCCCAAAACAAAAAGGTCAGGCTTCACAACACAGAGGCTCCTCTTCGCACATCTGGAACGGGGATGTTGACTGACCATATCCTAGGCATTAATGCGGTAAGCAAACAATACTTTACAAATTAATGGTGATTTAATGACAAAAATCAAAAGCCATTAAACAACTTGCAAAAGGATCAGAATAAATGAGTTTACCTAATTTTAATGCGAACGCAAAGAAAAATGTATTTTGATGGCTCTAATTGCTAGCAGTAGTATAAGAAATAGAAACTGATGTTTTTTAAATGAGATTTGCCCCAGCTTAGCTACTGCATACATGGCAAACATGCAGCATGTACAACTGATGTGATTTTTAAATGATGTTCACACCAGCTTACCTGCTGCACACATGACAAGCTTACAGCATGTGAATTTGATTTGCATTTTAGACCTGGCTCGCTTAGTTTCACTTAGTGTATGTGAACCACATGCAAACTTTGCACAATTTAGCATGTGGCATGCATTCTGCATGTACACCACACACGTAAATTTCTGTAAGGGATATGAAAGAATGTATGCTACAGTATATGATACCAAAATATGACAGGATATAATATATGACTAGATAATAAAATAGGATATAATCTGATATGATATCAAATAATATAATTGGATATGATATATGCTAAGATAATATAATTTAATTTAAGATCATGTTATTGTTTTGTTACTATTATTTTTATTTATATATCAATAATACATGAATCATGAAATTGTACTCATGATCTGAGCATGCTGCTTAACTTCCTTCCCTCTTACTGTTTTCATAAGCCACTAGTGACAACTTGTGGGGGGAGGGAGGTGGGAGGACTTTCACAAACTGGACAGCAAATTCAAGATGCTTTTCTTAAAGAACTAGAGTTTGACATTTTTGTATGGATAATTTTTATCCCAAACAGGGGAACTGGAAACATTTAATGAAGGAAGAGACGGACACTTTTGTGCTTCTACATTGCTATGGATAGTTTTATCACCAGATGTACTGGATGATTCACAGGGAAGGTTGCTTGCACTGCACTGAGTGTGTAACTAGTGAATTTCCACCATTTGTGGAACTTGTACTTGGTGGAGATGGCATGGTGGAATATTTATCTGCTCTCCTCCCTGCCATCCATTTCTCCTTCTGTTCTTCTATTCACATTTTCTAAAGGCAGCAACAGCATACACACAACATGATGATGCAACACAGCCACCACCCAATACTAAAGATGATGACTCCCAATAGACATCAGTGATTCTTAGGTGCCCACTTGACATCCGTACAATGACAAATCACAAAGCTGTATCACTCATAAGGTGTTAGGGAAGAGTGACACCACCAGACATCCCCCTTTGCTGATAGACTATACACACCACCCCACTGAGAGACCTTGTGACCTTGTGTATCATACAGCAGTCTACTTGAGGTTTCACTCACTGACTGGCTGGCATGCCCACACACATAGGCAGAAAAGAAGAGGAAGATGGATTTTGCACCAACAGTAGTCAGAAGAGATGGGCATTAATGATAAAATTCACTCCATGAATTAATCCATGAATTCAGTGTAATTCGTGGAGTGCAGAACGATCTGCAAAATGCAAAGTTTTTGCCGTGAAGTGTGAACATTTTGCCCACAGAGTGAGGAATTTCACCCACAAATGTAGATTTCACTGTTTATGGGCAAAATTCCACCATTCTCAGGTGAAATTCCACACTTCATGGGTGAAATTCCACCATTCACAGCTGAAATTCTGCACTTCATGGTGAAAACTTAATGTTTTGGGCATAGTCAACGTTGCTGAGTGCAGGGACAATTTTGCTAAACTCAGTGAATGCAAATTTCAGCCACTTTGCAATAACTTTGCTGGCAAATTAAAAGTTCGCCATGTCTCTTGTGGTCAGTAAAAAAAATATGTATATTAATAGTCGAATAAATCCTTAAAAATCTCCCCTCTACCTTTCCCAGGTGGCTACATTTAATCTGTCTTTTTCCTGTTGCAGGAAGAAAAATAAATATGGGATCTATTCATCACCAGCACTCAGTAAAAAAAATTGCCAAATCAATATTTTAAAAACCCCAAAACCTTTTACCAGTCTGTTAAATTCAATCTCTCTGCTTTTCTACAGAATCTGCAGCTGCCTGTGCAGGCTTACACTGTGCCACTATCCTCTCTCCTCTGCAGCACAATTTCACTAGCCTGCCTTCCTGAAACTGTAGTTACATGAAGTGAATGAACTAATTAGAATAATAATGCATGATTTTGTTAAGATCTGTAAAACATAGAAATGTAGAATTTGACGGCAGATAAGGACCGCTTGGCCCACCTAGTCTGCCCATTTTCCTACCTAATGGATAAGCTGCAGATCCTAGTTAATCAACAGCCTACTTCTTCCTACCTCCCACTAGAATTGCTTTATGTCTGTCCCATGCATTCTTGAATTCCCCCACTGATTTTGACTCTATGACCTCCTAAGGAAGGCTGTTCCATGTATCCACAACTCTCTCTGTGAAGAAATACTTCCTCACATTTCCTCTATGCTGTCCCCCCTCTATCTTCATATTGTGCCCCCTTGTTTTTGCCCATCTCTTTTTCTGAAAGATGCTACCCACTTGGACTTTGTTGATTCCCTTGAGGTATTTGAAAGTTTCTATCATGTCACCCCTCTCGCTCCTTTCCTTGAGGCTATACATCTTTAGTTTCTTTAGTCTTTCTTCACATGTCTTCTGATGCAGACCCTGCATCATTTTGGTTGCCCTCCAATGGATAGCCTCCACTCTGTCTATGTCTTTGCAGAGATGGGGTCTCCAGAACTGTACACAGTACTCCAGATGTGGTCTTACCAACTGTCTGTACAGAGGGCAAACAACTTCTTGTTCTCTACTGGTGATACCTCTCCCTATGCATCCCAGTATCCCCCCAGCCCTCCTTACTGCCTTCTCACATTGCTGGCCCACCTTTAGGTCATCTGATACGACTATCCCCCACATCCCTTTCCATTTTTGTTGTTGCCAGTATCTCACCCCCCATTGTGTACTCTTGCCCTGGGTTTTTGTTTCCCAGGTGCATTACTTTGCACTTCTTTGCATTGAATCTAAGCTGCCATACATTTGATCATTCCTCTAACTCTTGCTAAGTCCCTTTTCATCCTTTCCACCCCTCCTTGTGTATTAACCCTGTTGCAGATCTTTGTGTCATCTGCAAAGAGACATACTTTCCCTTCCAGTCCCTCTGCAATGTCACTTATAAAGACATTAAAAAGGATCGGCCCCAGGACTGAACCCTGTGGTACGCCACTAGTAACCCTCCTTTCTTCGCTGTGGACTCCATTTACTATTATCCACTGTGTCCTGTTGACCAACCAGTGTTTTACCCAGGCTACCACCCTAGGACCCACTCCCAGGCTGGCTAATTTGTTTATTAATCTTTTGTGCCTGACTGTGTCAAATGCCTTGCTAAAGCCTAGGTAGGCCATGTCCACAGCCCCTCCCTGGTCTACTGCTTTGGTCACCCAGTCAAAGAAATCAATTAGATTTGTCTGACATGACATTCCCACTGTAAATCCATGCTGCCTTGGGTCCTGTGCCCCACTGGCCTCTAGGTACTCAACAATTCTTTCCTTCAGAAGTGAGTCCATCATTTTCCCTACACTGAGGTCAAACTGACAGGTCTGTAGTTTCCTGCCTCTGTCTTGCTCCCACTTTTGTGAAGGGGAATCTCATCCGCCTTCCTCCAGTCCTCAGGTACCACCCCATCCTCCCATGATTTATTAAAAAGGGTAGTCAGTGGTGTTACTAGTTCTTCCCTTAGTTCTTTTAAAATTCTGGGGTGAATCCCATCAGGCCCCATTGCTTTATCCACCTTCAGTTTTAAGAGTTCTTTCAGAACCCTTTCTTCTGTGAAAGGACTAATATCAACCCCCCTATCCATAGTGCTTCTATTGACCGGATTAGGTATTTCCCCCTGCTTTTCCATTGTGAATACTGAGCAGAAGTATTCATTCAGTATCCCTGCTTTTTCACTGTTGCTCTCTGCCCAACCACCTTCCTATTTGTTCAGCCTCAGAATCCCTGCCTTAGTCTTTCTTTGCTCCCTAATGTACCTATAAAAGGTTTGATCCCCCTTCTTAACCGAGTTGGCTATCTTTTCCTCAGTTTGGGCCTTTGCTATTCTGACTGCCTTGTCCACTTCCTTCTGCTTTAACTGGTACATTTCTCTATCCTGTTCCTTCTGTGTTTCCTTATAATTCCTGAATTATATCTTTTTTTCCCTTACCTTCCCCGCCACTTCTTTTGAGAACCATAGTTTTGTGATCAGCTGGCCCGACGGTGCAGCAGTAAGGTTTCCACCTGTGATGTCTATATCTTGTGTTTGGGAACAAACCTGAGAGTTGGAAGGCCGGGGGTGGGGTTAGAAAGATCAAGTGTTCGAAGGACTGCTCTCCTTGTCTGGGCGGGAGGGTGGTCGAGTGTCTGGCACATGACTGACCTCTGGTGGAGGATAGGGGAAGCAGCTGCTACACCTACATGGTCACATTGGAGGCAGGGACAGATGTCGGCATTCACACCCTTGACAACATTGCATCTCCTGCCTCCTGGGGTGAAATGGCAGAAAAATGGATCTGAGCTAGATGCCACCTGCCTCACACTGCAGGTCCTGCATCACCCCCACAGCACCATGGGGGACATAAAACAGCATCTGGCAGGAGGGTGAGTCCCTTCCTGAAGGCCCCACCCTGGGGGGTAAGCCAGGCTGTAACCCCAGAATGGAAGTATCCCGGTGCCATATACTGGCATTCTATGGGTGGTCACGGTTCCTTCCATGGCGCCACTCTGGGGGGTAAGCCACAGTGTATCTCCAGTGGGTAAGTTCACAGGAAGTAGATGATGGGGCTGAGCATGGTGCTGGGCCAGTGCTTGAGGGGCAAAAAGAATACAGGATTTAACCCTTGCTGTGCAGCCATTTATACACATCCTAAAAACCTATATGTTCTAAATCTTATGGCAGCCTAAGGATTAAAAAACGTTTTTGATTAAAAGTCACTGTTTTTCACATAAAAGTACTTCCCTACTTGTCAGAGGTCCTTCTCCTATGAAAGAGACAGAGCGAGAGATGGGAATGACACTGAACTGTGCACAGGACATGACATTTTTTTGATCTCCAGAATTTCTAATTGGCTGGTGCTGTTCATGTGGCTTTCCAACAGCTTGGGCATATTCAGTTTATTCTCCATGTAAAAATGCTGCATTATGACACTGAAGTGATGAAATACCAAAGGGAAAATGAAGTATGTCAGACCTGCTTCACCAGTGCCTAAATTGTTGGATTTCAGCATGTTTACAGAATGCAGATTTGGCATTTTCTCTCTCTTAGTGCTGTGCTGTCCATAAAAGTCAGTGGCACAAGCACCAATGCCTGATGCCTAGATTCACCACAGCCCCAGCCTGCATGACCCCTACCATTAGGTCTATTTGTGGACAGTGATGCCACTTTATTTTTAGCCTCTTGCTGTTTATCTGTGGTGTTCCACTGGCCCCCACAGCCCAGATTGCAGTATCTGGTATCCAGTGGGATCACCCATCCCTGGCCCCATGCTACCACTCTCTCTCTCTCTTCCTCTTCTGGTTTGGTCCCTTACCATTCTACCTCCCCTGCTAGCCCTTTCAATCCATTTCATTCTTTAGCAGCACCCATATGAACTGCTGCAATAGTTCTATAGGCAGAGGATGTCACTAAAGATACAACTGGAATTGAGGGGTTTGCCATTTTACAGTTTTTAGCACAATTAACAAATACTGAATAATGTATGCCTGGTAACACTTTAAGCGTCACTAACTACATTGTAGCTACTGTATAACTACACTAAAAGAACAGTAATTATTGTGCAGCTACATGTGTAACTACTACATAATTGTTATGTTAACATTTGTGAATTGTGTAGCTACACAATTTGCCTGTGGAAACAGTTACATATGCAATTACTACTGTCTTGCGTTTGATTCTAACAAGTGTAATAACACATGTAATCGCTGTTGTAAAGCATAACAACAATTCTTATTTATGTATTTATTTATTTATTAGTTTTCAGAAATACCTTTGAGCCAGAGTCTCATTTACAGAGGTTCGACGTCAGATAAACAAAACAGAGAAAAATAGTTACAGTCATTTGAGAAAAATACACTGGACATATATACAATGGGTTCAGACAAGGTTACAATAGCACAATTATTGGTGTGGAGAACATAGCAAGACATGTTTCATAAAAACAGTTCTTTTGTTTAAGTACTAAGAGGACAATACAGCAGGTTTAGCCATAATCTAGAGAGATAAGTGCATAGAAGGGGCAGGATACTAGGACAGTTTGGGAGAAAGACAATCCTGCTGCTAATAACGGGGAGGGGACAGATATAGTGGGAGGAGAAGTGATAGATGGCTGCGGTACATGAAAAGGTTAGGTAAGGTATAAAGGAGTGGAGATGAGGAACATGGACAAAGGGGTTCAGCAGGGAAAGAAAGGAAATAGCAGGGGGAAGGGTAATGCAAGATAGTGGGATAGAAGAGGTAAGTAACTCTAGGTGATCAATAAGAGGCATGGGTAAAACTGAACTGGTATAGGTTTGATAGGATATGAGGTGGGGAGATGGGGGGACCTAGGTATAGAAGGGGTAGGGGGGAAGAGACAGGGTGCAGCTGCTAGCTAAGTGATTGTGATCTAGATAAGGAGGCAATGAAGGATGTTAGATCCTGCAGCCGCAGCCACTGGTAGATTCTAGTGAAGTACAATGTTTTGATTTAAATGGTCCAAGCTTGATTTCTTTCCATACATCTTCTCGAAGTTTAGCCAGAGAGGTGCACGGTACTCATAGGACTGTGACCTTGCATGGTCCGGCCGAAAGGGACTTTTAGTGATTGGTTGTTAATGCCCCTGGTACTTCTGGTAGAGTTGGGAAAACTGAGTAGGTTTCGCACTCCAGGAGGGTAAGCCCTAGAGTGGATTTCTTAGCCAGGAGGCAGACTTTGTATTGTATTCTGCTGTCCAAGTTCAGTCAGCCAGACTGTGCATACAGTTCACTAGTGTGAGCCAACCAGTTTGCACCCAGTACAAGCCTACAGGCTTTGTTGAGTGTAGTCTGGATCCGTTTGAGAGCCGTGTGAGTTGTGGCACAGTATATCACTAGGCCCTAGTCGATGACTGACAACACTGAGCTTGTAAGTGCAATTTTTAGGGCTTCATTAGTTAAGCAGAGTTTGTTTCTATACAGCAGACCTAATTTAGCATTTGCTGTCTTAGCTACCAGATAAATATGTTAACTATATGACAGTGTGCTTTCTAACGTTACTCCTAAGTACTTGAAGTTATGCACCATTTCTAGGGGGAATTAAGATTATTGCATATTTGTAGGTGGTAGGACATATGTCTACTATGAGTGGAGGCAAATGTCATGGTTTTCATCTTTTTGTAGTTTGAGTAATTTGGATTTGAGGAACCATTGTTCTACTGCAGAGAAATTAAACTGCTTCTGGCTTTTTAGTATAATAGGGTCAGAGTGGCTTGAATAAAGTACCAAATTATCTGTGCACAATAATATATTGTCTTTTACAGCTGGGGGAGGTGGTTAAGAAACAAACTAAAGAGTAGGGGGCCAAGAATGGAGCCTTAGGGCACCCCTGTAGTAACAGACCGATTATCAGGCAGAACATCTTGGATTTTCACTTTTTTGTACTCTCTCTGTGAAGTAGCTCCTGAACCAGACAATCTATTCTGAGGAGAGACCCATAATGAATAACTGGCTTAGAAGCAGTTTGTGGTTAATGGTGTCCAAGGTCTTGGTGAGGTCTATATAAGTTGCTTCCACCAGGAGCCCCCTGTCAAGTGCATTATGAATATATCTAGTAAATTCAACTAGAGTGGTTGTGGTGCTGTGCTGCTTCTGGAAACCATGCTGCTGTTGACACTGCAGCTGGTATTTGTCTAAGTAATCTGTCAATTGATCAGATACGATGTGTTTAAGCACCTTTGAAAGTGGGGAAAGTATTGATATAAGATGATAATTAGAATGATTGGTTTTGTCACCGTTTTTGAATACAGGTGTAACCACTGCAGCTTTCCATAGTTGAGAGAATTTACAAGCAATAAGAGGCAAATTTAGAATTGTGGTAAGGGGAACGAGAATCATATCTAGGGTGAGCTCAATGAGCTTCAAGTCGAGCATGTCTCTACTGGCTCTTGACTTACCAAGCGCTTTAGAAAGGTACTTTTTGGCCTCTGCTGGATGATAATTTTCAGGTGGAAGGGGGGTGACAAACCAGAGAGGGACACAGGGTCATGTGATAGATTGCCATCTCTTGAGGGTTGGAGGAAATATGGAGGCAGAATACCTCTGAGGTCAGTGAATGCCTTATTAAACATATTGGCAATAACACTGGGGTCTTGGGTGGAAGTGTCCTCCACATTTATTATGGAACGTGGAATCTTATTTGGTTTATCTGACAGTGTTTTAATGTTTTTCCAGAACCTATGGCCATCACCCCATGAGTTTGCCAGCTCAGTTTTTAAATGTTGAGTTTTGGCCTTCTGGATTGCACAAGTGCAATTGTTCTGGGCTGCTTTATATATCTGGATATCAGTAGGAGAGCCTGTGCTTTTTGCTTAAACCACAGATCATCTCTGTGTTTCATCTATTCTGTTGTGCAACTATCACTGTATCTCTTCTAGCATTATGTAATGTGTCTTACAGGGGAACTACATGTGCAATGGCTATTGCAAATTGTAACAGCAAATCTATTTGTGCAACTACTACATAATCTCTTTTGGCATTATTAAATTTGTTTTGACAATTACAACTACATATGTATGCAATGCTTGTTCATCGATTCAATATGTAATGGCTATCTAACATAGTTTAAAGGTAATCACACAGAAAACTTTTGTAAACAGACTATTAACTATGATATGATATGATTACAATGTAACTTCAGTTGGCTACAAGAATGGATTGACTGACAACTCTGTAGATGATGTTCTTCCATCTTCCCTTCACCATTTTAGTTGTCTTCCTCAGGATTGCCTCCACCCTGTCTATATCCTTTTTGAGATGCAGCCTCCAGAACTGAACACAATACTTTGGAGAGGGGGTTTCTCACAAGTGAGCAATACAGTGGCAATAGTACCTCCTTGCTCCTGCTGGAGATGTCTCTTTAAGCATCACAGCATCCCACTGGCCCCATCCACTGCTTTGTCGCACTGACCTGGCACTTTGAAGTCATTAGGTATGATAATACCAAGGTCTCTGTCCTATTTAATGACTGTCAGTTCCTCCCCCTGCATACAATACTCACTTCCTGGGTCCCTATGTGTAAGTTCTAGGCTCATGATTTTGTACTTTTTCGCATTGTATCCCAAATGCCATGCTCTTAACCACTCCTCAAGATTTGTAAGATACCTACAGATTCTATCCCCCCTCCTGAGTGTCCACCCTATTACAGATTTTGGTGTCATCTTCAATAAGGCATATATTCCCTTGTAGTTCCTATGCAATGTCACTTATGAAGACATTGAAGATGACTGGCCCCAGTACTGAGTCCCATGGCACTCCTCTGGTCGCTCTCACACCATTAGAATGAGTGCTGTTTACCACCACCCTCTGTCAGCTATCCATTAAACTGTTTCTTAACCAGTTCACCACTTTGGATCCCACCCCAAGGCTGCTCAGTTTCTTTATCAGTCTCCTGTGCTGCACAGTGTCGAAGGTCTTGCTAAAGTCCAGCTAGGCCACAGCCACTGCCTTTTCCTGGTCTATTTGCCTAGTCACCCATTTGAAGAAATAAATCAGATTTGACTAGCATGATCTTGCCCCCACATGACTCCATACTGCCTTTGGCCTTGTAGCCCATTGGATTCAAGAAACTCTACCAACCTTTCCTTTAACATGATTTCCAACATTTTCCCCACCACTAATGTGAGACTGACCAGCCTATAGTTGCTGGCTTCCTCCCTGCTACTGCTCTTATGGAGTGGAACACTATCTGCTCTTCCCCTGTCCTCCAGAGCCATGCCAGTTTCCAGTGAGCTGCTCAATAAAGCCATCAGTAGGGCAGCTAGCACTTCCCTGAGTTCCTTTAGTTCCCTGGATGTATCCTATCTAGTCCCATAGCCTTGTCCTCTTTCAGAGCTGCAAGTCCTTTCAGGACTTTTTCCTCGGAAACTAGACTTTTCTATCCCCCTTGTTCCTTCTGTGCTCCTCTCTGGGATCCGTCACCTCTTCCTCCACTCTCAAGACTGATCAGAAGTACCTGTTACGGATGTTTGTTTTGTCTTAATCCTCTTCAGTGCAATCCCCTGCCACCCTCCTTATCCTCATGTACCTGAAGAAAGACTTATCACCTTTAGCTACTTATTTGGCTATCCTTTCCTCTGTCTGCACCTTTACTACCCTCACTGCCCGTCCTGCTTTCCTTTGTTTTACTTGGTATGTCTCTCTGTCTTACTCCCTTTGCATGTTGAAAATGCATAACAACTGCATAATAGTTAAATGTAACTGCATAGTGGTTTTAATGCCATTACAGTATAGTTACTGAATGCCAGTGTGATGGCACATCAGCTTCATGGCATGCTTTCTTACATACAAAGCCCTTCGTAGACTGAGTCCTGGCTGCACGAGAGACCTCCTGGTGCCTCATGCTCCTTCCCATCCCCTCACCTCCGGTCAGTGGAGGCAGATCTCTTGTTAGTATAGAAGTCTTACTTGATATCCTCTTGTGAAGAGCATTCAGGGTTGCTGCTCCAATTTTATGGAACTCCCTTCCTCAGGAGATAAGAGGTGCTCCATCACTGAGCATCTTTAAAAAGTCCTTATAAAATGGGCTAAAAAATCCAAGCCACTGATTGGCTGTTTCACCTTCCCAGCCATTTCCTTAATGCATGGTATTTTACTCAACCATCACTAACCTCTGCCACTCCGTCCCTTGACAACAACAAATCACTGAACTGTGCCAAGCATAAACAAAAACACCGCCTGGCACAGCTCAGTGAGCGGCAACGGGAAATCAGTACTCCGCACTGACAGAAAATACAATTGGCAATATCCTGACCAGAGAAGCATACAATTGCAAACCAAAAGTAACAGAACTGCCAAACCTGAATAAAATAAAGTGAAATTATTAGAGAAATACTACGGCATTTGAAGTACTACAGGCCACAGTAAAACTCTGTCGGGAGCCGTAAATCACTTGACCCATACCAATTTACAATGGACATAAGTTTGGGACTAACAAACAAGAAATACTTATCAGACTACCTCCACAAGCAGAAGAGCAGCCTGTTGAAACCACCTCAGCCAAAAACGAAGCATTGAACCTGGTACCTCCCGAACAGCTGACTGTCATAGCGGATGTCACCCATCCTCCTAGCACCACTGCAAGTACAGAAATTGAGCCAGCACCACCTAAAAAACCAAAACAAAAGTAAAAAACACACCAGCATTCCCAAATCTAACTTCAGAAGAGCTAGCACTTAGAGTGAATGAAGGATGAAATAAATATGCAGAAAAGGGAAGCAGTATAGCACAGTGGTTTAAGGCTCTGAGCTGCAAATCTGGTGACATCCAGCAGACCAGACCTGGGTTTGAATCCCACAGCTTCAGCTTGCATACTGTATGACCCTGAACAAGTCATTTAACTTCCCTGTGCTCCCAGGTCACTCCTGTAAAAAAGCTTTTAGCTTAGTGTGCTACTCCTGGTTAAACAACTAAAAAAAAAAAAAACAACATCATGGGCAGTAGCAGTGTTTCAAGGTTGGTGCACAGCAAAGCAGATAGCCATAGATTTCAAAGAAATACAAATACAACAACTAGCAGACATACTCCGCAAGTTCTATGCAGAGATCAGACAAAGCGATGGGACAAAGTACAGCTTAGCTAGCATAATAGCCCTCAAAGCAGGCCTGAACCGTCATATCAATGCACCCCCACTGAGCAGAAATATCAATATCCACAATCATCCTGACATGCAACCAGCTAATAATATGTTTTCAGCCATCTTAAAAAAATACAGGAGAGAAGGTAAAGACAAAGCAGCCCACCACCCTGCAATAAATGAAAAAGATTTACAAATTTTGCTATCGCCCCCAGTCCTCTCACCAGACATTCCCCCAGGACTGCTATACAAAGTTTGGCTTGATATTCAGCTTTGCATGGAATGGAGAGGTCAAGAAGGTCTCAAGCAGTTTAAACTTGAACATTTTGAAATCAAAAAAGACGACGAAGGCTACGAGTACATAACACTCACTTTTAATGACTACACCAAAAATCACAAGCAAAATGACTCAACAAAACAGCATAGGGGCTACATATATGAACTGCCACACAGCCCTGTATGTCCAGTTATAAAAGCTTCTCCCTGACCCTCCTGCTTTCTACTTGCACCCTCGTAAAATAGCAGACAATCTCCTGCCTACCTCAACCATCTGGTACAATCGAGAACCATTAGGAGTAAACTACCTAGTGAGCCTAATGCCAAAAGTTAGTGAGGAAGCGAAACTATCAGCACAATACACAAACCACTCAGTCAGAGCTATAGCTGTCTAGTTACTTTCTGCAGCAGGCCTCAACTCCCAAGAAATAATGGCAGTAACGGGGCATCGAGCTGAAAGCAGCTTATGATCATACTGGGCTGCAACTGCAAAAGACAGACAGTTGTGGAGCAATATTTTGGCATCCAAAACAAGAGATCAGCCATGGCAGCCAGATACCTTCTATAAACAGCCACAACCTGAAACAACTCCAGATTCTGAAAGTCCATGCTGCAGCAAATCTCTGCCTCCACAAGCAAGCGAAATCACACAGACAGCACGAAACCTAGACACCCTGTGGAGCAATATTTTACCGTGCAAACCAAAAGATCAGTAACTTCAGCCAAATACTTTCCGTAACGAGCCACAACCCGAAGCCACTCCTGATTCTGAAACTCCATGTTGCAGCAAGTCTCTGCCTGACAAAAAGCCACAAATTCCTACACATCCTCAACCACAGAGACAGCACAAAACCTAAAGAGCCAGCCACCGACAACAGTAATCCAACAGTTTAAAGAGACAAACAGGAGTTCTCCATTTATTATTCAGAACTGTTATATGGAGCATGTTGAATTTATTAACTATGCAAAATAAAAAAACGTTCTCATGTGTTACATCGATACTGAAATACTTCCTGTTTTAAATTCAAACAGTAGTTAAATACTTTCTCAACTTGTTAACAATTTTAAATGTTTTAAAACACTGCTGTACCTAAAAAATGTTTCCACTTCATTTCTTCTCTTAAAATATTTATTAAAGCTTACAGCAGATGAAACACTATCTACAAGCTGTTTAACAGTGACTATTTACAAAATTGGGACTATTTAATGTCTAACATGATTTAAAACAACGGTTCTTCCAGTATGTTAAAAACTACAAATAAAAAAATAAGTGTTCAATTAAATTATGTCTCCTACTTTTTAATTCGCCCATTTTATAGAGTGCAATAACACACTCGAGGTGTGGTTTATCACCATGATAAAGAACAGCCCAGTGAAGTAAGTACACCTAGGTGTGCTCTTAGCAGACAATAAACCACACCTTGTCATGTGTTATTGCTTGCTTAAAATGCATCTTTTTTTTTATGTTTCGAGTCTGGCTCTGTAACTTAATGTCATAAGTCATATTTTATCATTTTATTTATCTGTACTTACTGTAAGGTACCCAGAGCTCCAGGATTGGGCACCTATGAATAAAATTGCCTTGCCTTTCCCAGTTATACAGAAGCCACAGAGTAGACAGTGACACTTAAAATAAACATAGAAACATAGAAGTTGATGGCTAAAAAAGGCCATTAGTCCATATAGTCTGCCCATAATAACCTGTCCCAGTGGTTCTCAAGTCTCAAATCCTGGTGGCCTGAAATGGTCTTAATGTGTAACCACCTGAACTGATAGCCTCAATCCTTATGTTTTTTACTGCAAACTAACTGTTATATCCTAACCCCACTGATATAACAAATTGATTTCTATACAGTATACATTAAATCAACTGCCTGGTGTTTTTTTTCTCTTGAAATGTATCTCTAAGCTTTTTTTTTTTTTTCTAATTAGGAAATTGTCCATTCCACTACCTTTGCAATAGGGGCTCTACTAGGATTACTGTGTACCCAGATATTTTGACCCTATAAAATGAAAACTTAGTTGAATATCACAATTAAGATATTCACCCCTCCCCCACCACACATACACACACTTTAGTGTGCCTTCCCAGGGAGGTTGTGCATATCTGGGCCTGAGATTTGTACCCCATTCTCAATGACAATCAAGGCAGTAGAAAACTGGTGCATTATCGTTGCACTATTGTGCTGCTACAGATAGTGCTGTACACAAGGTGAGGGTATTCTGCTGGAGGGAGGAGTGCTTCCCAGTGACAGAGGATAACACATATTTTGAATCTAGCTGAAGAGTGCTAATATCTCATGTGGTGCCTCTGACCAGGTTACCTCATGGAATTTTGTGCATGGTGCATGGCACAGTGCCATGTTGTGACTCACTCAGACTATTGTGACTTGTGCCAACAGAATGCAAACCCCAACTCCCCCTTGCATTTTTGGCCCAGGTGGGTCAATGTCTCCCCCCTTTGACACAGTGAACACTTGTCAGCTGACCTTGTGGACCCCCTCCTACTCCTACAAATTAGACCATACAGCAATTTCAAAGTACCCACAAATTAAACTTTACAGCAAATGGTAATAAAGTTTGGTGGTAGAAGATGGGGGGGCATATGAGGGAGGCAGGGCAGTTGCAGTCTAATGGATTGAAGTGCTGCACACTTGAGCAGACTAGATAGACCGAATGCTCTGTATCTGCTGGCCATTTCATATGTCCATATGTTTGTACGTTACTGTTTATTTAGACATTCACGCATGTTTTTAATTCACATAGTGGTATTAGTTTTTGGCACTATAATTGTATTAGAAAAAAACAGGCTTTATATCTCTGATGAAGTCTTCTAGTGACTAGGTGAAATGTCAGACCTTCCTGTCCATAACATAACCAGTCAGTACCAGTACACTATCTATGGTTAGCCAGGGTGAGCTCTGATTTTTTGAACTTTGAGTGAATGTTCGCATAAACAGTAAGATACCAAACATAATGACCCTCTGCTGTCAATTTTTATTTCTGTGTATCTTTGAATTTGCTTTATGGTCTAGTTTCTGGGTCTCTATACCACCACAAAAGTGTGTTCCCACTCAGCGTTTTGTATCTTCTATACTCCCCCAAATGAAACATTTTGAGGATGTCTGGCAGTCCCCACATCTAGCCTCTGCATGTCTCTGCACCCAGCATGCTGCAGCGGTGTTACATCTTTGGTGGCTTGAGGGCTGCTGTGCTAGGTCACAGCATTACACCCCTGTTTATACCTTGTTTATCAGGGCCCATTACCAAGAAAGGTGCAAAAGGCTGTGGCTGAGCTTGTGAGGGCTGCAAGCCTTTGTGTATGATTCTGAGGGACATTTGCCTGATAACCTCTACTCCAATCACCAATGGGTCACAGTGCTGTGTGTGACTACTCATAAAGAGATTTCAAACCCTCTTGAGCATAGTACAATAGATTCTCAATGTCACTGGTGGCACTAAGTGATCCTATTAACCACATCTCCCTCACCTTGTGAGAGAGAGCGGGGCCCTTGAACTTTTCTCCATTCAGTCAGTAGTATAATCTAGAACATTGCTATTAATTGGAGATGGACAGACTTGAAAAGGTCCTGGCCCTTATTATCAGGAGGATGATCCAGGTCATCATTCTGATTAGTTCTGATTCAAATCAAAACCTTTAGGAAATAAGTGTTAACTACAGAAAACAATCACAACATTCACTAAGACAATGGAAAATTGTGGTGTTAGTGGAATAGTTGGATACTTAGACAGAACTCTCCCTACACCAAAGGACATACACCCATTCCTCGCACCCACTTCACACATACAGTAGAATAGATTTTGTTTTTACAAACAAGGATGATCTACATAGGATCTCAAAATATCAGATAGGTGCAATTTCTTATTCGTATCACACCACGATAGTAATGGATATTGATCTGAGCCTTCTCTGGAAAACCACAACTTGGCATCTAGATCCCTTTTATTTGATAGATGCAAAGTCTGTGGAGCTGGTAGAACAACAGATTAAATAAATTATTGCATATAACTATCACCCCACAGTAAGTTCAGCTACTGTCTGGGACACTATTAAGACAGTGTTAAGAGGGCACCTCATTAGGAAAAGGAACGTAAAGCACACACAGAGAGGACCTCAGGGGAACACTGCAGTTCTTGCAGCTATGGCACCAACAGGACACACTAGCAGATTCTACACAGTTAACAAGGGTTAGAAAACAGTTAGGTGATCTGGTGCTGTGACAAACAGAAAAAGCCTTATGATGCATAAAACAAAAGTAATATGATGGCGGCCCAAGGGCAGCAAGATTGTTAGCACACTGAGTCCTGGAATTCAGACCGAGGGCTAAAATTCCTAAAATTAGGCAGCCAAACACTAATCAGATTCAGAGAGACATATCTCACATTTTGGAGGCCTTTGCCTCTTGCTATATGCAACTACCTATATATGTCTGACCCTGACCCAGCCCATACTAAATTGGAAGCATTCCAAAGTAATTTACATCTTCCAAGATTGTTGGCAGTAGACAGAGCCACATTAATTGCTCCCATCTCTACTCAGGAAATTCAACTGGCCCTCTGCAGACTAAAGCCAAATAAATGTCTGGGACCGAAGGGTTACCTGGTGGAATTTCTTAAGAAAGTCTCAGAGGATCTTCTCCGCTCTTCCAAGGGGTGCCATACTGCAGCGGTTCAGATTTCCACTTCCATTTATGGACTTAATCTCGAGTATATATATTTGTCTCCTCAAGCACAAGTCCTAGCTAATGGCAATATTTCTTCCTAATTCCCTCTCTCCTGCAGCATGCCAGAAGGATGTCTTATGTCATCCCTCTTAGTTGCTCTGCACGTTGAGCCACTAGCACAGGCAATCTGCCAACACTCTATCATCAAAAGATTTCAGGAGCAGGACAGAAGTGAACATCGCTTTGTCCTTTATGCCGATGATGTTCTGCTGTACCTGGTGGCCCTAGACACAGATCTTCTGGTTGTTTGGTCCCTACTACAGAAATTTGGCATGCTTTCTGTATATAAATTAAATGAAAATAAAACCAAAGCTCTCGCTGTCAATTTCCTTCCTTCTCCTGAGTTGAGGCAGCAATACTCTTTCTGCTGGGACCTACCCAGGATGAGATATCTAGGGGTCAACCTAACGAGTTCAGTGTCACAGCTTTTCTTGACTAATTTCTCCCCTCTACATACTCAATTACAAACAGAGCTTGACCAGTGTAATGTATTATTGCTTTCTTTAGAATGCAGAGTAGAAGCCTATACTGAAGCTTTCCATACAGGAGGAAAGATGTCCGCCACGCTGGGCATCCATCTAGCTGTGCTCTAACTTTCACAGTAAAATCCCCTCTCTGCTTTTAATTATGTTAATTTTAGATCGCTGTAAGGAACATCCTAATAAAATCAGTGTTGCCTCTCTGGACATAACATTACGGTCCAGTGAGTGTTAACTTTAGTTGCTGTTAGTAAGTAATTTAGTGTTGAGGTGTAGTGTCAGGAGCTAGGGTCTTTTAATGAAGTATACTAGGAGCTAGTTTTATTCTTTTTAGAATCCCTTGCTGATGCTTTGCAGAGGACCTTTTATCAACTCCAAATTTAGTACTACAGTACTTCTAGTGGTGCTTGCAGTTGAAGGCAGCTGACCAGAAACCGATAATGTGAGTGAAGTGCATAAGGCACTCAGTCAGGAATGAACTGTGAGGGAGCAGTTGCCGTAGGAAGGCATTCCAGAGTGGAGAGTGTATAACCTCAGAGCAAACAGGAGTCTGAGCTGCCATGGGGCTGTGAGTCAGCAGCCATTGTGAGAGATTGGATTGTGTTTTGGAAATCTCTGCGAGGCTGTTTTGGCCGGAGGAACATTGTCTGCAGCTGAAGAGGAGTAGAGTGACAGGCCATTTTGCATGAAACAAGCTCTGGGTCATTGACTATCATGGGACTGTTTACCCAAATACATCTGTGGTAGTCTGACCCATGGAACTGGTTCCTGCTGTGGGCCTGTTGTGAGGCTTGTGTTAAATTCATCAGAGATTCATGGCCTGTGGACTATCTATGGCCTCTTTGACTGTGGTGTTGGCATTTCTGCTGTGGACCTCCTCTGTGTACCCATTTATTCCCTGTAAGTACTCCTACACACTTCAGGCAATTTTTGCCTAGAATCAATCTATCCATAAGAGTGGTGGTGAGAGCTCCATTCTGTTGGGAGGCATGAGAAATTGTGACTGCTGTGCAGCAGTAAATTGCCTGAATTTTAAAAACTACTGGAAGAGAGTGGTGAGAGCACTTTCTTGCTGCCAAGCCCCACTCACGTTTGGTCTCTGAGTCTTCATCTCAAGCAGTGGTGAGAGCGCTGCTGTGTTCTGCCTTCACTGAACTTTGCGCATTGCTCTGATTCAGAGTTGCTTTTATTTTGTGACTGTTTCTGGGCACTGTTCTCTTCATCCCTTTAATGAGGATTCTCCTTAAAATTCTAAGTTTTAATTTTAAATGTTAACGTTTTGGCTGGTGGGGGGGAGTTTACTGTGAGGGGGTGGTGTGAGAGATTGTAGGTAGTGTCTGAATGTGGTATGAATGTTGTTAGATTTATATGTTATGTAGTAACAGTGGGTGAATGTGTGTGCATGGGTACAGACTTGGATTATATTGGTATTTGTTGATTTGGGAATTTATTTGGTTGTATTGTAGGGTGAGGGGTATTTTTTAATAGTTGAGAAATACTTGTAGAATGTACTGGGGTGTCAGACTCCCTTGTATCACCTATTCAGCATCTCTGCTGCATGGCCATCACCCCTTTGCAAACTTCCCCCTACCAGCCGCAGTGGTAAGATGCTGTTGGGAGATTGGCATCAGTAGGGGGCGAGTGAGTTGGTGGCAGAGCACTGGGGGTACAGCAGGGGTGAGCAGCATTGGGGAGGTTAGGTTCAGGAGACACTCAGGTGTAAAACAGGGCCTTGAGTGAGGCCAGATGTGTTTAGTGTCCATCCCCAGAGTTCCAGCCAGACCGAGTGGCAGGTAGCCGGTGATCCAGCAGTTTTCACTGGTTCCCTTCTGGCAGTGCTGTGCAATGCTATATCAATGGGGAACAAGACCGCAAGTATGGCAGACTTGATTTCCTTGGTTGGCTTGCATCACTTCATGGAGACCTGGCTGGGCAAGGATACAGGTCTAGTCTTGGAGGCACTGGTCTCAGCTGGGTACTCTGTAGTGCACTACCTGAGGAGGGAACGCGGGGGTGGGGGTGTGGCCATCTATTCTAGACCCATCTTGAACTTCTCCATTCACCCAGTGGGTTCTACCTCATTGTTTGAATGTGTGGCTATGCGTGGGGTCCAGGTGCAGGCTGCAGGATTGTACTCATGTACCGTCCTCCAGGGCATGAGGGATAATTCCTGCAGAAAGTCATGGACTTTGACGCTGACAGGGTGTTAAAGTCATCCAGATGGTTGATTCTAGATGACTTCAATGCCTGGATCAATGAAGAACTCTCGCACTTTGGACATTACTTCTTCCAGACAATGACATCACTGGGCCTTGCACAAGCAGTTGCTTCTTTGACTCACCACAACAGCCACACCCTGGACTTGGTATTCTCACTGGAGCTTGAGTTCACTGACCTCAGGATTTATCTGGTCTCTTGGTCCAATTACTGCACTTTGGAGTTCTCGTTTGGGGCTGCCCTGATAGTCCTTGAGATGGTCCACTATTGCCCATTGAGGGGATTATCCCCAGAGGAACTTTTGGCGGTGGTGGACTTTTCTGGTGTAAGTACTGTGTGTGTGGCTGGCATTAAGAAGGCGGTGACAGCCTATAATAGTGCTGTTTCAAATGCACTCAACACCATCACACCAATCCATATATGATCCAGATCTTCTCGCTTGCAGTCCCCGTGGTTTGATGGGGCCTTCATGGAGATGAAGTCCATGGGTTGGAGAATGGGAAAATGCTGGCAGAGGACTCAGTTTGAGGAGAATAAACTGGTGTTGAGAGTTCACTATGGTGAATATCAAAGGACACTCAACCATAAGAAGGCAGAGGTCCTGTCCAGGGGGATTGCCACAGGGAAGAACAGACCAGCTCTGCTCTTTTGAACCATAAACAGGCTACTTCACCCTGCCTGTCTGCAGCTGAAAAAAGCATTTTCAGTAGCTTTGTTTTAGTTGTTTGCTCAGTTTTTCTCTGACAGGGTATTCCCCATTTGGCCTGGATCTCCCCAGTGGAGCAAGGTCAGCCATGCAATACCAGGCCTGTACTGGTGGAGGCACTCCTATTGTGTGGGGTGAGTTTCAGCCAATGAGAGTGGTCATTGTGGTAATCTCGAATTTGCAGCCCACTTTCTGTGAACTGGACCCAGGCCCGATCCGTCTCCTAGTGGGATGTGTTGAGTCCATTGGTCCAGTGTTCGCCAAGATTGTCTGGTGTTTGCTGTTGGAGGGGTTCTTCCCTGGTGCCTCGAAAGAGGTTCTGGTGAAGCCATTCTGAAGAAACCATCATGGAGGTCATGTGATGCAGAGCACCAGCTAACAGCTTTCTTCACTAACTCTGGCTGCCTGACTGCTCATTTCACTTAGAAACCTCTTATAGTTATCTTTTCTAGCGGTGTGTGGGACTAATACAGTGCCTAATTACCGTCGCTAGTCACACTAAGGATCAAGAGCAATTTATGGAGGTGGAGATGAGAAAATCGCTGCCAAAGCATACCCCGCCTTCCACGCCTGAGAAGGCCCATAAAAAAACAAAGGCCCCGGCTGCTACAAATTCTCATAGCTCATCTTCCTTTAGCTCCAATATGAAACCTCTTACACTGGCTTGTTTCCTTGAAGAATTCAAGCCATTCCAAGCAGAATTATGGCAAATTACGAGAGAAATTGGAACACTTGCCCAAGCCTTGGAGGATGACTCCACCCGCACCTCCGATAACAAAGCCCGTATTCACTCCACAGAACGGAAACAAACCAAGCTGGATTCGGACTTAACAGCGGCCCGCCAGTGGATCACTAAGTTAGAGAACAAAGTTGAGGATCTAGAGGGCCGCAGCTGCTGTAATAATGCCATCCTAATCGGACTACCGGAGACAGAAGAGGGGCTTGATCCCATCAGCTTTGCTCAAAAGTTTGTTGAAAAGGTGTCCAGTTTATCCCCATATGGCTCTAAATATATCATAGAGAGAGCCCACCATGCCTCCGCCCACCTCCAGCACTGGGCGCACCTCCTCGCACCTTCATTTTTAGTTTCCTTAACTACTAAGAGCACCAACACTTCATCATCAAAGTTAAGGATATCCAAGAGATAAAATGGGAAAGTGCTACGATTAGGGTCACACAAGACCTCCCACTCTCAGTGTGACAAAAGCGGGTGACTTTTTACCAGCAAGTGACCAAACTAATCACTGCGGGGGTTAAGTTCAGAATGGGGTACCCGGCCAGGCAGCAAGTTCTTGTTTCGGGCTTCTGGGCTACTTACGAGGATGTGGAAGCAGCATCTGAGGGCCTTAAGGTATCTTCTCCTGATTTGTTCCAGGACCCAGGAGTACAAGATTGCAATATTTTGGGCATTTCTACTCCAGAATGAGTATACAAATAAAGTTATTTTCTTTCATGTTTTCATCATACCTGCAAAAGTCGTATGGGCAGATGAAGGAAAGGCATGCCTTCTTGGACCCTGTGCAGTGGCAGCAATCAGACCCATCGGAGAGGATTTTGCAGTAGCAGTGTTGGTCGTCTTCCTTTTCTTCGGCTGCAATCTAATGTTGGACTAAGACTTATTTAGCACAGCTTCAGAAATGCTTAATGAATGGAGACATTCCTCTTCCTGATGCAGCAATCAAAGCCCCTTTGTGCCACCTGCAAGGCCGTGAAGTTCTGAACATCCTTGCAACTGGTGCATTTCCCACTTTGTTCCACAAGAGGGCTCAGCAGACTGGTAAAAATCTATCTCTCCTACACTGTTCTTTTCAACCTGCTGAGACAGGAGATTGTAACATTATACCCTTAAAACTGCTGAAACTGCCACAACTGCAAGTTCCTTGACACTTGCACTCCTGTTCCCTGGGCTGACTGTTTTTTTTTTGTTTAAGATTACCCTGAGCTTTTGGTTAACAGGCAGTCTCCCTGGAGCTTTAAAAATGGGCACTGTTGTCTCTTCAGTTCCTTTTAAATACAACACTGTAATAAGTGCAGTATGAGGCATTGAAAAGCACTTCCTCTCCTTATTAGGTCACACTCCTTCATTGTAACACTTTTCCCTAATTTAGCTACACATTTTGAAATGGTTGTTCGTCTGAAGGCTTGTTACAAGAGTGACAATAGTCATAATAAATACTAGACGTGTTGTAACCCGAGGTTTAATTAAGGAACATTTTACCCTTAAAAATGCAGTAATTGCCTGCTTTTCGTTCCTAACACATTTTCCTTTTCTCAGCTGCAGAATGTTTTCTCTACAGTCACAGTGGCAAGTTTATTAATGCTTGATATCCTGTACCTGGGATTGACTTGCTTGCTGTTTATATTTACCCAAGGCTTTTGGTTAACAGACAGTCCTCCTGGTGTTTTAAAAGGGGGTGCTGTTGTCTTGTAGGTCTCATTTAAACAGGCCGCTGAACCAGTTACAGTGCAAGGTTAAAAAAAAAAAGGGTGCTTCTTTCTTTATTTACTCTCATTCCCTTATTGTAATTTTTTTTTATTTTTCAGCGGCATCCTCAGAAGAGGCGATTCTGATGGAGGTCTGTTACCTGAGGGACAGTAGTTACAATATCGACTAGTCGTGTATTAATCTGAGGCATATTTAAGAAAGTTAGATAGGTGATTTGTTAAATTTGGATTAGCAAAGCCGAATTGTTTAATGAGTGGGAAGGGCAGCTTGGGGGGGGATGGGCTTGGTGAACTGTTTTTCATGGGCCTTAACAGTAGGGGGGAAGGGGACTACTGGGATTGAGGGTTTGTTATATTGTTACTGTCATGTTTAAACACTTTCTTTTGTGTTAGTTTACAGAGACAGGGGATATGGGGGGGAGGGAGCAGGGAGAGAGGGGGGAGGGAGGGCTACACAGAGACTGAATTTGTATTGGTGCTGTTTCCACCTTGTGTTTATTTGAACTGACAGAATTTTCATTGTTCCCATCAAGTAAGGGATGATGGCTAGGGACATCATGATTGCCACCTGGAGTGTGAGAGAGCTAGACAAAAACTAATGCAATATAACATTTTGAAACATCTGGGGCTCCTGAAAGCAGATATCATGTTTGTACAAGAATCCCATTTGCTGGATACCGAGGCAGCCCAACTGAGGAGGCAACAAATAGGACAAGTCTACACAGCAGCAGGAAGCTCTCAGAGTTGTGGTGTACTGCTTTTAATCAATAAATCTCTCCCATTCTCCCTGGTGCATTCCATTTGTGACCCACAGGGCAGATTTCTTTTGGTACATGGCAGACTCCACACCTCCGAAGTTCTCCTGGGCAGTTTGTATGTCCCAAATACTGATTCCCCCTGAATTTTTTACCTGATTTCTCCATGAACTGATCCCTTTTTTGGCCATCCCAATAATTTTAGGTGGGAATCTCAACCTAGCCTTTGACCCATCCATGGACAGATCTGGTGCCTCATGCAAGGGCCTTTCACCGGTTCAATGAACACTCCAGGATCTGATTGACCAGGCAGGGCTCTGCAACATCTGGAGGGTTCTGCACCCCTCAGAAAGGGAGTATATTTTCATTTCCCTGGTTCATGGGACTTCCTCACATGTTGATTACCTGCCTATCTCCCAATCCCTTATCCCAGGGGTCCTCGACTCCTTGATCCAATCTGGTTCCCCCTCAGATCATGTTCTGGTTGTCTGCCAGGTCTCATTCTCATCTCTTCCCAAAATGGGAGGGTGATGGAAGGTTAACAACCAGTTATTAAAAGACCCCAAGACAGTCACATTCCTCTCTGACCAAATCACATTCTTCCTCTCAGTCAACTGCTCCCCTTCCAGCAAACTGGATCTGGTCTGATGTGCCTTGAAAGCCTTTTTACGAAGATTACTATTTAGTTTAGCTTCCCAAAGAAAAAAAACAATGGGATACTCAATTTCATAATCTCTTGTCTCAAATCGTGTGATGGAATCTAAACTTTCGCCTCAATCACCCAAACACTTCAAGTTAGAACTAGTAAACTCTAACTATTGAGAGAGAGAGCAGAATTTGCAATCCTGAAAACTAAAGCATCATACACTGATCAGGGCAACAAGGCTGGCTGTATGCTAGCCCTCAGAGTCAAACAGCAGGACTCTTGCCGCTTAATTTCATCCATTCGCTCACTGGGTGATAATACCGTAAAGACAACCACACATGATATGGTCAAAGAATTTACCCTTTACTACACCCAATTGTATGGCCCCATGACAAACCCCCCAACTAAGTCAGATTTGGACAGATATTTATCTAATTCCCATCTGCCCATTCTTCCGGTAGATCAACACACCCTTCTGACTACCCCTATCTCCCAGGCTGAATTGGAGAGAATCGTCAAAGATCTCCCTTCTGATAAGACACCTGGGCCAGATGGATTTTCCCCCTAACTTTTACAAATTATTTATAAAACAATTATCCCCAATCCTATTACCTCTTTTTGAGCATATACTCTCAGGTACTGATGTAGACATATCCCTGTTTGAAGCACTGATTGTTCTTATTCCCAAACCCGATAAAAGCCTGGAATTAGTTTCAAGCTACAGACCAATTTCACTCTTAAATCAGGATATAAAAATCCTTTCCAAAATACTGTCTGATTGAATGACTAAAGTTCTCCCTTTACTAATAGGTCAAGAGCAGGTTGGCTTTATGAAGGGGAGGTCCTCAGTGGACCACCTACGGACACTGGCTCATGTCTTCTCGGCTTCCAGGGAGGCCAATTTTCCTGCAGTCTTGATTTCCCTGGATGCCAAGAAGGCCTTTGATAGAGTTAATTGGAGCTACTTATTACACACCTTAAAGATGTTCACTTTTCCCGGGAATTTCAAAATTGGATTGGATCCCTATACAAATCACCAACTGACTGGGTATCCAGTAATGGAGTAATATCAGATCAATTCCCTCTGTACTCAGGAACAAGACAAGGCTGTTCCTTATCTCCCCTTCTATTTTACTTATATCTGGAACCCCTGATATGCAGGTTGATAGATTCCCAGGAAGTCCAAGGTATTAGTATACAAGACCAACTTGTCAAAGTTTCCGCTTATGTGGATGACTTGCTCCTTCAACTTTCTTATCCAAAGGAGTCGATTCCTCCGATGCTCAGGATTATTGACGAATTTAGAAAAATATCTATTTACAAATTAAATGTGGAAAAGATGTTAGTTTTTCCTCTTAATTACAGAATACAGAAATCTGTTATTCCTGATCTTGGACTTGCGTGGAAACCTGATAGCCTGCGATATCTAGGCATAATGTTTTCAAGGAGTCCAGCCCATCTTCAACAATTAAATTTGGATTCCCTAATTCACACAATTAGTCACGATCTAAAAAGATGGTTCCTGTTACCTATTTCCCTTTGGGGAAGAATTAATTTAGTCAAAATGAATATTTTCCCTCTCCTCTTTTATTCCCTTAACCTCCTGAATGTCTGGCTCCCCCAAACCTGGTTCAGAAAGGTCCACAGTCTTATCACCCATTTTATTTGGGCTGGCAAATAAACAAAACTAGCCTTTCACAAACTGGCAGCTTCCAAATTGAAGGGCGGACTGAGACTACCCCACATAGGTCTTTATTATTGGGCAAGTCATGCCAGCAAATATCTGAGATGGATAACAACTGAATCGACCCAAGACCCCTTCTCCTATTATCCAGCATGGCTCCTTATAGAATTGCATCTGATCAAGTAACAGGGCCTTTTCCATTCTGCTCTTCTTTTCACCAGAATAAACTCCTTACCCACTCAAATAAAAGTCCCTCCGATTGTTACCTCTATCAGAGTACACACTCAGCTATGCTTCTTTCTAAAATATACCCACACCCATGACCTTACCCAAACCTTGAGGCATAATCCCAACTTTAAATTAGAGGGTCATCCCCTCCCTGCTGGGTGGCTCCCCCAGTTAGGAAATTGCCAACTGTCTTACTTCATTTCTGAAGAGGGGAATTGGCTCTCTTCCCCAGAAATTTTGCATGCAGCAAATATTCCTAACACTCAGATCTTTCAAGTTTTTCAGTTGCATCATCTGCTGGTTAAGGTTGTCAGAAACACCTCTCCATAAGCCCAGAAAGTCTCTTTCCTTGCAGATCTAAAGACCTTGGCAGGTCTCCAAAATCTACAGTACTTTGTTTGATTGGATTTGCCCCGAGAGTCTCAGCCCCTCTTCATATTGGTCCCCTCTTTTTCCTGATAAAACTCTAGAATGGCCACAATCATGGAAAAATTGTCGTCAGTTCCTTTCCTAGGACAGACTTAGACTTATGCAGTTTCACATATTACATAATCTCTACTACTCCCCCCCACAATTAGCTAAACTGGGATGTGCCCCATCCTCTATTTGCACTCACTGTTTACGAGAAGAATGTAAGCTGCTTCACATTTTTTGGGCCTGCCTGAAAATAGCTCCATTGTGGGCCCTGATCAAGAATAAGGCAGATCCCCTGCCTGGTCTGTCTGAATTATTTTCACCAGATATATGCATACTAGGGTATCTGTCTTCTATTTCAGTAATGACCCATAAATATCATATAGTGATGATCTTTTCTTCTGTTAAAAAACTGGCATTAAAGCACTGGAAAGACAACTATTCGGAATGGCTACAGGAGCTCCTAGCAAATTGGAGAACAGAAAAATTCATTGCTAGTCTCTATAAGAGATATAAGAAACTTAATAGAATATGGGGCCTATTACAAACCTATACTTGTAAGCTTTTGTCAGAGTTATTCCTTTCATTGCAAGCACTAGTTTCATCATAGAGTTCTGTAAGGGAGGATTGGGTGGTGGGGACTTGCAAAGGGGGACGGTGGAGAGAATAGATCATGTATTTGTCTGATTGTATCTTTGTACCTGTATATCATGCTTTAGGTCTATTCTCTGTGAAGGAAAACTCTTCAATAAACTTTAAATTGAAAAAAAAAAAAGAAACCATCACTCGGTACTGACATCTTGGCGAATTATCGACCTATCTCCAATCTCCTATTTTTGGGGAAGATTGCTGAAAAAGTAGTGTTCTTGCAGTTTGAGGCACATCTCATGGCCTCTGACATCTATGAGCCATTCCAGTCTGGGTTTTGGACAAGGCATAGCACTGAAACAGCATTGGTCAAAGTGCAAAATGACCTCCGCAGGGTGAGAGATAGAGGAGATTGGTCAATTCTTGTTCTCCTTGATCTCTCCTCAACATTTAACACCATGGACCACACTGTGCTTCTTATTGTAGGCTCACTAGTATTGTCATCAACTGGCTTGAGTCCTTTCTCATGGGCAGGACACAATGGGTAATGATGGGGATTTTCTCCTCCTGTCCAAATCTCCTGCCCTGTGTAGTTCCTCAAGGTTCAGTCTTGTCACAGATGCTGTTCACAGTGTACATGCTACCTCTTGGTGAGATCATTTGATGTTAGAGTCTAGGTTTTCACTGTTATACAGATGATACCCAACTATATATGTCTTTTGCTCCAGAGACAAGTAACGCTATGGAAGTGCTAAACAACTGCCTGGCTGAGATCCTAGATTGGATGTCCTCTAACTGGCTGACACTGAACTCCAACAGGACAGAGGTACTTGTGATCAGGTCTGGTCACCAGCATAATGTGGTTGCTACCGAGTTGGGATCAGGGTTGCTTCTGGGTCTTACCTTGCTGATGGCATCCACTAAGGTGAAAAATCTGAGTGACATCCTCAACAATGGTTTGACACTTGAAGCTCAGGTGTCATCCATTGTCTGGAGTGTTTTTTACCACTTAAGGAATGTCATCCAGATTAAATTCCTAATTCCACATGGTGACCTGCCTGTGCTGGTACATGCCTTTGTCACATCAAGGCTAGACTACTGTAATGCTCTTTACTTCAGGGTCAGTGGAGGGAGCCTCTGTCGACTGCAGCTGGTGTAGAATACAGCAGCCAGATTGTTGACAGGCCTTCCTAGGTCCTGCCATGTGACCTCAGTCCTGTGTGACCTGCACTGGCTGCCTGTCAGATGGAGGATCATCTTAAAGGTGGGACCTATAAGGCCCAATATGGCTTGGGTCCTGGCTACCTGAGTGACTCCTGGTTCCTGTCCTCCGAGTGTGCCCACTCTGCTCCTCCACCAAGGGCCTCCTAGCAGTTCTGAGGGCTAGGCTGAAAACCTCAGGAGACTGTGCATTTGAGGTAGCCAGCCTGGCCCACTGGAACTCACTCCCCAAATCTCTGAGGGAGGCTTCATCGGTGGAGGCTTTCAAGCAGGGTCTGAAGGCTCACCTTTTTAAAGAAGCCTTCCCTTAGTTAGCTACAGCCAGATTTTATCAATATTTATTATTATTATTATTGTTTATTGTTTGTATTTATTTGTGTTGACTCTGTATAACATTTTATTATATGTTTCTCACACCTCTTTGTAAAGTACCCAGGGCCCCGGGACTGGGTGTTTAAGAAATAAAAATTTACTTACACCATTAAAAAGATTGTACTTCCTAAGTTTCTTTATTTTTCTAGCCTTTATCTATCTGGTTTGACAGGATACACTGAGCCAGGTGGCACAGAATGATTAGCAGCTTCATTTGGCAAGGTAGACCCCTAAAGGACAGACCCCTGAGGACAGTTTATGCCACCCTTTGCAGACCCAATGACCAAGGTGGGCTAGTCCTCCCAGACCTTTCCTTGTACTGTGAAATGATACAGGTATAGCCCATTCTGTACTGATTAAGCAATATGCCTCAGCAGCAATGGGCTCAGCTGGAAAGGACAGTCTTGCAAGCTATCTCACCAGAAATAGCAATTTTAGACTTCCAGTAGTCAGGAGGTGCTGAACAACTCTAATTCTCCTTATGTATGGACTGCATTACAAGCCTGGAGGGATTGGCTAACATGTGCTGGCCTCCAAGAGCAGATGCTCTGGCTTCCTCCTTTACACCTCTGCTGACCAGACTTGATAGTGGATATAGGATCTGGTATTGCAGGGGCATATGGTATCCATATCAGATACTAGACAGTACGGTGGTAAAAACCTTGTAATCTGTAAGGGACAGCCTGGACCGCCCTCAGATGGATTTGTTCTATTATTTTCAAGTCAGGGCATACCTATCATCTTGGATACAGTGAGGTCCATTATTAGATATAGATAACCCAGTAGTTCAGTTGGCCATCTCTGTGCTGGTTGTGGGGGCCTATGCCACATTTAATCTCCTGCCTTTACTTGACCCTTCTTCAAGTCAGAGTTCTTCCCCCATTTTGGCTCTGGATAAATGGAATAAAAGGGTCACTCAGCACCTTACACCAGAGCAATGGCAAAAGGCATGCCGGATTTCTCACAGAATTTCCTCTTTCCTGTCATGGAGGGAGTACAACTGGAAATGCTTAATATGATACTTCCTTATGCCAGCTCAACAAGCTTGCAGAGGGACGGCTCTGAATAGTCACTGCTGCAGACTGTGTGGCGAGACACAGGTAGAGCATTACCACACATTTTGGTCCTGTCCACGGCTCACCCTTTTCTTAGCCTCTATAGAGCTGCTCTGCAGCAGATATTTACCCCTCAGCTGCAACCGAGTGAGCATTTATTTCTTTTTATGTTGTACTGAAAGGACCTTAAAGATCCGGCATCCAGATACTTAGTGAGAATTGTAATCCTAATGGTCAAAATAAGTATTATGAAAAAATGACTTGAGGGGGATATTTCATCCATAGAGGACTGGATAGCTTTAGTTAACATCTACAATATCAATATGCTCCCATATACTGTCATTCAACAAGAAGATAAGGGAAGAAAGAAATGGAGTAGGTGGATCTGGTATGTTACTGCCAGAGATGGCAGTTTTATCATGTAAAAGAATGTTGGATAACCAAAAAAACCTGGAAAAATAATGTGTGATATATGTTATGGTAGTACCACATACTCCTATTAGTGGGTCCCACCCTCTGCATTCTCAGTCCCTAGTAAAGAGCAGTAATTAACTTTTAAAATAGTAATGTCCATGTACTGTATGTAGTAAACGAACAAGAAATTATCATCTGTCCTAGGCAATGTATGGTTATTGTTTGTCTATGTTTATGTTAACTTGCATGTAACTTGTGTTCTTCAGAAAGCAACAATAAAAAATTGGAATATAAAACAAGGCAATGGAAAATAAAGTATTTTCTAACCTGAGTGTGTCAGTGTGTGTGTTTCTGTCTCCATTCTGTGTATCCTTCTGTCGTCTTCCATTTTTTGGCTATAGAGAATTCATCAATGCGCGTTTCCCTTACCATATGTTTGGGGGAATGGTGTTACTGCAGGTCCCTCTCTGTCCCAGTGCACAGATCCCCAGCTCCTACTATCTGCTGACAATCTCCCAAATTTGATGCACATTTCATCTACTGATACCCAATCTGCTTCAGTAGTATTCACATCCTAGCCCCTTCGACATCCACCCTGCCCCAGAATGCATTACACACCACTGCCCCTCTCATCTTCCAGGGAACACATCAATTTGCTCCAGCTTACTCACTCCCCAACAACCCATTCCAGACAACTTGCTCCCAGCATTTTTCACTCCCCGCAGTGTCGCTCCTTGGCAACCCCCTGCCTCACTCACAATCATACCATAAATAAACAAAAATGAAAAGTTGACAAAAAAGTTTCTGACCTGTGAAGTTGTAAATGCCACCTAAAAAATACCCACAGTGAGGTAGAACACAGTGAGGTGTAGCATTCTCATATTTAATAAGAAATTGGCATATATCACTTGCTCCCTCGCTCACAATTATACCAAAATACTAGCAGTGAGGGAGAACTCTTACAGCAATGCAAAGTGAGGGAGAGCGCTCTTATAGTAAAAAGGTTTCTTACCTGAAGGTCAGAAGTTGGAATCTGTTGTGCAGTATCATCCTGTATCCAGGAATCTTTAGGTAGAAGCCAGGAATCTGTTGATAGAAGCAGGTAAACCATTAAAAACAGATTTTTGTTCCAAAAGTTAAAATCCTTAATGCTAAGAATGCCATAGACTCATATCCTGAATCCAGGAAACTATATGTTGAAGCAAGAAAACATTAAAAACCTCTCAGAGGAGCTCGATAGTGTCAATACTCAAAAGCATGAACAGCCCCCTGTAGAAATTCCTCTGTTGTGCATTCAGCACACTTGTCAACAATATACTTCAACCTAGCAGCATTATCTCTGTATACACGCCTTAAAATGTTACAAGCATTTCCTGTGATGAGTTGCTCGATCTCTGCATCCTTTTTTTTTGTATCCCCCAGTAGCAACCTACAAATTTCCACACTGTGGGGTGTGCCATGCACAGGATGCTTTGCATCCCTCTGTGAAATGACTCAACAGCATTATTAGTTTTTGCCCTTTTGTCCCTCACAGTGTCACTGTGGTTCCACAGTTCAATGGCAAACTGGGGTTGTCTGCGTCCAGTGCCACGTCTGTTCTTCCTCCTGACCCAGGTATCCTCAAAGTAGTCACTAAATGGCTCTAGCTCTGGAGGAAACACAATCAGAGTTTCATCTGTGATGTCCTGGAACCGATCAACCACCTGGTCGGAGGGGTGCCATGCACTCGCACTCTTTGTATGATGCCTTTTATGTTTCTGTCTACCAAAGCTCCTTGTGCTGCCAATGAAACAATTTCTTTGCAATGCAGGAGCACCTGAGCTGTAGTGTCTTGTGAGTTGGCAGCACGCTTCTTTGCTCAGTTCATGGCCTTTCACCTCCATAGCAGCAGGGTCTGGGGCATGGGTGTGCTTACTGAATTTAAATATAATTACAGGTTCCTCATAACTTATGGTGTGCACCCTGACATTGCAGCTCTTTTCTTTATTTGCAGCAAGTTTGCACTGCCATAGTGACTTTCTGTTGAACCCACCCTTGTGATGTATATATATATATATATATATATAGTTCTCATCGTCCACAAGTTTTTTCTTAAGACACTCTGACAAGATAAAATGCGCTGCCATTTTTTTAATGTAAACTGGCATTTTGGGGAGCTGATTATAAATTGTTCCACTGATTGCTCACAGGTGCCAAGCAGAGATAATGCCAATCGAGTATGACCAGTTGTACAATTAAACGATTACGGTTTAACTGCATGCTTATTAAGAGATGCTTGATATTAAGAGATACACTGATATTTGCAACATTCTATGTGCCCAGGCTGAAATGAACATATGGAGTGAAACTGCAGGGAGCAAGATTGCAGGGATTGAATTGTCAAGGAAGCATGTTGTAGGGAGCGGGTTTTCTGGGAGCGAATTGCCGGGTGCAAATTTACATGGACCTCATCTGCCAACAGTCACCCTGCCCCAGTATATGGACTGCAGCCCACTCACATCAGTAGGCATCTCCCTGCCCCAATATGTATACCATTACCCCCTCTGCTTACATCCACCATGCAAATGCATGAACAGCCCTGACTCAGTATCTGATTGAGCGATTGACTGATTTCAAAAGTTCTACTAGAAAAGATACTGGGCTAATAACAGCTTGTTTACAAATGTGTCCAAAGGGAGAGGGACGTGGAAGACAGTACAATTAGGAGAAAAAACTTGAAGGTACGTTAGCAGATATAGCTGTAATAATAGCTGATACAAGCAATACAGTGCAGCTAAAAGTAGCATGGTACAATATGTTACAGATGTGCAACCTAATATACAGTGCAGGATAAAACAGTACAACAAGGTGCTTATGGTATATGAAATTGAGCTTGGAAAGGCATAGAGAAATACTGTAACTCCATCAGGGCATAATGGAAAGGGAACAAGAATAAAACAGGGCAAGGGCAATCGGTGGAGGGGGGTGGAGGGCATCTAAGATATGGGAGTAAAGACAGTTGTAAGTGGGAATAGTAAAGTCATGAATAAGAGACTTAAGGGAGAAGGGAGAAGAGACAGCAGATGGACTGGGGAAGAGATGCCCAGAGTTTAGGAAAATGATATGAAAAGGCATCTTGAGCAGTAGTAAATTTCCTAGGGAGGTGGGGTTAAGAAATGGATTGGGTGACATTACTGCAGAGTGCATGGGAGGTGAAAGGGAGGGGGAGGAGATGAAAGAGGTAAGGTAGGAAGAAAGTACACAAAGGAGACATACTGAAAAAGGTGTCTAGTATCAAACCTAGGTAAAGAGAGGGAGAAGTACAGAGAGCTGTAGGGGTATGGGGAAAACAGTCCAAGACAAATCAGTGGAAAGAGTGAAGGAGGGGGTCCAGTCTGGCAAGAGAGAATTTGGGAATGGCACTATAAATTTTGTCACCATAATGAAAGATGAGGAGTACCACCTTCAGTGCAATTCATGACATGCAGGAAGCAGGATGCACACTTTGCTACTGTTCAGTGCATAAAGCTTATGGTGGAGTTTAAGTTGGATAGAATCAGTGTGTGCTATGAAATCCAGATGACAGTCCAACCAGACCCTGAAGTACTTAAAGGGAATGCCCCCTCAACCCATTTTCTGTATATCTGTGTGGTTTGTAGGCATGAACAATCATTCCCTCTCTTGTATCCACCTAATTTTTATCCTAAGTGAATTATAAATGAGGTTGCTTCTCTCTGTTTTGCCCTGTTGTGAAAACCTGTTTGTTTCCATTGCAAAGGCCATGACCCCACTCATGTAAAGTATCATGGGATTTGATCATGCGTACATGCACAAACCAGCAGAAGTTATATTGTCATTCAGTTTTGTTACGTCTTGAGAAGTTCCTGTATTCTCCAAAAGTATTTTTTTTCTAACTCAGACACACTTTAAACTACAGAAAACAGCATGGCACTTACTATACCTTGAAAAGTTTCACAGCCAGCATAAGATAGTAATACAAGGACTGCAGAGAACAGCAACAGCACTGACTAACACAGTATGACTACTGCAGGCATTTTCACTAAAACATCATAAAAGTCCAGGATGCCTTACATAAGTCGGGCCATGACCTTTGATGGCACTGAGGGACAGTTGGTTTGACCAGAATCAGTGCTGTACACTGTCAATATGCAGTTGTAGCCCGGCAGAGGACAAAGACAAATGAGCCAGAAGAAGGGAGGTAATTCAAGAAGGAATATGGAAAAGAGAATGGGGCTCTAGACAGACCCTTGAGGAATACCTGACCAAATGGGAAGTGCAAGGTTAGGGAGCTTCCGATCCGGACAGCCTGAGACTGGCTGCAGATGCAGTGAACATCTGCACACTTCACGTAGCATGTAGTGTGTGCAATTTCATACATTCTGCATGCACTATGCACCTTGCAGCTAATTTCACTACAGAAACTGCCACACTTCATGTTAAAAGTTCACCGCAAAGTGACAATTGCAGCAATTCCTGTAGTAAAATTCACTGCAAGTGTAACATATTGCATAGAGCACAATTCGCAAATGCTACACATAGCCTGTAGCATCTAAGTCTGTAGCAATTTGCATGCAAATTCTTAATTTGCAACAGTCTTACTTGAGACACGCCCTTAAGGTAGGATAGGATCCAACTGGCTGAGGAGGGAGAGAGGCCTATCACAGTAAGCTTGTCCAGAAGGAGGGGTTGTGCCACAGTGTAACAGGTTTTAGGTGAGTCAACAAAGGTGGTGGAGGTGATCAGATACCTGAAAGGAGGGAGACAGTGAGCCAGAGGAGAGAGGTGGAATTTACCACCCCACTCAGCTGCTGGCTGCCATCCAACTCCCATATGAACAACCCTACCCCATTCATCTGCTGTAGTTAACACTTCCCAGTACTTGTATGTAGACCCCTACCTCCACCAATCTGCTATCACCCACTTGACCCAGTATTAACACCCTTTCCTATCCAGTCTGTTGCAATCACATGCCCCAGCACAACCCCCTGCAACAGTAGGTACAGACATTAGCCCTCACATATGCTGCTGGGCACCCACACTGCCACAACCTACATAGTTCACACACTAAGTTCACCTCCCCCCTGATGCCAATGCCAGAAAAAGCAGACCACCCATCCTATAGGCCGAATCCCTTAAATTAAACTTTACTCACTGGGACACTGAGCGTAGCTTCAAAAGAGACAAGCAGAGCAAATGAACATAGACAATCAAACAAAAGGCACACTCATGAATTCATGAACAAAGCAATCACACTATCAACCGACAAATAGGGGGCAAAGGACCCATGGAGAATCTGACGAGAGTCTTTGTATTGAAAAGTTTATTGCTGAATATTAAATTCAGGGCACTGCATGTGCCAAGTGTCAACGGAATTGCTGATGCTGTTTCTCGTTCGCAGTGTCAGAGATTTTGGAAGCTGTCACCAGCAGCGAAGAGGTAGCCCAGCACACCTCTGGGATTTGGTAACACCGATGCCTGGGAATTAATCAGGGGTTCATTGACTCCTAGTCCATGGGCAGTTTATCAAAGGGGTGGATACATTTTTAAGTGTACACCAAGAGCAAGGTTGGGGGAAGGTATGGCCCCCTTACAGTGACACCAACACAGCGAACTACAATCCTATCGACAAAATCGACACTTTGCCGACAGGTCGCTATGTTGGTGTGCCCGAGACAGGAACACACTGTCTCCCGGTCCTACAGCCCCGCCCCGAAGTAACTCCGACTGGAGTTAAGAATCCATAAGTCAGGGGTGGGGCAGAGCCCCCCACATGGGAGGTTTGGGGGCAAACCCCCCTGATAAATTAAGGACCAGAAGACTTGAAGGAATCATGAAGACTGCAACTTATGGTCAACATAATTCCTGTCGCTGTGATGCCGGTTGACATAAAGCATGTCGAACCAGCATGGTACAGCCTTGGGGGAATACGTGACCCATCCTGGTGGACCACTTGTGCTCCTACATCCTCTATGAGGCAGGGAGGGTGTTCATGGGCTGTAGTCGGGCAACACTTGGCAGGTATTGCCTACTTTTCTAAGGTTATGGGGTACACTGATCACATGGGAGCATTTCCCTTGCACAAGATGCTTGAAGGGTGGGCCCAGGCAGCCCTGAAGAGACATGATAGTAGGAAGCCAATTAGCAAGGGCTTTTGAATCACGTGTGTGGCATACTGCCTGTCATCTGTTCTTGGTGACTTTCTGCAGAGCCTTCTGTGTATCCGAAATAGTGGAATTGAGCAAGGCTGTAGGGCTGCCTGTGGCCTTGGCAGATGAGGACATGGCACTGACAAAGGTGGGCATGTTCATTTGGCTGTGCAAGAGCAAGATGGGCAGCATTGGCATGAGGGTGCTGGTGCCCCTGAGGTCCCAGCCAGGGGTCCAATGAGAGGTCTGGGCAAGGGTTCCTGACTACATTGCCCAGAGGTCGGGTTGGGGCACATCATTCTTTCAGCACAAAGATGGGTCCCTTGGCATGGCCTTTCAATTCAGCCAGGTGTTGTGCAAGCGCTTGGAGAGATTGAGGATGGAACTTGAAGGAGTTCAATACCCATTCCTTCCAGACTGAAACAGGATCACATGCTAGGGCAGAGGGTCCCACAGATGAGCAGATTTAGGCCTTAGAGCGATGGCATTCACAGGCATTCAAAGGATATGTGAGGCCGCACATGCTTTAACCTTTTCTTTTGTCTTGGCAGGTCCTAGGTTCCAGAGGAGGCAGATTTGGGTGTGCAGCCAGACATGAGGGACAGGGCCAGGGAAGTGAGAATTTGTTCCTAGAGCTGCAGGATTTTGAAGTGCATTGGCTGAGCCAGAGGGACATGAGATGGCAAGTGTATATCTGATGATGTTGGTGGAAGCCCAACGGTGGGGACCTCCCCAGATCCTGGTGACTGATTTGGGTGGCAATGAGCGGGGTGCTGTATATTCGATTGACCTGCTATGGCATGTAAAAGAGGACACACATTTGAAGGGCATATGGCCTGATGTGCACATTGTTTGGTCAGACATTATACAAAGAATGCAGTGATGCCACGTGCGAGACCCTAGGGTTATAGAGAAGGTTCAAGGGCTCCATAATGCAGCAGTGAGGCCATTTATGAGGACTATTGGTGGGACTGCACTAAGGCATGATGGGATCAAGATCAAGGAACCAGGGTTGTATGCCAAGGATGGGATTCACCTGTCTAGCATAGGTTTAGATAGATTTCTAGAGGATATATGACAGGCTGTGGAGAGAATTTTGGCATGACATGCTTGTGGAGATGTAAGCAGGGTATGATGTCCACCATGTGGTGGCAAGTTGGTATTGGTTGGTCGATGCAGAGAGGGGAGTTGAGGAGCATTGGCTTTTGTAGACAGATCACCCAGAGGCTGACAGGAGTGCTGGACGATCTGGCTGGTGCTCATTCCTTTATGAATAGGGTGACAAGTGGGATGGCAGCCTCTCTGGGTAAGGGCCCATGGCATCGTAGTGTCCCTGAATGGGGGGACACCCCGGCAGCCAGTCAAGAGCCACTCTTCATTCCAGGGAGATCGGGTCTCTTGCGTATGTTTGCAGAGTGGTACAGCTTCCCTCAGGGGAAGGAAAAGCTGGTATTTGACAGTATTAAATACCAACTAAAACCATCTGGCAGTGCACATCTAGCCAACTTGTAATGATGATCAGTTAATTAATAAACACATGGCTGTGGCCATTTTCTGTCTATTGCTTGGTGTGTGTCTCAGTTTGTTCAGGTGGAACAAGGGAACTGTGCCCTATAAGACAATTGAAGAGCCCACAGTAAATAGCAGGGGGTGGGCATTTGTCTGTGGGCACATCCCTTGAGAGACACCTGAGCAGGCAGCGGGAGGCAGGACTGATAGACAGGTAGGTATCACCCAATAGGAGCAGTGGTAGTCTAGGTGGGCAGGTGAGTTCCTAGGGGAGGGGGCAGTTCAAGGCCAGGGGGAAGTAGCAGCACACTATGTAAGAACAGTGCTAGAGGGATTCTCTCTCTTTGCTCCTTTCTCCCCAGCTGAAGTCCCACCCTTGACCCACCCTCATAAAAGCAAGGGGGATGGCAGGCATGTAGGAGCTCACTGTTCTCTCTGGGGGTCGCCTTAGGGGTTGAAAGAATTTTCCTGCTTTTTTCCCCACAGGATTTTCTGGGTTTTTGCCATTCTCCATCAAGATCAGGTCAGGACAGGCAAGTGAGATTAGGCTGTCACAATCATGGCTTGGAAGAAAGGTGGTCTTGGAAGGTGGAAATTTAGAACTGGTTTGTCGATGCAGAGGGAGAAATGGGGGATCATGGTATTGTGCAGACAGTTCACCCAGAGGTTGACAGGAGTGCTGAGCCATCTGGCTGGGGCTCACCCCTTAATGAATAGGGTGTCAGGTAGGACAGCAGTCTCTCCAAGCATGGGCCCGCAGCATCATAGCATCCCCAAATGTGGAGGGGAGATGCCATGGCAGCTGATCAAGAGCCACCCCTCATGCCCCAGAGGCCAGGTCCCTCACATGGGTTTGTAGTGCACAGCAGTTTCCCTCAGGGAAAGGGAAGGCCAGTGTTTGGCAATAGTGAATACCAACCAAGACCACCTAGCAGTGCAAGTCTAGCCAACTTGTAATGACGATCAGTTGATTAATAAACACATGGCTGTGGCCATTTTCTCTTCAGTGCTTGCTGTGTACCTCAGTTTGTTCAGGTGGAACAGGGGAACTGTGCCCTATAAGACAATGACCATTTGCTTCACATGTTAAAGGTCAGTGCTACAAATTGTATTGCTATTGGGTGAAATGCATGTCTGTCCATATCACATCAGCGCATACGTTCTTTAGGGGCTAGCATATTCTTAAGCTTTTTGCTACTAGGTCCTGTCTCCTCAAAACATAAATATGTTACTTGATCTGTGGTTTTGCACCAAATTTCATCTGTTTCTCATAAATTTAGCAGTTCCATAACTGAATATCAGGGATTTAGAAGCACAAAGTTATGTGAAATACAAATATTAGAGACTTGTTCACAATGTTATGGCACAGTAAATCAGTTATTATAACTGCCTCCTGGGTTAATATTACCATTTTCACATGGTGCCTTTGATTTGGTCATGCATTCCCAGTTTCTTTCAGTCCTGTCCCTGGTTTATGGGCCAAGGATTGTGCGGCACAGTATGAGTAAATGTGATATTCTGTGATTTTTTTTTTTTATCAGTTTGCATTTATGTGATTTTTTTTTTATCATTTTATCTTTACTTTCAAGGGCTGTAACTCTGAAAACAAAGTCAAAGCAATCTGTTACTTGAACAGAAATGTAGGTATAGTGGATTTTCTAAGATGCAAAAGGATTCAAAGTTTGTGATCTAAAGCAAAAAAAAACTCAACACTGAGCTAACAAAACAGTTCAACACACATGGAACTTCATCTGCTCTAGCCAAATCCCCCCTTTCTTTCCTTCTTTTCTTCCTAAATAACAGCTGCCCTACCCGTTCACTGTTACTCCACTGTGAAGAACAAAACCTCCCTCTGACTATCTGTTTTTCTTTTCTTCCCCAGAGTAGGTCTCATTACTGGTGATTAGCAGATGATTAAAACCAATTCAGCTTCCCCCAGTAGATATTTTCTCCCTTTTTGTGACTAACGCGTCAGTCTTCAATGAACGTGCTCCTAAGCTTATTAACAGGCTCAGCGGATAAGCTGCCACAGAGCTTCATGGCTCTGATATTGTGATGCAGAGAGTGACATGGAACTGTGCGCTGAGCAGAGATGGCACCACTGGGACTAAATATCTAAATAAAAAATCTGTATTTTTATTTCATTTCCCATGTAGAATAAGCTAAAGAAATCAAATGCCTAGACAAGTCTTCATGTGTAAGTGTGTGTGTGGGAGGGGGAGCAGTATCTAATAAGAAAGGGCAGATAAACATAAATACTGTAATTGAAAAGCCAATCACAGTTGTTTATGGAGTTTGGCAATAACTGTGCTTTTTGTATACTACCTTCCAGATAAAAGAAATTTATTATATGAAAATCGTACCTGTATCTCGCAGCTTCAGTCTTAAACAGTATACATCCATACCACCTAATTTTCTAATGACTCCAATTTATCATATTTTAGTAAGCAAGGACAAATAAAAATAAGTTCTCTTTATAAACTTTCACTGAGCCAACTACATTTTTCATATACTTTTAATTCTCTCCCCATTCAAAGGTAAATACTTAAAGTTACTTTAAGAATGATGCACCCTCCTTAGCTGACATTTTTCTCTGCCTCCGCCCCTAGTTCTTTAGAGACACAGTTGGAACCCCCATATACCTAAGAACCACTGTACCTCAAGGCTGTGTGTCTGTTTTGGAAACACCCTGTTAAACACAGGTTTGTTGTCATGCTTTAAAGTTTTTTTAGTGGATTTCAGTTCAGCTCTAGACTAATAGTCAGGGTATAATTGAATTCAACATCTAAATGTGGTATCTAGGAATGTGGAACATTTCCCAGAGATAAATATCTGTGTATATTAAATACACAGATGGACTTTGATTTAAACAAAAACACTTGGGACTTGCAAAGCCTATCACAGTTTCCTCTGTGCCTTATGTTTTTTTTAAATGGTTCAAGAAATCAGCAGAGTAATTTGCATAGCAACCTGAGTTACATTTTGTTTTGTGAATGAAAACCTCTTAAATGCTTCCTGTAGCAAACAGATTCTAAATAGTTGTTTCCCAGTTATTGAGCGCTGTCCTTAAGGTCACTCAAATGCAGCTCTCCATCACTGCTCTTGATGTATGCACCATGGTGTTGCCAACAGCTCCATTGGCCCTGCTCACCCATTATCTTTGCAGAAAATTTTGCTTTGTTTTCACTGGGTGGGGGTGGGGTGGGGGTCTGATGCAAGATAAGAATTTAAAATGCAGTTTATGTCAGATAGTTTTAGTGAAGATAATGCATCCCATTTTAATTTGAGCATAATTGGGTGTAATTCTAACATTGGTTTCAAAAGGATAGCATGTAATGTCTCTGGATATAGTGCCTTTCATGTCTGTATCACAATGTGCTTTAGAAAGCAATGTTTCAGATACTGGCTGTGTAGTGGTGGTATGAAGACACCCTAAATAGCCTTGTGTGCTTATCATCATCCCTTACACAGCCAGAGACACATACATACATGCGAATCAGTTTAACCTAATAGAGGGTACTCTTGCCACAATACCAGGGTAACCCTTTTTACTTTTCTGTAGTAGTGCTATGAAGTCTTTCACTTCCACTGAGACAGCTATCTGAATTCAAGGCAGAAGAAATTCTGAAATGGTATCTCATTTGAAGGACTGTACCTCCAACTGGTCAGCAGCTGCCCAGCACAGCATTTCCTCAGTACTGGGCAAAAGCCCGGGGGAACTTGAGCCAATGACCTCTGATCCAGGGAAGAGAAGCCTGGTAACTGAGCTGCATGAACTTTATTAAAACTAGTGTCAAACACTGCCATATTTAAAGGGGAATACTCACGAACAGTGCCTATCACAGTTTGAAAACCCATGAAAAGCTTTTTAAATGAAAAGTGTGTGGGCATGGTGGCACTTTTGATGGTTCATCTGCTGACCTCCAGGTTGCTCAGCTAGGAATCTTTTGTTTAAGCTGATGTTGCTAACTTTTCCAGGTTTTTAGCAATTTTTATAGAGTTTAATTAGCAGTATTAATTTTAGCCTTGATAGGGCAACTACGTGAGGCAGACAGTTTGCCAGTGAGGTTTTATTTTTACTTTAGACTCCATGATTGCAATCCATGTAAAGAGCAGCTGACACCTTTGGAAAAACATCAGAAAACATAATATTTAAACACATTTCAGCTTGCATGTTGTCCATCTTCTATATATTTCTCATCTCCTGTATTTATTACTAAAGAAACTCCCACAAAAACAAGATCTTTAGCCCTTAGCGTCCCTCTGCCTTTATAGCTTAGTCCAAACTTGATGTCATAATGCTCCGTTGTGGCATCACAGTTTGTTGCTATGGGAATAACTGTGATATTACAAGCAGAGTATTATGATCTCAAGTTGGGAATAGGTGAAAGGAGCTGGTGAACTCTCAAGGAACATATATCCTGTTTTCATACCTATGACCTCGGTAATAAATAATGAGGATAAGAAATATAGAGCTAATGAAAAATATAAGCTACTTTGTGTCCAAATATTATGTTTTTAAAAGTTATTCTCAAGGCTTCGGTGGCTCTTTAAGTGCTTTTTAGTGTTCTGCTGGTTTGGGGCATGCCAGATCATCATGTTCAAGTTTTCTGCTATTGCGGTTCTATTGGGGATATCCCTTTTGGACTGCTACCAGTTTATACTCATTTTGTGAATATTTACTGTTTGACAAGTCAAGCAGTGGTTGTGGCTGTGGTTTAACTCACCAGTTTCATTACTTTTTCATCGTGGGCTTTATCTGTTGTGATTCTGCCTGGTTTGGAATAGAATAAACTGGCCCTGTTTTTGCTACTTCAGAAGTGCTGTTTCTGAAGTGGATTACAACTTTCCTCTGTGGCTTCTGAAGTACTATGTTTTTGAGGAGATGAAATTGTATCATATTAGACTGGATTTAATTTATTGCACTGTTTGAACATTCCTGGTTGAACTGAGTTTTAAGGACAGTGGGTGTAGGGTAGTTTTCAGTCTAAGATTTGCCTGCGGGGGTGTGGGTGGTCTAGGCAGCATTTCACTTGACAAACCTGCTGGATCAACTTTGTCTTTGTGGCTTGCAGCTGCTGGGTGGTTCACAAGTATTTGGGTGGTTTTATGTGATAACGGCGAGTCTTTATCTGCGCCGATCACAAACACTGAACACAAAAGCACCTTACGTCAAAAGGACAACTGTCATTACACTGGCCATCACAAACAGCGACAGTCGCTTATTCTCTCAACACAGCAACCAAAATAAGTATTTTTATTTATTATTTTTTTATTTATTTAGTTCTAGGATTACAGTTACCTCTGAGCCAAGGCTCTTTTACAAAGGTTCAATGTCAGTTGAAGAATACCATAGAGGATACAATAGAAATAACAACAATTAGGGTGGTTACAGTACAAACTGGAAACAGTAAGGTTCAATAGAAATAACAATTGTAGGTGGATACAGAATAATTGGAACAGTTATTATTTAAAAACACATTTAGACAGCAATGACCAAAGTATGGCCCAGGGCAGCAACACAAGGAGGGGGGCACAGAGACAAAGGGGGAGAGGCAGGGGTGGGGTGGACATATTAGCAGTCAGAGGCATTTGTCAGACAATAATAGAGAAGAAGTGCAGGTAAAGGGGGTAGGGGGAAGAGAGAGATGGGAAGAGTGGGGAGGCAGTAGGAGTCAGGGGGTGAGGAGATAGGGCAGATAGGAGATAGGGCAGATAGGAAATGGGGCAGATGGGGATGGGCAGATAAGGGGATACGAGCTACGAGGGGGCACAGAGGGCCTGTAGGAGTGGCAGGTTGTCTGAAATTAGGTGAGGCAATCCCAGGAGCTGGAGGCAGTGAGATGGAGCAGGAGCCTGGTTTTAAACATACCAAGTGTTGGGGCTAAGGAGATGATGGAGCTGAGACCATTCAGCCAAAGGGGAGCCCTATAGGTGAAAGAACATTGACCCTCTATAGTGCGACAGCAGGGAACTTGCAGGAGCTGCAATTTGGATCTCCTGGTGCTCCGTGGGTTGGTATTATGGTGTAGCAGGGCTTGGTCACCGGGAGGGCGAGGCCAAGGTTAATTGTTTTTGCCATGGTACAGATGAGATACTTAATATAGTTGGAGAGTTGGAGCCATCTGGACTGAGCATAAAGGTCACAGGTATGGGTGAGATGGTGGGCTCCAGTGATAAGCCGACATGCCTTGTTGAGGACTGTTGATATACGTCTGAGGGTTGACACCATGGCTGAGCCATAAATGATGAGACCATAGTCAATAATCAAAACCACGGAGCTCTGGACGGCAATCTTCAATGCATCTGGGGTGAGATGTTGCCTGTGTTTGTCCAGTAATCCAAGACGCGTATTAGCAGCTTTGGCCACACTGTCAACATGAGCCCCATAGGATAGATTGGGTTCAAGCAGTATCCCTAGGTATTTGAAGGATAGGACCTGTTTGAGGGTATTCCCCTACATGGTGGAGATAGTCAGGGGGTGTACAGTAGTAGCCAGAGACATTGCCAGCTATTTCCAGACATTTCACGATATTTCTGAAGAATTTCTCTCTGCTGGCCCTATTGTGGAAATGCAGAAAACAGGAGATATTTCTGGAAATATCACAGACATTTCAGGAAATATCTGGCAGTGTGTGTGGCTGCTACTGTAGCTTGCACTAATTTTGAGAGCTGCAAAAGAGCATAGACTTAGTTTTCTTGTGATTAAGGACAAGATTATGATGAGAAAACCATTTTTCAATGTTGCTGAAACCATGCTGGAGATTGAGTTGTAATGGTGTGGGGTCTTTGTGAAAGGAGAAAACAACTGCATCGTCATCATACAGAATGATATGTTCCAAGCAGGATTGTGGTAGGGAATTTAGAAAAAGGCTAAACAGGAGTGGGCCCAGTATGGACCCCTTGGGGACACTAGAGCAAACTGGCAAGATATCAGAAAGAGCACTGGCAATTTTTGCTATTTTTGAGCAGTTTTCAAGGTAGCTTTTAAGCTGTAGAGTGGCGTCAGGTGCAAGACCAGCATTCAGTAGTTGGTCAATCAGCAGCCGATGGTGGACAGCATCAAATACCTTGGACAGGTCAATAAAGACTGCCTCAGTAAGGAGGCCATTGTCTAGTGAGCTGTGCACTGCTCCAGTGAACTCTACGAGGGTAGAGGTGGTGCTGTGTCCTTTTCTGAAACCATGTTGTTATGCACACAGAATATTATATTTATCCAGATGGTTGGTAAGCTGGTCCGTGATGATGCACACGAGGGCCTTGGAGAGTGGGGGCAGTATGGAGATCAGGCGATAGTTAGTGTGACTGGTCTTGTCACCACTTTTGTGGACCGGGGTCACGGTGGCAGTTTTACATCTGTCCAGGAATTGACTGCTGCTGTGAGAGAGGTTAAGAATTTTAGTTAAGGGACAAAATACATCATCAAGGGTAAGTGACAGTAGCTTCAGGTCCAAGGAGTCACCACTGGTTCTGGATTTTGAGATAGCTGAGGTAATGTAGCAGCGGGCTTCATTCAACTTGACCTCTTTGAAGTAGAAATGGGAGTGATTTGACTGCGTGGGGGGTGTTGAAAGAGGTGTCATTTTCTTCAAAAAAGTCAGGGGGAAGAACAGTACTGAGGTCAACAAAAGCAGTATTAAAGGTGTTTGCAATCACCGTGGGGTCAAGGGTAGTGGACCCATCAACTACTAGCACAGCCGGTGAGGTTTTTGTTTGCTTCCCAGTAACTTCTTTAATATTGTCCCAGAATGCTCGCCCATTGCCCCAGGTGTTGGTGAGAGCATCCCTGTAATAAGAACTTTTTGTTAGCCGGATAGATTTTGTGCAAGTGTTCGGGCATGTTTGTATTTTTGGATGTCGGATTGCTTGCCTGTATCTTTAGCCACCTCCCAAAGATGGTACCTTGATTTCAGCTGAAAAAGGAGCTCCGCAGTGAGCCATGGGTTACAGAAGGCTTTAGCTTTATGTTTTTTAACAGGAGCAATGAAGTTGCAGGCCCTGTTGAAGGTGGTGATGTAGTAGTCAAGAGCCATGTTAACATCCATTGCCTTGTATATAGGTAGCCAGTCTTGCAGATTCAGGTAGTGTTTTAGATGGATGAGTTGTCCAAGGGGGAGGACTCTGCTGGAGATGATTTTGGGGGGGGCTTGATAAATTTGTTAGACCATTCACAGATGACCGGGGAGTGGTCACTGAGAGAATCGGTGAGGACGGTGGTACGAAAGATCCTGGCAGGGTGACTGGTAAGTACCCAGTCCAGAAGGATACTGGTGCCAGTTTTCTAGTTTGTCCTAGTGGGGTGGCAACCATCTGTGAAAGATTAGCAGCTGCTATGTCATCCTTATCAGCACATGCATCTGACGCAAGCCAGTTTATGTTGAAATCGCCTAGCAGGATAAGTTTCGAGCCAGGAGGTTGGGTGTTGATAAAGTTGAGAACTTCGCTGAGGCCATGACCTTAGTCCCTGGGTGGGATGTACACAGAGACAATAGTGAGGGTTTTATAATTGGGCCCTAGGAGAATTTTGATAGGTAGGATCTGGGCCGAGGAGTCAGGTGGGAGAGTTGCGATGGGATGCCACGTGAGAATGTCTTTAATATAGATGGCACAGCCCCCTCCTCTTTTAGAGACACAATCCAGTCTGAAGACATTGTAGCCCCATAAGGTTATTGCCAGATCAGGAACTTTTGGCGTCAGCCAGGTTTCAACAACAGCTAGGACATCAGGGTTATGTTGGCGTGTGAAGGATTGAAGAGCTTCAAACTTAGGCAGTAAGCTGCATATGTTGAGGGTTGCGAGAATAAGAGCCCCTGTTGTTTTTATATAACTTGAGCTGATGGGGCCCAGGTTTGGAAGGATGTTACCCAAAATCAGTAGGAGGAGGAGGAGCAGGAGCTTCATACTGCATAAGCATAATTCCTTAAGAGATAATATGCATCGCCGTTTTTTGTAAGAGCAGTTAGCAGGTTCCATGCGACAGCCCCAGTGTGATGCAATGTGAAAGAGTGGGGATAAGCTGGTCCAAAGTCTAGGCTCAGTAGCATTTAGGAGCATCCAGGTATTAGTGAAAGGTCGTCCATGGGGAGAACAGGGCAAGCAGAGAAGTGTTCCATGGGAGCGGTAGGTTGTGACTAAGTGGATGGTGGTGGGGAAGGGGTGGCAGGGACCAGGGAGGGAGAAGAGGGGAGGCAGAGCAAGGAGGGAGAGGAGAAGTAGGAGCAGGGAAAAAAGTACATGCATGGCTAAGTGTTGGTGCGCAGGTGACAGGGAGGACAGTGTGAACTGAGGCTGAAAGTGAACAGTATGGACAATAAGCGAGAGAAGGGAGAAGGAAGGTGTAGAGAAATTAGGGGAATGAGAGCTACGTTAGGCAGGAGCAGGGGCAGGACAGAGGGGCTGGGAAATAGGTGGGGTGATGGAGGGGGTCCTACTAGGGATGAACCAGTGGGTCAGGAAGGGAGAAGTGTGTATGAAGAGGGGCAGAGCTAGGGCATATTTAATTTAGGTAGGAGGGGGTTGGGGGTGAAAAATGACAGCAAAAGTCAATGTATTTTAATGGGCACAGAGCCCGGTGAGCACAGGAAAGGCAAAGAGATAAAAGGAGCCAATAAGGAGCAGCGCAAGCAGCAGGAGTCCAATCAGGGAGCGAGGCAGAGAGTGCTTGTCGAATGGCAGCTGCACATGGCTTCCCCGACCCCAGGCTGAAATCTTACCCTGCGGTACTGGATCTCCGAGATGGGCAGGAGTGGCGGCTTGTAAGGCAGGCTTCAGGAGCTGTGGCCATGCCTAGCAGGGACCTGGCGGCCCAGTCAAGGGCTGGATCTAAGGGGGAGAATGAGGCAAAAGAGTTAGCTTATAGAGGGGAGCAGGGCAAAGGCAGATGACACTGTGAAAATAAATCAAGGTGTGGAAGGGAAGCCAGAGAAAGGTTGAGATGCAAGAACTTAATTACGGGGCAGCCAAGGTCAAAAATCAAAAGGATTTTACTAGACCTGGCACCAGGAGGGAGAGGTGATAGACACAGGAGGCTAGTGGCGCAGAGAGAAATTACACAGCTACCAGACACCAGGGGGCAGGAGAAAAGGTGAAAAGAGAAGGAAAATAGTAGCAGAAAGCAGGCCAAAATTACAATCCCAGTTAAGCAGCAAGCAATTTGGTTACAAACACATTACACATTCATTGAATCTCAAACAGGGAAGCTAAGCAAAACAATTACAGCAAAAGTCAATGTATTTCAATGGGCGCAGAGCCTGGCGAGCACAGGAAAGGCAGAGAGATATAGAGAGCCAATCAGGAGCAGTGCAAGCAGCAGGAGTCCAATCAGGGAGTGAGACAGCGAGCGCTTGTCCAATGGCAGCTGCACACAGCTTCCCCGACCCCAGGCTGAAATCTTACCCTGCGGTGCTGGATCTCCGAGGCGGGCAGGAGTGGCGGCTTATGCGGCAGGCTTCAGGAGCCGTGGCCGCGCCTAGCAGGGATCCGGTGGCCCATCCAAGGGCTGGATCTGGCGGTGCTGGATCCCTGGGGCAGGCAGGAGTGACAGCTTGTGCAGCAGGCTTCAGAAGCTGCAGCCACGCCTAGCAGGGACCAGGCAGCTACACCCCCCACATCATCCCAAACTAATATAATCAAATACGGGTGGAGTTGTACTCAAAAGAAAGTTAAAAACACACACACACACCAACATTTTTTTTTCTGTAGAGCCAACCGGGATCCGAACCCACAAGCTCAGGGGTAGTAGCTCAAGCCACCATGCCAAATGGCCAGCTAGGCAGGTCTTGGCCAAACAAATCCCCATATCCTGCTGTAGCGAGTGTAGCTTACTGCTACACTCACTCTACAGCAGTCATGCCTGTTATTCATCATTCACCCTTTGTAGGAGTGGTTTTATTGAGTCGCTCAAATTGAGATGCTCAATAAAACTCCCTCACATCACTATACACCATTTGGGTTCACTGTGGACTGCTGTCCCTGTCTACTTCGCCCCTGTCAGGTGTCTCTGTCTGTTCTCTCCTCTACCTTGTTAATACTTCACTGGGGGCTCTTCATGAGAGGGTGAGACTTTGGACTTTTCATCTGCCTACCTCATCCAGCTTCCTCTCCGCTCCTGGTGAGTGCAGGAGAAGGAGAGGGAGAGCAGGTGTTGGATTGTGTGTGAATGCTAGAAGTATAGGAACTAAGATTCCAGACCTAGATGTCATTATGGCAGAGGCTGACCTCAATGTAGTGGCCATTACCGAGTCACGGTACACTGAAAACCATGACTGGGACATGGCCATACCAGGCTACACTCTGCTCAGGAAGAACAGGGTTGGATGGAAGGAAGGGGGTGTGGTGTTTTATGTGAAGGAAACCATAAAAGCGATGGAGCTACAGGAAATTCGGTGGGAGCAGAGGTACTGTGGGTCACCCTGGGTTCAGGGAATGGAGCCATTGTTCACTCCAGTGTGAACTGTAGGCCTCTGGTGCAGGGGAAGGAGTAAGATAAGGTACTGTTGGAAGTCATTATCAAAATGGCAGAAAAGGGAGAGGTGCTGTTGGTGAGGGACTTCAATTTGCTCGATGTAGATTGGAGTCTTCCAACTGTGGCTTCAGCTAGAAGCAGGGGCATCCCTGACTCCCAGCAAGAGGCATTCCTCAGCCAACTAGTCACTGAGCTCACTCATGATGGAGCAGTACTGGACCTGGTTCTCACTAATAGCCATAGTGTTGCAGATATCCTGGTGGGAGACAACCTGGGGATCAGTGATCATTGTACAGTGTGGTTTAAAATAAGGACAGCTGCAGAATTGAACTACACATGAATGAGGGACCTGGACTTCAGAAAAGTAAATTTTATAAAGATGGTGAGTGCCTCAGTGATGACCTGGTGGGGAGGAATGATATTGGTGGTGAAGCAACAGTGGGCCAAGCTGAAAAGGGGGCATAGTGAAGGCAATAAACCTGTGCATTAAGCAAGTGAGCAAAAGCAAAAGGAAAAGGAGGTTGCTATGGTTCTCGAAAAAGGTGGCAGAAAAGGTAAACACTAAAAGAAGTGCATTCAGAAGGTATAAGGAAATGTAGAGGGTGGAGGATAGGGAGGTGCATCATGGGAAACAGAAAACAGAAGGGAAAGCAATAAAGAGTACAGAGGTGCAAACTGAAGAGAGAGAGAATAGCCCATGCAGTATCAAATAGGGACCAGACATTTTTTTAGGCATGTAAGTGAAAAGAGAAAGACCATGAAAGGGACTGAAAGATTAAAAGGGGAAGGGGGGACTGTGCAGAGGGGGATCAGGTAAAGGCAGACTTCTTGAACAAATAATTCTGCTCAGTGTTCACAGAGGAAGAGGAATGTGAGGGACCACAATAAAGTATTAACATGAGCTTTGAAAGAGGGGAGATGAGCACTAATCCTTTTTCAGAGAAGAGAGTCCTGAAGGCACTTGCTAATCTGAATCTGAAAAAGCCTCTAACCCTCATAGTCTGCTAAAGTATTTTCTGAGTACTACTGCAGGCTTTGAACCCTGCTCCCTGCTGCTGCAGCTACTGTCCTGGGACCTTTTCTGTCACCCTAGGCAGGCCTTGAACCTGGTACCCTGTGCACTTGAGGCAGGGGCTCTACCACTGTACCAAGGTGGCGACTACACTTATGGGTAGACCTTTCACCCTCTTCTATCCATCTCATTACTGCTATCTGCAAACCCATCCTGTTGTCCTCCCCCCATACCCCTCTTCTCACCTCTCCCGTCCAAATCCAGCCCCTACCATCTTCCCCTCTATCATCTAAGTTTCCCCCAATTTTCTTCACTTCAGCTCTCACACCCTTACCAATCATGCATGCACACCTCCTGCCTACCTGCCTTTCTCTCCTCCTCCTCCTCCTCCTATTGCCTTCCGCTAACCCTAATGTCCCTGTTAACCCTCAGCCTCACTACTCTAGTGCTCCTACCTGCCCTCCCCTCCTTCTATGCCACTGCCCTCCCCCTTCCTCCTCCCTCACCACCCATATGCTCCTCTCCACCTCACCTCCATCTAGACACTACCTTTCCTCCCCTTTGCTCCCTTGGGCGTCTTATCCTCAAGCCTTCCCAGCCTGTGCTGCCCTACCCACCCCTGTGCTCAAAATCGCTTCTCCTTCCCCTCCCGCTCCCTCGTAAACTCTCCTTCTGCCACCTCTGTCCCAGAGCGGCTCTCCTCCTTCTGCTCCTGACTGGTAACATACATCCCAATCCTGGTCCAGCTTGCAAAGGCTCCTCAAAGGAATCCACCGGACTTCATATTGCTTCCATGAACATATGTAGCCTCCTTAAAAAATTCGACTCTTTCAATTGCTGGGTTGCAGTTCATAAACCTGACGTTATCTCAATAGTTGAAACTTGGCTGTCAGACTCTACCCCTGACTCCCTGGTCTCACTCCCTGGCTACTCCCTCTATCGGGAGGACCGTGTTGGTAGGCGAGGTGGGGACTGTGCCATTTATGTCAAAGACCCTGTCGTTGGACTAGCCCTCCCAGCCCCTGTCCTTGACTGTAGGGCTCGGGCCCTAACCCTAAAACTATCTCCTGATCCTTCTAGGGGTCCCATCTACCTGACTACAGCGTACATACCTCCAAAAAATCAAGCACAAGCACTAGGCCCACTAATTGATTATCTTACCTCCCTACCCCACTCTTCCGACCAAATCCTTGTGGGGGACTTGAACATCAATTGGCTCAGCCCTTCATCCACTTCCTCCTGTGACACCTTTGCAGCCATCGACCTAACCCAACTAGTCTCCCAACCCACTAGAGTGAATCCTAGAATGGGCTGTAGCACACTCCTGGATGTGGTCCTCACAAACCGCCCTAACCACATCCGCAATATCCAAATCCTCCCGGTTTGTCTTAGCGACCACTCCCCTGTTCTCTTCTATTGGTCAACCTCCTTGCCCAAACCCACAGCACAAACTACTCTTCGGCGATGTCTTAGACCTGGTGGGCTGAAAGGCCTTAAGCAACTCCTAGCCCTCATAGACTGGTGCCCTATATTAAACGCCCCGTATATTAACACAGCCCTTACCTTCTTTATCCACACCTTCAACTCTGCTTGCGACATTTTTGCACCCATAACTGCACGCTGGTCCAAAGTAAGGCATGCCCCCTTGGTTACCCCCACCCTGCACCAACTTCTTAAGCACAGGGACAATCTATGGCACATTGTCATGGAAACAAGCTGCCCAGTTGACAGGCTGGCCTATGCTGCTGCCTGGAACAAATGTACATGGGCCATCCGCAAAGCTAAGGCTGAGCACTATTGAGCCTCCCTCACTTCCTCATGGGGGAATGCTAGGACCTTCTGGGACAACATTAAGCAGCTGAATGGTGGCACGCGTTCCCCCCCACATTCGCTTATCAACATTAATGGTTCGGTCTCCTCAGACCCTGTCCTTATTGCCAACCACCTCAACAAATCTTTCACAGACCTTAGCCCGGTGCTCCCAGATAATTTCTTCGCTCTCCCTCCCTCCAGATCTGTCCCTATTCTCCCACGCCCCTTGTTCTACCTGCACCGAGTCACTGCCCAGGAAGTCAGACCTTACCTACTCAAGGCCTTAAAGAGTAACACAATTGGCAATGACTCCCTTGATCCCAGTCTTCTCCGTCAGGTTCTGGATCTGGTTATCTCACCAATCACCAGCCTCTTTAACAAATCTCTCTGCCTAGGGCAATTCCCCTCTGCCTGGAAGATAGCTACTGTCACCCCAATACACAAGGGTGGTGATAGGACCCTCCCTAGCAATTATCGACCTATCTCAATCCTCTCTCCTCTCTCTAAGGCCTTAGAAAAAATTGTGGCCACCCAAATCTCTGAATACCTCGATAAATATAGCATCCTCTGCCCAGAACAACATGGTTTTAGAGCAGGCCACAGCACCAATACTGCCCTCCTGGAGTTCTCTAACTTTCTTCACACCTCACTGGACTCTGGCTCCCTAGCAGGTGCAGTGTTCATTGACTTATCAAAAGCCTTCGATACTGTCTCCCAACCCCTCTTGCTAGTTACCCTTAGTCACTTAGGCTTTGCACTCGGGCCTGTTTCCTGGTGCTCCAGCTACTTGTCGGCCCGCTCACAATCTGTAAAAATCAACGGGAATCTTTCCAGCACCTGCCCTATCCACTCCGGAGTCCCTCAGGGCTCCATTCTTGGGCCCTTGCTCTTTTCCCTTTTTTTCAACTCCATGTCCAGTGAATGTACTGGTAAAATCCTTCTTTATGCAGATGATGCTGTACTCTTTGCCTCCGACCGTAATCCTTCTCACTTCAGGATTCTCTGCAGGAATCCTACAACAACGCAGAAGCCTGGTTTACTGAGCACAGACTCGTAATTAATCTAAAGAAAACCAAAACCATGCTCTTTGCCCACCCCCAAAATAAATCCAGTAACTATCCTCTCGCAATCCACTCCACCTCTAAACTCCCTATTGAGCTAGTTCACTCTTATAAATACTTAGGTATAACCTTTGACCCTGCCCTTTCTTTTCATGCCCACATCTCTGCCCTTGCCTCAGCCTCTAACACTCGGCTGGGTATCCTCTATCGTCATAAAAACTGCCTCCCCACGGATGCCCTCTGACTTGCAGTCACATCTTCTGTTCTATCTCTGGTAGACTATGGCTTACCTGTGTATGGTGCAGCAGACCAGACTGCCCTGCACAAGATCCGACTCACCTTAAACAAGGCCTGCAGGCTCATAACTGGGGCTCCTAGTCTAACCCACACTTGTCTTCTTTACACCATGGCTAATCTACTCAACCTAGATGAGCGCCTCAAATACCAAACCTGCCTCCTAACAAAAAAATCACTCCTTGGGCTATCCCCACCGGGTCTGTCAACCACTATCCATCGAGCAAACCCTACAGTGCATACCTGTATATCCCGCAAAACTGCACTGGTTATACAGAGGGCGAGAACCTTGCAAGGTCAAAGGGCTTACCCCTACAGAGCCCCCTGTTGGTATAACGCCCTCCCCACCGGAATCACTGATGCCGCCTTGTTATCTTATTTTTAAAACTAGCCTTAGAAATCACCTGCTCTCAACACGCAGCTGTACCTGCCTCTAAGCCTCCTCCTATCCTTCCAGACAAAGCTTGCTGAGCCGCTCTCTGATCTTCTGTCCAGCTCTACCTTTAATTGCTACTATCTTCCCCACACTCCTCTTCTGATGTCTTCCACCCAGCCTTACCTTTATCTGCCCACTGAATCAATCTCCATGTAACTACTGTATATTGTCTACTCTGTAAAGCTCACATGTAAGCCTGTTGTATACTGTGTTTGACATATGCCTGTATTTTTGCCTGATTCCTAAATGTACTCTGATTTTTTGTCTGCCCTGATGTTTGTTGTTTGCACTGTTTTGTCCTCTCTGTGACGAGATACCTTTGTAAATCAGCCTCTGGCTCAAAGGTTGTTAAACTGATGTTCTAATAAATAAATAAATAAATAAAACAGTAGGGCTAGACAAGATGCATCCAAGGGTTTTGAGGTAGCTCAGGGAGGTACTGGCTGCACTTCTGACAATCCTATTTAACTGATCACTGGAAGCTGGAGTGGTTCCAGGGGACTGGAAGAGGGTATATGTAGTCCCACTCCACAAAAGTGGTAGCAGGGAAGAGGCTGGCAAACATAGGGCAGTCAGCCTGACATACAGTAGGTGGTGGGAAAGTTAATAGAAACACTGGTGAAAGAAAGGATTGAGGAGTATCTTGAATTCAGTGGGTTACCAGACCCAATGCAGCATGGATTCACAGGGGGGAGGTCATGTCAAACAAATCAGATAGATTTCTTTGACTGGTTGACCAAGGAATTAGATTAGGAAGGAGCAGTGGATGTGGCCTACCTAGAGTTCAGTAAGGCTTTTGACACAGTTTTGCACAGGAGACTATTAAACAAGCTGGATGGGTAAGAAACTGGTTAGGGGATAAGTGACAGGAGGTGGTGGTAAATAAAGTTTGCTCCAAGGAAGGGACGGTGACCAGTGGGGTACCTCAGGTATCAGTGCTTAGATTGTTTCTATTTAATGTCTTTATAAATGACATTGCAGAGAAGCTCAAAAGAAAGGTCTGCTTTTTTGCAGATGACACCAGGATCTAAAACAGCATGGACAATCGGGGAAGGGGATGAGCAGACACCTGAGTAAATTCGTGGAGTGGTCAAGAGCATGGCAGCTGTATCTAAATATGAAAAAGTGTTAAATAATGCACTTTGAGCACAGAAATACAGGGGCAAAGTACAAAATGGGTGGCATTCTATTGATGAATACCAAGAAGGAAAGGGACCTTGGGGTAATCATATTGGATGACCTAAAGGTGGCCAGGCAGTGCAACAAGGCAGTCAAGAATACTTGTGGGATGCATAGGAAGGATCTCTCCAGCAGAAAGAAGGAGGTGATATTGCCCCTGTATAGATCACTGGTAAGACCACCCCTTGAGTACTGTGTCCAGTTCTGGAGACCACATCTCTGGAAGAACATAGACAGAGAGGAGGCAGTCCAGAAGAGAGCAACTAGAATAGTGCAGGATCTGCATCAAAAGCCCAATGAGGAGAGACTTAAGGACCTCGATATATACAACCTGAAAGAGAAGAGGGAGAGGGAGAGGGAGAGGGGGATATGATAGAGACCTTTGAATATCATACAGGGGTAAATATGGTGCAGGACAGAAGTATCATTCAGAAAAGGTGTTTAAGAACTAGGGGACATGCTATGAAGCTGGAAGGGGGTAGACTCAGGAGAGCTGTAAGGTACTTGTTCACAGAAAGAGTGATGGATGCCTGGAACAGCCCTCCAGCAGAGTTGGTGGAGATGAAAACTGTGGTGGGTTTCAACAATGCATGGGATAGGCACAAGGGAAATGAAAGGGGTCTAGAGAAAGATCTGTAGATCAAGTACAGTAGGTTCTACGGCGAGAACAAAAGTAGGGAGAAACGGCAGACTGGGTGGTACAAGCAGCCCTTATCTGCCATCATATTCTATGTTTCTATGATTCCTTTGACTTGGCCTTCCTGGGCATATTGTCCTGTGAGCAAGCTGCTCTTTCCTTGTGAGAGAGGAAGAGCAACAACTTTAAATATTCTCAAACACAGAAGTTTGAGTTGTTTATATTTCTTCTGTTTATTTTATGCTACCACAAACTTTTTCCAGCTGAGTATCTGGACTCTTCAAACAGTGCACTACATGTGGCAATTTATGTTACAGATATGAAGTAATCTAAGTGTAGTTGTTAGTAGTTGAGATTCTTTATGGATTTTAGAGTTTGTTTTAAGTAAATTTAAGTTGGTGGAGTTTATGTGGTGTGTGGCTGCTTAGTTTCGTAAATTGTTTGTATAGGTAATTTGTTTTGACTGGTGGTGTATTTATGGGTGATTTAGATAATTTTACTATTGTTTTAGGTGTGTGGTGTGGGTAATTTTAGTTGTAGTGGGTTAGTATGCTATTTATTTATTTCTTTTTTGAGTGTGATTGTGTGTGATGTGCCATACAGTAGCTAGGTGCTTGTTGGTCTACTCCTCGGAGCAATTATAAGAGTGGTATCCCTGGGGTTGCCACCTTCCAGCTACAGAAACCTGGACATCTGACCAATTTTTACCAGGGATCTGGTGGCCGCAAAGCCCCCAGATGCTCTGGGGGTTTTTAGATCCTCTGTGGTGAGCTTTGGGGCTTTCTCGAAGAAAAAATACACTTTTGGTATGGCTTTCCTATCCCTGATTCCAGGGGGAACATTAAATTTCCTCCTGAAGTCATGGGTGTGGGAGTATTTGACTGGCCAAATGGGGGGTCAGGGCCAAGGACAAGTGTCTGGGCTGACCAACAATGCTGTGATGAACCAACCCACCCATTGCAAGATAAAGGCTGGAGGTCTGAGTGCCACTAGGCTCCCAGAAGCTCTAGGCTTGCAGATGTTCTGTGGTGAGTTTTGGGGCTTCTGTGGAATGCAAAACAAACTTTTTATGTCTTTCCTACCTACCCATTATTCTGGGGGTTAAAATATTTTTTCCCCTGAAGTCATAGGTGTGGGAGAATATGATTGGCCAATGGCCAAATGGGGGGTTGGGGCATGGGGGACAAGGCCAACTGGCTGACTGTGCTGACACATGTCATGAAGAGGAGTCTGAACATGGGCTAGAGACACCATGGGTAGGGGAAGGGGCAGGAGGATAGGAGGAGACCATGTAGGATTTGCAGTTTTATATTAGGCAGGGAAATATGTCCCTTTTATGGACCGTCTGGCCCATCCAGTCATCCAATTTTTCCCTGCCTAATATAAAGATGCAGATCCTACGTGGTCTCCTTTTCTGCCATCAACCTCTATGTTCCTATGATGAATCACCCACCCGCCCATTGCCATTTAAAGGCTGGGAGTCTGTGTGTAGTTTGGCCCTCAGAAGCTATAGGGTTTTAGATGCTCTGTGGTGAGTTTTAGGGCTTTTTTTAACTGTTACTTTAGTATTCTGCAGTTTATGCAGCATGATTCTTATGTCATTCAGGTATTTGCAGAGCAGAAACTGGGTACTCTTTTAATTTGGGCAGAATGAGTCAGATCTGTCCAAAATAAAAGGGCACCCATCCAGTCACCACTTTGCTGTGCCCCATGCTCTGTTGTAATTGCACTGTGTTTTGCGTACTGCCATTGCTGGTATCCACTGGCATACCCCACTCCCCATCATGTGGTACATGAGCCCTAGTATCCAGTGGTATCTGTGTGCCTCACCCCATGCAATCATAAGCCATGGTATGCAGTGGGACTCCCCCTCACCCAACATGACAACAGACACTGCCCTTCTCTGTACCTTCAGTGTTTGAACTTTATGGTTACAATACAGTTCAGAAGGCCAGCCATAGAGTGAGGAAGAAGGGGCACTTTGCTGGTCGTTAGTTTTTGGGGGTGTTAACACTGGACACCAGGTACCATGCTCACACTAGTTAAACTGAGGAAGCAGGGGGGCTGTCCAGGGTCATCATCATTTGGAAGGAGTATCATTAGACAACAGGTATTATGTTGGCATGGCATGAAGTGAGGGAGGTGACTGCCACAAGACATCAGAGAACATGTGGGTATGGATGCCATTGGACTACAGCAGTCATACTGGCATGGGCTGGAACCCGAATCCATGCCTGTTGGACTTGGGAGCATGCTTCCTTCTTTCCTCCTCAGCCTGGTGGTGATCCCTCCATAGTGCAAGTAAGCTACCATTGGGGGCTTTGGGAAATAAATTGAAATGAGCATGACTGATACCCTTTAAAGAAGCCTAGATATTCAGCTGAAGTTCTTCATACCCCCTCTGTTTCATTAGTTTTTAGTCCTTTTGGGTGTAAAATCCTCTTGGATAGTATCCCAGTTCACCTTTCTGCTCCCCATATCCTGTGCAATTCCTCTTCAGAGTAGCACATTAGTATTTGCTGCATAGTCTTTGTCACAGGGTTCTTGAAAAAGTTGTTTACTCTTTGCATTCTGTTATTAAAATAACTCACACGTCGCGAGTTATTTGAGTAACAGAATGGAAAGAGTAAAAATTGATGCCTCTGACTGTATCTTCAATTGCTGACTTGATTGACCCATGGGGAGTCCCTCAAGGTTCAATACTGCCTGGAAGGGTCTGGGACCAGTTATTTTTTTGGTTTTGTAAACAAGATGCCAAGGATTTAAAATGTGTCAACATTCAGCCTCCCACCACCACCCGCATTCATTCAAAAAAAATTAATTCATTCAAAACTTTAGTTTAAACTTGCTGAAAGGGTAGTGATGTCTCTCTCTGCTGTACAGTACACTCTCTGCAGACTTGCCTTCACTGAACCAAGAAGAGGACACCACAGGTCAGGGGAGTGAGCCTTGAGTGGCAGGGTGGGCAGGCTGCATCAGGCTGCAATCTGGTGGAAGAAGCAGTACAGGACAGAGAGAAGAGAACTTGGCACCACTCTTGCACCAGTCTATGTTCAGGCAACATGCAAGCTGAGGTGACTAGCAAGCCAATGGAAGGGGGCAAAATTCAGTCACACCAGCACCACTCCTGCAGTCCAAGAAGAAGTCCAGATGTCTCTCCATGTCCGATAGATAAAATAAAGGAAGGATCAGATGCCACAATTGCACATGCGCTGGCAGTGAACTCACTGACTGACTCCAGTGAGAGAGTCACACAGCTCAGCACTAGGAGGAGGAGTTTCTGGAGGCTACAGGAGCCAGGGGGTCACGTCAGTCAGTGACACTCATGGGTGGTGATGCAGTGAAGCAGCTAGTAGGCAGTGCAGCACGATGGCAGACACCCCCCCTCAGTTGCCTAGTGATGATACACTACACTACTGAGTCAGTGACTGGCTACCGGGTGGCCACTGGTCCACACGGGTGCATTTTGTGGCAAAAATTGCAAAGAAAAAGGGTGAATTATGTAGAAAAGTAATTGTTTACTCTGCGAAAGAGGGACTTTTGAACTGAAAACATATTTGATGGATCTAAAACTGGGACTTTGAATGTCTCAGTCTGGTTTTCATATTTCCAAGGACAGGACACTAAAAAAAAAGGTACAATCCTGGCAAAACCGGGCTGGGTGGCAACCCTAGTCCCTTTGGAGGGCTCCTTTGTACTCTCTCTGTGGTAGTGATTGACCATTGTAAGGAGTTGGGGGTCCTCTGGGGCACTGCTCAAACTTTAGATCAGCAACATGGGTAGACAAAGGGGATAGGATTAGGAGAATAGTGTCTAGGAGGCTCCCTGGGAGCAGATTTTATCAGGTAGTGGGTTCCTATGGCAAAACAAGAAAGGCTCACACACAGAAGATGCAGGGTATGTGGTACAGCTGCAAGCTCCCCAACCCAACTCCAAGACAAGAAAAACAAGTAGCGATCAGACTCAGAAAAGTGACACCATGACTTTGGCAATAAGTTTAGATTTGGGCCTAAATATTTAAAGGAGATGCACATCCCCAGAAATGCACCCCTGGGGCCATATTCAAAAGGAAGGGATTCGCCATGGAATTTTGGATGCACTGCTGCACAAAGATAATGTATGCAGTACATCTGTAGGGGGCTTTCCCATGCATATGTGGCACATCGCAATATTCAGCCAAGATGTGTGCTGCAGCTGTCCGCACATCTTAGAGATGTGCCGCACAAGGTTAGGTGTGAAAAAATACACCTAACTCGTAGCCACCTACAGTAGGGCTGCTGGAGGAGGGCCACTAGACTACCAGGGAATATAAATTCAAGATATTCTACACCACTGGACTGGAGTGTGGGGAGTGCAGACACCGGTTCATCCTGCAGACTCATCCCTTTGGGACATGCAAATGGCCCCATTGCTGTATTGTCCTAATGGCCCCATTTGAATGTTGTGGTCTGAATATCTGGAATTTATCTTGGCGCATCCCCTAGATGTGCCATGCAACCCCATTCTAGGTATTCAGTACACACAGGGTATGTGCCAGCACATCTTCAATTGGCCCCCATTTACACCACCCTTAACTTTTGCTATATTCGGATGGGATGCATGATTGTGTATCTCATTTGAATATAGCACTTTTGCACTGTGGCACATCTCAGTTGCACAGAACATCCACTTGCACCCTTTCCAGGTGCACTTTGAATATCTAGGCCTTTATATTTATTCAAAATCAAGGTGCATGTGAAAGCATGGTGCAGTGGAGCTTGGTATGGCTAACATACCAGGTTCCCCATCACTTTGATGTGGTGAAGCTCATCAGAGCAAAGCACTGGGGCACCTGGTGCGTAAGCCAAATCATGCTCTACTGCACCACACATTTACCTGCACCTTGATTTTGAATAAATTTAAAATCTAAACTTATTTCTAAAGTTTTGGTGTAACTTTTCTGAGTGTAGCCGCTACTTGAAGAGGTCCCCTTGCCTGATCCTTGTTGCCTGGGTTACTGAGATTTCATTTCAGGTCACCAGGTATGCCAGTTGACTCAGTCTCCCCCCACCCCCCATTTAGGATAGTTCTTTGTAATGCCAGATCTCCCAGGATTAAAATAGCCATGATGGAGGCTTTCTTCACGGATTCCTTAGCAGATCTGATATGTATCATGGAGACCTGACTGAGGGATGATTCAGACACTGTGCTTGAGGGGGCTGTTCTGCTGGGTTATTCCATGCCATAATGTGCTAGGCAGAAGTGCATGGGAGGCAGGTGTTCACCCACGTTAGGGTGAAAATAGACCATGCTCAGTAAAGAAGAGTGCAGGCAAAATGGCAGGAGCAAGATGCACAACAGGCAATTGAGTCATGCCCCCCCATCGCATATCGCATGTTGCGATCACGCTGTCATGGTGTCACCATAATTTCCTGCAGGAGGCTTTGCCCCCCATGCAACCCCCATTGTGGGGGGCTTTATCTCCCCGCGTCCCTACTAAAACATATATATAAACACCCCCACCATCCACTGCGCATTGTGGAAAAGAACAGGTCACAGCTATGGCCCCATCCACCCTATGCTCAGTGTAGACGACGTTCAGAAATACTAATCACCCACATCACATTCGCCCTCATCCTGACACTCACAGCCCTCTTTGTGGCACCCCGCTATCAGTATACCATGGCAAGGTAGCCATTTGTTTTAGATCTGCATTGGGACTGATGGCTTAGCCCATGGGAGAGACCAGGTCATGTGAATGAATGGTGGTGAAAGGTGGGCTGGGTACAAGTTAAAATATTGTGCTCATATACCATCCTCATGTGTATGGGCATGATTTCTTGCAGGAATCTGAGAGCTTCATGGCCAACCTGGTGCTGGATTCATCCAGACGTGCTGTTTTGGGTGACTTCAATGCCCAAGTCAATGATGAAACATCTCTTTTTGGAAATCAGTTCCTCCAGGTAATGTCTTCCCTGGGCTTCATATACAGTAGACGGTTGCCACTGGTGCTCACCAGTACAGCCATGCCTTGGATCTTTTTTTTTGTTGTTGGCTCTTTATATTAGTAATGTCAAGGTTGATCAGGTCAGTTATCAGACCACCATCCCATGCAGTTTCTTTGCAGGGCTCCTCATTTAATCTCCCCAGTGAAGATGATCATTTACCAATCTTTTAGAAAATCTGAAGCCTCAGGGTCTCTTGGTGGCAGTGGACATCTTGGGCATGGAGACGGCTTGTGTGATGGGAGCTGAGACTGTGGTGATGGGCTACATTGTGTCTCTTACTGTGGCAGTTTATGCCCTAGCACCTCTCCATGTCTTCCCCTTGATTTCCAATCACAGGTAACCATGGTTTGATGGTGACCTGTGGAGGCTGAAGACTAAAGGGCTAAAGGTTGGAGCATTGATGCCAGAATTCTCACTCAAAGCAGGATAAATTGGCACTGACAGCACATTATGATGAGTATCAGTGGCCAATCACTCTGAAAAATCAATGTTCCTGTCATGGTTGATTGCTGCAGGAAAGAACCTAACAGCTCAGTATTTCAATACTGTAGAAAGATTGTTAAATCCTGTCTACCTGCAGTCCTGTTGAGCATTTTCCATAGAAAAGTGTGATGAGTTCAATCAGTTCTTTCTGGGCATGGTGCCTTCTGTTTGGGCTAGGATACCCTCAAGTGGCCTGTCATTAGCTGACAGTGTCCAGTCTTTGTACAGAGGCACCCTATCTTCATGTGCTGGGTTTGAGCAGGTGCAAGCAGAGGATGTACAGGTAGTTTCTAGACTGCACCCCACCAGTTCTATATGGACCCTAGTCCAATCTGGCTTCTTTTAAAGTGCTGGGATATGCTCAGTCCAATTTTTGTGGAGATTAGTAGGTGTTCTCCTAGGGAGAGGATTTCTCCCTGCACCTTGGAAAGGGTGGTGGTGAGGCCCCTACTTGAAAAAAACATCTATGGATTCCAACATTCTCTTGAATTACAGGCCTGTCTCGAACCGTCCCTTTTTAAGGAAGTTGATGTAGTGGCAGTACAGCTGGAAAAACACCTGTAGAAATATATCTATGAGCCTTTCCAGTCAGGTTTCCAGCCTCGTCATAGTATGAAGACAGGTCTTATCAGGGTGCACCATGATCTCCCTGTTGCAAGGGATAGCAGGCATTTTTCCATCTGGGTTCTGCTTGACCTTTTTTGGCCTTTGACACAGTGGACCACTGGGGTGTTGTTGCCTTGTCTGAAGCAATATGTTTGACTTACAAGAACAGTGTTACAGTGGTTTGAGTCTGTGGTAGGGCAGACCTTACCCTGCATCTCAGGATCTCAACTCCCCCCAAGTCTGTTGCAACAGAACCCTTCCTTGTCTTTTTACACTAAAACTCCTTTTTTCTGTCCCTTTACTGCCAGGCTGGCCACTTGCAGTACATCTCCTTCGTTTATATTTTCTTTGACTGGTTCTTCTTTTTACTCCCCCCCACTCCCCGAGGTCCTGGTTGTGAACCCCGAGAGAAAGTGAGAGCACATATAAGTAAGGGAGCAGACAATATCAGAGAGTAAACCATACTAGTTAGGTTGTGGCCAGAATTATTTGGAATTATCTAAGGTGTTTGATCAGCCCTGTATCTTGTAAACTACTGAAGTAGGGATCGCCAATATGACAGAGCAGTGCCACGCAAGTAGAAGGATAGCAAGAAAGAGATTGAATTATTTTCCCATGTCCCTCTCATGTTCTTCAAATGAATGTGAGCATGTTACTCAATGAAAAGTGAAAGAGGAGCTCTATAGTGTAACCCAGTAAACCAATGAATGGACTACATGTGTGGAGCGGCTGACCAATGGAAGTATACTCCATGGCAGTTGGCCAGCCATTCAGAATCTAATTTATTTTTATTTCTCCTGACTTTTCTCAAAACCCCCCTGAAAGAAAATAAGAAAAAATTATTAAGTTCATGTTTGCAGAGCTGTCTAGGAGAAGGGAGAAGAATGTGCCCTCATTCTCCCATTCTCTCTGAAAACTCTGCTGAAACAGCCACTCTAAAAGAAGAAGTGTATTTTTCGAAACTGCTGCCAGTATTGCATTTCATGATATTTTTTTCCTTTTCTTTTCTTCAGCATCTTAGGCAGTATCGTGCTCTTTTGTGGCATGCCTCAAAGGTCGATTCTGGTTCCCATGTTGTTCACTGTGTACATGCTACTGTTCGGGAAGATCATTAGATAATATGGCTTTTCATTGTTATGTCGATGATATCCGGTTGTATGCATCTTGTGCTCCTGATGATAGTGCAGTTGTATCAGAATTGACTGATTACCTTACGAAAATTCAGGACTGGATGGTGGCCAGCCAGCTTAGACTATATCCTTCGAAGACAGAGGTGCTACTGGTGGAGCTGGGTCAGTTTCATTTATCAGTATTGAGATCTAGTGCTGTCCTACCATCTTTGGATGGTATTGCTCTTAAAGCTGTAGATAGGGTGAGGAATTTGAATGTCATTGTGGACTCCAAGCTGATATGAGAATATCAGGTGTTGTCTGTTGTCTGCAGTGGCTTTTACCATCTTTGAAACATCTCCTGTATCATTTTATGAACCGATTGATGTAGCAACATTGGTGCACTACTAGGTTTTGTCAAGACTGGACTACTGTTACGGTCTTTATCTGAGGTTATCCACGAAGTTGCTGCATTGCTTGCACCTGGTTCAGAATGCAGCATCCTGGCTGGTTGCTGGTACCTCCTGGTTTGAGCATATCATGCTGATTTTTCATTATCTGCACTGGCTCCAGTATGGTGATGCATCAACTTCAAGGTGTGTTTGCTAACTTAGGCCCTGTACAGTTTGGGTCCAGGCTACCTGAAAGACCTCATGACCCTGTACGCTCCTGCTCATCCACTTTGGTCAGTGTAGGCAGTCCTCTTATCTGTCCCAAGATCTCGTCTAAAGTCTTCAGGGGATAGGGAGTTCAGAATGTTTGCTCCAATTCTCTGGAATGCCCTTCCCTCAGAGGTTAAGAGGTGTTCTCTCTCTGACCACTTTCAAATCCCATTTGAAAACACATTTGTTTAGCTTGTGTTTTGGGACATGATGTTGCTGTTTAATGTTTTCTGATGGGTTTATTTGTTTCTTGAGTATAATTTTTTGTTTTATTTGTATTGTGTTTTATCAAATTATTTGTCACTGTGAGGTGCCCTGAGCCCTGGGGATTAGGCACCATATAAAATAAAATGGTCTTGCCCTGCCTTGCCTAAATGAGGCATTGGGCTTACATGCAGTCGGCAGTAGTCCAGGGATGCCAATAAATAAGTGCTTCCAAGGGGATTATGGTGATTCCAGCTCTGATGGTTATACCTCCTAAAGAGGAACAAAAGATAGTGCACTTTGTCTATATGTTGGGATTAATTATTTGAGGAGAATGGGCACAGACCAATTATGTTCTGCCTGGTGTAGACCAGTATCAACAGAGACCTTCTAATACATATATCTGTAGTCCATCCTTCATTGCAATGAAAATAGAAATGCAAGCAACAGACTGCAAACATATCAAAAAGCATACAAAAAACTCACAATGCAAGCAGTATAGTACTTGTGGTCAAACATATCTCATAATGTCAAGGAGGAAACACGCATGAAAATGAGATTGGGGAGAGGGGATTGTCTTGGAAATAGGATGGTAAAGGGTGGGCCGCTTCTCATGAAAAAGTGGGATGTGTACAGGGAGGTGGGAGGATTTTGTTTTTATGGGTGGGGAAGACAATCAACTTACTTTTAAAATTGGGCTGGGTACACAAGGTAAGAGGGATTTGGTGGAGTGGGAGGGACAAGTGGGGAATGCTGTAAACGTGGTGTGGTGTGAGGTGGGGTGTTGGCTACCTGATAAGGAGAGGGGGTTGTTTTATTGTCTGTAAATTTAAAAAAGCACATATTGTCATACAACTGCACTTAGTACTTCACAGGAGTTATGATACTTTAAAATGTTACTTCACTCAGCAAATAAGGCACTTTGCTGCACAAAGAACTACACGAAGTAGACACTTCACTCTTCACAAAGTCAGGAAACTTTGCAAAGTATTTTTCAAAGTGAGGTTTCCCAAATTTGCACATCTCTAGTTTTAATATTCTCTGGTGTGGTGGGTGCTAGAAATGTACATTCATTGAATGGACCTTTTTTGCTAATATCCTCATTATGAAAGTCTCAATTTCAGCTTGGCATATAACAGTCCAATTTATAACAGTTTACACACATCTTTGCACAATCATATTTTCAAGTTAGCTACTTGATTAACCCTAAGCCCCTTCCCAAGTAAAATCTCACTTCCAGTCCTTTTATTCACTTGTCACGTATGGGATGTTAGTTAGTAAGTATTGTTTGGAAAGGGCTTGCTACCATTTATAAATAATTATTTTTATCTTGTCCATTGGGAGGCAGTAATGCTAACTGACATTGTCTCTCTCTCTCTGTCTTTGATCCATTCCAGTGGTAGATGTTTGAAACTAGTGGGAATTGCTCCTGGCTTCTCCCATCATGATTCTGAGGCATGGTACATGAAGAAGGAGACTATATGTTGTCTATATCAGTACAGCAGTCTCATAGGTTTGAGATTGTTGCAGACAGACCCATTGCTTGGTGTTACCATAATAGTATTCTTAGATGTTGAATGATACCATGTGATGATGATCAGTTTGAAGACGTCAAAGATACCACACTGCACACACAATGATGATGGCATCATTGAATGTTGAAGCATACCATACACACACCACATTGATGATGGTATCATTAGATGTTGAGAGATACCAACCTCTCATGATTAATGGTAATTTTTTATATAGGAAAAAAAATATATTTGGAGCAGTAGTTTCTGACCCAGTCCATTAGACAGAACCCCCCCCCGGCCCCACCAGAGTTTGCTGGTGAGTGTCAATGGTTATATCTTGTACATCCATGGGGGATTGCTACCTCAATAATACATGCAATTTCCCAAACACACAGTCAGACACACTCAGTGGAGGTTGTATCACCAACGAAAATCCATTCACCATTAATAGGATGGAGGCTTTTGTGCCAGTCAAGTATATTTTTTTATTTTGTGTATACTTCTCAGATTGCCATTTCATAAATTACACTGAGCCAACAATGTCAAGGAACCCAGTTCCTTCATATATTCAGCAGTAAGGTATTTCTTTACAATCAATTACATTTGTTCAGTCATTGTGCAGTCATTTGTGCAATGAGCCCAAAACAAGAAAAACTACTAGTGGGGGATTTCAACATAAACTGGCTGGCTAAAACAGCTGCGCCCTACATCAATGAGGCTGCTGCCCTCGATCTCATCCAGGTCATCAAAACACCCAACCGGTTACACGCCCATACGGGGACATCCACCCTTCTGGACCTTGTTTTTACAAACCGCCCCCACAAAATAACAAGCACCAAAGTCCTCCCTGACACCCTAAGCGACCACTCGCCAGTACTCTGTAACTGGTCTAGTACCCCCCCTCAAAACCGTGCCCAAAATAAATACACTACGTAAACTAGGGCCTGGCAAATTACACCCTCTCAAGGCCCACCTCAGAGATTGGGACTGGACACACCTTACAAATACACTCGACCCTGATCATGCACTCAAACTGTTTGTCAACATCTTTAATTCAGCCTGTGACAAGTTCGCCCCTTTCACCAAAACTATGACCCAGGGGAATAATGCCCCCTGGTTCTCGGACCACCTCCAAGGCCTACTACGTCAGCGTGATGCCCTATGGCATCTGGCAAATGAGACCCGATGGCCCCAGGACAGGCAATGCTATCGGGAGGCCAAAAAACAAGTGCACCTGGGCCATTCGCACCTCCAAGGCTAACCATTACAAAACCTCCTTAACCTCCGCCTGGGAAATGAGCAAGTTCTGGGAGAACATAAAGGAACTCTGTGGCAAAGGCCCAAATCTCCCACCTGACCAAATACTCATAGATCATAGCCTCTCCACCGACCCTGCCAGCATAGCCGCTGCCCTAAATACCACTTTCACGGATCTCTCCCATGTGTTGCCCACAAACTTCTTCGACCCCCCGCCAGACCGTATCATCCCCCACCCCCCAATTGCGCTGCCTTTCTACGTACGAGTCCTTACACCGGAGACTGTGAAACCCTACCTTATTAAAGCTTTAAACAAAATCCACTACAACCATGAATCCCTACACCATAGACTTCTCCGCATCACCCTCCAGGAAGTCCTGACCCCTCTCACCCACATTCTAAACTGCTCCCTCTGCCAAGGGAAATTCCCCACCCACTGGAAATCTGCCTATATCACACCTATCCATAAAAGTGGTGACCGAATATCCACAAATAACTACTGCCCCAATTCTATCCTACCCCCCTGTCAAAGGCACTTGAACGCATAGTCGCCAACCAACTCTCTGAACACCTAAATAAATATAATCTTCTATCCAGGCAGCAACATGGTTTTCATAAGGGCCACAGCACCACTACCGCCCTTCTTGAATTTACTTCACATGTCCACTCAGCCCTGGACCACGGCCACCTCATGGGTGCCATCTTTGTGGACCTATCTAAAGCATTTGACACAGTGAACCATGCCCCTCTTACTAAACACCCTGGCCTACATGGGTTTCTCTGATGACACCCTAAAATGGTTCTCCAGCTATCTCTCTGATAGGATGCAGATAGTCAAGGTAGGCTCTGTCCTATCACCGTGCCTCCCTATCCGATCCGGTGTCCCACAGGGCTCCATACTTGGCCCCCTACTTTTCAGCATATACTTCAACTCCCTTCCATCTGCATGCCTCGGAAACCTGCTCCTTTATGCAGATGATGCAGTCCTCTTCACCTCTGACCCGGCCCCCCTTAAACTCCACCAAACCCTCCAGCACTCCTTCCGTGAAATCGAAGACTGGCTCACCACCCAGCGTCTTATTATCAACTATAATAAGACTAAAGTCATGATATTCGCCCACTCTCAGAACCCACTCAAAAAACCTGTGCCCCAAATTTCTCACTACAAATCAGACCCCCCTAGAACAAGTATACAACTTTAAATACTTAGGGATCACACTAGACCCCGCCCTCAGCTTTAATCAACATATCCTACACCTAACAACTGCCCTTAGCTCCAGACTTGGAGTACTCTACCGGTACAAATACTGCCTCACCCCTGAAGCACTACAGCTTACCGTAAACTCCTCGATCCTCTCCCTCCTAGACTACGGTATCCTAATATACAGTGCCGCGCCCTCCGCAACCCTAAGCAGACTCTGGCTTGTGCTCAACAAAGCCTGCCACTTCATCCTAGGATGTGATCGCTTCACTCACTCCTGCTCCCTCTACAGCAGCATAAACTGTCTAAACCTGGATAGCAGAATCAGATACCACACCTGCCTTATGACCAAAAAGGTATTACTCGGCCTCACCCCACCCTCCCTGCACCAAATTATCCTTCCAACTCCACCTGGCAAAACAACCCATAGCACAAGCAAGCAGCAACTATGGGTACCCCGTGGCCGGACCTCCCAATACCAACATACTTTCAGTTTCAGGGCCCCGTCCTGGACAAACTCCCTCCCTATCCATATTACTGATGAAAGAAGGCTGGGTCCATATAAATCAAAGCTAAAAGAATACCTGCAGGCTTCAAATACATGTGACTGCCCTTGATACCTGATCTGCCACTGCCTCCTCATAAACAAACCATTTAGCAGGTCAATGTACAAAAAAAAAAAAACAACAACAATGCAGTTACGAAACGTGACAATCAGCCTCCGACAGAATCTTTTTTTTTTTTCCTCCTGGCTGTGCTAAAGTACCTAAATCTGTGTTAAACCTACATGAAACAACCATGTAACCTGCGTTTTTTTTTATTTTTTATTATTATTATTATTATTTGTTACTTTGTTATGTACTGTATTTTTTTCTTCTCTGTATCATAAGTCCTGTCCTGTTCAATCTATGTACGATGTGGAACCTTTGTAAATGAGTCCCTGACTCAAAGGTCTTTCTGAATATTTACAATAAACAATAAACAATAATTCTTTAGTGCATCTTCCTTCAACATGCAGTCAGTAAAAGTGGCAAACAAGGTTTTGTACATTATCTACACATAGGTACAAACAGGTAGCAAAAAGAACCCAACCACTTTGTGCAGCTTGAGCTTCATCAGTGGGCATGTCGTGTTCAGGAGTGAACTTGGATTGGTGGGTGTCAGCTGGGGGGAGGGGACTGAGTGTCTGGAGGACTGCTCTCCTCTCCCATGTAGGAGAGGCATCACTCTGCCATTGACAGCCAGCAGGTGGAGGCCTCTGGAGAGTGCACACATGAGTGGCTTGAAGGGTAGGAGCTGCCTGTTTAATGCAGTGCACATGTACCGACATACAGCACATGCTGATGCCCACACCACAGCGGGGGAGGTCCAGGGAGAAAACATAAAAATGATGCAGCAGGTTTACTTAAGCCTTGCTTGCCCACACCTGACCCATACCATCACCCAGGTCACTGAAGCCCCTTTCTTGATATGTGTCTCCAGGGAGGAGGATGACTTCCTTCCTGCCCCTGTTGCATGGGATAATCTGTGGGGGGAACCTGTGGGCTAAGATAAATCCTAGGGGAGATGGCAACCAGTTAGGAGTGTGAGGCCACCTGTTCTGGCTAGGGAGAATAAACACCTCTATGTAAAAAAGTTCAGTACTTTCAGTTAGGAAATTAATAACAGACACACAACAAAAGTTTCATTATAATACAATGTTATCAGTAATTTCAAAGCCACACAATTGGGACAATAAAAAGTAGGTATCTCACACGGCGAGAATGTATACATTATAGAAAAAATGTTTTAAAACCTTTCCCACACTGGTTTTGTAACAAATTTGATAGAGGAAACTCACATTTGAAACACTTCCATAGGCCAATATTGATACTGTTAATAGACAATGTGTTTACCCATAAAGTGTCTATAATTAAAGCTTTCCCAAGACAAAGAAACCTGATACACATCATAACAATAAGGGCTGGGCAAAATTTAAATTCCACATGTGAAATTCTCGCAAAATGTGGAATTTGTTTCTGCAGTGTTCACAAAAAACAGGAAAATTTCATGAAATTCCACCTTAAACTGTGGAATTTTGTCATGTATGGTGGAATAATGTGGTAAACTGTGGACAGTATTTCTGCAGAACTGGCTGCTTTTTAAATTTAGAAACTGGTGTAACTGGGACCATAACTGGGAAGTGGAGATGCTGGTGTAACTGGGTGTAGAAAATGAATAACTGTGAGGTGACACTGCTGCAGATGATACTGTTGTAACTGGGAGAATACACTGGTATAACTGGGATGAGACACTGAGATAATGAGCTATGGTGAAACACGAGTAACTGTGAATACAGTACGATGCACTGACACAGCTGGGAGGAGACACCATTACAACTGAATGGAGATGCTGCCAGGGTGCAAGCTTTTGTCCTAAGGTCTCTGTAAGAAGCTGCTCTTTACAGTCTTCCAACAAATATATTTCACCCACTGAAACAGTACCAAGCAATTCCATGGTCGAGAGGGTGTTTTTCTTGAGAAAGTGCCCTTCCCCCTCAATGGCCACAAACTCCATGTTGATTCAGGAGCTATGTGTTGCTGAGACCACTGCACAGAAGCTGCTCAGAAAGGCTTGAAAGCAACCACTGATCACAGCCAAGCCACACCTCCTCTTTCTCCTTTTGGACTGATCCCTGCTGCCTGCTGACTATGGCTTTTGTCCTGGGCTCCCTCCTTGTATCTGCTATACTTCACCCACAGAAACACCACAAAGGAAATCTGGGGTCAAAAGGGGGGTCAAAAGGGTTTTGTTCCTGAGAAAGCACCCTCCCCCACACTGGCTGCTGACTCTACATTGATTGATGGGCTTCCTGCTGCTAAGACTGCTACACAGAAGCAGCTTGGAGAGGCTTGAAAGCAGTCACTAATCACAGCCAAGCCACATAGTTATCCCTCTTTTTGGACCAATCCATGTGGCATATTGACTATGACTTTTGCACTGGCCTTTCTATACAATCCAGTCTACCCCAGCAGTCCTCTGAGCTGTAATACAGAGCACTAAGGACTGAAGAGCAAAGGACATCTATGACAAGAAGGCTGCCTGGAGTCAACCATAAGTCAGCCATTGGCTGGCCATGCTGTCCTTGTCTTCCATCCACAAGCCTCCTTCAGTCTACTCCAGAACTGTAAGTGTAGATCTCATCATACTGTACATGCTTACTGAGCTCTTGTGTGTTCTATACCTGATATGGTTAGTGTTGAAATGAAATCCACCTTAATTTGTCTGACTGTCTAGACCCTTGCCATTTGTTAACTCACCTAGATTTTAGGTATCTTAGCTACACCCTATCTAGGTTTACCCTTATTGCTATTTACCTTACTTAATTTTTATGATTCACTATATTATCAGTTGTTTTCACCAATAACTGACTGTCAGCTAGTGGTATTCCACTTTTGGTTAATCTCTCTGATTTGTATACTTCTCTCAACTCATGTCTACCCTGTTATATAATATTTTATCTAGTCTTGTTAAACAGCTTCTAGTCCTGTTTGTGCTTTTTTTCCTAGCCACCTAGCCTGGCTTTTCTAGCTAGGTACTGCCACTGCAGCTATGCTAATTAGTTGTTGGTAATTTCATCTCACTTGCCTGACCACTATGTACCTTGCTTCCCCCTACCTTTTCCTTTGTTCTCTTTTACTCACAGCCAAGCCACTCTTCCCCTCCTTCCTTTTGGCTCCTCACAAAACACAGTACAACAGCAGCCCAATCAAAGTGGTGGGCGAGATCAATGAGGTCTTGGACAGAAGAATGTCATTAGGAGTAGTTTTTATTGATCTGTCAAAGGCTTTTAATACACTGGATCACGTCATCCTTCTCTCCAATCCTTGGTTTGTCATCTATCACCTTGGCATTTTCAGACTATACTAGTGGGAGAAAACAGATTGTTAGCATGGGAGGTTTTGCCTCAAATAGGGCACACATTATAACAGGGGTACCTCAAGTGTCCATACTAGGGCCACTGTTATTCAATATCTATGTGAATAGCCTCATTTTACGTAACTCTGATGTTAAAGTGCAATTACAAGCAGTTAATATTGTGCTATATACAACAGGATTTTCTATATTACTAATTGAAATTAAATTACAATACGCATTTGATCAGATTCAGGAAATCTTTTCTAGAAGTAGTTCTGAATCCTAAAATATCACAAACCATGCTGTTCCAGGGAACTTGTAATTTGAATTTGACAAAAGAAACATTGTTGGTGGCTACAAGGAACAATGTAATCATGGATCACAGTGCTCCTAGATTGATTTGGCATTTTCCCTGTAACTCCAGGATTACTGTGTCTTCCTGTAGATTACATTATTTTCTATGGAAGCAATATTGCTGTGTTTTCTTCTATAACTAAAGTAAGTCTATAAGAAGAATTTCCCTGTAGATGGACCCAAATCCCTGTAAAATACAGGAATCCCTGTAGATCTGGGAGGACAGAAATAGACTACATCCTAAAAATACTTAGGTGTTTGGTTGGATGAAAAATGTAAGTGGGACATTCACATAGATAAAACAATAGCTAACCCTGGAAGAAAGCTTGGGATGTTGTTCAGGATGGAAAAAAATGTCTTACAAGGGAATCATGAAAGCTAATTATGGACTCCATAATTGTACCAGTGTTTGATTATGGGGGCTTACTCTACTTGGGAGCATCAGGAGGCAGATGGCAAAGCTAGACATACTGCATAATAGGTTTGCCCACTTCAGCTTCGATGCCCCAGTGTACACATCATTGCTATCTGTACTTAGAACCCAGTTGACAAAGATTGAGAAGAAACATGCCTCTGGTAGATTTCATGCACATACTGTATGCTATAAAACAGGGTTCCAGATTACATCTTAAATAATTTTAACTCAATGAAAAGTTAAAGATCGATGAAGATCAGCATAAGGAGTTGGATTTGCAATACCCTCTCAGAAAACGATTTATTTATTTGAATTTTGATGACCGGGTGGGCCCACTGAGACATACAAGTCCCTTTTTCAGGGGCTACCCAGGGAATAGAGACATTCCATACCCTACATTGTAACTTAATATTTAACAGACAGATGTACAGGAACAGAAAGTAAGACATCAACAGTAACAATCCAATGAGGGTATGGAGACAAACTCACAATTTCATTGGGCCAAAGCAGGTGATATTAGGGTGCACATAAATATCTTTCAATATAACACATGACAGTGTACACATTTTAACTTACTTAGTTTTTTACAATATTATACAATATAATACATAAGTATTGCCATAGGAGCAGGGAGAAAGTGAGACTGGGGGGGGTGAGGATAGGTTATTAGGTAGGTGAGTATAGACAGAGAGGAGGAGAGAAGGTGAAGAAGGGGGGTGGTAGAGTGAGGTAATCATATCAAGGTAGGGAGGGGCATGAGGAGAGGGAGAGTGGTGGAGGCTGGAAGAGTCGCAGGTTGAGCGAGACAAGAGTTAGGTGCAGTTACAAGTGGGAGGAGGAAAGAACATTTCTTTGAGGTACCTTTTGAGTTGGGGAAGAGATAGGCATGATGGAAAGCTGTGCGGGTGGTTGTTCCATTTAGGTGGAGCTGCAGAGGAGAAGGATCTCCTCCTAATGGCATGTCGGGTTTTGGGTATTATTAAGATAGGAAGGTGGGAGGATCTGAGGGTCCTGGGGGAGGGTTTTAATGTAAGGAGATTAGAGAGGATAGGAGGTGAAGGAAAGTGCAAGAGTTTGAAGACTTTGCATAGAACAGGAAAGTCAATTTTTTGGCTCGAAGGTCGGTCAGCCTAGAGTTTTAGTATTAAGTACATTGCAGTGTTGTGCACGCATAGGAAGCTTGGCTGTGAAGCATCCAACTCTACGATAGGCTAGCTTGAGTTTGGTCAGGACAGAGGTCTTGGCAGAGTGGGTTATGGGGGCACCATAGAACAGACCTGGGAGAAGAGTGGCTGAGGCAATGGTCTTGCAGGCATAAAGGTGTTAGATAGGGGACAGTGCAATATAGGAGACCTAATTTTTGATTCATTGCCTTGATTACATTTGATGCATGTGTTTCAAAGGACAAATGCTTGTCCCAATTCATTCCTAGATATTTGAAGGCACCCATCCCTTCTAGGGGCAAGCTCGATGAGTTCTTAACTACCAAGAGAGGCTGAGAGGACATGTCACAGGAGGTATGGTGGAACAACATAGCTTTAGTCTTCTTTGTGTTCATTACTAGGCAACTCTCCAAGAACCAGGCTTCCAGTAACTGAAAGTCATTTTCCAGTTTTGACCTAATGGAGGAGACATCTTTACAGGACCTGTAAATTATGGCATCGTCTGCATAGAGCTGTACAGATGCCCCACCACAGTTCTGTGGCCGTTCATTTATGAATATAGAAAATAGCAGATGCCCAAGGATAGAGCTTGGGGGAACCCCATCAGTGATGGGAGGTAAGGAGGAGTAGGCACCAGCCCATTTACACATTGGGTGCAATTAGTGAAGTAGATTGAGATCCAAGCGAGAGTGTTGAGGTTGAGGCCTAGTCATTGAGGTTTAGAGATGAAGAGTGAATGGTTTACCAGATCAAAGGCCTTCGTGAGGTCAATGAATATGGCTCCCGTGTCCCAACCTTGATCCATGGCATGAAATATGTCTGAGGTGACCCTCAAGAGAGCTGTCTCTGTCCCGTGTGCCTTTCAAAAACCATGTTGATGGATGGTGAGGGCATAGGTTTGCTCAAGAAAGGAGTGTAAATGATTGTATAAGATTCTTTCCTGGATTTTTGCAATAGGGCATAATACGGATATGGGTCTATAGTTCTCAACAAGCTTGGTTGGACCACTTTTGTGCACAGGGATTACAATAGCAGTCTTCCATTTGTCTGGAATGGATTGGGTAAGAAAGGATCTATTGATTAACTGTGCAATTGGGTGAGCTAATGCAGGGGCTCCTAACTTGAGAAATTTTGGTGGTATGGAGCCAAATCCTGTGGAACACTCAGGGTTAAGACCCAGCAGGAGCTTAAGTACCTCTTTCCATGAGGTGTTTTTTAGATGGAAGAGGGGTAGTTAGTTTCAGGGGGGAGAGCTACATGGGGTAAGGTGGGTAGCAGGTAGGCCTGTCTTATACTTGTCAAGGTCAGTGAAGAATAGATTTATTCCAGAGGCTATTTCAGAGGGAGAGGATAGTAGGATGCCTTTTGATGGCATATTCTGGGGGATTGACTGCTTTTTGCCCTTTAGTAGATCATTAATCTGCACTCAGAAATGTTTGGGATTGGTGAGGTGTTTTTCCTGCAAGGATTAAAGGTAGTCCTACTTTGCCTTGTTGGTTTTGGCTTTACAGGAGTTTTGCTGTTTGTGGAAGGATAGCCAGTCTGAGTGATGCCCCATTCTTTTGAAGGTTATCCAGGCCTTGTCTTGGGAACTACCATTGGAAGAATTGCCTTTTTCTGTGCAGGCCCAAAAGCTGCAAGTGCAACTTCCTGTAATTTAAGGCTAATAAGCAAACTAATCAGTATATGCAAGATAAAAGCCTGGATATCAGAGCAGGGTAAGAAACCTACAAAATGTTGCCTTGCAGTAGAAGTGGGTCAAATTTTTTATTGGCAACAGAACTGGAGAAAATGGACCCACTCACCACAGTGTGTTTTAAAATCCAAGATAGATTTTATTTTTATATAAATGTTTCACAGTTATCTTACTGCTTCATCAGGATCTTTTTAAATTTAACATAAATTAAATTATTATGAGTTTTTCAACAATCATATTCAACCATTAAAGGAATGCAAAACAATATGCTTCTTATTTGTCCGAAAGACAATACATTCTTCTATTAATTTATTACTACCATTCTTTCCTCTTTTTTATTCGACTATCTTGCTTTATTTAAACCTTTAGTTATAAAAATGTCTATAGGTCTAGTATTTCAACTCAAACAGATAACGTTTTTAATTACAATTCTTGTATATCCATAGTGGAACTCTCTTTTGTAAAGTCAAATGTAAAAATAGTGATCATACTTGCTAAAAGAAATTTTTCTTCGTGTAAAAAACATATATAAAGTAATTTATAGTAATTTACATAATAAAAAATGATTTCATGTTAAACACTTGTGGCATATTATACCATGATGCCACAAGCATTTAACATGAACTAATTTTTTATTAGGTAAATATCAAATAAGAAGCCAGGTGCTCCAACAAAAGAATGCATGAATGAAAATTAATCAAAGAAGGTAATACAGCTACCTCTTATTTAAGCTCAGTTAATGAGATAACAATATAATAATAAAAAAGGAAATACCTGTGCACCCGAACAACAAATAAATAATTTACATAACAAAAGGAACAGACAAAGTTTAAAAAAAAGGTACCACAATAATAAATCCATCACTCTGTGGTTGCTAACAAAATGTGTGTTTGTAACAGAATGGATGATAAATAAATCTATCATGTAATTACAGATCAAATTGAAATATTTAAACAAGTAACAAATGGAATATGATTGTTCTGCATAAAAGGTGGGCAATGTATACTTTATATATGTCTTTTACACTAAGAAAAATTTCTTTTAACAAGTATGATCACTATTTTTACATTTGACTTTACAAAAGAGAGTTCCACTATGGATATACAAGAATTGTTATTAAAAACATTACCTATTTGAGTTGAAATACTAGACCTATAGACATTTTTATAACTAAAGGTTTAAATAATGCAAGATAGTTGATGAATAAAAAAGAGAAAAGAATTGTAGCAATAAATTAATAGAAGAATGTATTGTCTTTTGGACAAATATAGAAGGATATTGTTTTGCATTCCTTTAATGGTTAAATAAGATTGTTTGTTGAAAAACGTTTAATAATTTCATTTATGTTAAATTTAAATAGATCCTGATGAAGCAGTAAGATAACTGCGAAACGTTGATATATAAAAATAAAATCTATTCTTGGATTTTAAAACACTCCAGTGAGTGGGTCCAATTTCTCCAGTTCTGTTGGCAACTTTACTAGAGGTTAACTGGAGCAAGATCCCTCCTGAAATTTTCATTTATCTTTTAGATATTGAGGGTCACACTGCTCAACTGTGGTTTCCTTAAATTTGTTATTAATATCAGATACCCCTTCTTAATTATTTATGTATCAGTACTGGTATGTTTTATAATATTGGCATTGCAATCTGTATATGATATATTATTATGTTGTGTATAGCATTTTATATGTGTTTTGATGTGTTTGAAACATGGTGTAGATTAGCAGAATAACATATGCAAGACATGACTAATGTTCTGTTGCAGTATTTTGTGCTAAGGAACCCACTGAAAATGAGCTTTGCTCAATGGGCAATCCATATTCATACCATGAATAAAATTCATTAGTACTACCACTACTTTCAGAAGTCTCTGTCTCCCCCCACTCCACTGCCCACTCCCCACTGTCTCCCTCCCCCTCCATCCTATTGTTTTCTTCCCTCCCTAACTCCCTCCTTATTCACCCTGGTCTCCTCTCTTCCTTCCTCTCCGAACCTCCAAGCTCTCCTTTCCCTTACCTGTGCCTGCTTTCTCTTCCCCAGTCCAGGGGACATAACTCCCACTCCATCTTCCTGCTCCTTATACTGCTCCATTCCTATCTGGTGATGTTGAGACTATCCCTGGTCCTTCTCCTCCCTTCCCTTCTTCAACATCCAAAAGTCTCAGCATTTTCAATCTCACCACTATGAGCCTTCTCTCTAAATCTGACCTCCTTAATGTCTGGGTTTCTTGCACTCTTCTGATCTCTGCATTTCTGAATCTTGGCTCTCCTCTAGAACTCCTAACTCTGGCCTGTCTCTTGCTGATTACCCCCTCTTAAGGTAGGACAATGGCAAACAGGGTGGTTGTGTTGTCCTCTATGTTTGCCTGAGCCTCTCCTCACAGTTGTTCTCAGGGAGTCAGTGCCCTCCTCCCATGAGTTTTTCCTAGCAAAGTTTCCCTTTCCTTCCACCTTACCTATCTTCACTAGGGTTTTCTATGCCTTCCCAAAATTCTCCCCCTCTTCACTGGTTGACTCTGTCTCTTCTCTTACTGCCCACACCCCCTCTAGGGATCTCATCCTCCTTGGGGATGTCAATATAAATTGGCTCTTTCTCCGGCCTCCAGACCAGCCTCCCACAGGATTGAGTCCATTAATGTTACCCAATATGTTACTGCACTCACACAGTTCAGTCTTCACCCCCCCTAAATCACACCATCTTGGACTGAGTTCTCTCCTCCCACCCCCATTGCCTCATTGCAGTAAGTATTCTGCTGGGTGCCTTCAGTGACCACTGCATGACTTTATGTGTCAGAAAAGTCCAGCACCCCCTCTCCCTGCAAAAAAAATCTGGTCTAGGTCCCTACAGTTGCTTAACATAAATGTTCTCCTAAATGATTTTACTGCAACTTACTGAGTCCCCATCCGCTCCACCCCTGACTTTGACATGCCTCTCTCCCTGTTCTGCTCCAGTTTTGTTTTAGTCTGGGACAAGCACAATCCCCTCAGAAAGTCCAGGATTAAATCTTTTCACCACCCCTGGATTACACCTGATCTAATTGATCTGTGCAAGTCCCATGATCAAGTATGATCCTGCTTCAAATCATTGCGCTCCTTTCCTGACTTTCTCTTCTACAGGGCATTTAGAAATTCATGCACAAAGGCTGTCAATGCAGTTCCAGAATAAGAAAAAACAAACTTGGATCCACTCCATGTCTTTACCACAGCACAACGGAGGCAACAAATCAGCAAACAGAAATCATCATCAGATGCCATGTTAGAGCTGTAAACTTTTATTAAACTTGTAAACTTACATAAGCAGCCAAAATGCCAGTAAGAAGAGAGGTTGACTTCCTTACTAGTTTCTCATGTAGTGCATCTTCAGAGGGCATGAAACTAGGCTACTTATGTAAGTTTACAAGTTTAATGAAAGTTTACATCTCTAATGTGGTGTCTGGTGCCAGTTTTTGTTTGCTGTTTGGCAACCTCCAGAATAACCTTAACTATCCAGCAAAATTCTAGAAGGTAACTCACTCCCTTTTGGACCTGACACAATGAACAGGGGGGTATGTGCACTCCAGTGCAGGACATAGGTGCAGGCCATGGGATGGCTAATCCCAGTAACAAACAAGTCAAACAGTGGTGGTCACACTCTAAGGTTGTTGTATAGCTTTTGTAAACTCCAAGGAAAAATAATTGTATACCAAAAGTGTTTAATTACACTTAGAAGACATATGTAGTGCAATCTAAATAACAAAGACACTGCAAAAATATGAGACAAGACACTACACATAGTGTAGTGTCTGCTGACTTATATTTTTGCAGTGTCTGAGTGTGGCCACCACTCTTTGACTCCCTTTTTGATCCCACAGGCCAGTCCGCTCCCCCAGCCCCCATGACTAATGGTTCATCTGTCTCTGACCCTCTTTATTTATCTGTTTATTAATTTATTCAAGTCTTGGATTGCAGCCATTGAGCTAGCCACTCCTTTGCAAAGGTTCCACGTCAAATAAACAATACAATTACATTAATGGACTAAACAAGTAGGTTACAGCATGGATATGACAAATGCAGCATGTTGCATCATAGGAATAAGAATACAACTATGGATTACCCAACAACTTACACAATAGAGGTCATGAAATTAAAGTAAAGTAGGAGTAGGGGGTGAGACAATTTAGTGAAATGGAGATATTTTTTGGGGGGGCAGAAACAAGGTACTTGGTGAAGGGTACTGTAAGGAAAAGAGTAGAAAAAAATCAAGGCAGGGAGCACGAGAAAACAAATTTCCCTTTGTCAGTGGAAGTAGTGATGGGGCAGGGGTAAGTAATTTAGTCAAGAAGATGGATCTGAGCAGGAACACTGTGGAGGAGGAAAGGATGAAAAGGGGAGTGGTGTGTGATGTTGGGGAGGAGTAAGGGAAGAGGTAGTAAAAGGAGAAGGATAGTGGGGGGTAGGTGGGAACAGAGGTAGTGGAGGGATGGTAGGAAGAGACTGAGATGGAAAAGGAGGCAGAAATGGAATGGAGGGGTGGTAAGTTAGGTAATTAGGGGAATGAAGCAGGAAACAGGCTGTGGGATAAAGTGCTGGTGCGGGTAAGTGCAAGGTCTAGGCCATGTTCATTTGTTATTGGTAGCATAAGCAAGTCAGTTGGCTAGTGAGATGGGAGCGGAGTTTAGGTTTGAAAGGTCCTAGTTTAAGTTCAGCTAGAAGGTCACCAGGGAGTGAGTTTAGCCACTTTGGGGTGCAATATCCAAAGGACCGCTGCCCTTGGGTCGTGCGGTGGAAGGGGACTTTGTAGAGAATATTGTGTGATCCTTTGGTCAGTCTGGTAAGGGCCATAGGGCATAGCATGGACTGAGCCCTGGGAGAGGTCAGGCCAAGGGTGGCTTTCTCTTGGGCAGGAGACAGAGCTGGTACCACATATGGTTGTCCAGGTTCAGCCAGCATGTAAGTGAGTATAGGTCACATATGTGGGTTTGGTGTGGAGCTCCAAGTAGCCTGCAAGACTTGTTAAGGGCAAGGACAATTCTTTTCAGGGTAGTGTCAGATGCTGAGCTATAGACAATGAGGCCATAATCTATCACATAAAACACTGATCTTGTTATGACAAGTTTAAGGACATCTGTTGTGATGCAGTGTCTGTGGCTATACAGTTGTCCAATTTTCCTGTTTGCTATCTTGGAGACATGGCCGACATGAAGTGAGTAAGACAGGGAGCTGTCCAGGATAACCCCTAGGTATTTGAAATTATGCACCATCTCGAGAATTTCATTTTGTTAGTTTCGGATGGTTAGGGTGGCAGATTTATATTTGCTGTTTGAGGAGGTGAACAGCATTGTTTTTGTTTTCTTATAGTTGAGAAGTAACTGTGCATCTTCGAACCAGTCCTCAATGAGTTTGAAGTTATGCTGAAGACTCTGTTCCAGAGAGTCGTGGTCAGGATGGCTAGAGTAGAGGACAGCATCATCCACATATAACAGGATTTTGTCCTGACACATTTTAGGGAGATTGTTTAAAAAAAAAGACTAAACAGCAAAGGGCACAGACTGGACACTTGGGAGACACCAGTGCTAACATTTTGGCTGTCTGAGAGGGTTTTGATGATTTTAACCTGTTGAACACATCTGGAGAGATAGCTGCAGAAGCAGCTCAGGGAGGTAGGAGACATGATAGATTCATGTAGTTGAGCTACTAAGAGTTCATGATTGACTGTATCGAAGGCCTTAGTGAGGTCAGTGAAGGTAGCCCCCACTAAGTGCCCTCAATCAATGGAGTCATGTATGAACGCCGTAAACTCAACAAGAGCTGTTGTGCTATCTAGCTTCCTAAAACCATGTTGTTCCTTAGGCTGAAGTTGATACTTATCTAGGTGGTCGATTAGTTGATCATAAACTATGCATTCTAATGCTTTAGAGATTGGGGGTAAGATAGAAACAGACTGGTAGTTAGTGTGGATGGTCCTGTCACCACTTTTGAAAACTGGTGTCTTTCTGTTGCTACTAACTTTAATGACTTTTTAACCACTTGTGCCATCCCCTACCACCCTCCTGGTACCTTTTCTCTCCCCTCTTTCCATCCTCCTGCCCATCCTACCTTTCCCTGAGGTTTCACTTCCTTCCTGTTGCTACTCGGGAAATCTTGGGTTGCCCTTTCCTCACTCAGCTTTGTGAAATCTACCCCGACTGGCTGAACCCTAAACTTGCACATCTTTCAGCTCCAACCTTCATCTCCTCCCTTACCTTCTCTACCTCTCCTTCTCCATCTATATTGTTCCTCAGCCATAGAAGTTTGCAGAATTCTCCTGGGGGTGACCCCTCCTCCCTTGGCAACTTCCATCCTATCTCCCTCCTTCCTTCTCTTGCAAAGCTGCAAGAGGAGCTAGTCTACTCCAGACTTGCTGACTTCCTTTACTCTTCTGACTTCCTCTCCACTTTCCAGTCCAGATTTTGGAGGCTCTAATCCACTGTCTCCTCCCTGCAGCGAGTCACTGACTTCATCCTCACTGGGATGGATTGAGGCACGTTATGGCAGCAATTTTCATTAACCTAGCCAAAGCCTTTAACTTGGTTGCCACCTTCTGTTCCTGGACAAGCTACCCTCTGCTGACCTCTCAGCTCCCACTGTTGACTGGTTCCATTCATACCTCACAGGCCATCAACAGCTGGTACAGGTAGAAGGTGTCCTCTTACCTTCACCTTCCTATTCAGGCTGCAGTCTCACAGGGCTCTATCTTGGGTCCAATCCTCTTCTCCATCTTCCTGAATGACCTCTCCTCTGCCTGTGCCAACTTGCATATCCATATGTCTATAGATGACACACTTATCTACACCTCCGGCCCCTTGAGAATAGCTGTAGAAGGCTTGCTCCAGCAAGACTTGCACAATATCCTGCATTAGTTGAACACCAACAAACTCCAGGTCAACACGAAAAAAGTCATGTCCATGACCTTTGGCACCAGCCAGAAACTGGACAGTTTCTCCTCCATCCCCATCTTTACCACCCTGGATGACACCCATGTTGAAGTGGTTTTCTTCCTTCAAGTACCTCACTGTGACTTGATAGAAGCTTGATGTTTTTGACCACAATGATGCCATCCATGGCAAACTCTCCCCCAAACATGGTACCTTGTACACAACAAAGACTGTCTGTTTTCCCAGGTCCTCTGGGAGCTAGTCACCAAAATGGTTCTCCTATTTTTCAACTACGCAGATGTGGTTTATGGCACTGCCCCCTACTCTTCCATCACCTAACTGGACCACCTATGTAACACCTTTTGTCACTTTGCCAGTAACTCTCCCCCTCTAACTCACCATTTCTCCCTCTACTTCTTCCTCTCCATCCCCCTCCTACCATTACATCACCAATCCCACTACGCCACCTCCAAGTACTGGTTTGGGTCCCTCCCTTCATACTTCTCCTCATTCCTCTCTCCCATTCCCTCTGCTTCATATTCCCTCTGCTCCAAGGATTCTCACACCTTCTCCCTTCTTCATCTGTGCTCCTCTGCAGAGCAGTCTGCCTTCTTCTATCACCTTCCTTCCCTCTGGAACCTGCTCCCCTCCACTTGTCATCTCACCCCCTCTCCATGCAGGCACCAGCTAAAACATCTCCATGCACCCTCCTGCTTCTGCCTGCCCTCCACCTCACCTGACCTCCCCTGAGTGGACCTTGGCATTTAGCTGTTGGACTTCCACCTGTATTCTGCCTGTGCCTTAATTGTCTCCTTCCAACAACTATTGCACTGCTATTGCTACTGTACATGCACTGTTCACCTAATTCTTCATAGCAATGCTAATCAATGCACTCTCATTTTGCATCTTCTAGTTGTTATTGCACATTTACCATTTTAATTAGTGCACTTTCTTCACTTTACATTGTACCATTTCTTGATGCTGTGTGTGCTGCTTTATTGTGTTCCACTTCCCCTTTCCCTAGGTTGCAACTGAAAATGAAGATTGGTTCGGCGTGCCTTTTTGAGTTATTTTCAAAAAAATAAATAAATAACAGTCTTAAACGTTAGGTATCCACAGGCAGACACTTTGTCTAAAGACATTTACAGCTCTACAGTGCCTGCCCACTGGGACACCTAAGGTATAAGTGCTACTGTAGCTTTCATTTTTTTTCCTCCTCTTCACTTACCTTATTTCTTCAATCCCCCCAGCATGCCCCCTCCCCCAGTTCCTTCACCATCTGCAATAGTGCAGCATCATCATTGTGGCTCTAAGCTCACAAGGGTGCTTACCCTTAGGTGGAGTGAAGTAGCCAGGACCAGGAAGGAGCAGGGCAGTGGAGAGACTATCATGTGATCACAAAGTCTGTGCACTGAAGATCATGCTGATTCAGTCATGCTGCTGGTGTTACATGAGAGGGGCTTTCACAAGGTATGGAGTGGAGGCATTGGTTTCCTGCTGCTGGTTACTAATCCATCCCATACAAAGTGTTACAGGTGAGCGCTGTTCAACCTGTCAGAGCGTGTCATGGCAAAGAGTTGAATCAATCATCAGAGCAGCAGGCAATGCACAGAGAAAAGTCCTTTTAAGTTCTTACAAATCAACGCTCGCAGACAATCCTTCTAAGGGCTACTGATATGGAGTTTGATGGACCCTCACCAACACAGCATAATCCAGTATATAAAGGTAAAAGAACTTTTAAGAGCTTGAGTGATACTATCATTGTTAGGAAGGTAGAACTGGGGGAGGAAGGGGAGAGGGAGGTTAGGTGCCTGCCTGGCACCATGGCTTGGAGGGACAGGGAGCGAATCCTCAGGATTGCCGGAGCAGCTGCACAGGGGAGGGAGCTGGATGTCATTGTCCACCTAGGGACAAATGACCTGGCTAAGAAAGGGATTAGAGAAGTGCAGGAAGAGTTTGTGGAATTGGGGAGGGGGCCTTAGTCAAGTAGCACGACGTTAACCTTCTCGGTGCTACCCATCTATGGCATAGGAGAGGCTAGGGTGTTCCACACCATGGGATTCAATCAGTGGTTGAAAAACTGGTGTGGAGCTCAGAGATTAGCTTCATTGGGGACTGGGGGTCCACTAGGTGATGCAAGCCTATACTGGCATGATGGGCTGCATCTGTCCGGGAGGGAACCAGGATCCTAAGTGATAGGTTTAAATGCTTCATTGGCAAGCTTTTAAACTAGCCAAGGGGGGAGGCACTGGAAAGGAGAAGGAAATCCTAGCCCCCCCAAATAATCATGGTAGTAAGTGCGGCAAACACCAACATAGAGGTGTCGATAGGGAGAAAAGCAGGGGTAAATGGAGAAAGTGACAAAGGCAAGAAGGACAGGGATGGGGCAAAAGGGAGTAAGGCCATTAGGAAATGGAGAGTAATGAGTACCAATGCCCGTAGTCTGGGCAACAAGCTCCCTGAGCTGATGGCCTTAATGGAAGAGGGATGCCTGGATATCGTAGCAGTCACAGAAACATGGTACACAGAGAACCATGACTGGGATGTTAACATACCAGGGTACATAACCTACAGGAGAGACAGGCAGGGAGAAGAGGGAGGAGTAGCCTCTATGTAAAGGAAGGGATAAAAGCAACTGAACAAAAGAGTAAACAGGGAGGAGAGGGAGGCACTGTGGGTCACCTTGAGACCGGAAAGGGCACCACAATCCGCACAGGGTTGTGTATAGACCCCTCATGTCAGGGTAAAGGAATGGACAAGGATATGATAGAAGGCATTCTTAGAATGGCAGAGAAAGGGGAGATACTGTTGATGGGAGACCTGAATATGCCAGATGTTAACTGGAGCACATTTGCTGCAGCCACATCCAACAGCAGGGCCATTCTTGATGCCCTACAGGTGGCAGGCATTAGACAGCTAGTTTCGGAACCCACTCGTGAGGGAGCAATCTTAGACCTCGTACTCTCAAACGAGGGCAGTGAGAGGATCTCAGATCTAGAAGTGGGTTGCCATCTGGGGACAAGTGACCATCAAACAGTGTGGTTCACATTAAACTCAGCTACAGAGTCAAGCCATACAAAAGTGAGGGTACTGGACTTTAGGAGGGCTGACTTTGGCAAGATGGGAGAGTGCCTCAGAAAAGCACTAGCAAACAGGCTAGAAGGAGGTGTGGAGCAACAATGGTCAATTATCAAAACTGCCATCACAGAGGCAACAAGCCTTTGTGTGAAGCAAATAAACAAATCAAAACAAAAGAAATAGCCACTATGGTTCTCAAAAGAGGTGGCTGTGAAAGTCAGGAAGAAAAAGATAGCATTCCGGAAGTATAAGGAAACACAGAAGGAGCAGGACAGAGAGCTGTACCAGTTAAGGCAGAAGGAAGCAGGGAGGGAAGTCAGAATAGCTAAGGCCCAAACTGAGGAAAAGATAGCCAACTCAGTTAAGAAGGGGGATAAAACCTTTTATAGGTACATCAGCGAGCGTAGAAAGACAAAGGGAGGGATAGTGAGGCTGAATAGAATGAACGGTGGGTGGGCAGAGGGGGATAATGAAAAAGCAGGAATACTGAATGAATATTTCTGCTCAGTATTCACAAAAGAGGAGGGGGAAGTGCCTAATCCAATTAACAGAAGCACTCTTGATAGGGGGATCGATCCCAGTCCTTTCACAAAAGAAAGGGTTCTGCAAGAACTCCTAAAACTGAAGGCAGACAAAGCAATGGGTCCTGATGGAATTCACCCCAGAATTCTAAAAGAATTAAGGGAGGAACTAGTGAAACCACTGGCTACTCTTTTTAATAAATCATGGGAGGTTGGTGTGGTACCCGAGGACTGGAGGAAGGTGGATGTGATTCCCCTTCACAAAAGTGGGTCCAAGACAGAGGCAGGAAACTACAGACCTGTCAGTCTGACCTCTGTGGTAGGGAAAGTGATGGAGTCACTTCTGAAGGAAAGAATAGTCGAGTACCTAGAGGCCAGTGGAGCACAGGACCCAAGACAGCATGGGTTCTGACAGGAAGGTCATGTCAGATGAATCTAATAGATTTCTTTGACTGGGTGACCAAAGTAGTAGACCAGGGAGGGGCTGTGGACATGGCCTACCTAGACTTTAGCAAGGCATTTGACACAGACCCACACAAAAGATTAATAGTCAAATTAACCAGCCTGGGAGTGGGACCCAGGGGTGGTAGTCTGGGTAAAACATTGGCTGGACAACAGGACACAGAAGGTAATTGTAAATGGAGTCCACTGTGAGAAGAAGGGAGTTACTAGTGGGTACCCATGAGGTTCATGATGGTCCAGTCCTTTTAATGTCTTCATCAGTGACATTGCAGAGGACTGGAAGGAAAAGTATGCCTTTTGCAGATGACACAAAGATCTGCAACAGGGTTGATACACAAGGAGGCGTGGAAAGGATGAAAAGGGACTTGGCAAGGTTGGAGGAATGGTCAGAAGTATGGCAGCTAGATTCAATGCAAGAAGTGCAAAATAATGCACCTGGGAAACAAGAACCCAGGGAAGAATACACAATGGGTGGGAGGTAGTAACAACAACAAAAAAGGAAAGGGACCTGGGGGTAATCATATCAGATGACCTCAAGGTTAGCAAGCAATGTGAGAAGGCAGTAGGGAGGGCTGGGAGTATACTGGGATGTATAAGGAGAGGCATCATCAGCAGAAAACAGGAAGTTGTTATCCCTCTGTACAGACAGTTGGTGAGACCCCATCTGGAGTACTGTGTCCAGTTCTGGAGACCCCATCTCCGCAAGGACATAGACAGGATAGAGGCAGTCCAGAGGAGGACAACTAAAATGGTGCAGGGTCTGCAAGAGAAGCCGTGATGAGGAGGACTAAAGGGCTTAATATGTATACCCTTGAGGAAAGAAGGAGAGGGGACATGATAGAAACTTTTAAGTACCTCAGTGGAATCAACAAAGTCCAAGAGGGTAGCATCTTTCAGAAAAAGACTTGCAAGAACAAGGGGACACAATTTAAAGATAGAAGGAGGGCGGTTCAGGGGCAATGTGAGGAAGTATTATTTCACAGAGAGGGTAATGGATGCATGGAACAGCCTTCCTGAGGAGGTTGTGGGGTCTAAAACTGTGGGAGAATTCAAGAATGCATGGGACAGACATAAGGCAATTCTTGTGGGGGGTAGGAAGAAATAGGCTGTTGGTTAACTAGGATCTGCGGCCTATCCTGTAGATAGGGAAATGGGCAGACTAGATGGGCCTAGCGGTCCTTATCTGCTGTCAAAGTCTATGTTTCTATGTTTCTATCAGTTCCTTTCTCCCAGACCACTCAAGGCCAGAAAACACTCTCCTTTATGAGACACAAGCTCTTCAACTCTCTCCCCATGGAACTTAAATTCTGTCCCTCCACAAATGCCTTCAAACAAAATATCAGGAGACATTTCTCCCTAACAAACTCCTATTCAGGGTCGCAGCCCTAATCTGGCTTCCCTACTGCACTCTTTTCCCGTTTACCCTCTGGTTATCCACCTCTGGCACTTACCGTCTCTTTCTAGCACTTGTAGTACTGTTACTCCTCCTCAGCTAGTTTTTTGATTGCACTTAAATGTTTGTTTCCAAGTGTTTATTATATTATTGTGAAACCCTCTCAGAATGCTAATGTCACCTTTGTATTTGTTAAATCACCCAGGTTAGTTCTTGGTTGCCCTTTTGTCTATACTGTCCTGATTGGATATTTACCTTGATGTTAACCCTAGTTGTAAGTTAAATGTTTCAGCCTATGTCATGTCACATGATTGTTGTATGTAACTGGATGCTTGTGTAAATGGGCAGCAATGCTCACATGCCTTTCCAGTATAACCAATAAAAATGAAAAATGAAAATGAATAATCATAAACGCCTACTACATCTGGGCAGCCAGCCATCAAATTCATTTTAAAAAGCCCTTTTCAGAGCTTGGGGTCTAGTGAGAGTCATTTTAAGGACTGGGGCATACAGGCAGGCAAGAGAAAAATTATAAAAATAAAAAAAAAAATATTTCAAGGCTTAGGGGCTATGGTCTTAATAGGGATCACAGGCAGACATTAAAGCCATTTGCAGGGCTTGGAGGCTAGTGAGTCCATTAAAGGACTGAGAGCATACAGGCAGGCAGGAAAAGAATCATTATGAAAAAAGAAAGGCTGTTTCCAGGGCTTGGGGGCTAAGGCCTTATTAGGGCATGAAGAAAGGCATTAAAGCCCTTTCCAGGGCCTGGTGGCTAGAAAGTCCTTTTAAAGTCTGAGGGCACACAGGTAAGCAGGCAGGAGAAAATCAATTTAAAATAAAAAAATGCTCTTTTAAAGGGTTGAGGATAAATAAGTAATTTTTAAGGACTCTCAGAGCATGTAGGCAAGAGACAATTGTTTGAAAAAAATGCCTTTCTGAGGTGCGTGGCTAGCTGCCATCACGATGGCCACTTAATTCTTAGGCTGCAATTTAACCTGGTAAAATCGCTGACTAATCGAGCACCCCAACTCAATGTAAGTAGCTATGTAGTACAGGAATAAGTTACCCCCTGTTTTGCTGCATCAGTAATAGCTTTAAGTTTGCTCTGACCAGGTTGCATGCTGCAGCAAATGACATTTAAAGTCTATATGCACTCTCTCCAATCTGGGAAGGTAAAAGTGCATCAGCTCCAAGATTTTTGACTGCGTTATTAGGTCAGCCTGATGTGCAGCACGGCATCAATGATGGCAGTAAATCCACTCAGCCTCACACCCATCACTGATCTACTGGAATGCAGTCTACAGGACACTGCTGATCTTACACAAGATGCAGCTCAAACAAACCATTATCTTCTCAATCTTGGAGCCAGGGCTGAGGGGACATAACAGCATCTGGGCCAACTGCAGGGACAAGAGGCAGCTGCTGTGTTTTGCTGTGTGATCAGGACAGGTTGATTCGGTGTCTTTTCAGTAAGGTCGACTTTCAGAAAACCAACCCAGAAGGAATAAACTGAGGCTGCTGGGGGTACCTGAAGTGGTGGAGGGTCCAGGCATCATCAGATTCCTTCAAGTGATGATCCCAGCTATACTGAATGCCCCAAACTGCTCTCAACTTGAAAGTGAAAGGGCACATGGACACTTGTCCCTTTCCTTCAACCTGCTGACAGACCCAGACTAGTCCTGGTAAAATTGTTGCCATACCTGTTCAAAGAAACTACTGTGGCTTGCAAGGAGAGAGGGATGCTCAGATGAGATGGGAACCAAGTCTCATTCTTTCATGATTCTTCAAATGAACTCTCCCATCATTGAAGGGCTTATGCTGTACCAAAGTGGAACCCGTCCCACCTGTGGGTGAAAACAGCACTGCAATATTCTGTTCAGCTCAGAATTTGTCTTGACAGAGACCAGTATCAGCTCAAAACACCAGAAGTGGTGGAGGACTTCATACAATGGCAATAGCCAGACTATATGTTTCCTACCTCACCATTTGAGCATATTCCTCAAAAAGCCTCTTAAATGCTTATGGATTTTACTGTGGCACCTGGACCTGGGCAGCCAGCATTGCTAACCACCCTAGAGGAGGATGCAGGCCAGAAAGTCTAGCAGAAAAAAGCTAGGGCAGAAAATGGCAGAAGGCAGAAATTAAACTGATGACTGGCAGACTTCTGAACTGCTCCTGAAGCTGCAGCTGTCACTCCCTACCCTCTGTCTTGTCCAGCAGCCCTTCACTGATCCACAGATAAACTGAAAGACCACAGTGCCCACTGGTGGACGTGAAGTGCACACTGAGGGCTTGGCTAGCCCAGATCCATACAGAAACAAACCAAATGAAGCTGCACTCCAGAAGCAATGTGGCTGGTCAAAAAAATAATTCCAACTCTTGAAAGTCATTTCAAAAACATTTATTTGTAGGTACCATGTAGTCACAGCTACCTTGCCACATCAAACCATCCACCAGGTGAACCGTTATCCAGCAGCCTCGGCATTTCACTCATTAGAGTTTCATCTGGAGGCTTTATACTAGGTGATGTCTGATCTTTATATATCACCAACACTTACAACATGATTAATTAAATCAATAATACGTAACAAAGTTCCAAAATAAACATCTAAAGGAAAAATAAATATCACTGTGGCGATCAATTCTGTATAAAAATCAATTGTTAACATTCAATCTTATGATGCAAGCTTTAGCCATATAAATTTTATAATAACAAAAATTATTAACATGGTGTGTTCAAAAAGTTAGAGCAGGAGGAGTAGGACATGGCCAGAGCTGTGAGCAAGGGTCCGTCTGAGTCAGTGGAGCAGGAACAAATCCTGTGCTCACCATTTCTCCAAGCTACAAAGAAAGGAAAAAAGAACACAATTAATATCCATGTTTTGCAATATGATTCCTAAATTTCCCTCATTGATGAATACTCATCATTTCATCAATCCAAAAACAGGCTTAATATAAATGTGGTATGGAGGCTGTAAATATGTTGGGTATCTTGGGAGGCTGAAATTATTTTAGAAAAATGTTCAAATAATTTCATCATTCTTTTTGGCACAGTAAAGTTGCACTATTCAAGTATACATTTCACAGATATTTAACAAGATATTTATGAGTAGGATTTATAGCTAATCTCTAAGTTTAACCCCACTGGCTGCAAAGCATTAAGTGAAAATATCCAGCACATGTCTCTCTGCAGTAATCTCTGCAACCTATCACCACCTCTGTGGCCCATCTTCACTTGTTCAATCCCCATAAACCTAAGAAGTGTTGCTTCACTGTTATGTTGGTAAAACAAGTGTTCTGCCACAGGATTGTCCATAATGAAGTTTTTTTTTTATGTCATGGACATGTTCCTGTATTCTTAGTTTTAGTTGAAGAGCTGTCTGTCCCACATATATGCACTTAGAGGGACACCATAGAATATAAACTACTAATGTAGTTATGCATGAGCTAAACTGACGTATGGTGACTCTGCGCAGATTGTCCTGTGGTTCAAGACAACAGCCTTGAATGCACAAGGGGCAAGAAATGCAATTTCCACATTTGTGCATTACCTGTGATTTTTGTGGGATCCATGTACTACCACAGCTTATGTATTTTGTTTCCTGATTTCTTACAATTCTATCTTTTAGATTTGCCCCTCTTTAAAAAGTAACTTGATGTTTATTGCTCACCTAGTTAGCCAAGGCTTGGTCCCCAGACAAAATGGGTCAATATTGAGTAATGATGTTCCCAATTTTCCCTGAAAGTTGATTAAAATCTGTGGAAAAACATATCATCTCATTTCCTTGGGGGTCCCTAGGTTTAGGAAGAAGCAGTGTGTTCCTGTCAAGGTTTTTTGCCTTGTTAAAAGCCAAATTCAATGGTTCTGCATTATATTCACGATCCATAAACATATTTTTCAGTTCATCATCTTGCATTACAAATTCCTTAATTTCTGAGAAATTCCTTCTAAGCTTCAAAAATTGGCTGAATGGAGTTGATTCTCTAAGTGTTTAAGAATGAGCACTCATAGCCAAGAGGAAATTATTAATTGATGTAGGCTTTCTAAAGCCTTTTGAGGCAACTCTGCTGGCTGCCTATTGTAAAAGTCACATCTAGAAAATCAATAATGCTAGAATGAAAGTTATGCGTGAATCTTAAGTTTCTGTTGTTTTTATTCAATCAATCAAGTAACTGAACTCTTCATCCTGGGATCCCCTCCATACACTCAATATTTCGTCTATAAAATGATACCATTTAGTAATCTGATTGTGATATGGATTTGTATTAATGTCAAATATGTATTCTTCCTCCCATTTGCCAAGAAACAGGTTTGTGAAGGAGGACGCCGTCAATGCCCCCATCACAGTGCCACAGCTTTGAATATAACAATTTTCAATCAAATTCAAAGCACATATGTGATAATTCAAATTGGAGTCCCTCAGTAATTAAATTTAGATGCATTAAATCTCTTATTGGATCCCTCATTAAAAAATATGAGCAGGCTTCAAAACCATCCTTATGCCTAATTGATGTACTATATATAATACCTCAGTATCAATTGTTATCCAATTGAAATCTTCTTGACGTGTAAAGTCCCTAATTTTATTTAAAATGTCCATGGTATCCATAAGCCAGTTTTTAGATTTTGTCTTACAGAGAAGTGTAGTATGTTTGAAATCCTATATCAGGGATACCATGGGCAAAAGTGATGAACACCTCCCCCAGGCAAAACTCCTTGTCTAGCTTCTCTTTTGCAAGCTAGAATTCTCTCAAGCAGATTTTAAATGATCTGCCACAAAGGCTTGATGAGATCATCATATGGAATTCATAAACCAGACATGAACCCATCCAACAATAGTAGTGCTTTCTTCCTGTTCAGGTAGCTAACTAACAATGGCTCAAGCTGTTCCACCCTTACTGATGTCCACAAGCTTTCTCCAGTTATGGCAAAAAGAACCCTGTCCCACTGCCACTGACTATCCAAATAACCACTTTGAGAAGGAGTGGCTTTCCCACATAAGCTGCAGTCATGCCTATGTTTGCAGTTTGCACATTTGCAGGACTTCTGGTTATACTCATGGCATGCAAACCTGGGTCTGACCTGATCCAGCATCCTCCCCCTGACTCTATTCACAGTGGCAATTCACAATCCACCTGTCAAGTGCCCTGGCCTGACATTGTGTCCACCCACTATGTCATGCTCAGCATACCCCAAGTCTTATCTAGCTCAAGCTGCAACCTAGAAACATAAATAATGATGGCAGAAAAAGATCAGTGGTCCTTCCAGTCTTCCTACCATACCCTAAGATGTTTTGTTAATATGAAGTTCTTGTCTACATTATGTACCTCCTTACTCCCTGTCTTACTACTACCCCCTTGAGTAACTACTAAGTCCCTAACTCTGTCTCAACCATGCTTAACACCATTAATGGTTTTGGTGCCCACCATCTTGACTGGAAGACTATTCCATGGCTCATCCATGCTCTCTGTAAAATAAAACTCTCTCATGTGTGTCCTGAACCTCCCCAACCAGCTTCCACTCATGTCCTCATGTTCTAGATTCACTAATCCTGTTGAACAATTCCTCACAGTTCACCATGTTCATTCCTTTCATGAACTTGAAGGTCTCTATCATATCACCTCTCTCTTGTCTGACCTCAAGTGAGTACATGTTCAGCACCCCAAGTCATAAAAACTAGACAGCTCTCCTATACTGCACTGTCTCCAACCTGTTCTTGTCTTTCCTTAGGTGAGGACTCAATAACTGGGCACAGTACTCCAGGTGTGGCCTCACCAGTGATGTATAATCTTTCAAATCAGGAAGAGCATCAAAACCAGAGGGCATGCAGTAAAGATGGGGGGCAGGTGGAGATTAGGAGGAATGTATGGAAATACTACTTCATTGAAAGAGTGGTGGACACCTGGGAGAGAATGCAAGCAGAAATGATGGATGTGAAAGCAGTAAGGGTGGTAGCTTCAAGCATGCATGCATGGAATAGATAGGAAATTGTAGGAAATGGGCAGAGAGAAGGGAGGGTCACCAGAGACCAGTTAGGGTCTGCAGAAACAGACTAGGCAGGGACTGTCTGAGCAGACTGTATGTGCCAAGTTATCCTTTTCTGCTGACAAATTTTATGTTCCTATGTTTCTTAAGAGAGGCAGTAATACCTCTTTCCTTCTGCAGTCAAAACCCCTGCCGATATACTCCAGCATTTATTTATTTATGTCTTTGGTTACCGGGTAGATGCACTGATCCAAAAGACAGTTTTCAGGCATAATCCGGGCCATGAAGATAGCACAAAAGTACATACAATACAACACATGAGCAAGGAGCACAGGTTTCAACAATATGGTAACAAGTATTGCACACAATGAATGTAAACAAGAGTAGCATTGGTATGCAGTACATTGAGCAGGTAGGTACACAGATTAGATATTCAGCACAACGAGTAGGTTGGAACACAGTTTAGGGAAATAAAACAACAAAGTTAGACATGCTGAACCCCACACAATAAAAAGTGCTTGGCATAACCAGGGAGGGGGAGAGTGCAAATGAAAAAGGGCACCCTGAATAGGGAGTAACAGTATGTAGGGGAGGGGATGGAATGGAGATTCCAAAAATAGAAGAGTAATCATGTTACCTGTGTGGGCAAGAGCATTTGGCTGCCAACAGCAGCCAGGATCTAAGATGGGTTTTGAACATGAGGTGAGAGTCGGTTGAGTGGAGGAACACTGGTAGCTTGTTCCACAGGGTGGGGGCCAAGAAGGATAAGGCTTTACTGCCCATGGCAGTGGAGAGTCTAGAGACTACCAAAGGGGGGAACAATGATTCATGGAGACATCTGTGGGCTACTCTGCCCTTGAGGAGGGAGGTATACAGCATAGGATTAACAGGTTAGAAGAAGAGGCTTATAAAGAGGCATATGGGATAGGCATAACACGTTAGAAGAAGAGGCTTATAAAAGGGAATTAGAGCAAACAGACTGTGGGAAGGTTATGAATTCTGATGACTTGATTCCAAAGATGAAACAGTTTAATGGTAAGCTAAGCAAGTTATTTGATAAGCACACTCCAGTTACAAAATTGAGAGTGAAAGTGAAGATTTCCTCTTGGCAAGGTAAGAACTTGAGGGATCAGATAAAACATTGAGAGGCAGCTAGGTGACAGTATTTAAAGAGCAGAAATGAGGAGACTTTAAGACAAATTAAAACGTTAAGAAATAAAGTAAAAAAGGAAATAAATGAGGCTAAGTCAAGCTACTATCAACAGATGCAGTTAAAGAATGTAACAGATCCAAAGAAATTGTGACAGTGTTTTAGACAGTTTTATAATCCTAAGGAAGAAAGGAGTTTTCAAGGCATAAAAGTGGGTGATGACTTGATTCAGGATAGCAGAGAAATAGCTGATCATTTTAATACATTTTTTATTTCGAAAATAATAAGTGCCAGAAATCTGGAGACAGATATGCCAGAAAACGGTCTTCTTAAACAGAAAATGATATCAAATGTAAAAGAGGTGCTTCCTTTTATATTTGAAATAATAGATGAAAATGAGATATTACAATTGTTGCAGAATCTGGAGGTGGGAAAAGTGGGGGATTGGATGGGGTACCCACTCAACTATTAAGGATATCAGATAATTACATTAAAGGTCCAATGACAATGTTGTTTAACCAATCACTGGAGAATGGATTAGTCCCCAAAACTTGGAATGAGGTTGGTGTAATTCCAGTTTTTAAGGGTGGGGATAAACTAGCAATTTCAAATTACAGGCCAATATCACTGCTGGCAATAGCAAGTAAGAGTCTGGAGAAGTGCATTCTCCGTCAGTTGCTTGCCCACTTGGAAGGGTAGAAACTGCTCGGGGACCAACAACATGGTTTCCATAGTGGTCGGTCCACCTCGACGGCACTGGCCAGGTTCATGGATTCTGTCCTGGTGGCCATGGGGCAGTCTTCATGGACCTGGCCGGTGCCTTCGACACAGTGGACCACAAACTCCTGTTGGGTAAATTGGGGAACATAGGAATCAAGGGGATCCAGTTAAAGTGGTTCAGGAGTTACTTGTTTAGTCATAAAAAAAGGGTCATAATTAATGGCTATCTGTCACATAAGGAAGATGTTAAAGCTGGGGTCCCTCATGGATCAGTGTTAGGCCCACTTTTATTTTCAGTTTTTATGAATGATATGCCGTCTCTTTTTTCCTATTGAAATAGCATTCTTTATGCTGATGATATTGTTATTTGGGACTCTGGACCAAATAGCGATGACATACAAGCATCCCTACTAAACAAGTATAATATTTTGGCAAACTGGATTAAGGAAAATTGAATGCTTATAAATGAAAGTAAAACAAATATGATGCTCTTTGGATCCCAAAAAAGTTACTGAAACAGGGCCTATTGCAAATTAAGGGTCAGAATGGTTCTTTTCTTCCATCAGTAACTATCTTCAAACATTTGGGAATGTACTTGGACCCATGCTTGAGCATTATACCCCATATTGACAGATTGGGAAAGAAAATAAATCAAAAACTAGGATTTTTGTAAAGGAATGGGAATTCCTTGACTGACCAGGTTCGAGAAACTATAGCTAAGCAGGTTCTTATGCCAACCTTTGAGTACGGTTATGTTTTCTTTTACCACTGTAATGGCATTTTTGAGTCTAAATATAAAACACTGTATAAGAATGAGTGCTGTGCAGAATGTGGAATTCCGCCTGTGGAATTAGTGTGGAATGGCCATTCCCCAGCAGAATTTCCACCTGAATTTCACTGGTTCTTCAGCAGAATTCTGCTTACTGTGATTCACGGAATATGAAGAAGTGCTTCCTGACCACCCTCCTAAACCTTCCACACTCCAGCTTAAGACTGTGCCCCCTTGTATTATGGTTGCCAGTCAGCTTAAAGAGATTCTTCTTATCAACCTTACTTATCCCTTTCAAGTACTTGAAAGTCCCAATCATGTCTCTTCTCTCTCTCCCTCCTCTCTCTCTCTCTCTCTCTCTCTCTCTCTCTCTCCCCCCTATCTTCCAGGGAATACATGTTCATTGCCCTCAACCTCTTCTTGTATGCCTTACCCTGCTGACCTGCTATCATCCTTGTAGCCTTCCCCTGGACTTTCTACAGCAGGTTAATGTCCTTTTTGAGGTGTGGGCACCAGTACTGAACTCCATACTCTAGATGCAGCTTTACCAGTGACCTGTACAAGGGCATTATAACCTCCTGTCTCCTACTACTGATCCCTGTAGATATGCATCCCAGCATTTTGTTTGCCTTTGCTGCTGCTTTCTTGCACTGCTTGGAGTGCTTCAGATCACTAGTGATTGTCACTCCCAGGTCCTTCTCCTCTGATGCAGATACTCTGACTCCACCCAGGTAGCATTCTGTCCTGGGATTCTTGGCTCCAATATGCATAACTTTGCATTTCTTGGCATGGAAGCTAAGCTGCCAGATCCTGGACCATCTCCCTAGCTTTTCCAGATCTTCCTATAGGTCCTGTATCTCTTAAGGAGTGGTTGAAAAAGGGCAGAGCCCAGACCACTTCCTGGTGAAAAATAAATACGGGGACAGTTGGCCACCTCTAAAGATGTTGTCAATTATGCAGCCAAGGGCATAGTCATATCGGCCTTGGAGTGAGAACCAACCTAGGGACTGATACAAATCACAGTGGTGCATAGAGTAGGGAGCCTGGAGCATGAACCAACAGATGCTATGATAGACTGAGTTAAGTCTGGAGCACAGGGCAGAAGATACATGGGAATAAAAGGGGAAGCAATGATCTATTAGGGGGAGGAAGTTGCCTTGGGCGATGGCTAGGTGTGCCTCCAAGGTCAGGTAGTGGTTCTGTCAATAGTCAGCCCCTAGTTTCCAGTTAACCCTGTGTATTATATTGTTGATGTGATCTGTGAATGACAAAGAGGGGTCGAGGGTTACTCCTAGGTATTTGAAGCTGGGACAACTTCCAGCAGGGGATTTTCAGGTGAGATTACTATGAGGGAGGAGGTTGATTTGGTGAGGTTAGAAATGTATGGTTTTTGTCTAGAGGATCATTAATATCATTTTCTTTTCATTTACCAATAGGCTGTTGGATAGAAACCATTTGTAAGCAGCACCATAGTTTTGGGTAAGTATGGAGGATATGTTAGTTTGGGACTTGTCACTGTGGAAGAGGATGAGATCATCAGCATACAATAGAGCCTTTCAGGATAGGCTTTCAGATGGAAGGGAGTTGATAAAGGTAAAAAGCAGCAGGGGGCCCAGGATGGAGCTTTGGGGGACCCTTGTGGAGACAGGCAGGGCAGGAGAGGAGGCAGTTCCAATATTAACTGATTGGGACCTACCGATAAGGTAGCTCTGGAACCAAGAGAAGGTCTCAGTAGAACAGCCAAGTAGGAGAAGATTAGCGTGGAACAGGGAGTGGTCAACAAGATCGAAGGCTTAGTCAGATCCACAAATACTGCACCTATGGCCTTCCCCTGGTCCATGTTTCTGAGGACATGGTTGATGAAGAGGGCCAAGGCTGATGTGGTGCTGTGAGTTTGCTCATGTGGGGGAGAATGGAGATGGGCCTGTAGCTATGTGGAGAAAGGGAGTCACCTGCTTTGAATATCAGCACCACCTTGGCATGTTTCCAGGTGCTGGCTTGCTGGATGTGGACAGTGCCAGGCTGAGGATGAAGGTGAGGGGTTCAGAAATAGCGGGAGAGATGAGGCTAAGAAATGATGCAAAAAGACTGTCACTGCCAGAGCTGCCCCTATTGGGGAGACTTTTCAGAAGCTTGACAGCATCCCTGATACAGATGGCCCTAAAGTATAAGGGTGGAGTCCCAGAGGGAGAAGACTCTGCCTGTCCACCAGGAGAGGAGTACTCAGTCTGTCCATCGGAATGAGGGAGCTGGTGCGTAGAAAGTTTGCTGAGGTAGGCAGTGAGGTCAGTAAATTTCAAGTTGAAGGTTTGAACTACCTTGGAGGGATCGGTCAAAGGGCCGAATGGGGAGATGAGATGAATAACAGGGCTTTGTGTGCATGGATTGAGCAGGAAGCTGATGGAGGCCCAGAAGCATCGGGTATTGTTAAGCTTGTCACTTTGAAGGTAGTGGTAGTATTCATACTTCAGGGATTTGGCAGTATGCTTGCAGATGTTACGTAGGTGATTGTATTCATACCAGAGGGGAGGAGGATATTTTATAGGCCACCTATTTTCTATCCCTCTCTTTTATTAGAGACAGTAGTTCCTTAGAGAGCCAATGGGTACAACCGCCTCTCACTCTGCAGGTGGTGAGGGGGAAGTGATGGCCCTAGATCTGAAGGAGGGAATCAGTGAGAAAACTGACCACAGATGAAACATTCATGATGGAGACTAGAGCTGGCCAGTTTACTGTACGGATGTCCTCAAGGAGGTTATAGGTGTCACAGCAGTTACAATTTCTGAAGGACAGGTATTGTTTTGGGGGGGAGGGGGAGTTTGGGCTTGGTGGACCAGATGATATAAGTGGGGGAGTGGTCACTGATAGAGTCTGACAAGGTTCCCACCAGGTGAACCTTGTCCTCTCTGTTGGTAACCACCCAATCTAGCAAGGAGTGGTTAAGCATGCAGGCATTTTGACTGGTGGGGATGGAGATGGTTTGTACTAGGTTGTGCAGTTTTAGCGGGTTGGCATAGTCAGGTTCATGGGCACTTAACCAGCCAAGCTTGAAGTCCCTGAGGAGTACTGTATCCGTGGATGGGGTGAGTTATCCCAGACTAGCTAGGAGGTTCGATAAGCCTGGGATGCCCCCAGCCGAGGGACTGGGGGTTGTAACAGCAAACCAGAAGAACTATTTTTGAGGAACCCAGGGTTAGTTCAGCAATGAGCCACTCACAGGGGGATCTGGGGTCAGAGCTGCAGACAGTGGTAGCTGAGAGGGGTTCCCTAACATACAGTGCCACACCACCACCTTTCCTTTTATCGGGGCGCTCTAGGTGTAGCAAGGTGTAACCCAGCAGGTGGTATGTGGCATGGGGGATAAGTAATTTCAGTCAGGTTTCCATGAGGCCCAGACATAGGGCTTACATAAGGAAACCCATGCTTCAAGATCTGAATATTTGGACGGAAAGCTACCTATGTTTAGACGTATAATTTTTATCCCCAGGGAGCTAGCCCAGTTTATGTTAGAGTGGTTGGCTGGAATATTTGTGGGGCTGGGGTTGCTTTCTACATCACTGATGAGTAGCAGTAATGAAAAGATAGTACAGTATGTGGGGTGCCAGTCGGGGGGAGGTGATAGGGTGAGGGAGTGCAGGAAGCGACCAAGTAGGTGACAGTCACAGTTATATAGAAAGGCATAGAGTAAGGGGCCCAGGGGGGTTAGTTCCCATCTATCACCTGCAGAGGGAAGCACATCAGGCCTGCAAATGTGGAAGGAGGATAAGCGTTGCTGATCATGGGCAAGTATAGAAGCACAGAAATCAGACACTATCAGCAGGCCTAGTAAAGAGCCAACCAGTAGGGGGAACAGGCAAAGTTTAATTTTGTGCTTGCTATAACAGCAATGTACCTGTAGCAACTGTTGGCAGTGTTGGCTAATTGATTTGGGCTTCTGCCTGTAGCAGAGAATGTGCTGTAGCCCAGGCTCAAAACCTGCAGCCTCACTTCGGTGGTGATAACATGTAAAGTCGGGAGGGGAGTATAATTCAGGGGGTGGAGGGGTAAGGAGTGGGGAAGATAAGAGGAAGTGAAGACCGTACAGGGGATGTGTGGAAATAAGTGCAGGGGAAGACACGGCAGTTGTTGAGGATGGGCTGTAAGGTGGGAGGGGCAGGGGGTGGCAACTTCACTTTTACTTCAGGGGCCGGGCAGACTAGTCCAAGTGGAGGTAAGGATGGGGGTACAAAAGTGGGCTGATAGATTCTGGCAGGGATAAAAGGACAACCATCCCTGCGTAGGAGGGTGATTGGAGGAGCTGCAGGGGGAGGGGAAAGAATAACACAGTAAACCAGGTGCAGTTCAGAGAATTTAAGCTAACATATCTAATGGACAGTGAACCATGCAGTAAGCAAAATAGACCTGCAACACCAAGAAACACTGTCTGAAAATAGCAGTTTAAAATACATCTACAATCTGGCCCCAGCAGTATACTGTAGCAGATTAAGGCTACCATAGGTGAAACCACTAATCAACAATGGTTAAACGAGAGCAGTAACATCACTACATTCAGGCAGAAATGCTGGTTAGAGTGAAATACTGGCAAAATATGCTGGCTAGTGCTCTTTAAAATCTCTTAAAGTCCCAATTGAAATATCCTATCTGTAGTCCTCTGCCAACTGAAAAGTTGGGTCATGTGGTGTGGTGTAGTCTGAAATTCAGCCAGCAAGATGGCGCCACACAGTAAGGAGGAGGTAGGAGCAGCTACAGTACCTGATGGATCTTCAGTGGAGCAGGATGGCCATGGGGAGGGGGGAGAGTATACTCTTTGCCGTTGTAGGGAGGAAGGAGAACATACTGTTTGCCTTCCTGTAGGCCTTGTTTTACTGGCTAGATTGTATAGGGAGTCACTTATGATGACTCCTAGGTCTCTTTCCTCAGAGATAGTGTCCAGCTTAACCCCTGTAATTAAATACTCTGTTCTGTGGTTTTTCACCTTGCACTTTTTGGCATTAAATTTTAGCTGCCAAGCCTTGAACCACCTCACTGACCTTTGCAGGTCCTCTGCATCTCCCTTATCACTGCCTCACTGTCTACCCTACCAGAAAGCATAGTGTCATCTGTGAAGAACACATCATGCCTTGAATTTCTTCTATATGTCTGAAGAATCAGGAGAGCTGTGCTCACAGTAAGTAGTGTGCTGAAATTTCAGGATCATGACTCCTTCAGAATCCCTTCAATTCTTAAATTACTCTGTTAATACAATGCCTTTCTCCTAGTATGGAAATAAGACTACTGCCCCTTTATACAGCTAGTATCTCAAAAAATGTTATACTGAAAGTGTTATTAATGGCCGGCCCAATGGCATGGAGGGCTGAGGCATCCATGCCTTATCTTGTACCATGCCAACAACCGATGTTCGCGGTGTGAGTGGATCGCCAGGGGATGGCCGGAGAGGAGGAAGAGGATCAAGCATCCCCAGGACAGCTGTCCTCCTCTGGGGGAGGGGGATGCAGCAGTCAGTGTTAGTCTAGCCCCTAGTGGAGGCTGGGGGATGGCACACCGATGCTGCTAAGACTGAGGGCAGAGGCGGGGCAGACGCTGGATGTGCCACATATGGGAGTATGCACAGCACCATTGTTGGGGTCCTTGCATACCCTCCCGCAGGAGAAAAACAGAAAAAAAATGCCAGCAGTTGGATGACAGTGGGCACCCACAGGCCCCACCCTCAGCCAGTCAGACTAGCGAATCAGATCCTAAAATGGTGAAGATGTGCACTCCCCCCCACTAACCCCGCCGGGGGGGCAAGCCCTGTGGGGAAAAGCTGGTACCGATAGACATCGCGGGATGGGACTGGAGTGCCTGCTCTAATCGAGGGCGCGGGTGGAGTGGAGGGAGAGAAATAGTTACAAAAAGAAGAGAAAGCGTTTTTAAGTTTTAAGTAGCCAGTAGTTAATGTATAACAGGAACTATTCACTGTCTTTTTGTTTTCACTATAGTCGCTGGTTCCATGTTAGAGGGAAAAGGTAAAATAAAAAGACAGTGAATATTAGGTAGATCACTATACATAGCAGATCTAGTGTTCCACCAGTAAAAATAAGTGGAAATGAACATGTGGGGGTGTGCTTGGAGCACTTAATATAACAGGAGTGAATTTGCACTGCGATACAGTGATTTTTATTTATTAAGTATGTTTTTCCTTTTCCACTGGCTAATTTATTTGCTAATTTAATCAACCCTGTACTAACCCTGGCTCCCTATACATATCTTCTCTATCTCCTCCCTTAAGCCCCTATTCAATACTCTCTTCTCCCACCTACTCCCAAAGTTAGCTTTTTTCTTTTTCTTCCTAGTTTATCTGCTCCTTCCATTTCTTCTTTTCTCTGTATTTTGTCTGGGATTTCCCACCCACTCCATCTTTACCACGCTCTCTGCCCTTGTCCCTATTTTATTTTTATTTTCCTCTTACCTTTTAAGTCTTTATGTTTCTCTCTTTCCCTCCCTTACAGTTGTTCCTGAGCCTGCACTGCACCTTGTTGTTTTTCTAAATATTTTATTGCTGACATATATTTCTTCTTGCATTTCCATGTGCTGTCCATATTTTGCTACTGCATTATTGAATATTTAGTATTTTTGTTCTATTGAAATGTTGAAATGTTTTATTTATGTTCAGCATTCCTCCCCCATTTCCTCCTTCCCCCAAGATCTCAAATGGAAATGAGTTCCAGCTCAGCACCCAATCCCAGTGACCAAATTTGAAATAAATAAAACATTAGAAGGTTTTCTACCTGGTATTATTGGGTGTGATATATAATACATTGCTGTCCATGGAAGCAAGCATATCTAGTGTTATTTCTAGGGCTGTTCAAAATTTTAATTCTATGAAATTTCATGAAAAATTGAGGAATCCTTATGAATGTTTGTCTTGAATTGCAGACATTTTGCATGTATAGTGATACTGCAGAATTATGCAGCAATTGTGAGCTATATTTCTGTGAAAATGGTTGCTTTGTACTGCAATCTAGTAAATACAAAACCTGCTTGAAATGGGAGTTGGATGAGGAAATGCTAGTGTGAATAGGAGGAGAAAATTATGCAACTGTAAGTTGACAGTGGTATACCTCACACTGGTTTAACTGTGAGCAGACACTGATATAACTGTTGAGACAGTGTCATAATAACTGAAGTGAGACACTGTGAAGGAAATGGACAGTAGGAGACATTACCATTACTGGGAGGAGACTCTGCCATACGCTAAAGAGATAGTACCATAACTTTGAGAAGACACTGCTATAACTTGAAACAGTGTTGAGACTGGGTGAAAACTTTATTGTAACTGGAATAAGACTGTCACATTGAGGTACAGTAGGTGAGATCAGAAACTATTACAAACAGAATGATACAGTGCTGTAATTCTGGATGACAACACTGCCGTAACTGGTACTGGAGTGATGCTGCTGTAACTGGCACATTGTTTTAAAAGGGAGGATACAATGGTAGAACTGTGATGAGACTGTGGCAATTGGAATGAGACACTATCATAACTGGGAGGAATGTGATGTGAAATATACTGTAGATACCCCTGAGAACTGGTGCCGGTGATTTTGTTGATTTCCTGGTCCTGTTACCAGGCACAGTCTGTTTATTTGTGGAGCATATTTTTGGTTTTCTCTGTACTAAAGGAACTGAGCATGGTGCTAGCTGCCCCTCTGTCAACACTATTAAGCACCTAATTTTAGATGAGAGGTGGTTCCAGGAGAATGGAGGAGGGCTGATGTGGTCTCTCTGCATAGGAGTGGCAACTGGGAGGAGATTAGCAATTACAGGCAGCCAGTCTCACATCAGTGGTGCCGAAATTAATGAAGACCCTACTGAAGGGGAGGCTGATACAGTAACAGTAGGGAAATGGGCTGCAGGACCACCACCAGCATGGTTTCACCAGGGGAGACCATGTCAAGCAAACTCATAGATTTCTTTGACTGCATAACTAGAAAGGTGGATCAGTGGATGTGGCCTATCTTGACTTCAATAAGGCCTTTGACACTGTGCCACACAAGAGGTTAATTAAAAACTTGGTATCCTGGGTTTGAAGAGAGGGTGGTAAGTTGGGTATCAAAATATGAAATGAAATAAAAAAAGGTTGAAGGCTAGGCGGAAGAGGTTGGTGGTTAATGGGAGTCACTTGGGGGACAGGAGAGTGATCAGTGGAGTGCCAAAAGGATCAGTGCTGGGTCCTGTCCTTTTCAATGTCTTCATAAGTGATATTGATATGGAACTAGAGAGTATCTGAATCAGGGTGGATATCCAGGAAGGGGTGGGGAGAATGCAAAGGGATCAGAGGAAATTAGAGGAGGAGTCTAGTGTATGGCACCTGGGTTTCAATGTCAAAAAATGCAGTCATGCACCAAGGGCAGGGAAACTTGGACACTGTGTATTGGATGGGGATGGGGATACTTACAATCACCAAGCTAAAGAGGGACCTTTGGGTAATCATATCTGATGATCTAATGGTGACAGGGCAGTACAACAAGGCAGTTGGCAACAGCTTGTGGGATGCTGGGTTTCATAGGGAGTAGGATTTCTAGCAGTAGAAGGGAAGTGGTGTTGCCACAATATTGCTTGCTATTGAGACCACATCTAGTGTACTGTGTTCAGTTTGGGAGACTGCACCTCCACAAGGACATTGTCAGGGTGGAGGCAGTTCAGAAGAGGGCTACAAAAAAGATGTGGGGGTTGCATGAGAAGTCATATGAGGAGAGGCTGTGAGAGCTAAGCTTGTACTCCCTGGGTGAGAGGAGAGTGAGAGGGAACATGATTGAGACCTATAAGCACCTCACAGGGCTAAACAAAGTGCAGGAGGGGAGTCTCTTTTGGAGGAGGAGGCACACTAGAACAAGGGGGCACACAATGAAGCTGTGGGATTCTTTAAGAGGAATATGAGGAGATACTTCTGCACAGAAAGGGTAGCAGATGCCTGAAACACCCTGCCGGAAAAGCTGGTGGGGGCAAAGACAGTGGGGAGCTTCAAGCATGCATAAGATTGTCACAAGGGCATAATAAGTAGAGGAAAGGGAGGATGGAGAGCCACATGAGACCAAATGGAGTCCAGGGTATAGCAAGAGGCACAAGAAAATAGGGCAAACTAGATGGGCCTATCGATCCTTTTTTGCTGACGAATTCTATGTTTTTTATGATGTTAATGTAAACTTTTGATTTGTAGTGCTGTGCAGAATGTAGAATTCTGCCAGTGAAATTAGTGCAGAATTACCATTCTGCTGTTGGAATTTCTGCCAGACTTTGGTGTTTTTTTTGTGGAATTCCACCTGCTGTAATCTGCAGAATAATATTCCATGGGACAGCATTTTTTTCCCCAAAAAATCATTCTGCAACCATTTTCTGCCACGGAATTCCACCATTCCATTTCCAGTAAAATTTGGCAGAATTTTAGCAGAATTTCAAAAATTCCATGAAATTTCATTCTGCTGGAATTTGAAAATTCCACACAGCACTTGATTTGTATAATTTCTGTGACTCTTCTTTGCAGAATTCCGTGATGCAGTATAAAAAAACAAAGAACGTTGTCCCAGTTTATTAAGCAGTGGTCTATGTAAATTTCAGAATACAGCTAGTACTCTACCAACTGCAGATTTCAATTCTGTTCTGAGTCACTGTACCTGCCATTTTTTTCTGGAATCATGGTCACTTCCACCAGTATGTCCAACAGCCCTCACATCTATCATTACTGCCATCACTCCTACTAAATTTACATGGCTCCCATTCACATTGGTCTAGTTGATTACTTGTTTTTGATATATAGTCCAGACCTCTTAAAAGCATACACATTTTGAACAGAAAAAATGTGCATTTAAGTGGTCTGTGCACTTATGTTTTCAGTGGAAAGACTGAGCCAGAAATCTGTTTTTTTTTCTCTGTACTTACGGTTCTTTGAAAAGCATAAAAACAGGTACAATATCCCCACACCAGGCACTTGTGTTAAATCTTAATACTGACACTGTAGTACAACATGGGGGGTGCTACACTCCTGAGGTGCCATCTTTCAGATGAGACATTAAACTAAGGTCTCATCTGCCTGTTCTGGTGGTAGTTCAGGTGGATGTTAAAGATCCCATGGCACTTCTCGAAAAGAGTAGGGGAATTTTTTATTACAACTTTAAAACAAATAATAATAAGCAATGTTGAGCCACATCAAATAGTACATAAATGGAAGAAAAATCCAAAATGTATTTCAGTCATACTGTTGAAACATAAACAAAATGCACAAAATGATTGAATCAGGAAAAGAAAAGAACTAAATGCAAAATAACCTATTAATTCATCCTCATCTCCCTTCATAATTTCTTTATAGCCTGCCACCTTAAAACTGAAAAAAAAAGAATTTTGAAAAATAAAACCTAAATATATGTATTTAAATCATACAATCTATACACTCCCCCGTCTTTAAGGTGTATGAGAAATTGTTCTATTACAACTTCAAAACAAATAATAACAAGCAATGTTAATTCACATCAAATAATACACAGATGAAAGTAAAATAGAAAAAATATTTCAGTCATACTGTTCAAACATAAACAAAATACACAAAATGATTGGAAAAGGAAAAGAAAAGGAACTAAATGCAAAATAACATATTAATTCATACTTGTCCCCCTTCATAATTTATTTAAAGCCTGCCACCCTAAAACTGCAGAAAGAGTTTTGTAAAATGAAAAACTAAATTTTTGTATTCAAATCATACAATCTGTACACTCCTCCCCTCCCCCTTCCCCTAACTTTAAATGAGTAGGGGACTTTGTTTTTATTTAAACCATAAGAAAGTATATAATACATTCATAATAAAAAGAGAAAAACCATAATCAAACATAACTAATAAAAGAGTGAGCATTGAGATCATACTTCAAATAACAATCCTAAAGCATACCATATTCTATTTATACTAGTATACCAACAACTGAGATCCCTTTTTTTCCTGTATAGAAAATCAAATCCGGAAAACAAAAATCAAGAATTACTCAAACACTGTGTTTTTTGGCTAAAACTAGGCCGCCATATGCTACAAGAGCTCATGGAAAACAAGCTATTGCCTATTATAAGTCACATGCCAGCATATAAAGGTATTAATCTATATAACTACTAGAAAACATGTATTAACCTCATACAAGATCTCCTTATAACTAACATTATTCCAAAAAAAAATAAAACTATCTTTGCTTCTAAGATCCTCACTAAAGATTCTTTGTCACATATCTTCTATCATAAGTCATCATATGCTACACAAGAAGCACTCACAGAACGGGCAATGCCCTCACTTACCGTACGCTTACTGTCATGGCAAAATAAGGGTATTACCCATGGTTCCAGCAAGGCAACTGGAGGTTCCACTATATCCAAGAAATGGAGTCCAACTTTGCATGAAAAACCTATGGAGGCATAATACATTGTTCTTGACTTTTCAGTTTATGAATATTGGTCTCTATCATGATAAACAATTGTTCTTCTGATACTGCATATATTGTTGCTGTAAGGACATACTAAATCTAGCATTCAAGATATAGGGGCCTATTCACTAAGGGGTGCGGAGCAAATGTGCAAGGCGCTTGCAGCTCCACACCCACAAGAAAACCACATGGAGACCGCATTCACAAAGCAGCAGTCTCTACGCGGCTCCCTTCTGCATCCCTGCCCCCCAGGTGCAGAGGTACGCAGGAGTGGGGATGTGAGCCCAGGTGGCAGCCAATCCGCTGCCCTAACCAGGCCCACAATAGATCCCTTGCACCTGTATGGCACCTTCTTGCTGCAGGGCATAGAGCACTAGCAATGTGGCCTGGTGAGAGCATGTGCTGGCCACCCGCCCCAGCCGATCCACATCCCCCAACCACAGGGGTACCTTTCTGTGGGGGTCCAATGACCCCCCGCCAGCACCTGCGGGTCTGGCGGTGGCTACTGGAGGGGGCACATAGCCGTTACTGTTGGTTTCCACATATGCAGCTGCCAGCACCCTGCATAAGGCACTCTGACCATTCATGCATGGGCAGAGTGCCAGAACACCCCCCCATGGTGTCCCCGGCCTGCCCACGCATGGATATCTACACTCAGCCAGGGATCTGGTGCAGAAGGGGGCATAACTCATTTGGGAATGCCACGGTGGATGTGCACTGGGTGCAGGTGGGCTATGTGCCTTGGTTATGTGCCGCGTAGCCCATCCACACCATTACTGAATAGGCCCCAATGTATTTAAAGCATATCAGAAATAAGCACAATTTGGTTTTGTCATGTTTTGTCCATTGGAAGGGTAATATCCCTAATAGAAGTATGTCAGGTGTAAGAGTAGAACATGGAGACATAGGCCATTTTTGCCTTAAAATGCTTCAAAATTTCTGAATAAATAGGCATTCAAAAAACAAGTGGGTTACTGTTTCTATTTGCATAATGCAGAGTGGTCTTGTTCTGTCTTCCAAGGCTTTGTGTTTTAGGTTCCCCTTTATGTTAAGTTTATGGTACAGAGATAACCAATCCACATCCCACATATAAGTTGGGGTATGGGGGGGAAGTAATAATTTTAGCAATCTGTGTCAATTCATGAGAAGTTCGAGAATCATAATGTGTATTTTCCACAAAAAATGTTTCCATGCCCTAAAGTACGTCCTGTATGGGGGAAGCTCAAGGCATCACTAGACCCACTGCTGGGCCTAGCGGAGTACCTTACTCCAGAAATCTGTGTGGTGGGCAATGTTTTGTCAATTCCTGTAAAAGAAAGGAGATTCCATATGTCCCTGATCTTTCTGACTGTGAAAAGATTGGTTTTGCGATATTGGCTGGATACGGATATTATCTCCTTCACAGAGTGGCTACATGACATCCTGTATAATCTGAGAGTAGAGAAAACCATAGCTAGTTTGAAGAATTGTATGCATGTTTACTCAAAAAGGTGGGGTAAGTTGGAAACTCTGCTGTTGGTACATTCTGTTTAATACCATAGGATATCAATACTTATTATTAATGAATTGTCTTATTCAAATTAAGATTTTATATGTTTCCACTAGTGATTGTGCTTGTCACTACATGTTTAGTGCTGGGTGGGGGGGTGACGTGGGAAGGGAGGTGGGATGAATGGAGGGGGGATATGAGGGAGATAAATGTATTCACTGTCTGTTCAGCATTGTATTGTTGTCTGTTCATTCTTGAAACCTAATAAAATATTTTACATTTCAAAAAACAAAATGTTTCCATAATATGGGAGTACAAGTTTTTCCTAGAAAAAGTAACCACCTGATGTTTAGTCAGTAACCATAACTTAATTTTGCTAAAGCATGATTTATAAGAAACGGGTCATCCTGACAAAGGTCTTTGTTTAGGAATAGTGCCATCTATGTGTCATTCTGATAAAAAATTATCCAGTCTATCCAAAACCCAAGAACACCATACTTTTTCCCCCTGTTGTAAGAGAGGATGTAAATTATGGGCTACAAAAATGGAGAAGAAAAAAGGTATCGGTTGACCATGTCAAGGCCTCCTTGTAATACCGATCTATATAAAATCCCTCTCTTTATGGGGTTAAGCCTGCTCCCCCAGACACAAGAGAAGAAGCAACTATACATGCTTACTTCTAACTGTTGCAGTAATATAAAAACAGCACTTAAGTGCAAGAATAAAGAAAGTAAAAAGGGTTTTGATCATAAAGATCCTTTCCCTTTCTGCCATTTTCCACTTATTCCAAGAATCAACTTTCATCTGGGAATTTTTTAGAATATTTTGCCAGTTTAACATGGCCAAATCCCCTGGACCAAATAATATGCCAAGTATTTTGCATGGTTCCTTTGTGACATGGATATCAATACTACCTACCTGAGCTGGTGATGTGTCTCCAATGTATATGCATTTACTTTTGTTGTAATTTATACTTGCACATGTCACTTTTGAATAGGCCTGTAACTTTAGATTAGCTTGTGTACATGATTCCAAATCAGCCATTATAAGACATAAATCATCAGCATATGCTAGTGTTCTGATTTCGGGAACTGTACTGGAAAAAGAGAGACCTGTAATAACTGTGGAAGTATTTAATCTGTGCAATAATGGATCTATAGATATGGCATAAAGGCACTGGGCTTAGAGGGCACCACTGCCTTACCCCTCTGCTCACCTGTATATTTTTGCCTAACCACCCACTACTAAATAGGGTAGGTGTAGCTTCAGCATAACAAGCTTGAATTGCCCTAATAAAACTTACTGGAAATCCATAGGCCCTTAAGCATAACCATAAATGCTCATGTGGCACTCTGTCAAATGCTTTGGCCTGATCTATAGTTAATAGAAGTCCTGCTAGCTCAGCTTGTCCTCTTTCCAAGATTTCTCTTATTAAAAATTAAATTATCTAGTATTGATCTTCCAGTTATTGCACAAGTCTGTGATGGATGCATTATATCTAAAGCAGCTAATGCTAGCCTGTAGAGTAATATTTTGAGGTCAGAATTTTAAAGAGTTATAGGCCTCCAATTTTTTTTATTTAGTTGTTTAACCAGGTATAGCACACTAAGCTGAAAGCTTTTTTACAGGAGCAACCTGGGAGCACAAGGTCACACAGTATGCAAGTGAAAGCTGTGGGATTCAAACCCAGGTCTGGTCTGCTGGATATCACCAGATTTGCAGCTCAGAGCCTTAGACCACTGCGCTATACTGCCTCCTATTTGTAGTAATTTGTTTGTTCTATAAATAAATTTGGAGTAATTTGTTAGAAGAACCTTATCGCCTGTCTTATACATTAGAACTAACAGGCCCTTGGCCATATTTATTGGTATGTGTTGAGTGACCAAAATATTATTGTAAACCTTTTAACAATTAATCTAATAGTTTATTTGCTATCTGTTTGTACATTTCATGTGGAAGCCCATCTATCCCTGGGGCAGACCCAGATTTGAATTGAGAGAGTAATGCTACTAATTCTAGTTTTGTAATGGGTTAGATTAGAGAATGTTGGATTGCAACTGAAAGTTGTGGCAGATTACTCTGATCTAACCAACACTGAATCTCTTCCTCCGGAGTTGGGGTGGGGGGTGGAGGCTGAAGCATTCCTTCCACATATTTTTCAGTTGCAGTGAGGATGTCTGTTTTATTTGTTATAGTGGAGCCATCTGATAAAGTAATAAAATAAATGTCTTTAATGTTATGTTGAGTTTGTCAAAATTCAAAGGGGTTCACAAAGGCCTGTCTTCCCTGTGTGCCAAAACACTATTCTGTTTCTAATGCTTTTTTAATTATATTTTATTGCTTTTATCATAAAAACAATAATATGATTATCTCATGCAAGTGATCACATCATTCAACAGTCGATACATTCGATGTATTATGTATACTTAGTCTATGCAATCAGGATTACGAATGTGGAGGTATTCCAGTGAATTCAATTCTGAAGAATGTAATAAACAACATATGCTGCACCCTATAGAACTATAGGTGGTCATTTCCAATTAAAAGAAAATTGTATTCAAACATATACACTCAACCTCCTGTGTTGATATGACCCCCCTTTCAAGCATTGTATTTCAAAATATATTATGTGCTTTGGGAGAGCAGGTGAAAATATGTAGTTGTTGAAATTCAAAACCATAAAACTAGGAATGTAATCAGAGACCTAAAGGACAAGGGGAAAACTGCATAGCTTACTATGCGAGAAATGTCTCTGCCTCTGTACCATTTAAATTTCTAAAACTTGAGACATCCCTGTAATCTCAGACATGCTTTAGATTCTGATTTTGTATCAAGAAATTTGCCATACGTTCAATATAAGCCCCCCAGAAACATTCAGTCATAACTCATTATACAATGGCAAGAAAGAATACTGGCTTCTGATTGGTCAGTTGGCTGTCACAGCAGGGATATTATCCTGACATAACATCCCTGCTGATTGTTTGCTGGATTATGATCATTTGGATGTTGATATCGCCCTTCTCTTAAGAAACAAATATGTTTTTTACAGACTAACAATAACATTCTTTAAAATTATTTTTTATTATTATAAAACAACAAGCCATTGTATAATAGGAATAATGCCCTCCAGGGTGGGTATTATGCTGGGATAACATCCCTTCTTGGGTGTTGGACACCCTCGGCCAGTGGCCTCAGGCCCAACCACCCGAGGTAGGATGTTATCCCAGCATAACACCCACCCTGTCAGGCATTATTCCTTTAATAACATTAGGCTTAAAACCTTAAACTTCTGGGCCTTGAAAACATGGCCATCACAAAACCCTCATGGGGTATTTACCACAGAACAGATTATAAAGCTGTTATGCACTGAAGGCAAAGTCCAAATTTGTGTCGATATTTTTCCTCAAGTGTCCTCTTCTGAATCTGATTCCTCCATTCTGGCTTGAGCATACTCTTTACTGATAAATTCCACTTTTTTCTCCGCTTCCTCTGTGTCTGTAAATTGGTAAGTTTGCGCACAGTAGAACATTCTGAGATGGGCCAGCATCAGTAATGAATGGGTAATGCCCAGGCATCAGAGCTTAGTTCTCACTCCATCGAATCTTTTCCTCTGAGCTCAGGTGACGAAGGACAAATCCAGGAACAAATGGACCATTTTGTCTCAGTAAATCAAGGACCCCAATCCCCTCGCAGCTTGCAGGATAAGGTCTCTCATAGCTGTTCCGACTGTGATCAGCAAAACTGTCTGTGGTACATCTCCCTGGTTAGCAGCAGCCCTAGAAGAAACACAATATGCTTTAATGAAGCTGGTCTCTGGGAGATCTTCTACAAGATGTAAAGTTGTTGGTAACCAAGATTTGAGAAAACCTAACAGATTCGCCCCTTCACAATTCTGAGGCAACCCAACAATGCAAACATTTTGAGCCTGCACGCATTCTCCAGGGCTTCCAAATGATACCTTAATTGGGAGTTCTCTTCAGCCATTTTGGAAGTGGTTGCTAGGGCTTTTGTGGCCATCGATTCAGTTACCTCCACTGTTTTTAAGTTTTTTTTTTTCAAATTTTGCATCCTGTTCATCCATTCGAGTTAGGGACATCTCTATTTTGTTATCAATGGCCTGCATGGATTTCTGTGAGGCCTTCCAAGGAGGCTCAGATCCCTGTTGAAGTTGTGGCTCACCCAAGGAAGTCACATCTGTTGTTGGGTGATTTTTTGCGCTGTCTCACGCAGTTTTATTAGTGCGATCCATACCACTATTTTTATATGGATTGATTCAGATTTTAAAATAGAGTCCATTTCTGGGTAGTAGATCACAATTTGACCATGAAAAAATTAAATTATTTGGCTTTGAAACTTTAAAATTTGAATGCTCTCACTTTGCATAGGACAAGGTTGGTAGGTGTGCTCCACAGTGCCCCCTGTTTCTCAGGTTTTTAGTCTATGGTACTGTATCTGAGCCAGTTTTATTTTTAAGGAATTTATTTCTGTGGTGTAATTTCCTAAGTTCTCTGCTTGGTGGTATAATAAATCTTGTAATTGGTTTCTATAAAACTTATACTGGTAAGTTTTAAATTTTTCATTAAGGCATCCTATCTTTTTAAAATAGTCCTGGATATCTTTTTTTTGTATCCACCCACCATTCCAGGGGGGGAATCATATACAAAATATATAGATTTCCAGGTGTGCAGAACATATTGAAACCCTTTCTGGATCAAATTATTATTCAGCAAGCTAAGGTTCATTCTCCAGTATCCTGGCCCTCTGTTCATCCTGGCATAGTTAGAAATGGATAAGCTTCATTGAGCATTGTCTGAAGATATAACTAGTGTCACCAGAGTTTGTTGCATGCCTAAGTTTGCTGACATAAAGACATAGTTTAATTTAGTGGCAATTTTACCTCCTAAAATACGTTTTTAGGAGTGGTCTTCCTCCTATAGCAAATGAATCAATTAAGGATGCGTGTTGTATCATTTTGTTTAAGCTGGAGGTGTCACAGAAAATGTTTGTTTTTAAACCCTACTCAGAAGAGAATCAGCTGCAATTAAAATCTCCTGCAGGCAAGATTTTCCTGGACAAAAATGAAAAGGGAAGAATCTGATTAAATAGCACTATCCTAGAAGCTTTCGTTTGGGGAGCATATACTTTAATGAGTCTAAGATCTATCCCAGCCATAGACATATCCAGTAATAACACTCTACCAGGTACAATGTCCACCATACGGATTAATTTAGCAGCAGGGTTAGAAACACAAATACTCACCCCCAAGCAACTTTCTTCCTCCAAGAACCAATAAGTCCACCTCCAAAACCATGCTGTACTAGCTTCTTGCATCTCCCTAACTGTACGTATCCTTGTATCCTGTAAAAAGATAAAATCATACATATTATCAGCAAAATGAGCATAAATCAATGTTCTTTTCCATTCTGACTTTATGCTGTTGACACTAAGTGATGCCGGGGAGAAGTTCTATAGGGCTTGTTTCATATGTTACTCAGTCCGGTGGGGGTTGTAATGTTTTCTTTTTCAACCAGGCTCTGGTCCCCATCTGTTTTTTCTTTCCTTTGCTTTGTAGGACTTTCTGAAATGGTTCTCCATCCGCCCCCCCCTTCAGGCTGAGAGGAATGGATAGACAGGGAATCAGATTCTGACTCAATTTCCATTTCCTCCTCTTGCAAGGCATTGTATTTGTTCTGGACTGGGATCACAGAGCTTGAAATAGCAGTTTTACCCTGATCTCTTTTCCTCAAGCCTTTCCTTTTCTTAGGGAGCTGAAAGGGTTATTCTGCAGGCTGAAGGGGCATAGAGAAAGCTCCTGGCGCTGAGTTCTCCTGACTTCAATCTTGAGGTACTGAGACTGTACCCTCTGGTCTTGATACGGTTGCTACAGAAGGTGGTTGGGCGGGGTGGGGTGTCTGGAGGTGGATCAGCCACAACTGTTGGAGCCAAACCAGTGGCAGTATCTTGTGCTGATCGTCTATGTGGGGTAGTGGATCTTGCTGCTTTCCCAGCTGTGTTTATATAAAAGTCTTGTATACCATAATCTGCAGCCTAGGTATTGTGGGTTGCCCATGGGCAGTTAGTAAAGGAGTGGCACTCTTCACATAGTGAACATTTGAGAGGACTGTAAAAATGTAGGGCTGAATGCCTAGTTTCTCCACACTGAGCACACTTTATCACCTAACAGGTATGGCTCAGATGTCTGGGAGAACCATATTTGTAGCAATGTCTAGGCTGGCCCAGATAAAAAAAATAAAGCCTTTGTCTCTCCCTAGATAAAAACAGTTTGGCAGGTGTTGAATGCCATTTTCTGTTTGTCATAGATTTATTTTGAACCTCCACCCTCCATTACAAACCCCCTCATCGTCCAGGATAGGTTCAGGGTTGCCTTGGATTTTGCATCTCTTTTCCAGCCAGTAAATTATGTTAGTCACTTTTGCACCCTCATTCCAAAAGAGAACAGTGATGACTTTAAATGTTTGTTTCATGAGGGGAATAGCCTGGAAATGTTGACATATTGGGTTGGTTTTTAACTGGATTTGTTTAACCCAGAATCTGTCCAAGATATCTTGTGTACGGAAACTAATATCAAATGTATTCTCCCCTGGTGTATGTATCAGTACACACACTTCTGCAGGGAAGAAACCTAAGGACTACTTTAATAATATTTTGCGCATATAGAATCTATCTGGGATTTCTTCAGACCTACCTAGATATCTTAGTCTTACTGCATTTCTGCATTTTGCTAGTTCAATGGGTTTGTTAAATAAACTAGCATATGTAGGAGCAGTATTTTGTTCTGGGGTGGAGAAGTAGATGCTCTCGTATCCTCTGTCCCAGGATTCTCATTCCCATCTGCAGTCAAGCTAACTTAACACCCACTCTGTGCTTTAAAAAAATTCATCATGCTTGGAATCTAGAGGGGAATAATTAATAGTACCTGTTTGTTCATCTGTAATATGCTCTGGGTCCTCTCCATGTTGGTTTGTAGCTCCTGAGTTGTTGGGCTCAGTAGTCTCATTCTTAGTCATTTCCACCTCAATTTCTGATCAAAGAAGTGAAATGTCAGGGTCAGGGACCCAGACTCCTGTTTCTGTTTGTATCCATCTGGCATTTTGCAATGCTTTTTCTGGTGAGCAGGGCTCCTCAATATCTATATTCAGCTCTGGTTCTGTTGCTGTGGGGTTCTGAATGTTTACATCCAGGGAACTGCCTGACCCAGAGAAAACAAAAACGTTTGCTGGCGTAGCATTTGTAACTTCGGGGGAATTGCTCATCTCTCATTTTCTTTTTTTCTCCTCCTTACTGACGTTCTGCGTACCATAACATTGTCGATCCAGAGCTTCCATCTCAGCTTGCACTCTCTGGCACTTCTCAGCAATTACCTCCAGAGAATCTTGCAAAGGCCTGTCTTCTTGAATTTTTGTAGAAAATGCTGCCGGTTTGGCAGCTTCTTGCTTTTCATTTTCTGCGGACTGTGAGGCACTATGCTGGCCATCCAAAGGGTGCAATCCAGCTGCCTCCATTGCAGTCACCTCTGCTCCCTCCAGCTTGAGAACCTCCTGCTCTCACCTTCTCACACTCACACTGGGCTCCTCCATCATTGGGACAGGAAGTAAAGCCCTCTGCTGGCCGAGTAGGGGAATTTTTATTGAAATCATAACAATTTATATACACAACTCAGTACTGCAGCATACACAATCATAATAAAGGGAAAATCAAAAACATAAATGAGTATTATTCCATACAAAACCCAAAACATAAGAGAAAAAACATTTTACCCAAACCTCCTCTCCCTCCCCACTAAAGAGTAGGGAAATTCTTTATTAACACTGAAAAGCAAACATATACAGAAGAGTGATACTGCATACAAAATCATAATGCAAAAGAATTAGAAACATAAAAGAACATTCAATCACATATACAATACAAATTTTCATTTCTAGAGTCCTCAAAAAATGAAAAATAATTGTTGAATCCCCCCATGATGGAGAAGGGGAATATATATTGTCTCACAAAAAAAATTACATCCAGAATAGTATCACTTCACACTAAATCAATTAATACAAAGAAAATCATAAATGAGTATTCCATCATACATCAACCAAGCAATATAAAATAACATCCATATAACCCCAAAACCTATTAACTAAAACTAAAATTACCACAGCCTTTCCCCTCCCCGATAAGAGAGTAGGGGTAAAAGATCAAATTTATTGCATACATGTTTAAGACATAAGAAATAATATACAAATGATATAGTAAAATCAAATAAATATTACTATCATACAATATCAGAACATTATAAAAGGAAATATGTATAAATGCCCCCCACTAAAAAGTAGTGGAGTTTTTATTGAATTCAGAACAGAATCCTAATAAGCATCTGTAAATCAGCAGTACATCACACAAAATCATAAAAAATGAAATCTAAATCATAATCTAACATGATGATTAAAAAAAATCTATGTTCTAAACCTTAAATCAACCTATATAGTCATAAGGCTGCCATAAACTCTCCCAATACTTAAATGCGAATGTTGATTTCTTAGATAATTTAAGACAGCTTATCTCACTTTCTAACATATGAAAAAAATTAATTGCCATAATTTCCTGCTGCTGTAATAATAGTCTGCATCTACTAATCCATTTCCAATATAGGAAGGAAACATGGATTATTTGTAATGTACTAAGAGAACCCTGGGATTCATCGGTATAAAAAAAAAATAATATAAGTTCTCAACAGAAGGGGGACTTGATAAACATCTCTTCCAATGACTTTTCACAATGTCCCAAAATTTCGTGGTGTAAGGACATTGGAAATATAAATGCTCCATTGTTTCCAAAATTAACATGCAACTCCTTCTCGGACAGTAACGGCCTTGTATAGTTTTATGTTCTTGGTTGTTCTGTACATTTATTTTCCTATGAATCTCCAACCATGCAGTGCCCCACATATGTAATGGGATATGGGGATTAGAAATGTATTTGGAAATGTTCAGTCGAACAACTGTTGAAAAGGTTGAAAAAGGGGAATCAAAAAAATATTGCCGTAAAATAGTATTGTATAACTCCTTCCGGGAGATACTCCTAATCACCTCCCTACTAATATTCCAACCTTTAATCTTGTCAAAAACCCCATTCCATCTATCCACCAAGTGAGGGCTTCTCTTATTTACATGCATAAATTTTGCACTTCTTCATTCCTGCATTATTCCCTGTAGAAATGTATTTACCAAGGAACCCCAAATTTTTTTTTGTAATTAAAATTTTATTAGTTTTAACCAACAACAATATCCAATGGACAGATGATGAAGTGTTGCGCTGAAAGAGCAGACCCTTAGATCCAATGTTAGATTCAATGCACTTTCTGATGAAGTATTAAGAAAATACACAAAACAAACTACTACCCACCCCATCCCCCAACTCCAAAGGTTACGAGCAATAAATAGAATAGAAAATAAGTAATTAATCAGTACAATTCAAAGGATAATTAGGTTCTCAGCTTCCAAGTCATAAAAAGGAATCTAGAGGACCCCAGAGATATATAGTATTTATGTTTACCTCATATAAGCAATATAGTTTCTCCAGCTGCAGCGCTAGGTACATTCCCGATGCCACTCTAATAGGGTTGAGAGTTGTCAGACGACCGGTGTCTTAAGATTAACAACTTCATAACAGCTGAAACAAGTGAGACACGTGCTCTCCAAGCCCCGGAGGTGGCCACTGGGAAGAGATATAACAGACAAATCTCAGGAGTATCCATATTAGTTGAGCCAAGGATAGGGTCTAAGAGTCTGCTAATGGCGCTCCAGAGAGTCCGAATCACTGGGCATGACCATAACAAGTGATACAAAGTGCCTTCTTCCTTCTTGCAATTCCAACAAAGAGGTGAGCTGAGTGCTCCCCATCTGTATAAATGAGTAGGAGTCAAGTAGAGATGATGCATGATATTGAAGTGAACCATTCTAAGCCTATCTTGTTTGATGTACATATACATAGTCATCCAGAGTGTTTTCCAAACTTCCGGAGTGTTCTGTAGATTCAGTTCTCTTACCCAGTATTAAAAAATACCTGAGGGAAGCCTATGGTCCCATTCCTGGAGGAGCTTATAAACTTTAGAAACTGCATGTGATTGAGCAGCAGCCATCAAAAGAGAGTCGATACTTTTCGACTCATGACTGGGTGAGGGAACCGAAGAGAATGCTTGGGCTAAGGCTTTACTAAGCTGTAGCCACTTAAAAAGTAAGAATCATCGAATCCATGAAGTCTTTTTAGGAGATCAAATGAAAATGGGTTATCCTGTTCCCAAAATTGGCTACAGAAAATTACTTATTCAGTGCCAGAAAGCTGCAGGTATCGGAATGCCACCTACTTTGATTTGTAGGTTTTCAAAAATAGGCTGGTATCCAAGAGCCACCACTTAACACCTAAATAACGTTGCAGTTGGTGGTAGCTTTAAGGGACCACCCCATAGGATTGTTTAATAAGGGTTTGAGAACGACGTCAGTGGGACAAAACAGGGCATGTAAGGAGCTTTTCACCTTCTTCGCTAGATCATGCTCTATATCGAGCCATAAAGGTAGATAAACTAGATGCCTATGCTCATTATTCCACAAGCTCAGCTTGCAGACATGTTGGGCCAGATAATATAGGAACAATGAGGGGGCAGCTAGACCACCCTTGAATTTCGGGGCTGTTAAATTAAAGTAGGATTGACGGGTTACTTTCCCTTGCCACAAAAAGGAGTTAAATATCCTCTGTAAATTTGTGAACCATTTCCTTGAAAGGTAGGTCCCAAGCATTCCCAAAGGATATAATATCCTAGGAAGAATGTTCATTTTTAAGAGGTTCAACCTACCCCACAAAGACAGGGGAAATTAGGCGCCATCTATTTAAATCTTCCGAGATATTATGGACTAAAGTACCTAAGTTATCTTTAGTCATAGAAGAGAGACTAGTACTAATAGCAATGCCCAAATATGTTAAAGATTTGGTTTCCCAACCAAGGCCCAAATCCTGTAAGTCTGCTTTTCTGACATAATGGTTTAAAGGGAAGATTTTTGTCTTAGAACAATTCAATTTGTAAAAGGATACCTTGGAGAAACTGTTTATTTCCTCCAGGATGGGTAGTATGGAAATCCCTGGATTCTCAATATGTAATAGAATATCATCAGCATAAGCTGAGCATATGTAGCTGGATTCCCCTACTTGTATACCTTTAATGAGTGGATTCCTCATTAATCTACGCAAAAAAGGTTCTAAATACAGATTAAATAACAATGGGGACAGGGGGCAACCCTGCCTAGTACCTCGCTCTAACTTGATGATAAGTGACAATACCCCATTGCATTTGACTCTCGCAGAGGGAAAAGAATATAATATTCTAACCCATCTTAGGAATTCCTGGGGTAAGCCAAAAGCCGAGAGGGTGGCAAATAGGAAGTCCCAGGACACCCGGTCAAAGGCTTTTTCGGCATCAAGCGAGAGGAGTACTGCTGGGGTTTTAGATTCTTTGGCCTCTGCAATAAGGTGTAACAGTTTCCTAAGATGATCATGGGGTGATCTCTCCTTCATAAAGCCCACTTGTTCCCTGCTCACCGGGCTATCCATAACTTTGGACAATCTGTTAGCAAGGATTTTCACCAGGATTTTAATATCTGTGTTTAGAAGGGATATTGGGCGATAACTATCCATACTGGAAGGGTCCTTTCCGGGGTTTTAATATTAAAGATATTGTTGCCTCGAGGAAGTTTGGATCAGAGATACCAAAATTAAACCAATGCTTAAAAGTGTCTAATAAAATTGGGGATATGTTTGGGAGAAACGCCTTATAAAAATTACTCGGGAACCCATCAGGTCCAGGGGACTTATCAGGGGGTAACTGTTGAATGGCTTGGTGTATCTCAGAAATCGAAATTGGGGCACTTAAGCCCTCAGAGTCAGTTTCTATTAATTTTGGGAGAATAATTGTGCTCAGATATGAAGTAATCTCTGAAACTGAGGGCTTAAATTCAAAATCCTCCGCATATAATTTCTGAAAGTATATCCCAAAAGCCTTAGATATTTCTCCTGGATCCGTGCAAACTTGATCACCCTGACCAATACGTACGCCCACAATATAATGAGCCGACTCAAGCTGTTGTACACGCATAGCTAAGAGTTTCCCAGCCTTCTCCCCCTATATCCAAATATTGGAGTCTCGCCTGAGAAAGAGCTAGCTCCGCTTGGTGAAAAACTAATCCCGAGTATTGGGCCTGCAACTGATGTAACCTAACCCACTCGGAATCGGGTGAACTCCGAGATAGGCCAAACTTGATTTGTTTAATCGAGGTTAAAAGAGAGGCTAGCATGTCCCTCTGAGCCCGTTTCCTCGTGGAGGCGATCTTGATTAACTCTCCCCTTAAGGAACACTTTAGGACGGCCCAGATCAGGTCTCTTTGGTCTATTGAGTCCTGGTTATCCGCTACAAAGTGTGTGATAAAGTCCCTTAGGACCCTCACAGAGGACTCCTCTTTTAGGATTTGAGAATTTAATCTCCATTGTGGTGAGCGCCTAATCTCTGGGGATGGCCTATAGGTTATACTAACCGGGGCATGATCCGATATTAGTCTGGTGGAAATATCCACCTGTATCGTGTTGGATACCGCTAATGAACTGACTAGAATATAATCAATTCTTGAATGGGAATTATGTACTGGTGAATATAAGGAATATTGTCGAATCTCAGGGTTAAATATACGCCAGATATCAACTAAAGCTACTTTGTTAATAAAATCTTTCAGGGCCCTTTGCACGGGGGATAAGCCCTGTCGCCCATTATATGACCTATCCAAATCATTTTGGAGCACCAAGTTCCAATATCCTCCGATAACTGTAATTTTGTGGGTATCAGACTCCACCTGACGTAAAAGATTCATAAAGAAGGAAGGGGAATTACCGTTAGGGCCATAAACAGAACCTAATACAATTGACTGTGATACGAAGATGGCATGTACAAATACATAGCGACCTTCGGGGTCCCAGCACTCATGCATTAACTTAAAAGGAACACCTCTAGCGACAAGTATGGCAACCCCTGCTCTCTTGGTTGAGGTCCCAACCCCGAAAACCTGGGCCACCCATGCTCTTCTAAAATAGTGAAGGTCACTTTTTTAGATGGGTCTCTGGAGGAAAACGATTTGTAGCTCTAAATGAAAAAGGTGCTTTAGCACTACTTATCTCTTGACCCTATCCTTGGCTCCTTTAACGTTCCAACTAACAAATTTATAAGTATGAGTCATAGTAGTTAACTGGGTTGTTGGAAGAACCTATGTAAGTTGTAACTTGGGGTACTTCGATGAGGAAATCAATGGAGTAGTTACAGACTCTCTGAAGCTGCATGAAAACATACTTTCCGATTATCTCATAACCTTGAGTACCCCCCAACGTCCCATACATACAGCAAAACTAAGAAACCCAACCCACCCCAATCCAATGAGACAAGTTTTCATAATGTCCCTCCCCCCATATTACAAAACCCAGTTCCCAAAACTGCTCTCCTATAACAAACATGCCACATGATATACTTCTGGACAGCCCCAAAAAACAGTACTACCTACCGGAGCCCCCCCACCCAATAAATGAAGAAGGAAATACAATTAAGCTCAGTAAATCAGACGAAGCCCCCTAGCCCAGGGCTGTTCATCACCTGGATGATAAAAAAAAAGGGGAGTTCAACCCTCCTGGGTCTACATACAAAAGAGGGGCTTTTAGCCGGGTCCAAGTGAAGATAGCCACCTTCCTCCGATTCACTGTCATCGGTGATGTGTCCATGTCCCAATACTGACACAAGGACCCGCAGTCAGCTCCTTAATAGGCAGTGATCTATTAAACAGTAGCTCTAAATTGACGTGGATAACTATGTACAAAGAGACCTTTCACTCAGGATAAGGCAGATCCGGAAGGCGCCATAAAAGCTGTCTGTAGTTATGTAGACCACAATGATAGGGCGATGAGCTATCATGGCAGGAGGGGATAAAAAAAAAAAGGGGGAGGATATTCAAACGGAAAAGGGGAAAAAGAAAATATCACTGCACATCACCGTAGTTCATCACCTGGGGGCGCAACTTCAAGAGACATTAAATTGGCCCGAGAAGTTGTAAAGGAGTAGAAATTGTATAACCGAATCAAAAACAGCAAATAATTACTCAAATGCTTCGAATTTAGTCTAAAAGAAAAACATCAGGCATTTCCAGACATTGAGCCAATCGGAACAAGTCGAGTGAAGCATGACCTCACTTGAAAAGGTCCGGAAAAGACACTGTAACTCCTGTAGCGCCTATGGTAGGAGTCAAAGGATAGCCATCTCCTTCATGGAAACCATTAATGTAGCAGGATACCTAACTTTGTATAGCTTAGATGCTGCAATAAGTTTGGGACAACGGGTGTAATTTTGTCGCCTGACCCTCACCGAGGGGCAGGTCCTGGATGATCCAGACTGCTTGCCCTCCCATAACAACTCCTTCATCTCTCTAACCTTGATCAGAACATGCTGCTTATCCAAATAATTTAGAAACCTCATAATTAGAGGTCTAGGAGGCTGCACCTTGTGTAGAGGAGGGCGAAGGCTCGATGAGCCTATTATGTATCTGCTTCTCCGGGAGAACTCATGACTTTGCAGCAGAGCTTTTGAAGGAAAGTTATCGGGCATTCCCTCCTCCTTTCAGGGATCCCAATGACAACCAGATTGTTTCTTCTACTGCGCCTCTAGATCTTCTAACTTTTCCTCTAACTTTTAATTCTCCATTTCACCAGCACCAGTTCTGTGTCATTCCCGGATTGCTTGCTTTCCAAGGAAGTAACCTTAACTTCTACATCGCCCATCCTTCGCATCAAAGAATCGACCGATTTCTTAATTTCCTGCACGTCCTCAGCTATGGATGTCATAGATGTCTGAAGAGGCTGCATTATTTCAAGGAATCTTGCCTCAGAGAGTGGAGCATCTGCGGTAGGCAAGTTCGATAGGCTGGCAGCCTGCTGCTTTGCTCGCTTTGCAAGCCTTCTGTTTTTCTGGGGTTTGGGGAGGCGAGTGCTTCGGCCGCAATTTTTTAACATATGCCTCCATAATAAAGATCGAGCAGTAGCTTCTGATCGCTAATATTACTTGTTCCACTATTTTGTAGAGGTTTCAATAGGCAAAAAATTATTAGAAAGAGCCAAAAATAGAAAATGAGTGGCGGAGCTCCGGGAGTGTGCTGCTGACGCTCAGGCCGCCATCACGTGACCTCAGGAACCCCAAATTTTGAAATTATTCTTGACTATAGGTACCAATTTTGAATATAAAAAAAGGAAAAGAAAAAAAGAATCACATTAATCATTTTTAATCCACCTGATTTTCTGTCCAAATACAACACATTTCGTTTGATCGGATTTAATCTACTTCCCCAAACACCGCAAAAAAAAATCTCATTAATGAAGTTTCCAAATATTTTGGCATGAAAAAAACATTACTAAGGTACAAAAAAACAGGTAACAAGAAAGATTTTATCAAGTACAGTCTTTTCTTTTTTGAAAGTTTCCAATGGTTCTGACAAGTAATCTTAGAATTCCCTTCTTATATGGCCATCCTCCAATTAAAACATGCACTATCAGTTCTCCAAAATAAATACCTAGTATTTTACACGGTTGTTGTTCGACTGGAAATCCTCCTACCACAGTAAAATTATCTGGAAAGCCTGTGACACTCAAACACTTCATTTTTGATTATTTTATATGATCTCCCATAATGGTCCCCAGAGCTGTTATAACCAGACAAGTAATTCTTATTGAAACCTCATCAGAAAGCAATAAACACAAATCATCTGCATAAGCAATTATCTTTGTCTGGAATCTTTGGTCTCCAACAATTCCTTTTATCAAGGGGGAACTGATTAATTACCATTAATAGAGGATCTAAAGCCAATGGCCGAGATATTCAAAAGGGTTGCGCATGGAGCAACAGTGTTGCACCATGCGCAACCCACTGATGTCCCCCAGCATGATATTCAAAAGGGAAAAGTGCATGGCACAAATCCCTATGCGCCAGAGTGCATCAGTAATGTATGCAGGTGCAGGTAGGGGGGGCGTGCCCATGCATACCCTGCACAGACCGATATTCAGCCCAGGATGTGCAGAGCCATGCATGTGAAACCCCTACCTGTGCCAGCACAAAGTTGATCCAATAAAAAAAGGAACAAATGATGGCCACCCACAGGTGAGCTGCCGCATTGCAGGGCACAACACGGCAGCTGCCACCTGTGGGTGGCCATCCAAGCTCTAGCTGCACCTGGTGGCACCCCCCCATGCCTGATCATGGGCATTTGCAAAAAAAAAAAACTACGGCTGTCCAATATCCCTGGTGGTCCAGTGGACCGCTGACTGCTCGATTGTGGGCATTTGTATTATAATAAAGATTAATCTGTCCAATATCCCTGATGGTCCAGTGGACCGCTGCCTGCCTGACCGCGGGCTAAGTAATACAATGATAGCCCAATATGCTGGTGGTCCATGGACCCTCACCCCACCCACCCACTGAATTCCACTGGCCCGCTCCCTCCCGTTCAGCCGCGGATGGCAGCACCCCCACCACCTACCACCAGCACCCACCGACTGACACTGTCGGTAGGGCTGTACGCCCATTGGTTCACAGAGTGAGCCATTGGGCATGCAGCCCATATTTATTTACATTCCAGATATGTGAATGAATCATTCACATATCTGAATGTGTAGTATGGTAATGGATGCACCCATTGGTTCATGCTGTGAACCAATGGGCATACATCCTTACCAACGGTGTCAGTCGGCAGACAGCGGGCGGCAGGCGTGTGGGGTGGCAGGTGGGTGTGTGCTGCTACCCACCGCTGACCAGGGGCAGCGAGGCAGTGGGATTCAGTGGGTGGTGGGGTGGGGGTCCACTGGACCACCAGGGATATTGGACAGATTAATCTTTATTATTATACAAATGCCCATGATCGGGCAGTCAGCAGTCCACTGGACCACCAGGGATATTGGACATAGTTCTATTTTTTAATACAAATGCCCACGATCGGGCTGTGGAGCACATTACCGGCTACAGGGGGCATTGGACCCCGATGGCTGCTGCCTGGCAGGGTACCAGGTGCAAGTCATCAGGGATCGGCGCACCTGCATGCAAATGGGGCCATAATGACATGCAAATGGCCCCATTTGTGGCTTGCATACATTATGGCCCCATTTGCATTTCAAGTTTTGAATATCGTGGTTGGGTGCATAGCGCAATGGAACTTGCGCTAGTGCATCCCCATGCTCCATTCTGGCCACTTGTGCTGGCACAGTGCCACTGCGCCATGCACACTGCGGGTGGCCAGGATGCGATATTCAACACTGCTGAGCCATGGTGCAGCTCCGCTGAATATCGCCCAGTCCACACCCCTGCGCAGCCAAGTTGAGCTGTGCCCAAGCTTGCGCCACAGCCTGGCGCAGTTTGAATATCTGGACCAATATGTATAGAAGTGGACTCAAAGGACATCCTTGTCGGACCCCTTTAACTACTTTATGTTTAACACCTTTCCATCCATTTTCTAACAGAATAACATACGCCAAAGCATAACACAACCGCAACCATTGAACGAATAGAGCAGGGAAACCATATGCCAATAAACAATTCCATAAATATTCATGAGACGGTTTGTCAAGCGCCTTAGCCTGATCCAGACTCACCAAAAATCTTTCAGCCATACCCATTCTTTCTGTCCATGTTTCCATAATTTCTTGAATATAAATTAATACATCAGTAATCTTCCTTCCCAAGACAGAACAAAATTGAGAGTCACTAATCAAATCCGGCATAACCAAAAACATTCTAGTTCTTAAAAGCTTTGAAAAAATCTTGAAATCAACATTCAATAACGTCAGCAGACGCCAGTTACCAATATCTGTGTGAACCCCTTTTTTAAACAAAATAATCAATAAACCCTCGTACATTTGTAGAGGTAAAATAATTTCCATAATAAAAAAATATACAGATCCAATAATTCTTTAGGCATCAATTTCCATAATAATTTATATAATTCTCTGAGCAATCCATCTGAACCGGGAGAAACATCATGTTTAAGGGAAAGGATCACCTTTTCCAATCCCACTTCAGTAAAATCTAACACCATTGATGTCTGCAAGTCCATAGACCAGCAAGGGAGGTCTGCTTCTTGTAAAAAATGTATTACAAATTCAGAATCTAAGTTTCGTGTCCCAAAAGTATCCTCTACATGGTTGTCTAAGAATTTCATAATTCCTATATTATCAGAAACAACCAAATTATCAGAACACTTTAAACTTGTGAAAAGCCTTTTTTCTTTTTGGCCCTGACAGGCTAAAAAGGATTTACCTGCGCTGTCTTACCTTGAGTTCCAAAAGACTGTTCCTTAGTGAGAGATCGTAACCTATCATACTGATATGAAGCCATATCATACTTTATCATTGTAATAGTTTCAGATAGATCTACCCCACTTTCATACTGAATAGAAATCATATTTTGTAAGGTATGCCGGAGAGATGAATACTTCTCATTTTGGGTTCGTGCAAGAGATTTACCAAAAGCCTGAAAATACCCTATCAAACATACCTTAAACGCTTCCCACCAACAAACAATATTATCATGCAAACCAATAGTAGAAATCTGATCCTTAACAATATGTTTCAAATCAGTTTTCACATCTGAAAGTAATTAAATTTCCAGAGACCAGGACCTTTCACTCTACGTGGAGGGTTATCTATATTAATGCCAATCAAAAAATGATCCGACGACTCTATTGGGTCATAAATTAATTGGGAAATTACTAAAGTTTTATGCAAAAAAATAAAATCAATACAGGGCGATAAAGATTTAGCCCTACTACATCCTAGTTGATGTGAGTCGATCAAACCAGCAAGGGAAAGAAGTGATTTCAAAAAGATTTTACTGCAAAATTGTTTCCCAGTTTCTTTATTTTGTTGCAAGTTAACATTAAAATCCTCACAAAAAAAATAATTGCCTACTCATGTACAAGTATGCTTGGATCTTTTTTTAACAAAGTAATTCTGAGAGCTTTGGTCTGAGGACCATATACTGAAATTAATCTACACTGTAGCCCTTTTAAAAGGACAGCTAATAAAAGCGCTCTACCCAATTCAATATCAACTAACCTATAAACCGTAACATCAGAAGTGGTGAAACAGATTCCCACCCCACTGCACGTATCCTCCCCCAATGACCAAACGATTTACCCCAATGCCACTCTCTAGAAGCTATCAAAATTTTGTTAAATGTGTGAGACGTGTATCCTGTAATAGGAATACATCATAATACAAATGAGAAAGCACCCCAAATGTCATCTGTCATTTATTTTGTGATTTCAAACTATTCACATTCAATGTTGCAATTGACTATGTAGAAGGCTCAAGGAGGGGGTTTAGGGTTTTTCACACTAAATCTAGTAACTCCTTTCTGAGGTTCCAGCTGTAGTCTCCTAGATGGTAATTCAGGGCCTGTTGGTAACAGGACTGAACCATCAGAATTAAGCGTAGAATCTAGCAAAGGATGAGCCTGTTCCCTTGTTTCCCCCATGAAGAAAAGACAGCAAATCTGTTGGTAAGTGGCAATGGGGAAAGGGGCATATTCTGACTGTCACTAGATCCTTCTACCATGCAAGGAGAAGAAGGGGTTAACATATCACCCTCAGAATATGGTATCATATCCTGTTCCTCAGTATCAACCAAATTCAAGAAACTGGACAAATCATGAGAAATAAGGGCTGCAGATTTTGAAAAACTTTGGGGAGAGCCTTGGGGGGGGGGGTCACAAATGGAGTTTCTCTTTCCTTCCTAGTAACTGCCTGGGGAGAATTTAAATCATGAATAACTGTGTGAGACAGATCTGGAATAAGCTTGTTAGACTGTAGGTCAATATGTGAAACAGAAGGGTGGAATTGCCTACTGTCTTCACTAGCTCCCCCTCGGCCTCTACCTCTCCATCTACCCCTAAATAGATTCTCAGTCCCAGAACCATCTGGATCTTGATATGGCCTTTTTGCCTGAGCTAGAAATACTCCTGATCAGAGGAATCATCTACATCAGTGGACCTCCATGGGCAATCTGCATAGAATGTTTGATTGCATTACATAAATTACAAACGGGGGCTACACTGGGCTGCTGTATGACCCAACATTCCTTACTGAAAACATTTTATCTGATCACAGGAAGTTTTAAATGTGTTAAAGAACCACATTTGAAACAACTTTTAAGTTGGCCAGCATAAAATATGATACCCCTATCCCTCCCCAAAAAAGGAATGTGGCAAATGTTGTATGCCGTCTTCAGTCTGGTTAAGTTGTACTCGTACTGTCCATCCACCAATCCAGAAACCATTTTCGTCCATAATAGGCTTAGGTTTATCATACAATGAACATCTCTTTTCCAACCAGAAGAGAATGTTAACAATGTTAACCCCTTCATTTCAAAAAAGAATAGTCACAGTTTTAGTAGTAGGTTTAGTAATAGTTTTTTATTTTAATGGGTTCACCACAATATATCCCAGGCACACTGCCTTAGGGGTAGCTGGTCCATTCCACTGGGGTGTCAAACAGACGAGGCATACTGACGAGTACTGGTAGGACGAAACACGTGTCTATGTCTTCTGTTAGCACCCTTTGCAAACTGTGTGAGAGGCCTTTCGGCACCATGCAATTCTGCTTAAAGTTGGACCAGCATAACATTCTGTGGTGATTTGCATATGCAGCCCATGATGCTTTGCATTGTGGGGCATGTGTGATTTGTATTTTCTGAAACTTGGCTTCCCAGCCAAATGCCCTTTGGGTAACCCTTGCCTCCGTGTTATTAACAGAGGTTCTTTTGTCTTTAAATAGTTTTTATTTTAATGGGTTCACCACAATATATCCCAGGCACACTGCCTTAGGGTAGCTGGTCCATTCCACTGGGGTGTCAAACAGACGAGGCATACTGATGAGTTCTGGTAGGGCCAAAAACACGTGTCTATGTCTTCTGTTAGCACCCTTTGCAAACTGTGTGAGAGGCCTTTCGGCACCATGCAATTCTGCTTAAAGTTGGACCAGCATAACATTCTGTGGTGATTTGCATATGCAGCCCATGATGCTTTGCATTGTGGGGCATGTGTGATTTTGTATTTTCTTGAAACTTGGCTTCCCAGCCAAATGCCCTTTGGGTAACCCTTGCCTCAGTGTTTACTTACAGAGGTTCTTTGTCTTTTATAGTTTTTATTTTAATGGGTTCACCACATATCCCAGGCACACTGCCTTAGGGGTAGCTAGTCCATTCCACTGGGGTGTCAAACAGACAAGGCATACTGATGAGTCCTGGTAGGACTTAACACGTGTCTATGTCTTCTGTTAGCACCCTTTGCAAACTGTGTGTGAGGCCTTTGGCACCATGCAATTCTGCTTAAAGTTGGACCAGCATAACATTCTGTGGTGATTTGCATATGCAGCCCATGATGCTTTGCATTGTGGGGGCATGTGTGATTTTGTATTTTCTGGAAACTTGGCTTCCCAGCCAAATGCCCTTTGGGGTAACCCTTGCCTCCGTGTTTACGCACAGAGGTTCTTTGTCTTAGTAATAGGTATTCCCTCCAAATCTCTTGATCTTTAATTTCATAGTAAATTCTCCAAAATGTGTCCAGGGCAATGATGGAACAAAAGCTTATATCATAATTGTGATCACCAGGTGGGTGAATAAAGGCATACACCTCTGCCAGAGAAAACCCCATAGAATCAATTAATAAGGTTTTCCCAGCTCATATTTGGTCTGGAACCACCGGAGCTTTGTCCCGATATCTTAATTGGATTAGGAATCACTGTTTTGCCACCTCAGCCAGTTTCTTAAATAAACCTGCATATGATTTTTGGCACAGGTTTTCAGACTGGTGGGCAACCGTATTGACATGGACATCAGAATCTAAAACAGTATTCAAAATCCAATTCTCTAGACTTATGCCCTCACTTCTTCCCGTACCTAGGGTTGTGGTAGAAGGGTCTATAGGATTGTCCAGAACTAAAGAAACAGGTTTCAACTCATGGAATTGCTCTGCACAGAATCAGCGTCTTGCCTAGCAGAAAAGTTAGTAGCCTCTCCTTGAGAATACGCATCCACAGTAGGACCATCAGAGGACTTTGGTTGGGAAACAGGTAAGGATGAAGTAAGTGGACTTTGTGGAACAGCCATTTCACTTTGTATTAAGGCAGCCATACCTGGTATAGGGATCAGTGGGTCTGGAATCCATTTATCAACTGCCCAAAACCAACCTGCTTGTCTAAGTGCATCTCCTGGGTACCAGGCAGTTAAGGTACAGGTCTGGGAAGAAGAAGGTTCTTGTGGGAGTCCTCCATTCTGAATTCCATCATTGCCCTGTGGATCATTATCACTCACCACTTCATGCTGTTCAGATGACAAACATTTTCCTCCTTCTTTAAATGGACTAGCAGGGAATGATTTTGTTTGTTTAATTCTGCCTCTAACTTCTGTCTACAAGAATTGTAATCCTGTTCAGCAAATGAAATTAAATCCAGTAATTGATGTTTTTTCCTCTCAAGTTCTTGCTGTAGCTGCATTTCTTCTGCCATTATTCACCCATCCATCGACTGGGAAGCTGAAGAATTAACAGGGACCTGATCCATTTCTTGGTCAGCACTTAACACAGAGTCTACCGACTTTAGAACTGAAATATTTGGACCAACTAGTCATATCTTATGAGAATGAGTGGCTGTCAGAGCTTTCAATAAGCTTCAGGACTGAATGTTTAATTGCTGGTTCATATAACAGGTTGGCGTCCTTTGAGAAAAAATGGGGGAAACTATATGCATTGTATTTACATTAACTTGTTTAACAGATTTCAACTCTCCTCCTATTAACATCAATAGAACAATGTAAACTTTCCTTGAAATTTCCTTTCGACTTTGATTGTCTTTACCTATGAGGGCATGCCTGGGGGATGACTGGGGGGTAAGGGATTGCTAGTGTCGTGTCATGTATTTTATGTATACCGTTTGTTAAGCATGATGTCTATTCCATATGATATGTTATGTATGTCTTATAAAACAATAAAAAAGTTGAATTTCAAAAAAAGAACTGAAATATCCAAGAACTCAGGAGCCTTCTCAGCATGACCGCTCTCCTCCACAGTCTCCTCCAAACTGAGGTCCTGCATCCCTGCAAACAGACAGACAGCGCCACCTGCCTACAGAGTAGGGGAAGTTTCCCTGTTGTCCTGATCAAATGTCCTCCATTCACTAAAAATATCATCAATAACTTAATCTGGTTCAATGTCAGTTGGCATCCATCTGTATCCCCCTTCCCTGGAAAGAGGATGACAAAAGTAAAACTGTCCAGTCCTCCTTTCCCAGTCAACAAAAACTAACTAAATAAATAAATAAACCATATCAATGTGATTAAAAACATTTTATTGATGTATTTATTTAAGTTTTCATTTTAATTCACTGTGTTAAAAAGACATTACAGGCAATATGTTCATTAAAATATGGTTTTCACACCGGTTGATGACAGGTTGTGCACTTAATAGGTGCTAATTACATGTTAATAGATGCAGTGTTGAACTGTGAAAATGTGCACTTAACAAGAATGTGCACTTAACCACTGTGCACTTGACCAGAACATTTAACACTGCAGAGATAGGAAAACTTGGTAAATAGAAAAAGTGTACATTTATCCAGAATATGCACTTATCTGATATGCACTTAAGTGGGCTTCACTGTACTACTATGCCCAGTCACAGCAACTCAAACAATCTCAATGCTGATGGCTGTTCAAGTTACCAGGTGGGCACATTTTCTGAAGTGCCAGTGACAGTATTAACTTCACAACCATCTCCGGCACTGCCGAGGATGCACATGCCACAGTCACCACTTTACCACATTTTTATCATCATCCACCACTATACCAAAAATATGTTCTACCATTACTTAAGTAAACAAGTTCTGGTCAGAGCCACCACAGCTGGTAGTGCATTAACTTAATAAGGGTGTTTCATGGGCTTAAATGTATAGATGAATTGCTGTAGGTGGCTTTGTGTGTAAATTTAATTTTCAGTAAAGTTAGGTAATTTTCTGGTTGATCCTGTGTTTCCCATATGTTTTTATGGTGAATACATGCTCTGTCATTCAAAAACAAGCATCCCATCATTGACTTTCTCTGTCTGTGTGGGCGAGCAGAACAGATCCTGAAACATGGTGGCTCCTCAACTGCTCCATTTGTCTTAGCAAGGAACCACTACAGAGATCCTCCTCATCCTCTGTCTTATTTAAAATACATTTTTTAAAATGTTTATCTGCTCCAGGTAATATTATGATATTGATTTTAGAAAGGCACAACATAAATAAAGTTTTGTTATTATTATTATGAATAAAAGCACTATATCTGTTTGATCCTGTTGCTTGTCAGCTGTGGTAACGGGACTGTGCTTCACTGCCTATTGCACTCCTGAAGCACAATAAGGATTGTAAACTGTAAGTAAAAAATAAATAAATAATCCTGAACTGGAGAGAGAGGCAGTTGGTGGGACAGATACTGGAAAAAGAGGCAGTTGGATGGACAGATAAAGTAAGTGTGTGTGTGTGTGTGTGTGTGTGTGTGTGTGTGTGTGTGAGAGAGACACTGGAGTCAGGCTGGAAAAAAATTACTCACAAGCAATTATATAAAATAAAAGATGGGGAAGTGTACACATGAGAATTTAATGCACACCCTCAGTGTGGGATGCTTTTATAAACCCCTCAGGCTTCACCCTCGGGGTTTATGTAGCATCCCACACCTTGGGTGTACATTAAATTCTTATATTACATACTTACCCATCCTTTATTATATATTTATTAGGGAAGGGGTACCAAGTCCTGGAAAGATGCAATGGGAGTTGATCAAATACTGTAAACAAGCATGTTTTGACAAGCAAAAACATGAAATCATGAGTTGAAACTGGAGGGGTGAAGGTTTAAGAGGGATGTGAGTAAATTCTATTTTATGGAAAGGGTGGTGAAGCTGTAGAACAGTCTGCCAGTGGAGGTGGTGGGCACCAAGTCCATAAATGGTTTCAGGCATGGCTGAGATGGAGTGAAGGGCTTGGTGGTTGCTCAGGTCAGCAACATTAAGGAGGAGAGCAGGGGGTGCTCTGTTTGGGTAAAAGCTCCTGGGGCAGAAAGGGAAATCTGGACAGACTAGATGGAACTTTGATCTTTTACTGCTGTCATTGTTGTGTAATAGTATTTGCACTAAGCAAGGGAGAAAACATCAAGGGGAGCACGTGTGGAGCAATATACTACTCATAGAGTGGTAACACCATGATAGGTACATACTGTATGAAGTTACTGTATTATGGTGGTATCCAACTGTATACCAATGTTGAATAAGCCTCAATATGGGATTTTATTTATTTTTGTTTTATTTTTAATATCCCAGACATTGTCTACACAGTAATAACACACAGTCAATAATACTGCTTATAGTTTGAGACCTTTTTTTAACCACTTTATTCATTTTGGGGAAAATCACTTGTAACATGGTTGCAATTCTGTTCCGCTATCTAACTTTTGGTTTACCTATGCATGCCTTTTACAAGAAAGTACTGTATGAATGCCAGTGCACAATATTATCCTTAGGATAGGTTGTGGAGTGCATTTCAATAGATGTAAAAATTGTGACACTGCACTATATGTCAAGTAAGAATGGTGTCTCTGATTGTAAGCATTTGTCCCTGATTTTACTGGGCAGTGTCCCTCATTTTGGCCCTGGCAGGGTGAGATGTATGCATTCTGGGGTAGCTAGATGTTGCAATTGACAGCGCTATGATTTCTTTGCAATCCCCTATGATGCCCCCTTGCAACCCCTGGAAACCCCTAAAACATTAGTTGCCTAGCATAAACCAGTCCTTCAGAAAAGATAAATCATTGCCCCGCCAACACACACACATTTGGGAGTGATAAAGTAATTTGAAACTGCTCTGGCATTTCCTCTAAACCCTTGAGGTCACTTAAAGCAGGCATGACATGAATGGCTAACAAACTGAAACTAATGACCTTGTTATCTCACAAGTCCTGTTATGCACAAATTAAGATTGAAATACATGTACTGTAATTGTGACCATTATTTGGTAACTTGGTAAGTCATAGACAGAAGAAGGCATGAGCCCATCTGGACTTTCTCCCACACAGCATGGCATATTTGTACACTAATAGCCCAAATATTTGTATAATTCTTTTTTATACATTTTGTGTTTTTTTGATATTTACCAAATATTGGGGTAATTTCTTACATAGTTTTGGTACTCTAACCATAAAATAATTTCCCTCTTCTTTGTCTTAACTTTTTGCACTGTAAATTGCCTGTTATGAGATCTTAATTCCAAAGGCCTCATTATAGGCATTACATTACATCCCCTTCTAAGGTCATCAATATTTCTTATATTGAAAAATTGCAGGAAGTCACCTTACACTTAAGGGCATAAGATTTAATTCTTAAAGTTTCAAATTGTAGGGGTGATTTTTGAGTCTTGGAACTAGTTTTGTTACCCTTCATTGGACTCCCTCAAGTAATCTTGCATCCTGCTTTTTGTTTGGTGCCTGAAAGGTACAGGCATAATCCAAATGAGGTCAGACATAGTTCCTATAAAGATTCATGATACATTGTTCATCCCTTGAAACAAAGGCTTTTTTGATTATGCCAATATATTTGTTAGCCATTTGTGTGGACTTACATATTTGGGCCTCCATAGATAGTGAGTTATCAATAACTCCCAGATCTTTTTCAGTCATCACAACTTTTAATGGATGATTATTAATGAAATATGTTTTAAGGTTGTTTTTTTCGACCAAGGTATAATACAGTACATTTGTTTAATTCCATTTTATTTTCTACAGTCCAAAGTTCTAAATGGTTATGGTCATATTGAATCGACATACATGTATTGTCAGTATCCACTTCCCCTGTTATTTTAGAATCATCTACAAATTTAATAATTTTATTTGTTATTCCTATATGAAGATCATGTATAAAACAGATGAATAGAAATGATCTGAGGACTCAGCCCTGGGGAACTCCACTTGTCACCGATCCCTCTAATGATATTATCCCTTTTAGTCTGATCCTCTGGGTTCTATTTGACAGCCACAATTTTACCCATCTAATGAGATAGTTGCTGAATCCCATGTCTACTAATTATCTTAGGAGACTAGAGTGTGGGACTTTATCAAAAGCCTTTTTGAAATCTAACAATATTATATCACATGGCTTGCCAGCATCTAACCTTGCACTTACTGATTCATAAAACGTAATTATGTTTGTTGTACAAGATGTTCCTTTAACAAAACCATGCTGTGTAGAATTGACCATACCCTTATTTGAACTTTTGACCTCAAACATAGATTTGATAAATTTTTCTAGAACTTTCCCTGGAACTGAAGTGAGACTAATTGGTCTGTAGTGCTCTGCAGCAGTTTTTCTATCTTTCTTGAAGGTAGGAGTTATAGCAACCTGCATCCACTCCCTTGGCACCTCTCCAGTAGTAAGTGATTTGTTAAAAATTAATTGCAGCGGAACTCCTGATAAACATCTAATTTGCTTCCATCATGTCCCCTGTGAGTGCCCTTGTACTGAGAGGCATGCTACTGCTCACCTTTTTAACTTTCTCAGGCCTTTTTACTCCAACTCCCCCAGCATCAGCCCTGCCAGTAATGCAGGACAATGCCTGGTATGCCTATAGCACTATTATCTTATCCCATAGGAACAACTTCCACATCCCTCCCCTGTGTGGGTGGCATACACACTCAAGGGGTGGATGGTTCAATAGCCTGGTTAGCTGCCCCCTCTGGCCTTCTTACCTGGGATTTTCAGCATCCAGGAAAAATATCCCATTAACCAATACCAGGCAAGGCAAACTAAACACTACAATAAGCAACTAAAAGAATACATATGTCGCTTAGCACTTCTACTATTACTGCTCTCAGGCAATATCCACCCCAACCCAAGCCCACCCCAATCATTCTCTGTCCACCAGAGAAAGACAGGACAACTAACTTTCACCTCAATCAGCATATGCAGCCTCCTCCCTATAATGGACATCTTGAATGCACAGATTTTGCATCACAATCCGGATATACTACCAATAGTTGAGACTTGGCTCTCCTCAAATGTAGCCGACACCACAGTGTCAATTCCTGGATACAACGTGTACAGACTGGATTGTCTAACCAAGCATTGGGGGGCATGTAATATACCTTAGGGACAACCTTCGGGGCCTAGTCCTGCCACTGCCTAGCACTGGGGCACACATGTAAGCTCTCACAGTAAAAGTGCTCCTCAGAGCACATAATAAAACCCTTACTGTCCTTACACTCTACCTCCTGCCTGGACAAAATGCCACTGGTTTGGACTTATTCTTAGAGTGCCTAGGTAGTCTAAATATTAACTCAGAAACCATACTGCAGGGGGATTTCAACATCAGTTGGCTCTCCCCTGCCACAAGCACATACAAGGATGCAGTGTCAGCTGTTCACCTCTCACAGCCAGTTGATGCACCCACCAGGATAAACTACAAGACTGGGACATCTACTCTACTTGACTGGGTACTATCGAACCACCCTGAGCATATTTCTAATATAGCTGTACTCCCCAATGTCTGTAGTGACCACTCTCCTGACTTTTCCAATAGTCTAATCATTACTCTAAACCCCTGCTAGAACTGTTATTAACAGGGTCCTTAGACATGGCCATCTTGATCTACTAAAAGCAGAACTCCACCACTAGGACTGGTCCTTGGTCTACTTCTCCTGCATGGCTGACTCCGATCTCGACCAGTTTATTCACCAATTCAACGCAGTGTGCTATTGACATGCTGCAATCAAAAAGCAAAAGATCTAAGGCCACAGTAACCTTTGGTTCTCTCCCAAACTCCATGAGCATATGAAGTAAAGGGACCACCTGTGACATTGTGCCAGAGCCAGGGGTAAGCAGGTTGACATCCAGGTTTACAAAGTAGCCCATAATGACTGCACTAGGTCCATATGTGCTGCAAAAAAACACAGTACTATAAGAATGCCCTTACAAGATCTTGAACTGATGGACAGAAATTCTTGTCTAACCTGAAAGAAATCACTGGGAAAGATAATAAGGCAGCACCCACAATGCTCTACATCAATGGTGAACCCACACTGGATTCGTATACCATAGCAAATACTTTTAACAAAGCGTTTTTAGACCTGAGTGGTGTTCTACCCCTGATTTCTTCCTCCACTTTTTTGATTTCTTACTCCACTTTAGTAAGGCCTTTGACTCGGTTCCACACAGAAGGCTGGTAAAGAAGCTTGGCTACACGGGTTGGTCCAGAAGTAGTCAGATGGGTACAAAACTGGTTACAAGACATAACCCAGAGGGTGCAGTTTAATGGAATACAATTGATGGAAGACAGGGTGACCAGTGGGGTGCCCCAGGGCTCAGTGCTGTGGCCTCTGCTCTTCAATGATTTTAAAGCAGATATCACTGATGGACTGAGAGGGAAGGCGTGTATATTTGCAGATGACACCAAGACATGTAACAGGGTGGACACCTCAGAAGGAGTGAGCAAGATGAAAGCTGACCTCAAGAAACTGGCAGAATGGTTTGGAGTGTGGCAGCTGAGATTTAATGCCAAAAAATGCAAGATCATGCACATAGGAAATAAAAATCCAAGAAAGAAGTATTATCCAGGAGGCAAAAGTCTGGTGGCCTCAAACCAGGAACGAGATCTGGGATTCCTAATCTCAGATGACTTGAAGGTTAGTAAGCAGTGTGAGAAGGCAACATTGAAGGCCAACAGAATGCTGGTCTGCTCTGGGAGTGGAATCATGAGCAGGAGGAGAGAGGTGGTACTTCCACTGTATAGATCACTGGTCAGGCCTCACCTGGAATACGGAGTCCAATTCTGGAGTTCTCACCTCAGGAAGGACGTTGACAGGATGGAAACATTACAGAGAAAGGCAACAACAGTGATTCAGGGTCTGCAGTACATGTCCTACAAGAAAATACTTGGGGAACTGAATATGTATTCCCTGGAGCAGAGAAGAGAAAGAGAGAGAGCAATAGAGAGAGAGAAGGGGGGACATGATTGAAACATTCAAGTACATAAAAGGCATTAACAAGGTACAGGCACAGGAACTTTTTCACTTCAAGAAGGGCTCCAGGACCAGTGAACATGACCTCAGGCTGCAAGGAGAGAGGTTATCTACCAACACTGGTAAGTTTTTTTTCACAGAAAGAGTGGTGGATGCCTGGAACGGCCTGCCCTAAGAGGCTGTGTGGGTCAACACTGTGGGGGGATTCAAGAATGCATGGGCTAGACACAAGGGAGCCCTGACTACAAAGGGCAACTAGAGTGTCAAAATAGGTCTAAAACAAATGGGCAGACTAGATGGACCAAGTGGTCTCCTACTGCCATCAACATCTATGCTTCTATTTTTCCACCCCAACCAAGGGCACAGTGCCAGGTCAGAAGACTAGCCACCCACTCAACCATCATTTCATTCTAGAGCCATCACAATGCGTGAAGCTAGGAAATACTTCCTGAAGGTTCATGGGAAGTCCAGACATAGTGGCGACTCCCTTGACCTTAAATTTGTGGTGTTAACCTTGGATGAGATACTAGGCCCTCTAAGTCACATCAACAATTCCTTTCTGCAACTGTCACAATTCCTGCATAAATGGAAATCCACATTAGTCACACTGATCTTTAAGAGTGGGGATCGTACCTCTCAAGGTAATTTTAGACCTATTTCAATCCTCCCGCTGTTATCAAAAGCACTTGAAAGAATAGTTGCTGATCAACTAGTTGAGTACTTAGAAAAGTATCAGATTCAATGCCCTCAGCAACACGGCTTCCACAAAGGTCATAGCACCACCACTGCATTACTAGAGTTTACTGGTTACATTTACAATGCATTGGATCATGGTGCCCTTGCTGGTGCTGCTTTCATTGATTTAATGAAAGCATTTGACACTGTTAATCACGTCCTTCTTATCGAACAACTCGCATCCATTGGCCTCTCAAGTGATACTGTTGCTTGGTTCAAGAGTTATCTTTCTAATCATTCACAACAAGTGAAGATTGACAACATCCTATCTGAAAGCAGACCTGTGTGCTCTGGTGTTTCTCAAGGCTCAATTTTGGGACCATTATTATTTAGCATATTCCTTAATCAGCTCCCATACTCCTGTCAGTGTCAAATTCTGCTTTATGCTGATGATTCAGTCCTGTTCACGAGTGACCCTGACCCTAAGCAACTGGAGTGAAAGCTACAAGAAAGCTTTTCGGATGCAGAACAGTGGTTCAGTGAGCAAAAACTCATCTTGAACTGCAAGAAAACAAAAATAATGTCGTTCTGTAGCACCCAGAACAGGTATTGTACATACCCCCTCAACATCACTAATGTGGCTGGTACCCCATTGGAACTAGTCCAACACTTTAAATACTTAGGGATAACGATGGACAGCACCATGTCTTACTCTCAGCACACTGATAATACTGCAAAGGCAGTTAACAGGTGCATTGGTATGCTTCATAGACACAAGCATAGTCTCTCCCCTGAGGCTCTTTGTCTGGACATCCATAGTTCAATGATCTCGCTTATTGACTATGAACTGGTAATCTATGGTTCAGCAATGACCACAGCCCTTCACCATATCATAGTAGCATTAAACAAAGCAAGCCACTTGGCTACCAGTACACCAAGGCTAACACACACCTGTGATTAGTACAAACAGGCAAACTGGCTCCAGTTCGATGGCAGACTTAGTTACCAAACCTGTCTAGTGGTCAAAAAGATTAGACAAGGCCTGGTTCCCAGTGGTGTTCAGAAGCTCCTCACCCCTTATGAACATAGTCGCTGCACCAGAAGCACTGACAGCATGGTTTTCAAAGTTCCTCGCTGTCGCATCTCTCTAGGTCAGAGGACCTTTGCTCACCATGCTCCTTACTGGCTGAACTGTCTACCTTAGTACATCTCCTTTGTAACTTCATTAGGCCCATTTAGACAAAAACTTAGGAAACATCTTGTTTCAAAGGCCTGCTGTCACTGCTCTCACTAACTCTAAATGGTTCTCAACAGTGGCTTTCCTTCCTACTCTACCCTGGGGCATCCATCTTACAGCCCTCTACCTAGCAAAATTTTGCATGATTCCCTGTAGATAAATTAAAACTGCCAGAAACTCCCTTGGATTTCCTTACCTCCTCCAATATACCACCCACCTGTTTCTCCACAATCATGATATTTCTCCCCCCACCCTTTCTTTCCTCCCTAGTCCACCCCTTACTACACCCTTCTAATTTCCCTCCCTACTTAACAGTCACTGTGACAATTTCAGAGATAGTCTAACTCCCCTGACCCACTATTGATGAGGCCCCTTGGGCTGAAGTATCTCTCACCCTGCACACACATACCTTTACTTTTCACCCTGTCCAATCTTTGAAATATTGGCATATATTGTACATTGCCTGCATTGCTTTTGTTCTTTCTCTTGTTTTGTAGTTCTATAATGTATAACATTGTATGTTAGTCCTTGAATTACCTGTTTTCCTGTAAAACCAACTGTTATCACTGTTTTGTTTTACCCCACAGGGAACCTATGTAATGAGCATGTTCTCAAAGGTGTTAATCCAAGATCACAATCAATAAAATAAATAAAAACATAGACAGAATGCAAGATTTTTGAGACGACTCAGAAGAATCTCATCCAGACCTGGTGATGATTGTGGTTTCAAGGTATAAGATGAATTTTAACTTCTTCTAGTGAGAAAATTTAAATATATTGATTGTTATTGCTGGTAGGAGAGTCAAAGTCATCTTTAGGATTAAACACAGTAAAAAAATAGTCATTGAATGTATTTGCCAGTTCAGCTGGGTCAGTTATTATTTTTCCATAATGTTTTATGTTTGCTTGCGTGCATGCGCAAGAAACGTGTTGTGGCAGCTTGCTGGAAAAGCAGGTTGTGGAGGTGTGGCAGTGCTGAGGCCAATGCCACCAATGCTTTGTGGGGCTTCTCTGTGTGTCACCAATGAAGGAGCATGCTGGCTATGACAGTAGTCTGCAAGTGTGTCACCAACCTGAAATGATTTTGCCGCTGCAATGAGAGAGTGCCCCCTCATTGCAGGGTGTGCCTTGCCTGGTGTAACATTTCAATAGACATGGTGACAGCTGTTGTCATCCGCCTCTCACAGTCCCCAGCAAGTTGACTTCAGGAGTGCCCAATCCCCCTGTTGGCATGCCCCCTCCCCAGTTTGTTTGCTGATGGGTGAGCCCAATTCCCATCGGCATATGTGCCCCTTTGCTGTGTTTTGTCTGCCGAGGGGGGTGCCTAATCCCCCTCTGCATCATCCCCCCAAAACATAGGCACACTTGCCGATGGGGGACCCAATCCCCTTTGGCTTCAGTGCCCTGTCCCCAATCTGCCGAGTGGGGTGCCCACTCCCCCTTGGCATCATCCCCCAAACACAGACACGCTTGCTGACGGGGTGCCTAATCCCCCTGTCAGCATGTTTAACTCCCCCATCACATTGGCATTTTCCTGCACCTGACCCACCTCCATTATGTGCCACACTGGGAGCCCACCCCAGTGTGGCTAACATGACGCCCCAAACTCTTACACCCGTTAAAAAGAAAATGGTCTTCGGTGAGGTTTTTATATATTTTTTTATAACCTGAAAGACAGAAAACGGTCCCTCGCCATCAGGTCCCTTCCCAAACCAGCACCAACCCTCTGTGCACCCCACATCCCCCCACTCCCCTCACCCCATACTTACCTCTGGAGTCTGGCACGATGATCTTCGGTGGAGTGTGGACACGTCAGCACTCTTCAAAGCTGATCACGAACTGAAGAAGTGCCAGTAAGCTGTATAATGGCATAAATGGGGGGGGGGGGGTGTTCAACTTAGGTCGATATCACAATTATTTTTGCAACTTTAGGCCCCAAATTTTCAACATGAGGTTCTTGGGACTCCACCTCATGAACTCAGTCACTGTCATGTCATTATTCGGTCTCAAAAGGTGATTTTGTGGTCACTGCATAGAATCACCTTCTGGGACTGCTAACAAAATGACAGTGTCACTGTTCATGAGGTGGGCTCCCAAAAAGCCTATGCTGCAAATTTGGTGAAAAAATTCCGAAAAATGACTGTGTTACAAGCGTACATTGCACAGTTCCCACACACACTCTTAACTTCGAGACTATTTAATGTTTTCAGTCCAGATTTTTAACATTGCCATTTTTCCACACCTCCTTATGAACAGTACAGCTGTCATTTTTCACATCCTGCCCAAAGTGTGTTTTCACACATGTGGCACACAATGACTCGGTCGGGACAGATTAAGAAAATCACAGTGACAGCATTCATAAGGAGAGGTCCCAAAAAGCCCATGTTGCAAATTTGGTGAACAAATTCCCAAAAATGACTGTGTTACCAGTGTGCTTTGTGCAGTTTCTATGCATGCTTGTAACTTCTCCAATTTTTTATATTTTTACTCCAGATTTTCAACATTATCATTTTTGCACACTTCCTTATGACGAGTACAGCTGTCATTTTTCACACCCTGCCTGAAACATGTTTTCGCACCAGTGGCACACAATGGGCGTGGTTGCTGTGTGAAATCAGTGTTTGGGACAGATTAAGAAAATCACAGTGCCACTGTTCATGAGCAGAGGTCCCAAAATGCCTATGTTGAAAATTTGGTGTAAAATAATCTCCAAAATAATTGCATTATGGGTGTGCATTGCACGGTTTCTATGCAAGCTTGTGATTTTTTTTTTATATTTTTCACTTCAGATTTTCGACATTACCATTGTTTCACACCTCCTTATGAACAGTACAGCTGTCATTTTTCACATCCTGCCTGAAATGTGTTTTCACGCCTGTGGCACCAAATGACGCAGCTGCTGTGCAAAATCACCTTTAGGCTAACAAACTGATAGTGTCACTGTTCATGTGGTAGGGTAACAAAAAGCCCATGTGGAAAACTTGGAGTGAAAATATCAAGAAATGCCCAGAGCATTAGGGTTTTGACCATAACACCCTACCCTGTAGGGACTAATAGGCATCAGGGTTGTGACTTGGGATTGTCAACAGTAATGCTCATGCTATTCCACCTCCACCCTGCAGCCTGTGACAGGCATCGAGGTGTGCCTTGGACTCTTTGGCCCCAAAGTTCACCCCATTCTCCTATACTGCACCCATTGCAGCATATTTCCTTATGGAGTGGGGTGAGTGTAAAGCCTGAACACCCCAAGGCACACCTTGACACTTGTGTCTGCAGGGTAGGGTGAGGTGAAATGATGTGAGTGTTATGGGTGACAACCCAAAGGCACACCCCAATGCCTGTCCATCTCTGCAGCGTGGGGGGTGGGGCTAGCATCAGTTCAATACTTCACTGTAATTCCTATTCTGCATTTGTCTGACTCCTGCACTTCCAATGCTAATGCCAGCAAGCAAACATTCAGCATTGGCAAATGCTTGTTTTAATGATCCTATAGTATTTTTTCCTCTACTCAAGTTGTTAAAATGCACAAACAAGGTTCTCTGGTTCCCCTTAGTCACTGTTATTTTAAACTCTCTATTGTGTTTTTCTTTTTTTATCAGTTGCTTAGTTTTCCTTAATTCATCCTTATATTTCGAATAGGATACTGCATTCAAACTTTTTTTTACAGTTGGCATAAGCCCTTGCTTTTGTTAGATATCTGCCTCTTTAACTTATTTGTCATCCATAGCGGTACAGATCCTTTATTGATGCAAATACTTAATTTGGCATGTACCAATCATCTGTTGTTTTAATAATTGCTTTTAGAGTATCCCAACATTCATCGACTGATTTATAAATCATGTTACTTTCCCATGTTAGTGTATTTAACACCTCATAGATTTTAGTGTAGTTTTTTTATTATAATCCTTACTTAAAATGTTATTTTGGTTTATGTGCTACTTCCCTCTGTAAGTAAAAAATTCTGTGTTGTGATCACAGATATACTATGATATCCTTAAACTCAGTATGCCGATGCGCAGCAAACTGAGTAAAATGGCTAGAAATCCACAGCCCTGAATGGATCATATGCCCAACAGCAAAAATTTTGAGCATTATGAGAAAACTAAGTGTAAAATGGGGGGGGGCTCTGCCCCCCACATCACCCACAAATAAACTAACTCCCAGGGGGAATGGACCCCAGAGTAAAAAAATATTGGTTATGGGGTGTGAGTTTCATAAAAGGATGTGACCTGGACCAGAACCCGGATCTAAGGGAGTGCACTGGCAGAGCTGCTGGTGACTTAGCCCTGTACACCACTGGAGCAGATCGCCCAACTCTCCAAAACAACTGTCCCTTGCGTACATCAGCAGGGGTAAGGTAGCAACCTGACACATCCACTACCTTACCCCTGTCAAATTCCAATGGAGATTTCATCCCTAGGAAGCTCACTATTGGGACACTACACCTATCGGGCAATAGTGCCTGGGCAGGTGTGTGTCGGGATGGTGAGCCACAGGAATACATAGGGTACCATGATCACTGCTTCCAAGTGGTTCTTTGATACTTATTTCAGATATTTAATTGCTTAAATTAATAAGGAAAAGGTCCAAGATGTTCTTGCCCCTAGTTGGAATGTTTACAATTTGGTCAAGACCTGCAGTTGCTGTTGAATCCAAGAACACTTGTTCTTGAGCTGTATTACCAGACAGTGACTCCCAGTTAATACTAGAATAATTAAAATCCCCCATGATGATAGCATCATTATGTTCTGCTGCTGTTACAATTTCCATATTTAATTGGTTGTGATATTCTGGACTGCTAGCAGGAGGGCTATAACAGATACCAATGAGAAACATTTTTTAATTTTGATCTGAAATCTAAATCCATAATGATCCTGTGATTTTATTTGGATCACTATTCACTGTAATATCTTGTCCTTCGTACATCTGTTTAATGTATAAACAGACCTTTTTTGTTTATTTTGTTTTTATAAAACAGATTGAACCCATCTATCTCTCTAGACCACATATTAGTTTCATTCCACCATGTCTCCATAATTCCTATAATATCTATGATGCCTCTTTGCAGAAGTAATTCTAATTCGGCTTTCTTAATGATATTTAAGCTATGTGCATTTATAAGTAAGATATTATAGTCAGATGTTCTCTGGATATGTTGTTAGAAATAACTTTGGTCCCCTGGCCCCCCTGGTGTTAGTTTAAAGTTTTGTCTATGAAATTTGAAATTATATCCCATCAAAACTTAAAAACTGTCAGAGTGAAAGAAAAAAATGCCAACCACTGCAGGATAGCATAGTTACATATGACAGCCTTGATCTCCTGCAGTGATAACAGCACTTCATTCTGTGTTGATCTGAGAAATCTGAACCTCATTCCTCCCTGGGAAACACTGACTAATAGAGAAAAATTACTATAGTCAGCAGACTGCTGAGTGGAGGGATTGCTATAAAACTTCAATTAAATGAAGTCCATTAGGTATCAGGTGAGTTCCTTATTTCTACTGTCCTATCAAAATGTCTGCAGAGCTCTGCCCTGCAGCCATAAAAACAAGGAAGCCTCGGCAACCTGGTTGAACTCCTGCCTCTTCACTTATCCTCCTGGCCTTTCTGCTCCACTGATGTGGGCCTCCTTGGCATTCCCAGTGGAAGGTTGAAATCTTTGAGAGACTGGACATTTGAGGTAGCTGCCCCTGTGATTTGGAATTGTCTCTCATGAGTCCTGAGAGAGGCACCACAGATGGAGGCCTTTAAAAGGAGTCTTAAATTACACCTTTTTAAAGAAGCTTTCAGAACTCCTTGAATATCTTTCTTTTCCAAGAATTCCCTATTTGTAAATTTCCTACTACTGATGCTTATTTATTTGGATGTATTAAGGGGAAATGAACTATTTCAAATAAAACTACTACTGCTACTAAAAACTACAAGGGATACAATTTACAGTACAGTATTTACAAAAAAACAGTATACCACCAAAAAATTTGAAAGGAATTCACAAAACACTTACCCCAGAAACAATTGCCAGACCACTCTTTAAATGTCTCTTTCTGCTTACACAAGTAAGCCACATACAGCAGTACTGTAAATTGGTTTATCTTCTTAAACATACGATGGAAAACTGTACAACATTGTCAGAGGGGCAATCACAAAAGAGAGAGGTGGGTGGGGGATTGCTACAGCAACTAACCCATTTACCCTTACATTCCTGTCTACCTGTGGACTATCTGCTACAAAGTGACTGCACTGCTTGTGGAATAATTGTTTGTGTTTTCAGTGGAATTTGCCTGTAAATGGAATTTTTTAACAAACTACAGAATTGCTATAGTAACATGTGACCACATTTCTAAAAATAAACTTACATATAAGATGGGCAGTAGGGAGTAGTCAAGAAAGAGAGGGTTGCTGTAGTAAATTTACTTGACCTTTTCATTCCTCTTAAAGAAGGACAACCATGTGTCTGCAGTGATGGAGGTATCCTGTTTTGTGGAATTTTCCCATGAACTACAATATTTTAATATGAACTGTGAAATTGAATTTTTACTTTTTTTTCTTTTCAACAAGACCTGTCAGGAGACCCACCTTCTTGGAGTACTGCAAGCAGTTTCAATCTCTTTTGTACAAAAATGACATTAAGGCAGTTGAGATTGTGCATCACAGGGCCACTTAAATGATCCACAGCTTGGTGGGGGACAAAAGCTTAGAGGAGAGACATATGGCCCTTAGCATGTTCACCCTGGAGAAAAGGAGGATGAGAAGAAAGGATCTCCGTCTTCTTCATTCTCAAGGGTATCAAGATAAAACACTCAGAGATATCGGATCTGCTGTCCTCCAGCAAGACTTGGTGAGAGGGTCCTACCCCTGAAGGTCATGGTTGGAAAAATTGGAGGTAACCAAGGTAGTTACTCCCAGTGGGTGTTGAACCTATGTAGCATCCTATCACCAGAGACACAGGACTTAACAACTGTACAGTAACTATGCATAGCTACTGTATTTGTATTCCATCAATAACATACCCTCCCTTCTTAGGATTATTTCACACCACAATATACTGTATGAAAAAAACAACTCTGACCAGAGCCGATAGGGCTGCAAGTGTAGAATTTGGGGTACAAATATTGAAATTTATCGAAGTTAGGAGCCTGTGTTTGCAAAATGTAACCTAGGCTCATAAATTTGTTGTTTTGTAATATGTTATATCAAATTTTCAACATAGCCTTGTTATGCCCTGCTTCAGGAAGAAGGACAGAGAAAATGTTCAACTCCTGCCCTAAAGGTAGTTTCACAAATGGACTGCAAAATCAACTTTCAGGATGCACAAACACATTTTAGACAGGAGTTGAGAAATGATAGCTATCTCAATCATGAGGTGCTGTGATGAAATGGCTATGTTGAAAATGTGGGGTAAAAATATTGAATAATACCAAAGTTACAAGCCTCCGTTTCATGAACAAGGATGAAGAAAATGTTCAACTCCTGCCCAAAAGACGATTTTGTGCAGTGACTATGAAATCACCTTTGGAGATGTAATGAAACAGTTTGCTCAGTATTTGAAAAATGACAGCTGTCACATTCATGAGGTATCTTAAAGATAAGGCTATGTTATGAATTTAGTAAAAAATTGAAAATTACCAAAGTCACGACCCTGTATTCACAAAATTCAATGTAGGCTCATAACATTGTTTTTTTTTTTATATTTTATACCAAATTTTCAACTTTGCCTTCTTATGACCCCACGTCATGAACAAGGACAGAGAACATTTTCAACTCCTCCCCAAAAGGTGATTTTGTACAGGGACTGCAACATCACCTTTTGGGGTGTAAAAAAAATTTTGGCCAGGATTTGAAAAATGGCAGCTGTCACACTCATAAGCTGCTGTAAAGATATGGCTGTGTTCTGAATTTGGGGAAAAATATGGAAAATTACCAAAGTTATGAGCCTGCATTCACAAAATTCTATGTAGGCTCATATCTTTGTTTTTTTAAATATTTTTATGCCAAATTTTCAACATAGTCTTATTATGACCCCACCTCATAAACAAGGGCAGAGAAAATTGTCAACTCTTGCCCAAAAGGTGATTTTGTGCAGGGACAGCAAAATCATCTTTCAGGACAGATTTGCCTAATGACATTGCAATTGGTCATGAGGAGGGGTCCCAAGGAAGGCATGTTGAAACTTTGGGACAAAAGTATGCAAAAATGGCCAAGTTATGCCACTAAGTTTAAAACCCCATTGAAATACATTGAACCGCATGCCTGTTTCTTCAGTTCAAGGTTCAGCTGTGAAGAGTGAAGATGTGTCTGCAGTCCAGAGAGGATTATGACACTGGACTCCTGATGGGTAAGTTTGGGCTTGGTGGGGTGCAGGGTGCTGGGAGTTGAGTGGGAGGGTCGGGTGTGCAGACAAAGTAACGGCCACAAAAGACATTGATGGAAGGTTTCTTTTTACAGATTTAAGAAAAAAAAAAGAACCCAGGATTCCAGATCATGACACTGGGGGACTGAGCACCCCCAGTGCCCATGTTATATTTCTGTGGGGGGAAGGGTAGAGATGTGGATGCTGAGAGGTAGGATCGGGTAGGCAGGAAGGGAAAAAGATTTTATATATATATATATATATATATATATATGGGTAGCACAGTAGTGCTACCATAGTTAAGGCTGAGTACCCATTTAGGTTAAATGGTGAAACTTTGCACCTTAATAAATTGGCCACTGTTCAATGGATTTGCCTGAAATTTGGGATCTGCCAACTTTCGTACCAGTAGGATATACGGCTGCAGAGTTATTAAGCAACATTCCAGCATACAATTATGTCTTTTTGCACATTCTTTGCTTGCACCTACAGGTCGCACGGTTCATGTGACCAGTCTAAAAACCTTAGGGAATGTGCGGCCAGGGTTCCTGATGTGCCTTTTGAAGATTTCGTGAAAAAATATTGAACTGTTCAAAAGTTATTCAAAAAACAAGTTTCCCATTATAGTCAATGGGAAACGTTAAAAAAAAGTTTGACAGTGTCGCAAATGCACTTTTTAGTGTCGCAAATGACCCTAGTAGTGTTGTAAATCTGCCATTTTGTTTTCTGTTACTGATCACAGAAATGTTTGGCATTTAAAATTGGGACCATCTAGGGACATAATTCTTTTTGTGTTTGCCTAGTCGAGCCCTGAGGATGCTAGCCATGTCTTTATTTTGAGGCTAAACACCCCAGAAATATGTTTTTCAAATTTTTGGTTAAAGTAGTGTCACAAAGTAGTGTCGCATTTGTGACATTGTAGCAAATTTTTGTGAAAGGTATTGCAAATCACACTACTTTTCAACACTATGACCAAAATGACAGGAATTGTTTGCCACCCTGCTGCAAAAGAACAGTTTAGTCTTTTGGGCTGAAATTTGGAAGGAAGAAAGCCAACATCCAACAGATGTGCCTTTTCATGGTTTGGCTAAAAAATATTACAGAGCAGCAAAGTTATGGCACTCCAAACTTCACATTTTTCCCGTAGGATAACATTACGGCATCCACCACACCTTTTGGGGCCCGTAACTTGGAAATGGTGCGAGATACGGACTTTTCGTCAGAAAAATGCTTAGCCCCTCAGTTGGGGACTATGCATAAAACTAGCCAGGAAAGTCATAATTCATACAAAATTTTTTTTTTTTTTTCTACGTCGTACAGTTTCTGAGATATAAGCAATTTAGTATTCCAACTCCTCATTTTCTGCTCCAAGCCCCATTATTATGCATACATTCTTTGTACTCACTGTGTTTCTCTATGTAGCTGTTGGGGAAAACCAGGGTGTGTGCTTAAATTACTGTTACCCTTACTGTTTCCGCTTGTGGTTCCATACCCTTTTGTGTTACCGATCTCGCGTATGCCACCGTGTGCGTTACCCTTTGCATTTTCATTTGCACTTGCATTTGGATTACTGTTACCATTTGTGTCTACAGTACTGTTTCTGTTTGTGTTTCGCGTTGTGTCACCATGCAGACTACCATTTGCGTTTGCAGCTGCCCTTCCCTTTGCATTTGTGTTTGCTATTGTCTGTTGTTTTGTGTCATTGTTGCTACCGTTACCATTTACGTTTCCAATTGTGTTCCTGTGCCCGTGCACATTACAGTTTGCATTTCCATACACGCTTGCATTTGCTTTTCTGTTTCCTTTGGTGTTATTGTTGCTGTTACCATTACCATTTGCTTTTCCAATTGCAGTACCGTGATCGTGCACATTACGGTTTGTGTTTCCATATGCGCTTGCATTTGCCTTTCCATTTCTGTTTCCTTTGGTGTTATTTTTGCTGTTTCCATTACCATTTGCATTTACAGTTGCCGTACCGTGACCGTGCGTGTTAGGGTTTGTGTTTCCATACGCGCTTGCGTTTGCCTTTCTGTTTCTGTTCCTTTTGGCATTATTGTCACTGTAACAGTTAACACTTGAATTTACTATAGCGGTACTGTGACCGTATGCATTAACACTTGCGTTTCTGTGTGCGCTTTCATCTCTGTTTGCATCACTGTTCACTTTGGCAGCACTTTGCGCTTGCGTTTCTATTAACGTTGGCATTACCATTTCTGTTTGCATCACCATGTGCGCAACTGTTAGCGCTTGCAGTTGCATTGCAGTTTCCATTACTATGTCACATGACATCAAGTGATAGGAGGGTGGGGCCCGAAGGGTCCGCACTCCCACCACTGCATTCTATTCACTATTTATAGTCATCATTCTCAAAAAGAAGGGAAATTCATGGCAAAAAAAAAATCAGTTTAATGCATCATTTAGGGTTGTTCCACAGTGACAAAAGCGAGGAAATTCGGTGTTAGGGTTGAAAGGGCCCCTTGCACACCCCGAGCCTGCCCCCTAACTGGCATTGGGGTGTGCACTGGGGTTGTCGGTCCTAACTGTCACTCCATTCTCCTATACCTCAGCTTGTTTACACATGTGATGGGTTGAGAGTTAGGGCCGACAACCTCAACACGCACCCCGATGCCAGTTAGGGGGGTGGGCTGGGGGGTGCAAGGGAGGCTTTCAACCCTAACACTGAATTTCCTAGCTTTTGTCGCTGAGGAACAACCCTAACTCATGCATTAAATGGAGTTTTTTTGCCATGAATTATATATACAGATGTGTCAAGCCAGGATGAAGTGCAGAAATGCTGCCGAATATCACAGAATGCTGCAATTTACTGCAGGAGCCTATGCAAGTCAATGACAATTTATCCCTTTTGTCATGCAGGATTTTGTGACATGTCATCACTGAAAGTTAGTGCATTTCATCATGGCTGACACATCGGTATATTGCAGTGGCATGGTAGAACCACTATAGTTAGGGTTGAGTAAGCACTTAAATGTTAAACCTCAAATTTTGCACCTTAATAACTTTCCCACTATACAACAGATTTGCCTGAAATTTTGCATGTGTGGTCTGGTATCATAGATATCTGGATGTGGCAAGTTGCATTATGGTAGGATGTATGGTTGTGGATCTGCAGATTGCTAAAAAAATGCAAAAGAAACAGACTTTTTGCACGTTTCTTTGCTCGTGCCCACAGCCCACACAGTTTGTCCGTTCAGTCCAAAAACATCAGGGAAGATGCAGCCTTGATCACCAATGTGCCTTTTAAAGATGTGGTGAAAAAATATGAAACCGTTCAAAAGTTATTCAAAAAACAAATGTCCCATTATAGTCAATGGGAAAAGTTAGCTAAAATCACAAAACTTTCGCAAATGGCCTTTTTTACTTTCACAAATGGCCCTTTTACTTTTGTGATTTGGCCATCTTGTTTTCAATTAGTGACACAGAAAAATGTCTGACGTTTAAAACTGGGACACTCTATTTAAATACTAATTGTTGTGTTTACCTAGTCGGGTCCTCAGGATGCTAGCCATATCTTTTTTGTACTGCAGGCCTGGTTTGCCTCCTCAGGTCTTGTCCTAAATACAAAGAAGACCCAAACCATGTTAATTGGTTTAAATACAATTAAGAAAGGTTCACAAAATGGCAAATTACAAATAAAAACAGCAAATGGAAACTGTTTAACCCAGGTTTTGGTATACAAGTGTCAGTGTCAGTGGCTCAGTAGGTAGCATACTAGCCTCTGAGGCCAGGAGATCAGAGGTCTATGGGTTCAGTTCCCACAACTGGCACTTGGGTTAATATCCCAGTACTGACACTGTAATGCAGCATGAGAGGGGTGCTGCATTTCTGAAGTGCTGTCTTTTGGATGAGACGTTAAACCGAGGTCCCATCTGCCTGGATTGGTGGTAGTTCAGGTGGATGTTAAAGATCCCAGGGCACTTATCGAAAAGAGTACGGGAATTTCCCTGGTGTCCTGGCCAGATTTCCCTCATTCACTAAAAATACCACCAACAGCTTAATCTGGTTCAAGGTCAGTTGGCATTCATCTGTATCCCCCTTCCCCGGGTCCTGCCTGAAAATAGGCAGGATTTGTCTAGTGCACTTACCCGGTCAACAAACGCTAAATAAATAAATAATAAAATAAGTACCTAGGAGTGCTTGTTGACCATAAGTTATCTTTTGAACAACATTTAAATATGGTAATAAAAAAAGTTCATTCAAGGATAGGTGTGCTTAGAAGAATAGTAAACTGCCTGGGTGTTAAGGACAGGCAGATTATAGCAAACCAGTTAATAATACCACTGATTGATTTTGGAAGTCATGTATATTTTAGTGCAAATAAAACATTGCTACATAAGCTTGATATATGTTATAATAGGTTAGCAAGGTGTGTATTGAGATGAAAAATTGATACCCATCATTGTTATATGTATACTAAGTTAAATTGGGTCTCTTTAGAGATCAGGAGACAGCAAACTTGGACAAACTTAGTTTATAAAATTGATAAGACCAGATATCCCACTGGTCTGGCAGAGAAGCTTATTAGTGCTACTCATCAGTTTAATTTACGTAAAGGTGGAGCAAAAGATTTGATAGTCCCCAAACATAAAAATAGATTTGTAACTTTGACTTTTCAGTACAGAGCTGCCATCACTTGGAATGAACTTTCATTAATGTTGAAAACTCAGGACATGACTATAGCTAAATTTAATTCTGCTATGAAGCAGGAAATATATTTTCATTGTGTATGTAATAGATGATCTGAATTGCTTGAAGATGTTTAAGTGACATGATGCAAAATTGTTTGTCTTGCATTATGTAATCTATTATATTGTTAAATGTGCAGTTTTTTATTGCCTGCTTTTATTATTATAACTTTGTACTGACATCAAAACAGGTGCATGCTGTAAAGAGGAGCATTGTGTCCCTAATGGAGTTTGAAGTTGCCTTCATAGCCTGTATAAATACATTTTATTACTACTACTACTACTACATATCTTTTTGAGGGGTTAAACACCCCAGAAATGCATTTTTAATTTTTTTTTGGAAAATGCTTTTGCAAAATACTTTTGCAAATGTGAAAGTTTTTTTTTTTTTTTTTTGAAATTTTCATGATTTGCGAAAGTAATTTGCAAAAGTAGTCCCAAAATAACTGCAAATCTTTGCCATCCTCCTGCAACAGAACGCTTGGGTCTTTTGGGCTGAAATTTGCAGGGTGGCAAGCCCTTGTCCCACAGATATGCATTTTAGTGGTTTGGTGCCAAAACATTACAGGGGTCCAAAGCTGCAGCATTCTGAAGTTCAGAAATGTTCCCATAGGATAACATTGTTGCGTCCGTGAAGCCTTTCAGGGCCCTTATCTTGAAAACGGTTTGAGATACGGACTTTTCATTGCAAAAATTCTTAGTCCCCCCTTACAGAAGTAGGCTAGAAAACCATAAATAACACGGAATTTTAATTTTTTTTCTACCTTGCATGATTACTGAGATATTTGGGATTTACTGTTCAGATTGCTCATTTCCATGTCTGTAGGCCAGTATTATGCCCTCAGAGTTAGCACTCACAGTGCCTTTCAGTGCCTGTGTCTCAGAAATGATGCAAGATATGGATTCAATTGACTTATATTATGAAAACTACTCACCCTCACGATTACAATGACACTTTAATTTTTTTCTACCTGCTACTTTTCCCGAGATATTGGCAAATTAATGTTACATGGGTTCTTTGCCCCATAGGTCTGCTGTATGGCTCTGTGCTTACATGTAAGTGGGAAAGCAGGGCCCTAAGGGCCTGCACTCCCATAAACACATATCATTATGCACAAATGTGCAGCTTGGTGGGCCCTACAAACCCACCAACACTTATCATTTACTATTCATATTACACTTTATCAAACAGAAGGGAAATTAATTGTACAAAACTCCATTAATGAATCGGTTAGGGTTGTTTCCACAGTGACAAAAGTGTGGAAATGTGGTGTTAGAGTTACCACCCCACCACTCCACCCCCACGTCCCATCCTCCAACCCCTAACTCTGCATTCCCCCCACACACACACATGCAAGACTCATGCAAGATTGTAAGACACTATACCAGTCAGTCACATCTGTGAGCTCAATAATCATGACACTGTACTCCTTTCACATAACACTATGTAATGAAAAATAAATACAGTATGCTCAACTATATACTGCCAACACAGTATGATGACACATTATTGCTGGCATATCTTTTTCATAAAGTGAATCTTAGTCTGCACAAACATTCTAAATATCACTTTTTATATGTCATAATTCAACAATTGGCTCACTGCAGGTATCTCTGCCACCACATAGGCATGTGGTAGCAGGACAGACCCAGCTGACACATACATAATACTTTTCACATACTGCTCAGGTATGAAAGTAGCACCATCCCATGTAGTAATACTGCTGAGTTAACTGGAAATACTCATTAGCAGCATGTTATGGTTAGCTTTGGAAGTTACAGCTGTTGCTGTCACATGTTGCTTGTAAACTATACTACAAAACATTACTTATTATTATTACCATTTGTTATTAGGACTGACTCACTCTATCAGAAAAAAATATGCAAACATCCATTGACTGTTGCTATGGTTATCCGAACTCTTATTTCCAATACAGCTATCTATAGATAATATACTGTGTGTTTCATAATTTCTTAATTGAAATATAGGCATCTGCTTAAATCTTGTTATTGATGTTTGTAACAGAAAATGCTTACTGTGGGCCATCTCCCATGGTTGGCCAGCATGTGTGTGTACCCATAAGGCCCTCTGATGGCAGCAGAACTCATACAGTTACTGGACCATGATGATGGATGTGTCTTGTACTGTTTGTATGTCTGTGTGTGGGGGGAGTGGGGGGCATAATGCAGAGTTAGGGGTTTGAGGATGGGGGTGGGGGTGGGGTGGTGGGTGGTAACCCTAACACCACATTCCACACCTTTTTTTGCTATGGAAACAACCCTAACTGATGCATCAACATAGTTTTTTGCAATGAATATATATATATATATATATATTTTTTTTTTACACAATTGTATAAAAAATAGGTTTAGCACGGCAGGTCACAGCAGAACACTGCACCATCTGCCATGATCAAGATGGCCAGCACAACCTGTTGCGCATGCAGGATCACTTGTGCATGTGCAATAGAGTGCAGTAGCCATCTTGGACACAGCAGACTGTGCCGTGTTTTGCAGTAGCCTCCAAGTAACATAATGCTCTGCAATTAGAGTTAATGGAGAGTGCAGAGTGCTTCACAGTCCATGGACGAGATGGTGAAGGAACTCTAAACTGACTCCAAATTGTTCTTCAGGTGGAATCTTCTGGTCAGTCCTCCCCTGGCAAGAGGTCTGCAGGGCTCTACCCATTGCGGCACTAATAAGTAACTTTAATGCAAACAAAAGGGGAGTGAATTAAAGACAAGGGGACAGAAAAAGGGAACACTGTTGAGTATCTTGAAGAGAGGGTAATGAAGGGAGAGGGGTGTCAGGGGAGAGCTACAGGGAGCAGCACAAGCAGAAGGTAGAAGAGGGGATGAACAAGGTATAGAAAGCCATGTGTGCCAAAACAAGGACTCTGGGAAATAAAATTCCAGACCTGGAGGCCATCATGGAGAAGGCTAGTCTGGATTTGGTGGCCATAACTGAGTAATGGTGCACTGACAATCATGACTGGGACATGGCCATACCAGGCTTCTCTCTGTTCAGGAAAGATAGTGAGAGGTGGAGGGGAGGAGGGGCTGTTCTATATGTGAGGGGGGGGGAATCAAGGCTATGGAAATACAGGGGCACCCACAGTAAAAAAAAAAAAGACAGTGGGTGCTGCTGGTCATCCTGGAGACAGAAGCAGGAGCCACTATCTGTGCAGGGGTTGTATAAAGACCTTAACCACAATGAGAGGAGTTGGGTGAGGCACTAGAAGAAAGTCATCATCAAGCACAACAAAAAAAAGAGCTGCTCAGTGGAGTGTGAGCTCTACGTGAAGACAAAGCCAAACGATACTGAATATCACCCCAGTCATAAGAAATAACTGCAGTCCATACAAAATTTAGTGCAAATAGGTTCAGCAGTTTACTAAAAACAGCAAATTTGAGCAGTGTGCCTCACACAGGAGGTGAAAATACTAATGTTTCAACCCTTCAGTTTCGTTTGAAGTCATCATCAAGATGGCAAATAAGAGGGAGGTGCTGCTAGTTGGGGACTTCAGCCTGCCAGATGTGGATTGGAATCTTTCAGCTGCAGCTTTGGCAAGAGGCAGGGCCATCCTACATGTAGTGTTTCTTGGAGAACTAGTCAGTGAGCCCACTGGGGACTGGGCAGTGCAAGACCTGGTGCTTACAAACAGGATGAGCATTGTAGACATCATAGTGGGTAGTGCCCTAGGTACCAGTAATTAATGTATAGTGTGGTTCAGCATTAAGACAGCAGCAGAGGCAAACCACAGCAGGATGAGGGTCCTGGACTTTAGGAGGGCAGATTTTAAAGGAATGGGAGACTGCCTCAGATTCTGGCTAGTAGGGGAGGATTGCCAGGCTGTGTAGAAGAACAAGGGGAAAAATAAGGGGGCATAATTAAGGCAATCAGCCTCTGCATGAAGGAAGTGAGCAAAAGCAAAAGGAAAAAAAAAGACTTATGTTAGTCTAGGGAAGTGGCCACAGTTGTAACAGAAAAAAAGTTTGGCATTCAGGAGATACAAAGAAACACATAGAGAAGAAGACAGAGAGGTGTAGCGAGTAAAACAGGGAAGCGAGTAAGGCAATGAGGTAAACAAAGATGCAGACAGAGAAAAGGATTGCCAGAGGGGTAGCTTAAGGTGATAGCACTTTCTTCAGGTACATAAGCAAGAAAAGGAAAACAAGAGGAGAGATAGTGAGGACAAGGAAGAGAACAGAGGGAGACTGTGCAGAGAAGGATCAGGAAATAGCAGACATCCTGAACAGGTACTTCTGCTTGGTTTTCACACTGGGGAAGGGGGGCAGACCACCACTGAACAGCAGGAACAACGGGGGGGGCACAAGTCCATTTTCAGAGGAAAGAGTCCTGAAGGGACTTGTGACTCTGAAAGTGGACAAGTCTATGGAAATGGACGGGACACACTCAAAAGTACTAAATGAGCTCAGGGAGGTGTTTGCTGCACCTCAAATGGCTTTATTCAACAGCTCACTGGAAACAGGTGTGGTTCCAGAGAACTGGAGGAGAGCAGATGTAGTCCTACTCCATAAGAGCAGCAGTAGGGAGAAGGCTAGCAACAATAGTCCAGTCAGTCTCACATCACTGCTGTGAAAATTAATGGAAATCCTGTTAAAAGAAAGATTAGAAGAGTATCTTGAATCCATTGGGTTACAAGGCTTAAGACAGTATGGATTCATGGTGGAAAGGGTCATGCCCAACGAATCTGATTGATTTCTTTAACAGGGTGACCAAGGAAATAGATCAGGGAAGGGCAGTGGATGAGGACTATCTGGACATTAGTAAGACCTTTCACACTGTGCTGAACAGCAGACTGATAAATTGAGTAGCCTGGGGTGGGATCCAAAGAGGTAAATTCAGTAAGAAACTGAATAATGAACAGGCAACTGAGGGTTGTGGTTAACAGCATTCACTCTAATGAAGGGAAAGTGACCTGCAGAGTGCTGCAGGGCTCAGTACTGGGACCAGTCCTCTTGAATGTCTTAATAAGAGACAGTGCAGAAGAACTGGAAGGGAAGGGAAGGTATTTATTTAAATGTTTTACCAGGAAGGCATACTGAGTGAACTACTGCTTGATTCCACATGCATCTTGGGGGTGTTGGGGATGGGAGAATACATATACAGAATATTTACAGTAGCAAGCATACAGCAGAAACTGAGATAATAAGGTAACAAATTGGTAGAAGGTTCAAATAACAACCACTCATGATCAGAGACACTGTACAACACTAAGAGTAACCACAGATGGTCTAGTGAATATTTAAGCTGCATGTGCAGGTAGAGGAGAAGTGGCCTTTGAAGAGGGAGTTGAGTTGCCGAGAGGCGGGAGCGTGCCAAATGCCCTTATGCAGGGAGTTCCATAGTTTCGGCATGCAAGCTCCAAAGGCTGACTGGCCAGCGGAGGTGGCCATGTATGGGACATGCAGGAGCTGGGAGTCGAAGTTCCTGAGTGAATATGCGGGGGGGGGGCCGGATTTGGGAAGTTAGGATAGAAGCAAGGTAGGAGGGCAAAATCTGAGTCCAGAAGCTGGCCATGAGCCTAGCATGGTGGGACTAACACCGATCTGGGATCGAGGGGAGCTTCAATCAATCAATCAATCAGCTTTATTTAACCAGGCATAAACACCATTGAGCAAGTTCATTTTCAAAGTGGTCCTGGACAGTAATACAATACAGTACAATTCATAATTACAGTTATGATAGTCAGCGGTGCAAAAAACATTGTGCAGGTGTCTGTCAGTATAGGCCTATACATACCGTTCAACATTATTAACATGCAATGATACATCATGATAAGTTTACAGGAGTGAGAAGAGATGACAATCCTAGATAGTCTTCACTAAGTAAAAGTTAGTATCGTAATGATAATAAGTAAGGAGGTAGTAATGGAGAAAGATAGTGATGGAGGTGAAAGAAGAGGGCAAAAATGTGCTAGTGGTAGGGAATAGACTGAGATGACCAGGATTAAGGGAGCTAGGCTAGTAAGTGCTGGGTATCCGTTGCTAGGGATGTGAAGTGGATGAGATACTGAGGCTTAGGATTTGGGAGCGGCACCAGGCGCTTAGGGATCATAGACATCTGAAACAGATGCATGATTCCTTCAGATAATCCGCTATTAGAGCTTCAAATGTGAAAATGCTTATAAGTGAGGATAGTTTTCATGAACTTTGAATAGTGTTGCAAAGTGATGGGAGTGAGAAATTGATTGCTGCCAAGCCATAGGTTGTTTTCACTCTAGGAATCTGAAAATAAATTATGGAGAAGCATCTCAGACCATAGAAACCCTTGGCCCATTCGAAGAGGTGCAAAATGTATGTAGGGAGATTATCAGATAATGCTCTAAACAACCATAGGAGAGCATTCCTTTTTCTCCTAGTTGAGAGTGAGGTCCATCCCGAATCCTGGTATAGTAGACAGTGATGTGTACAAAGGGGTAGATTAAGGATAAATCTTAAGGCCCGGTGGTAAAGAGTGCCTAGCTTGTTAAGCATCATTGAGGGGCAATGACTGTAGAGAAAGTCAGCGTAGTCCAGTACGGGTAGGAATGTGGATTGTACTTGTCTCATCCTGGCTTCTAATGTAACTAGATATTTAATGTGATAGAATAAGTCTAACCGCTGCCTTAGTTTCAGGGACTTAGCTTCTGGGACTGGAGGTGGGTGGTGGGAGGACAGTCTAGAGGAAACTGACAGAAGGAGTGGAAAAGAGGATCCAATCTAGCCAGGATGGACTTAGGGGTGGCACTGTAGACTATGTCCCCATAGTCCAAAATAGGTAGGATCATTTTCTGAACAATTGTCTTGCGAGCTGGCAGAGGGATGCAGCCACAGTTTTGGTATAAGGCGCCCAGTCTGGGGTGCAGTTTTTTGTGGGTAGCATTGATATGTTCAGAAAAGTCTAGGTGCTGGTCAAGCCAGATCTCTAGATATCTAAATGAGGTGCAATCCTCTATGGAAGTACCATCTAAGGTGTGGAAGGTAGGAATGGCGGGGAGTCAGGAAAGTTTCTGCTAGTGCCTAAGGTTAAGGAGACAGTTTTCTTGGCGTTGAGAAAAAGTTGATTTGAGCAAAACCAGAGCTGAATATCATTGAAGTCCTGCTGGAGTCTGGACGCCACTTCCAGGGGAGAGGGGCCTGATGTATACAGTACCGTATCGGCTGCATACATGTGAATGGATGTGTGTGGGCAGTCCAACGGCAGGTCGTTCAGGAAGCTGAAGAACATGATCGGGCCAAGGACTGAGTCTTGGGGCACTCCAGTGGTGACAGGGAGGGGGTCGGAGGTGGACGTGCCAATTCTTATTGATTGGAACCTGCCTGCCAGGTATGATTTGAACCAGCTGGTGACTGCTGGACAGCCTTGTGCAGGAGAGCTTGGACAGGCGAAGGGCATGGGAGACAGTGTTGAATGCCTTTGCTAGGTTGACATAGGTATGCCTATTTGCAGATGATACCAACATCTGTAGTAGGATGTGTACTCAGGAGGAGTGGAGAGAATGTGTACAGACCTTGGGAAACTCAAGGAGTAGGTCAAGGGTGTGGCAAATGGAGTTCAGTGCCAAAAAGTGCAAAACTATGCACATAGATCATAGGACATCAAAAGATGAGTTTAGGATGTGAGTGGGGGTTAGTATCAGCCACTAAGAATGAAAAGGACCTTGAGATTATCATTTCTGATTGCATCAAAGTGGCAAGGCAGTGTGACAAAGTAGAGGGTAGGCCTGTGGGATGCTGGGATGCATAGGTAGAGGTATCACCAGCAGGAGGAAGGAGGTGGCATAACCACTATATCGCTTTTTGGTGAGACTCCACCTGGAGTATTGTGTCTAGTTTTGGAAACAATACCTCAGAAAGGACATAGACAGTATGAAGGCAGTCCAGAGGAAGGCAACTCAAATGGTGCAGGGGTTGCATCAAAGGCCATACATGGAGAGACTGAGAGATCCCAAAATGTACACCCTAGAAGACAGGCAAGTGAGAAAGAACATGATAGAGACCTACAAGTACCTCACCAGGGTGAACAAGGTACAGGAGAGGAATCTCTTTCAAATTAGAAAGTGCACCAGGACCAGAATGCATGTGATACAGCTGGATAGGGGGATGTGAGGAAGCACTACTAAACTAAAAGAATGATAGACTCCTGGAATAGACTGCCAGTAGAAACACTGGAGGTGAAAGCAGTTGGGGCATCAAGCATGCATGGGGCAGACAGGAGATGGAGGAGGGAGGGACATCAGAGACCAGTTAGAGTCTGCAGATGCAGACTTGGCATGGACCATCTGGGCAGACTGGGTTTGCCAAGCAGTCCTTTTCTGCTGACAAGTGCTTTGTTTCTATGTTATATGTTAGGTAAAATATAATACACTACCCCATACTTCCTATTCCCTACTGCCTTCTACAGCCACTACAGTGATTGCACCTATCTTTAAACCCAGTGTCTTTGATCAGTGGGTACCTCACCAAGAGGCTGGTCCTGGACAAGTTCTGAGGTTCAGAATTAAGGAGGTTTGTTTTAGCACTTGAAGAGATTCTGACAACCACAGTTGAATGTACACACAGACAGAAAAGGTTCCTGATTTGTAATTCCAAATATAGTGCTAAGCCCAGAGGCTCTCTGTCAACTTTAACATGGTTGACTATTTATGTAGTAGCTTGCGCCCCACCAAAGACATCCATAGCCCCCTGTCCCTATCTAGCTACTACAAAAATGTTTCAGGCAACACCCATTCCATTACCGTACTCACAGCTGTCTTCCTGATTCAGTTCACCAATATATAACCATACCACAGGTACCCCGGACACAACTCTTCCAATATTAAGAGTAAAACTCTTACCACATTCAGTGCACAACTTGAGTCCCATTCTACTTAGAACTCTTATTACATTCAGTATAAATTTTAGGTTCAATAGTGTACAAGAAAGAGATGGTGCAAATGAGATTTGTTTGAAAATGCCACAAGAAACAGGGGGCTTGATTCTCAAAGAGCCCCTAGACTGAAGCAAGCTGCCCTGAAAGGCAGCTTGCATCAAAGCCCAGTACGCCAGGGACCCTACACCCAATTCTCTATTGGGCAGGGTCTCAGCGGCAAAGTCCCATGGCTTGCTGCAACCCTGGCTGTGTGCCAAACAAAAGGCACATACTGAGGGTGTGCCACAAGCTGTGGGGTGGCTTTGCACCACTCTAGCCAGTCCCTGTTAGCTAGCAGACACCCACCCGAACCCAATGTCACCAAACTGTTTCACCATCCCCTTCTCCAATCCCTGATGTCCCATGAAGTCATTTAATTCACCACCCTGCCCCCATCCTCAATGTCCCATTAATTTATTATATTCAACAATCCCCTCCCTGATCCCTGAAGTCTCATTATTTCATTTAAAGCATCACCCCCTCCCTGATCCCCAATGTCCCATTAATTCATTATATTCAACAATCTCCTTCCAATCTCTGATGTCCAGTGAAGTCATTTAATTCACCAACCCCCTCCCTGATCCCTGATGTCCCATTATTTCATTTAATGCATCACCCCCTCCCAATCCCTGATGTCCCATTAATTATTTTAAGTCAGCATCCTCCTTCCCGATCCCCAATGCACCTGCTGTTCGAGTACATTCCATATTCCCTGGTGTTCTAGTGTAGGGTTGCCACCTTTGGATGAGGCAAAAACTGGATCCTAAGCTCCACATCTAGCCCCACCCCTTTTCATGACTCATCATGCACTGTTCCTCCAATAAAAGGCAACACTTAAAGCAGCAGTGAAATAAAAATGTTAAGATACTGTACTGTGCCTGTTAAAGTTACTTTCCAAGGTTCTTCCTATTTATTTATTGATTGACATTGGTTAACCAGATAAACATACAGAGATAAAGGAAATCTCATTTACAGATATGATCTGGGGGGAGTAAGGGAAATACTGTAAATAGCATACAACAGTATACATACATTATATCTTTTTCTGCCTCTATTTCCTGTTCTTGTCCACAGTACTATTTCAAAGCCAAAGAAGTGATCATACTTTTTTCTGGTGGGAAACAATAATTTAAAACATTTAAAAATGCCTAAATTCTGTTAGAGATGAAAATGTTTGCCAGCAAATGAAAGTGGAGGACAACTGGCTCTGTTACTGTTACAAAAGGTGGGGGCAGCGTTGCTGCTATGCCACTTTAAGATACAGTGGAAAGATTAGCTTAAGTAAGTGCTAATGGTGTTAATGGCCATAACTTTACACCTCCCATGGTGACTGAATTCACAAACAAAAGGCTAAACTGACAACAGAACTTGTTTGTAACCTGGACATGTAGCTGAAATAATGAGTGATATGACAAAATCTGTTTCAAAAGTATGTGAGCACTCAAAATGGCTCAAAAACCTGACCAGCACAGAGCAAAACCAGATTACCTGATAGGGACCCTGAAAACCTGATCACCAGGTAAAAAACCTGACGGGTGGCAACCCTATTCTAGTGGCCCCCCACCCCAGCAGGTAGTACCCACCACTCCAGCCCCCCTTCCATTTCAAACAGAACCAGTGACTGGCACATCACTCCTCTCCCCTCTGCTGCCAGCTGCCTAATGAACTGTCAGTGAACTCCTACTGTTACAGGAGCAGCTTACTGACAGTTCATTAAGCGGCAGGCAACAGAGGTGAGATGAGCGCTCTGCCGGTCACTAGTTCTGTTTGGGATGGGGGGAGCAGGGTGGTGGTTACTACCTGCTGGGGTGGGGGAGCCACTAGAACACCAGGGAAAATGGAACATGTCTGTACAGTGAGTGCATCAGGGATTGGGAGGGGGTTGTTGAATAAACTGAATTAATGGGACATTGAGGATCAGGGAAAGGGTTGTTGACTGAAATGAATTAATGGAACATGAGGGATTGGGGAAGAGGGTGATGCATTAGATAAAATGATGGGACACCAGGGATTGGGGGAGGGTGGTGGTGAATATAATGAATTAACAGGACACTGGGGATCAGGTAGAGGTAATTGAATAAAATGGATTATTAGGACATTGGGGATGCATTAAATGAGTCAACTGGACTTCGGGGATCAGGGAGGGGGTTGTTGACTGAAATTAATTAATGGAACATTGGGGATCGGGGAAGGGGGCCACTAGAACATCAATGCTGGGGACTTTGTATGCTGCTATGAGGCATACTGGTCAACTCACCCATTGGGGATTTTTCTAAGTACACTTAGACCAGCCCTGGCTGGTCTAAGGGTACTTAGAATTTCTCCCTGTGGGGGAGTTCTGAGAATCCAATTTATGGGGATGTAGCAGCTTGCATCTGCCTCATGCCCCCTAACACCATGTTTCAGCCCATTTCTGGGTGTAAGGGCAGTGAAAGCCCCTTTTGTGGTAGGCAGTCTGTGGTTGACACAGGCTGGTTTTGTGAATAGCACAGAGGGCATCTTTTGACGCAAAGATGTCACTTGTGCCATTTATGTTTGGTGCAGGCACCCTGCATCAGTCTCAGGGCTTTGAGAATTAAGCCCAGAATTTGTTGACAGATAAGGACTGCTTGGCCAGTAGTCTCCCTCTCTTTTCCCTACCTGTTCCACCACCGCAGACCCTAACTGGTCTCTGGCCACCCCTCCCCCCGGTTTGATACCAGTTTTCCTTTATACCTATCCTATGCATACTTGAAGCCTACCACTGTTTATGCCCTCACCACCCCAATTGGAAGATTGTTCCAGGCATCCACCACACTCTCAGTGAAGAAATACTTCCTCACATCCCACCTAAACTTTCTCCATCGAGCTTCACTGCATGTCCCCTAGTTTTTGTACACCTTCTTTTCTGCAAAATGCTCCCTTCCTCTGGCTTATTGACCCCATAAGTTATTTAAAGATTTCTGTCATGCCCCCTTCTCCTTTCCCTCTTTCAATGTGTACATGTTTAGATCACTAAGTCTCTCCTCATAGGACATTTGGTGCAGCCCCTGAACCATCTTTGTTGTCCTTCTTTGGATGGCCTCTACCCTGTCTATGTCCTTTCTGAGATGTGATCTCCAGAACTAGACACAGTACTCTAGGTGTGGTCTCATTAATGACTGATACTGTGGCAACACCATCTCCCTCCTTCTGCTGATAATGATACCATTCTCTATGCACCCCACCACCCCACTGGCTTAATCTACTGCTTTGTCATATTGCGTTGCCACCTTAAAGTCACCTGTTAAGATTACCCCTTTACTGCTTTGTGACTATCAATACCACCCCCCTCCCTCCATTCTTTACTCTGCCTCAGGGTTTCTGTTCCCAATGTGCATGATTTTACACTTTTTTTGTATTGAAACCCAGCTGCCATACCCTTGACCATTCCTCAAGCTTTTTCAGGTCTCTATTCATTCTCACCCCCACCTCTGGAGTGACCACCCTGTTGCAGATCTTGGTGCCATCTGCAAAGAGGCACACCTTTCCTTCCAGTTCTTCTGCAATGTCAAAGACCTTAAAGAGGACTGGAGCCAGTACTGAGCCCTGAGGAACCCTGCTAGTCACTCTCCCTTCCCCCAAGTGAGTGCCATTAACCACCACTCTCTGTTGCCTATTCATCTGCCAATTATGTAGCCAGTGCATCACCTTGGTTCCCATCCCCAAGCTTCCCAGTTTTTTCTGAGCCTCCTAAATGGCACTGTGTTAAAGGTCTTGCTGAAGTCCAAGTAGGCCATGTCCACCCCTCCCCACTGATCTATTTCTCTGGTTAACCAGTGAAAGGAATTGTCATAACTATAGGCTAGAATATTATTTGTTTATTATGGGCATTTGGCCAAGTCTGAAGCCTACCTCATAAACCATATAAAACAATGTAAGATCGTCTCGGGTCTTACTTCACCACCAATTGCATAACATGTTCTGATAATTAGGATGAACATTTCTGTGACACCCTTGGAATTATATAAAAATAGATTTCATTATCCTGGTACAATACGCACTAATAAGAATATACAGCATAAATATCAAGTCCAATAAATATTGCAGTCTTAGTCAACTTTTGTAAATGACGTTGTTGATGCATAGATACTTAAAAGTTTCTTTGCATTTAATAACTCCTTCATATAGGTATTTTAAAGAATTTCTTTGTATAAATATTTCAAAGAATTCTTTTACATTACTTTTTAAGAATTTCTTTGTACACCCATATTTGAATATGTTAAGATTATTTCCTTTGTGCAATCACCCCAGGCTAAGTTAAACTAAAATATTATAAAAATATTAAAGCAATACTCAGACATTCAAGTTGTTGCAGAATGTGGGTTTTCTTCATAATTAAAAAATACTGATGGGAGTTCTTCTTGCTGTTTGAGGTAAACAAAACCACTTGGAATTTTTACTTGGATCATACTTGGAAGTTAGCAACAGCAATAAGCCAATGGCCCATATGAGTTGTCCCTTTATTTTCTATTATAATAATCCACTAACCCTTCCAATAATGAGAACCTATCCAGCCTGCTCTTAAAAATGTGAAAAGTATTACTTTCCACCACTTCTTGTGGTAGACAGTTCTGTAAGTGAACCACTCTCTGGGTGTAAAACCTCTTGCATTTTTTAGTGTTGAATATCTCTAGTTGTAATTGCCTCTTATGACCCCTTAAATTGTTTAGTGGATTGAGTTTAAAGTTCTTTTCTTGCACTAAAGTTTTTTTGTTTAATATTCTGTACAATAACAACAAATCCCCTCTAAGTCATCTATTATGTAATGTATTAGTCTTAGTTCCTTTAGGCACTTGGGATAGGTCAACTTTTCCATTTCTGCAATAGCTTTAGTAGCTTTTCTCTGTATACATTCCAGTTTGCTAATGTCCCTGTTATCCAACCCACCCCAGAATTGAGAGCAGTTATCCATATATGGCCTTATGTAAGTGTTGAATGGGGCAAGCGTACTTCTTTGGCGTTAGAGCTATGAAGTGTCTATTGATGGCATTCAGAACATGATTCAATTTCCTGAATACGTCAGCACTATAGTCGTGATATTTGAGATAATTTGCTATTATAATCCCTATGTCCTTTTCCTCTTTTGTTTCCTCTTTATCTTGCATAGTGTATTTAATGCCAGGATTTGATTTCCCAAAGTGCATAACTTTGCTCTTTGTTACATTAAAGAACATGCCCCATTTCATTGTCCACAACACTAATCTAAGTCCCTCTGTATGACTGCATCCCCTAGAACAGTATCCACCCTACCTCCGAGCTTTGTGTCATCTCTGTAAACTTCATACCAGGACATCAACTCTTTACCTATATCAGCGATAGAGTTTGAAAAGTACTGGGCCCAAGATGGAACCCTGTGGAACTCCACTGGTCACTCTAGCAGGTGATGATAAATAACCATTAACTTTAATCTTCTGTTTCCTGTCCCCCAACCATCAGTACAGTTTATTATTTTACTATCCACGTGGTGATCGTATAATTCCTTTATTAAGTCAGAATGTGGGACCCTATTAAAAGCCTTCTCAAAGTCTAGAAAAATTACATCTGTGGGTGTTCATCTGTCCAAATTTGAACTAACGTTTTCATAGAAACTTAGAAGATTAGTGATGCATGATTTATCATAAGTGAAACCATGCCGATATTTGTCATCTATTGATAGGGTCTTAGTAATATTATTGAATTATATTGAATCAGTTGTCTTAGTATTACTTCACTCCCCAAATAACTACATATTCTCTGACTATTATATTAGAAAATATTTTTGTAATTTATGATTTGTTCCCACAGTATCTATCAAGTTTCTCTGACATGATCTCTCTCCTGTGAATCTGTGTTTCAATGGATGCTGCAATGGATCCTGTAACCCATATAATGCAAGGTAATCTACCAGTCTTTCCTTTAGAAGTGACTCCATTAATTTCCCCACTACTGATGTCATACTGACCGGCCTGTAGTTGCCAGTGTCTTTCCTGTTGCTGCTGTTATGGAGCGAAACTACATCTACCCATCTCCAATCCTCTGGGACCACCCTTGTATCAAGTGAGTTATTGAATAGGACTGTTAGAGGTGCAGCCAGTAACATAGAAACATAGAAACATAGACTTTGATGGCAGATAAGGACCACTTGGCCCATCTAGTCTGCCCATGTCCCTACCTACAGGATAGGCCACAGATCCAAGTTAATCAACAGCCTATTTCTTCCTACCCAATAATCTCCCTGAACTTGTGTAATACTGTTGTGGGTGTACCCCATCTGTCTCCACAGCCTTGTCCACTCTCAGATTTGCAAGTCCCTTCAGGACTCTTACCTTTTCAAATGGATTTGTGTCTACTTCCCTTCCTCTAGTGGTTCTGTAACCTATATGTGCCCCATCCCCTTCCCCTTCCACTGTGAAGACAGAAGTATTTGTTCAAGATGTCTATTTTTTCTTGACCAGCCTCTGCCAAGTATCCCTCTGCACCCCTCAGCCTTATGATTCCTCCTCTTGTCTTTTTTCATTTATATACCAAAATAATTTATTCTCCCCTTTGTTACCCCCTGGTTATTCTTTCCTCAGTTGTGCCTTAGCACCACCTCACTACCTTCCCTGATTCCCTCTATTTTTGCTGTTACACCTCTCTGTTCTCTTCCATCTGCATTTTCTTGTATCTCTTGACACAACCCTTTTTGCCCTTACCTTTGTGGCCAACCCCCTTGAGAACCTTATTGGTCTATTTCCTCCTGCTTTTGCTGATTGCTCAGGTTTTTAATAGGCATGCCCCACTAAAAAAACCCAGCCTAAAGAAAAAGCATCTTCCTTGGATAAACGAATTTCTAAGGAAAAAGATTTGCATTCAAGACAGAGTTTGGAAAAAAGCTAGGAAAACAGGAAGTGAGGAGAACTGGTCTAATTTTAAAAATAAATGGAACAAATGTCAAAAGTTAATTAGAATAGTAAGAAAAAAATTTTATAACACAAAAATTGAAACCACTAAAGATTCCAAACAGTATTGGAAACTTAAAAAATAATTAGATAATCCTTTAAGGGTTAAGCCTCAAATAAAAATGTCTAATCACAATGGAGAGCCCCTTGACCCGAAAAGTAGATTTACCTTTATGAACTGACCCTGAATACAAAGTAACTAATAATGAGAGTGTTCCCTTTTATTTCAGGAAAATTAATTTAAAAGAGGTTAGAGATGAGATTAAAAAATTAAAAATTAATAAATCTTGTGGTATTGACAATGTAGAACCAAAATTCATTGAGGATGCAATAGATAATATATCACCAATTTTGACAGAACTATTTAATCAAAGCTTGTTGGAGAATGTTTTTCCTGCTAGTTGGAAGATAGCAAAAATTGTCCCATTATTTAAAGGGGGTGGCCCTAATGATCCTTCAAATTACAGACCAATCACGATCCACTCCATCATCTCTAAGTTAATGGAGTGGATGGTGTTTGGTCAGTTGTACAATTATCTGGAAAAATATTCCAGACGGTCCAAATTCCAACATGGTTTTTGGACTGGATGCTCAACTAGCACTGCACTTGTGGACTTTGTAGATAAAGTGGCAGCAGCTTTGGATAGGGGTGAGTCCACGGGTGCAGTGTTCATCGACTTATCCAAAGCCTTTGATTTGGTTGACCTCCATCTGTTGTATGAGAGGATGGAGAGGATTGGGATAGCTTCGAGGCCATTGCAAAGGTTCAAATCTTATTTGGGTCAAAGGAAACAGCGTGTGGTTGTTGAAGAACAGTCTTCTGATGAGGGAAACATATCAAGAGGTGTGCCCCAAGGATCAATCCTGGGGCCTTTACTATCTCTGATTTATATAAATGATCTATCAATAAATATTAAAAATACACATATAAGACTTTATGCAGATGATACCGTACTTTTAGCAACAGCTGAATTGCATAGTGAAATGATGGCTAAGTTACAGATGGACTTTGATATTTTGCAAGATTGGTTATTTAGTTAAAAACTTGTACTAAACGAAAAGAAAACTCAGGTTATGTATTTTGGTAAGACCTTAAAAAAGAAACTGGTAGGAGAAAGGGAAATTTTAATGAAGGATGGAAAATATTTCCAACTACTAATTTGTACACATACTTAGGTGTTGTGATAGATAATCTACACTTTTCAGTTCATATAGATAGCATAACAAAGAAAGGTAATAATAGAATTGGAGCACTACGTACTGTAGGTCATCAGGAATATTAGATTATCAAAAAAGGAGAAAAATTGCAAATCAGTTGATAGTACCCACATTTGAGTATGGTAATATAGGATATCATTTTGCGGGACAAAAATATTTGGTTAAATTAATAAAGACAATCGAATAGCAAGATTTGTCCTAAAATGTAACTTTGTTACCCATCATTGTACAATTTACAATTTACGAAAATGGGACAGTTTACTGATCCGGTTCAAAAAACAATATTCAATATTTATTTATAAGTTAAATAATAGGATGATAAAAGGTAATTTAGATTTAGTTTATGATTGTAACAGTCATCCATACCTATTAAGAGATGTGAAACACAGAGACTTTACTTTCCCAAAAATTAACACAAGATATGGACCAGGCCCAAGTGGCAAACAATTGGAACAATATTCCCTCCTATTTAAGAAATGTTACACAATTTGTAAAATTTAAATCAGGTCTGAATGATATATTTTCTTCTGTTTGTGTCTGTATGAAATGACTTACAGCATGGTAATGGAATTTAGACTGAGATGTAGAATTCTGATATGTAATAGATGTATGTTTATATCAACTAAATGTGATATTGTATGTATATTTGTATGAAGTGTAATTTATGAATGCATTGTACTGTCTTTGATATTTATTTGAAACATGATTGTTTAAACAGGATGACTTTGAAAATAGGTTCTTGAACCTAAAGTCTTGAAATCCTGTATAAAAATAAACATTTTTACGACTACCTCTTTTGCATGAGGTTTCTTTGCAATCACTATTCCATTCCTTAATCTGGCCCACTGTCAATCCACCCCATCAGGGTAATCCCCCCCACACCAGATCATCCCTGAGACATTCATCCATTTTTTTAAATCTCCCCTCTAGAAGTGCAAGACCCTCATGTGGGGTTTGCTTGGTTACACTGCCATCCTAATGTTAAACCACACTGTCCAGTTATCACTGGTCCCCAGATGGCATCCCACCATAACGGCTGCAACATTGTCCCTGTTTGTAAGCCCCATGTTCAGTATTGCCACATCACAGCTAGGTTCCTTGACTAGTTGCCTCAGAAATGCTCCCTGCAAGGAATCTAGAATTACCCTGCTTGTTGCTGAGGCCACAGCTGGAATGCACCAATCAATATCTGATAGTTTGATGTCCCCTATCAGCAATACCTCCCACTTATCTGCCATCTTGCTAATGGCTTCCCCCATTTCCTTGTCTAGATCCTCCCTCTGTGCTGGAGCACTGTAAATCTCCCCAGGGTGAATGGAGGCTATGGCTGCTGTCTCCAGGGTAACCCACAGTACCTGCAACCCCTCCTTACTCCCTTTCATTGCTATTGCCTTGACATCTTACCTGACATATAACACAGCCTCTCTACCTTTCCTCCCTTGCCTATCCAAGACAACTTGGAATCCCTAGAGGAATGGCTAGTCACTAACAGAATGGTCATCAATCCGAGCAAGACTAAGGCCATGCTGTTCGGTGCCAGATCCGGCAATCGGGATAGAAGTCAACTCCTCAAACTGATGACCACTTCAGGCAAGAGGCTCGAGGTGGTCCCCTCTATAAAATACCTTGGCCTTACCCTGGATCAGTGCTTCACCCTCAAGGAGCATGTAGACCAGGTAACCAAAAATATCCACTCTAAACTCAGGACCCTTTACAGGCTGAAAGACCAGCTGATACCAGCGGCCTGGGTCTCCATTGCTATGAGTGTTCTGCTCCCTACCCTCACCTATGCGGCCCCTGTCATCCAGGGAGCAGCTAGGCAAGAGCTAAATAAGCTACAGGTTCTCTACCATAAGGTGGCCCACTTCACCTCATTAACAGGTCCGAGGACCCACCACTGTGACACGCTGTCCCAATTAATCTGGCCCCCCTGGGAAGACAGGCTTCAGTACCCCTCGCTCTGCCTCACCTACAAACTACTCCACTGCTCACCCCCCACCTAGCCTCGCTGGGCTCATCTCCATTAAGAGCAACCCTAGGCAACTCCATACAACCAACAGGACTTTCCTTTCGGTGCCTAGGGTTAGAACTAAGGCGAGTGGGAAGTTGTTTGCCTTTACTGCCCCCACCCTATGGAACTCCCTGCCTCAAGGCATTCAGGAAGCCACCTCCCCTTACACCTTCCACACCAGGCTTAAGGCACACCTGACTACCTCCACAAAATGTAACTGTTAAGATAAGGGACTCCTAAGTGTTAGATCCCTTACCGTTGGTACTTGTTATATTGCTACTATGCTTACCCTGTTATGTATCTATGTGACACATGTTATGTATTTTGTTGTATACAATCCCATGTAATAATGTATGTAACCCTCGGGTCGCCTCTGAAAAAGGGACTTTCGGGGCCCAGTGGGCTCACCCGATTATCAAAATTTAATAAATAAATAAATAAATAATCCTTTTTGTATTGTATATATTCTGGAGTAACTATGGTTTCCTGTGCACCGTCTCTCAGTGATGGCCACTATGTCCTGGTCTGCTTCCATCATGATAGCCTCAAGATCTAGAATTTTATTTCCAAGACTTCTTGCATTCACACCCATGGATTTCCACGTCTTTCTTCTACCCTGTTTGCAATCCCCTCCTTCCTTCCTTTGTCTCTGCCTAATTTTCCTGTCTCATATAACTATGTTTGTTCCTTGCCCTTTTGTCTCCAGTTCCCCTTCTTTTGCCTTAAACCTATTCCCTGAGGGAGTTTTCTTTTCTCAGGTTCTCCTTCCCTCCTGCTTCATGTGTATATGTGTGTGTGTGTGTGTGTGGGGTGTGTGCTGTATATAATTCTCTTTGTTCTTCCACCCCCAAGCTAATTTAAATGGTCATCAAAGTAACACTTAAACTGACCACTAAGGACTGCAGTTCCTGTCCTGGATGGATGCAGGCCATGCCATCACCTTTGTACAGGCCCACATCCTCCCAGGCTGGTCACCAGTCCTCAGTGCAGCTGAACCCCTCATCTCTGCACCATTCCTTCAACCACTGGTTGAAGTTCCCAATGGAGAGTTTGCTGTCCTTCCCTCGGCCACATAGAGGTAGCATCTTGGTGAAGGCCACCATTTGCACTACCTTTTTTAGGTCATTTACCAGATCCCTGAACACTCCCAGATGCATTCCTTGTTAGGTCATTTGTCCAAAGGTGGACAATGACATCCAGCTCCCCGCCTGCCCTGCCACCCTAGTGATTCTTAGGATCTGTTGGTCATGTCTCCAAGCCATGGCACCAGATAGACACCTCACACTTCCTACATACACATCATCAAGCTGCTCACAGTAAATCAATAATATGTTGATTATGCACTCTCAACCAATCAAAGTGCTCCTTTTCTTTGTGCATGAGACTCTGTAAAGATGGTCTTATGCACAGGTGCCCCAGAAATTTGGGGGCTCTGTGGCTGTAGACAAGACAGTTGGTTGTAGACAACATGACACATTGCACCTTAGGAGGGAGGTCAGGACAGCAACATGAAATGAGATGGCAGAGAGCAGAATATAAATGAGGCAAGATGGTGCCAAACATTGCTTGTTGCATTGGGGGAAGCAGAAAACACCCCACTCATATTCTTATGGATTGCATACTTTTCATATAGCATCCAGGAGTTTAGCAGACTTCCTGGACAGGGACAGTGAGATGAAAGCAGAAAGGGAGAATATACATTTTATTTATTTATTTAAAGTTTTTACCAAGAAGGCTTACTGAGCGATCTACTGCTCAATTCCAGACATGACCTGGGAGTTGGGAGCAAGGGAGTCTAACGCAGAATAAAATACAACAACAATGTCAAACTACAGCACATTTTGTACACATAATATAGCAGAGAGTCTACTACAATGACAATTAGATTTTGTGAGATGCAGTCAGGTATGAGAGCATGGTAGACAGCACAGAATATAAAACATCAGCATGATATAATATCATAAATAGCCTACTACAAGGATGATGGACTTTGGGGATTCAGCCAGGTGGAGTGAATACATCAAGTTCAATATTTCTGGACCAGAGTAGTACGCCGACTGCAGGGCTGCTGTCCTTGACTAGTCTGGATGTGAAACCCCAAATCTAGGTGCATGCACAGGAGGTGCAGAAATGGGCTTTGAGGAGGGAGTTGAGTTGATGGACTGAGTTGGTATGCTTAATGAGCAGTGGGAGAGAATTCCACAATCTGGGCATGCAGTATGAGAATGCTGCCTGACCTGCAGAGGTGGCCATGTGTGGGACACTCAAGGAACAAGTATTGAAGTTTCTGAGGGAGTGCAAAGGAGGGGGAGCTGAGGACAGGATACCAGAGAGGTACGGGGCAGGGGATGAGGTCCAGAATTTGGCCATGAGTCCGGCGTTGTGGGACAGCCACCTGTCCTGCATTGAGGGGAGGCGTAAGGCCTGATAGATGGTGTAGTGATGTGTAGTAGGAGTACAGTCAAGGGCAAAATGACAGAAGGAGTGGAAAAGCATGTCCAGTCTAGTTAGGGTAGTCATTGGTATGACACTATAGACTACATCTCCATAGTCAAAGATTGGGAGGATCATTTTCTGTACAATCTCCCATCGTGCTGGTAGCAGTATGTAACCGCAGTTCTGGTACACGACCCATAGCTTGGGGTGAAGCTTCTTGTGGAGTGCTTCAATGTGTACATAAAAGTCAAGGTGTTGGTCAAGCCAGACACTGAGGTATCTAAAAGAGAAGCAAGCCTCCAGCTTCATCCCATCCAGGGTGTGGAATGTGGGTAAGGAGGGGAGCCGAGACAGCCTCTGCCTTGTGCCAAAGGTCATGGAGATTGTTTTCTTGGCATTCAGGAACAGCTGATTTGAGCAAAACCAGAGCTGAACTTCACTGAAGTCTTGTTGTAGTCTGGATGCCACATCAGAAGTAGAGGGGCTGGATGTATACAGGACTGTGTCATCTGCATGCATGTGAATGGATGTGTGTGGGCAGGCAGAGGACAGGTCATTAAGCAAAATGGAGAACAGTAGTGGTCCCAGGACTGAGCCTTGTGATACCCCAGTTGAGATGGAGAGGGAGGGAGGGAGAGATGGAGTTGCCAATACTGATGGATTGTGTCCAACCCACCAGGTAGGGGTGGAACCAATTGGTTGCTTAGATGGAGAGCCCAGCCTGGGAACTTTTGGCAAGGAGGAGAGGGTGTGAAACAGTGACAAAGGCCTTAGTGAGGTTGACAAAGATGGCTGAGGTGATTGGGTGTGATCCATACCAGTGAGGATGGCATCAGTGAACATTAGGAGGGAAGTGTTGGTGGAGTGGGATTTCCTAAACCCAGACTGGTATGGCGTAAAAAGGAAGTAGATTCAAGGAAGAAGGAGAGCTGGGAGAGGACTAGGCATTCCTGGAGATTTGCTAGAATGGGGAGGAGGGAAATAGGATGGTAGTTACCTGGGGAGGTGGGGTCACCCTCCCTTCGGGAGAGGGATGACAGTAGCATGCTTACATTCAGTTGGGATAGAAGCTAGAGAGAAAGATAGATTGAAGAGAGAGGCCAGGGGAGAGGCAATAGTAGGGGCTGACAGGATAAGCATTTTTGCATCCAACCACATGGTCATTTGCGTTTAGATGGGTTTAGTGTAAGCAGGGTGTTGTGAACATTGGCCAGGATGATGCAATGGAAGGAGAAATCAGGATGGGCGGTCTGAGCAGAACACGGTGAGGTGGAATGAGTTGGTGTGGAAGGAGGGAGAAAGGACAGCAGGGATGCAGTACAGTTTGTGAAGGAGTTGAACTCAGTTGCCACTGCCAGTGGATTCGCTGCTGTGGAGTCACCTGTATTTAGGACAGGGGTTGGGGGTTAGAAAGGTGGCAAGAAGAGAGACTGAATCACTTTCCAGAATTTAGTAGGGTGATTTATATTGGAGAGGAAAGTGGATTGGAAGTAAATTGCTTTTGCCTGGCAGATTTGCCTAGTGCATGCATTTCATAGAGAGCGATATTTTCTGGTGGGCTGAGTATGAGCTGGCTGCTTTATGGTCCTTCCAAGCCTTGTCCCTGGCTCTGAGACTGGCCATGACATCAGCAGTGATCCATGGCAGGTGAGCCCCCATGGCTGGGTACATTTGAGAGGGGCATAGGTGTCCCAGACCAAGAGGAACTTTGTCTTGAAATAGCTCAGTGCAGAGTTGATGATGGAGGCATGAGAGATGAAAGCTCAGTCAATATTAGTCAGGTCATTTAGGAGGGACTCATGGTCCAGAGATTTGTAGGACCAAACCAGCAGGGTTTTTGGCAGGGGGGCCTTTGGCTTGTAGACTTTTCTAATCAAGAAGATCAGATGATGGTCACTTAGGGAGTCAGGTAAGAGACCTGCTGAGATTATCCAATGAGGGTGGGAGGTGAGGGACCAATCCAGCAGAGAGTGGTTCTGCATTTTGAGGTCTAGGCAAGTGGATTCTGTGATCAGCTGGGACAGGTTTAGCGCAGCCACATCATTTCAAATTTTAGAGCAGAAGGGGGTGAGCCAGTTCACATTGAAATCACCCAAGATGTGAAGTTCCACACACACTGCATGGGATTTGAGGGCAGTTATGTGGTCTTTGATAGCTGATACGGGGTATCAGGGGGTGGTAGGAGCTGAGTTGTAAGGGGGGGGGACTTGATCCAGATTTGGTTCAATGTCACCTGCCATCAGCAGCAGCATAGTTACCAGGAATCTGATCAGTGCTAGCTTAAATTTACTGTCAGAGGAAGGAGATTGTTGAGTAACTGTCGAGGTAGTCTGAGAGGGGGAATTTAGAGTGATCAGACCTGCATGGAAACTAGGGGGGAAGTATAGAGGGGCCAGGTGGCCAGGAGCGGAGGTGAACCTCAAGGGTCAGGAAGAGGGGCACAGTGGCAGAGTTGGGTGGGGGAGGCATGGGGTGGATGAGTTGGTGCCAGACAGAGCCTCTGGATAGGAAGAGTGAGGGAGGGACACTGAGCACATGAAGATGATGAGGAGAGCAAGGGAGAAAAGAGACATGATACAAGATCTGCTATGGTCTGTGTGAGAACCTGAGGGAGCGAGTATGGTTTGTAAGGAGGGAGCTCAAGGTAGCATCATCCAGGTTGTCGCTATGAGTTAGGTGAGGATATATGAGAGCAACATCTAGTGGAGTGTGGCAATAAGCTGCAAATGGGAAATTTGGCTGATTGATTTTTTTTTTTCTGTGAGGCAGAGCTCACGTGAAATGTCAACCGACTACTATATCATTGAATGTTAACCAAGGGTGGTGGTGGTGGCCGTGGGGTAGCTGACACAAAGCATCAACAGGGCAAATAATGCAGATCAGCAGCTGTTGAAACACCCATTGAGACCGCCTTTAGGAACAGAATCCTAGATCGTACTTGGTATGGAGTCCAGCAGCTCGGGGGAAGGTAGACAGACCAGGTTTAGGGGCCCTCACGACCGCACCAACTGCTGTGGAAAGAAGGGGGAGAGAGGTCAGGATTTAATCAGGTAGGTCAGGGGAGGTGCAGGCAGTGGGAGGTACAGACAGTGGGATAGGGAGTGCAATTCAAACAGACTGAGACCGGATTAGTGAGGCTGCTCCCATGTCCCTGTTACTGTGCTCCAGTAATGAGTTTTGAAACAGGGGCTAAAAATAAGCAGCTAACTTCAAGTAAGAAATAAAAATCAAAGTTGCCCAGAAAGCGTAGCACAGTTAGCGAGGCTGGTTTTCCTCTTACCTGGTACTGGGCACCAGAGGATTTAATTAACAAGGGCTAAATTAAGCAGCTTGCTCAAAGTAAATGTACACAAAAATCACAAATCAGTGCTGCCCAGTGAATGCAGCTGGCAAGTTACGTGCCTCCAGCCAAGGCGTTTTCCCTGAAACACCCACTTACTAGCACAGGGCTGTAGACAGATGAACTAAAATATAAATTGAAATTTCTAAAAAAGATGGACACCTAAAACACTAATATATTAACAGACTCAGGCATCCCATCAGGTGCAGATTAGAGAATCACAAGCAGATTTCCCCCATCCCTCCCTTTTACCAGTACAGGGCTACATACAAATGAGTATAGTAAAACGAAAGTATTGCAGAGGAAATGGCAAGAGTAGCTAAAGACAGAGCAGTACAGAAGTAAAAATCTATCTTCATTTCTCTGCCGATTGAAATTAGCAAAGACAGCTGAGAGTGCACTTAAGTTGCTAGTATGCTTTTGGCGCCAAATTCAAATAATGCATATCAGCAGCCATTGAAACACTCGCTGAGACCGCCAATGGAAACAGGATCCTAGATCGTACCTGGTTTGGAGTCCAGCAGCTCGGGGAGGACAGACAGACAAGATTCAGGAGACAAGATGGTGCCAAACACATTTCTTCTTGTATTTTTGTGCAGCAGGAAATGCCCTACTCCCGGTCTCGTGGATTGCTTGCTTTGTACAAATAATATCCAGGAGATTAGCAGGGGTCAGGAGTAGGCAAAATGCAATCACACATGAGAGAGGGAGAATATCAATGAGACAATAAGGTGCCAAACATATTTGAACACTGATTTTTCACATATTTGGTGACTGAGCAAACACATAGGTTTTACACAGTTGGACTCAGTACACAGATAATACCACAATTTATGTGGTGACATTTATTACCACATTCTGCCTGCAGCTGAGCAGGATACACCCTAGGAGGGGAAGCAATCAAAGTAACAGAACAGGAGAGGGATCTGGGGATCATCGTCTCATCCAATGTTATGGTAGGAAATCAATGTAGCAGGTCAGCAGGTAAGGTCAATGGAATGCTGGCATGCATCAACAGGAGCATTACTAGTAGAAGGAGGGAGGTAAAAATGCCCCTCTACAAAGCCATTGTGAGGCTATATCTAGAGTACGGGGTCCAGCTCTGGAGGCCACACCTCTGCAAGGACAGAGATGGGATGGAGAGGGTTCAGAGAAGGGCACCCAAGATGGTGCAGGGTATGCAAGGGAAGACATACAAGCAGAGGTGTAAGGAGCTGGATCTGTACACGTTGGAGACTAGAAGGAAAAGGGGAGACATGATTGAAACTTTTAAATCTGTGAAGGGGCTCAACAAAGTAAGGGAAGGGTGTTTACTTAAGAAGAAGGAGGGGGCCAGAACTAGAGGGCATAACCTCAGACAGCAGAGAAAAAGGGCACGGGGTCATAACAGCATGGGACAAAACCACTCACAGCAAGAACGCGCTGTTACGAACAGCGTGCAGCAAGACCCATAAACACTTTATTTGTTTCACAGGGGGCTTTGCTGCCTGTGCCCTCCATCTGGGGGGCTTCACCACACACCCCTGGAACTATAATAACCAACTCTGAGGGGGTGTGGGCACAGAGGCATGAAAAAAACAGTAAAAAAAAAAGATTCCCTTACACGGAATCAAACCGCTTCCCCCCCCAACCCCATTCACTGCCGGGATGGGTGTTCTAGCCACTCCACCATGGGAGCGGCTCGACCAAGAACCCAACCCACAGTGGTCACATACACTTCCTTCTTCCAGGTGAGCGACAGGGTAATGATACTTTCCAATCACTGTAATTTCCCTTTCGCTATTAAGCCATTTGTGCTCTTCACTGCGTGGTCTTACTGTGCAAGTTTTCGTCCACGCTATTCTCACCCGGTACCAAGAAAAAGATACAGAAGCAGTGTGAGAGAGCGATTCTTCACAAAGAGGGTGGTAGAGCCCTGGAACCGACTACCAGAAGAATTGGTGGGGGCTGAATTGGTGGAGGGATTCAAGAGTGCATGGGACAGACGGTTACATATCATAACAGTGAACTCTATTATGGTGAGTGTATATCACCAAAAATCAAATTAGCGATATACCTCCCAGAGCAACTCTGACATCCGGAAAAAGAAAAAGGCATTTTGGGCAGCACCCCCCCACACCTTCGACAAGGATTCCTCAACTCCAGGGGGTGCATGCTGAGGGAGAGGGGGCAAAATCTCTGCATCTAAAAAGAATAAGTGCCTTAGACGCAGAGAGTGGCAACATTTTCCCACACCCAGTCCTGCACCCTATACCTGCTGCACCGGAGCTAGCCACCCACACCACCACACCACACCACACAGCTAGCTCAGCGGAAGCAGGCACACCAGTCTCCCCAAACCCCTTCCCTGTCCCTCCCCTTTCCCTCACTGTCCCCCTTCCTGTCACCCTGTAGTACCCTTACGTTCATGTAAGGTCGCTATCCTTTCAGGGTAGCCCAGGAGTAAAGTGTTGAATATGAGTCACCGTTTTGATGGTCACTTATATTTAGCTACCATCCCCATTGGATACTGGGACAGAAATATGGGGCTGAGTAGCGTGGGGAAGGCAGGAGCTGGTGGGGAGAAGGTGTGAGGGGGGATAGGGCAGACTAGATGGGCCCGTGTAGTATTTTTCTGCCGTCAAGCCTCTATGATTCTATGATAACTATTACCGCATTAGTTACACATATCATTTGAGCATCTGGTCACTTAATATTCAAATGTTCTGTGTGTAACCCTTTCCACATACAATGAGAGCAGATTATTAAAATCTGAAGAACAAATGTAACTACATTTAGATCACAATTATTTACACATGCAGTATGCAAGTATTTTGTTATTGTTCACATAGTCTGCATAGAGATCTTAGACATTCAATAATGCATTTAGGAAACAATGGTGTATGGGTAGTTAGGGGCATGTGTGGATGCACTTAGCATGTGTGCGGTCTAGGCACCTACTTGTTGCTCCTTTTGACTCCACATGCAGAACGCGGAGTGAATCAAAATGCACCAGTTGTTATAAAATGCTTATTGTAAGCTCCTAACCTCATAAAACTGTTTGTAGGTTGGACCAGGTTCTTTTCCTTTGATATCTTTTTTTCATGGTTAGTTGGGGTGGTAGTTACAAACAGACGGTGGGTGAAAGAAATCTAATCAATGTGAGCTTTTGGCTTGCTGAAGCTCTCAGGCACCATTCAGTTACCAGCATGAACTGCCCGCAATAACCATGTTCAAATAACGCTATCCTTGAAGACATGCTATATGGGTGCTGTATACCCCTACTGCAGTTCACCTTTTCTCCCTTGAAATCTGGAAGTTGTATTCCTCGACCAAGAGCAACAGAATCTGCAGCAAAGCAACATCAGAGATAGAAGCTGACCTACACAGAATAGCATCACCTTCATTAGACTACCATCTAAAAGAGATATTCCATGCTCAAGAAAAAAAAATAAGTATCTCTTTTTTCTCCAATACCTGCAATAAAAAAGTTACATCTTTGCATACTAGAGACACTACCTCTCTAGCCTAATAAAGCAAAGCAAGCTAAAATACAATGACTAAGTTATTAGTTTTGCATATGCAACCACTTCAACTACTACAGAGTATGCCAAATTCACAATGCAAACTGTAAGTATACAAAACTTCTTTGAAACAAATGATTTACTTAACATTCTGAAGCTACTAACTGTAACAATATGTAAGCAATAATATCCGACAGAGTGGCGGTATTGGGCAATACTGGACAGCCCAGGGGTGTAATGAGGCCCAATGCTACAGGCAGAGGGCCTGATAGTCCATGGTAGGTCCGGTATTGCCTATACCGCCCACCCTGGAGGGTATTGTTGTGCTTAGAAAATGTTTTTTTTTGTAGATTTCACATATAACACCTACATCAATGTAAACAAGCATTTGCCAATGCTGAATGTTTGCTTGCTGGTATTAGCATTGGAAATGCAGGAGTTAGACAGATGCAGAATAGGAATAGCAGTGAAGTATTGAACTTCACACCAACCCCGCCTCCATCCTGTATAGACAGACAGGCGTTGGGTAAGTGTTTGGGTTATCACCCATGACGTTCATGCTATGTCACCTCACCCTATTCTGCAGACACCGACACATGTTGAGGTGTGCCTTGGGGTGTTTGGCTTTATAGTCATCCCATTCCATAAGAACACATGCTGAAATGGGTGCAGCATAGGAGAATGGGGTGAACTCTGGGGCTAAAGAGTCCAAGGTACACCTCAATGCCTGTCACTGGCTGGGGGTTGGAGGTGGGATGGCATGAGCAGTACAGTCGTCAATCCAAAGGCACACCCCGATGCCTGTCAGTCTGTACAGGGAGGGACATTATGGTTAGAAACCCTAACGCCCCCGGCGTTTGTTGGTATTTGCACTACAAATTTTCAACATGGCCTTTTTGTGATCCCACCTCATGAAAGCATTTGGGACCTCTTCTCATGAAGAGTGGCAGTGTGATTTTGTCAATGTGTCCCGAACTTTGAGTTCCAACAGCAACCGTGCCATTCTGCGCCACATGTACGAAAATACAGATCGGGCAGAATGAGAAGAATGACAGCTGTACCATCCATAGGGAGGTGTGAAGAGATGGCAATGTTGAAAATCTATAGTGGGAATATTAAAAATGCTTGCACTTCCGAGCATACATGGAAACTGCAATGCATGCGCATAACACAGTCACTTTATGGACTTTCATCACCAAATTTTCAACATAGGCATTTTAGGACCTCTGCTCATGAACAGTGTCACTGTGATTTCCTTAATGTGTCCCGAACACTGATTTCCCATAGCGACCACGCTATTCTGCACCAGAAGTGCAAAAACACATTTCGGCCAGGATGTGAAAAATGACAGCTGTACTGTTCATAAGGAGGTGTGGAAAATGCCAATGTTGAAAATCTGGAGTGAAAATATTACAAATTTGTGAAGTTACGAGCGTGCATGGAAACTGTGCACTGCACGCTCATAACACACTCATTTTATGGACTTTCATCACAAAATTTTCAACATAGGCATTTTAGGACTTCTGCTCATGAAAAGTGCCACTGTGATTCCTTAATGTGTCCCAAACACTGATTTCCCACAACGACCGCACTATTCTGCACTGGAAGTGCTGTACTGTTCATAAGGAGGTGTGGAAAAATGGCAATGTTGAAAATCTGGAGTGAAAATATTACAAATTCGCGAAGTTACGAGCATGCATAGCAACTGAGCAACGCACACTTGTAAAACAGTACTTTTTTGGATTTTTTCCACCAAATTTGAAACATGAACTTTTTGAGAGCCCACCTCATGAACACTGGCACTGTCATTTGATTAATCAGTCCTGAAAGGCGATTCCTTGCACTGACCGCAAAATCACCTTTCAGGACGGAATAACACCATAACAGTGGCTGAATTCATGAGAAGGGGTCCCAATATCCCCATGTTGAAAATTCGGTGCCAGAATTTCCAAAAATGCCTGAGATTTGCACCAAAGTTGAAAAATACCCTATTTATGCCATTATACAGCTTACTGGCATTCCTTCACTTTGCGGTCAGCCTTGAAGAGTGCAGACGTGTTCCCGGTCCACCGAAGATCATCGTGCTGGGCTCTGGAGGTAAGTATGGGGTGAGGGGGTGTGTGGGAAGGCAGGGTGCACAGTGGGTAGGTGCTGGTTGGGGAAGGGGCCACTGGACACAACGAGGGACTGTTTTCTGTTTTACAAGTTAAAAAAAGCAAAAAAAAACATTGCAGGGCGTTTTTTTATTTCAAAATAGTTTTTTGTAGCCCAGGGGTGCCCTATAAAGTTACATAAAGGTGGCTTTTGCTCAAGGGGCTTTGTTCTGCCCCATCTGAATAAAAAAACATTACTTTTCATTATCCCTGCCAGTCTAGTGGCCCCCCCAATGAGTATCTTATTAATATAATTTTTTAATCCATGGTAGTCTAGTGGCCCCCCATGTGTGTTTATTTATATCTTTTTTCATATCCCTGGTAGTCTAGTGCCCCCGATCTGTACTTCATTATCAGTATTATTCATATCCCTGGTAGTCTAGCAGTTCCCCCATCATATTAAAATAAATAAGCATGTTCCATGTCCTGGTAGTCTAGTGGCCCCTCACCCCCCCCCCATCCTGCCGAGCCAGCCCACCCAGCACCCCTCCACCCTTCCTCAACAGAGCTCCTGTTTGAATTAGCGCTGGTAATACACACAGTCGGCGGCTGGCCATGGAGGTGAGAGGTGGGCTGTGCCAGTCGCCGGCTGGGGAAGGGTGGGGTATATTACAAAATACAGAATAAGAGAACAGCAAATAAATACACATTAGTTTAGCACGTGATTCAAGGCAGGGAGTGAGAACAGGAGGGAATTAGGAGTGGAGCCAGATGAAGGAAGGGGAGAGCAACCAGGTGGCATTGTCAAGTAGCAGCGAGGATAGTAAGGGACAAAAAGCAAGGAAGACAGTGGGGGAGAAAAAGGGGGAGATGGGAGGGCAGGAAGGAGAGGAGAGTGAGGGCAAGACAAGTAGAGAGAGCGGTGGAAGGACTGTGTGGGGGGGGGTGAGGTCCCAGGAAGAGGGACAAGGATGTTAAGTAGTACAACCACAGGAGTTTTCAGTTAGGATGTGCTGCTGAAGTTTGGGTTTGAATTCACCGAGACTAGTAAGGTTAGCCAAACCATTGTGGAGGCCATTTAGCCAGTATGGGTCTTTGATACAAAAGGAGTGTTGGTATTGGGCAGCCCGGCACATCGGGACTAGTAGGAGTGCGGAAGATGAGGTGAGCATATGTTGGGTCTTGGGGGATTTGTGAAGTAAGCATCCAAATCCCGAATGCATGAGTCCAAGGAGAATCTTTTTGGTAAGTAAGCAGGTATGGTATTTAATTCTCCCATGCAAGTTGAGCCACCCAGCCTGCATATAATCAATCAAGTAGCAAACTCTTTCCCCATTTGCCCCCTTATTTTCTACATATCTTTTTTTTGCATAAAACAAGATGACAAGATAAATTACGCACATTACAGAATTAAAGGAGCATTTCTAATATTGTGCTAAAAGAAACTGACATGGAATCCCATGGGATAAGGCATCAGAGATATTAAAAGAATACTCAGCCAGAAGTAGTCTTAAAGTCATGAAAGAAACTTTGTCAGTTGTACTGTGCTAATCCACACATGTAGATGAATGTTAGGCATATGCCCAATGTAACTAAATTTAGATCACAATTATTTACTTCCTCTCCCTTGCTTTCCTTCCCTGTTCCTCCTCAGACAGCTAGGCTGCCTTCTCTTACCGTTTCCCAAAACTCTAAAACTCATTCCCATCACACATCTGATTTGTCCCCTCCTCACACTCTCTAGCCTTCCTTTTGCTTAATATCACCTCACCCTCCTGTAACTGTAACTGACCCCTCTCTTCATCTCCTCTGCATTCCCATAACTTCTCCCAGCTCTCTACCTCTCCCCCTTCTCTCACTTCTCTATCACCCCCACGGCTTAATTCACCTCAATCCCCTAGAAACCAATACTGACCCCCCACTTCTTCCCTCTCCACTCCCCCACCCTTCTTTCCCTTCCCTCCACTCTCTCCCTAGTCTGTTGTCTCCTACCCCCACCCACCTCAAATCTCATCTGTTTCCTCGCAGGCCAGGAAACCAGTACACGGACTGAGTGTGCACTGAGCCGTGTCTGGCCCTTGTGGGATTTGCATCCTAGAGGGTCAAAAGCCTGCCTCTCCTTCTCTATTCTAACTCTCCTGTAACTGTAACTGACAGTCCTGGTAACCCAGATGTGGAGTGGGTGTGCATTGAGCCATGTCTGTCCCTTGTAGTGTTTGCATCCCAGAGGGATGAAGGTCTGCCAACCATTCTCTGCCTATCCCCCTTCCTGCTGTTTCTCTCCTCAGCCTTCCACTAGCTATTTTTTATCTTATAACTCTGTTCCAACCAATCCATTTGGTTCCCACCTTTATTCACGCCCTCTCTACTATATCTCAAGGCTCCACTCTATGCCTTAAATAACTCCTTGGTGCATTTTTTGTATTATCTGTATGATGTAAATAGTGTATTTTATGTAAAATTGTATGTATATTAGTTTGTAGCATTGTTGTGTACATTAAACTGTATTCCTCTTCCTCCTCCTCCCCAGAATGCATCTGAAAACAAGCTGTTTTAGCTCAGTATGGGTTTCCTGGTGAAACTTTAAAAATAAATAAATATGCATGGTTGGCTTCATTGAAATATATAATTTGAAATAAGGGGATTTGATTTACTGAGACATCAGGGGCATATTCTTTTTTTTAACTTTATGTCTATTAGTTTCAGAATGACATGAACATAATACATATCTTCATACAAGGAAGTAGGAAAATCGAGTTAACATTCACAATAATTGACAAAAATATTGGTGTTCCCTGTATTCTGGTACAATAGGACTAGAGGATCCCAAAAATTAGTCAAAATGCAAAATAGTCCAAAAATGCTAGCCATCTCAAAGGCTGTGGAAATCAACTTATAATGTAGAACTACCTCCAAAATGCAAAATCCACCAGATTTCTGTTTTTCCAGTTCAGCTTAAGAAGGAAAGATAAGTTCCCCATCAACTCTTGCCAGAGCAACACAGTATAAGTAAGCACAAATGGAGTTAACAGTGCAAACAAACAAAAGTAGAAAATGAACAGTTGTGATCCAGTAACTCGAACTGAAGATTGATCACACTCCCTTCCCCAGACCCTCAAAGTTCATGGGTATTAAATTGAAACACATAAGGGGAAAAGGAGCACTTCACCTCCTTGAGGCCCATGTAGCCAGCGCACTGTGCCCAGTCCCAAAATTAGTCCAAAACAGAACCCATCTCCATGAGGTTGGGAGGATCAAGTGACGGCCGGTGAAAGGCAAATAACAGTTCAAATTCTGTTACTTATGAGGCAGCAAAACAGCCAACAAACAGTTCAGTCATCTTCTAAAGTCTCTGTGCCACCCATAGAATCCTACATGGCCACCCTGGTCTCAAACTCTGAATCAGTTTTCTGCAACTAGCGACCTGCATCCTTAGGGTCTATAAACTGCAAGGATTTTCCCCCATATGTGATCCAGAGTCTGGCTAGAATCAGGAATGAGTGTGTTATCCCTAGAACTTTGAGGCAGTGGTGCACACTGTCAAATTGCTTCCTTCTGGCCTTGTTTTAAAAGAGAGGTCCGGGAACACCTTAACATCCATATCATTGATATTGAGGGATGTGCTGCATGGGCAGCCAAAATTATAGTGTACCATATCTCTACCCCTGATGCGCGCACAAGAACTGTCTGGGGCTGGTTACTGCTACTCTGTCACACCCTGGGATTAACCCTGTAAGCATTTTTTAACATTTCCCAGTCAAAGTCCTCAGTAATAGTGAGGGAGTGCCTGAGCCAGGAGACAAGGAAAGTTAGTAGGTCAGTATCCCAACAAGGTGGAGGTTTCCTACATGGATTTCATTCTCAATGGCCTCAAGCTGCCATTTCAGTTGGGAATTTTCCTCCATGAATGAGGTGACCATGGCCTGAGTGGTCACTGCTTTATGCTCCACATTAGAAACTGACCCAGTAAGAGCAGTTAGTGTGGCATCATGTCTTTCCAGGTTAACCAGGGTCTTGTCTATTTTGGCACTCATTGCCTTCATCAAAGAGAGAATCTGTTGCCATGGAGTTTCAGTGGGTGAAACAGCAGGGCTGTCTGCCTTGTGTCTGGATCTGTCGTTGGCCTTCCCAGGCAGTGGCTGCTGTTTTTTCTGCGGCCCTGGTTGTTGTTGTTTCTTCGGATTTCCCCACAATAAATGCAGTATCGTTGCACTCAGCAAACACTCAGAAAATCAATATGAGCTACTAAAATTGTAATGCTTGCAATTTAAGTAATATTTTTAATGAAAATACTGCACTGATCTGCAGAGCTGACAGAGAAGACTTCTGCCTGGAGATTGGCTCTCTAACACCCCCATCTGGGGCATATTCTATCACTCTCGGAAAATTTACAAAATGAAAAAATATAACTTCCCATAAGGCTGCTAAAGAGATAATGTGCTCAGGGCAGACATTGTAAACAGGGCTACCAATAGTGCTCCTTGGATCATTTTTACTGTTAGCCATTATACGGACTACTAATCTGACTCTTGGACAGTAGAGATTGTGGCCATACCTATAAAGTGCATGTTAGTGTGGATTTTAGCCAGTATGGACAAATAATGAACTTAGAAGGGGAACGCTGACTCAGAAGTGGGTGAGGATTCACTTCTGGTCCTGCAATATAAACGCTGATGCCAGTAGGAAAATCAGTATGCACATGATAGAAGCAATATGGGCAATGGTGTGCATCTTCCTGTGTCAGCTTGGGGAGGTCAAGGGGCAGCAACTGTACAACAAGTACAGTCAGTAAACAAGTACACTATGAATACAAGAATGATAAACCTCCAGGGTGGGGAAATAGGTGCAAAACAATGCCTGTAATATGATAGAACAATACCAAAAGAATATCAGAAACTATCTGAAATTAATGCATGCCTTCCTTGTATCACTGTCCAAAACATGAAGGAGGAAACTGAGACATTAAAAAGGGAACTGCAAAATCTCCAGGAAATAAGGATCCCAGTGGCTTATATGTTGAACATAATCTGCTAAATACCAGCACCAACTGAAATAAGTAACAATAAAGAAATTTAATTAAGCAGTATTATACCTCAGAGTGTAAAAACAAAGACAACGTGCTGCATCAGCATGTGGTCTGAAAGCAAAACAAAATGGTTATATTAAATGGACGCTGAAAATAGAAACTCCATTTTCTATTTTCAGTGTGCATTTAATATAACCATTTTGTTCTGCATTATACCTTAGAGCTGTATTGGAACCAAGACAAACAGGGAGGAGGAGGAAAATTAAGGGGAAGAGGAGGAATGGACAATTTATTTATTTACTTTACCAGGAAGGTGGATGGGATCAAGGATTCACTTTCAACCACACCTGGGGAGTTAGGGTTTACAGTAGGTAAAGATGAAGCATCGCTAATAACTCACATTACATCCAGAATCAAAATGTCATATCACTCAAAGTGTGCAGTACATGATTTCATAAGAATTGACGTAAGTAATAAATGGATAATCTCAATTTTTCAGATGTTTATCAAGTAATGTCAAATCAATTGCAAACTGTCAACATTTCTAAATGTCCCCACAGTTTCATTTTGAAAATGTTAGCTTTCAAATTAAAATCCATTCCCATTTCATATGCATTATTTATCATTACAGGACATAAAAGGAAAATGAACGTTCAGCTATTTTTGATTTAATTCTAATTTCACAAAAAACGTTTTATGTATGTCTGTCTCAGAGATTTGGGGTTTTGTACTTTTACTAGATTTTTTAACACTGTTGGTATCCCTGTATTTATAGTTTTATGTATAAAAGGCAACACTGCAACCTGTACCTTAGTGGTAGAATTCCGAAATCTTGATACATACTGCAATGGGTTCCAGTTGATTTGAATTTGCTGTAAATCTAACTACATTATTAAAAGTAATTGAAAGCAAGAAAAATCCAGCCCTCACCAACCAATGCCGTAAAAACATTGCTCTCCAATAACTAAATAATGCCCCAAAGTTTATCAAGGTGCCATACAAATATTGCCTTGACGTGTTTCTGATAAAAACAATCCTTTTTCAAAAGGCATACACATTGAATGAAACAGTCACTTTTTATATACAAAACCAGGTGACGTCACAACTCCTCGTCACACTGATCAAAGGACAACCATTTACTATAAATACAAAAGTGTACAGTGCAATATAAATACAAGTGAAAAATGGATAAAACACACTAATACATTGAGAAGCATTAGTATATATTATTAAAAACATTCATCTTCCTATTGGGCTTTGAAGTGTAAATATCAAATTCACCATTGTTGGTAAACTTCACCCATCTACTTTGAATCATCAACAAATTTATGATATATAGTGTGTATCTAGAAAGGAATAAGATGAAATCTCATGAGTCAAAAATACTCAAAATATGTGCCAAAGTTATGTGTAAATGCTGAATGGCAGAAAATATATAAACAGGAGAAAAAGAGAAAAAAAAGTAGAAGTAGAAAAAGATAGATAGAAAAAGAGACATACAAAAAGCTTGGAGATGCTAGATAGAAAAAGGGGGAGACATGGGGGGTTAAGGGGGGTGTTTGGTATCAATAAACAAGAAATACCAATTTACAGAGGTGCAGAAGGACTGGTTAAACTTAGGTTGTCAATTGTAAGCTCTCTACCACAGGAGCTAGGAAAGTATCCTGGTGCAGACCAACCTGTAAGAGAATAAAAACAAAAAGACAATGTTTATTTCAGGTAGAGTACAATGTCAAATGCATCGTTAAGTCCAGGATATTTATATGCCTGTAAGATATATATTCAGGATCCTTATCTTCTTTTTAGCAGTTTATCAAAAGCACTCCCTCTGGGGTTGGTACATACTTTATCTATAGCTCTAAAAATGAACCAGTGTTCTGTAAAGTTATTGGCCAATGCTACATGCTGTGCAGTTGCATATTTGACATCACCATTTGCAATTGCCCTACTGTGTTCACTCACCCAAGTTTTAAACTGTTGTTTTGTTTTCCCCACATAATAAGCATTACAGGTACACATTGCAATGTAAATTATACCAGTGTTCCCACAATCTACGTTGCAATGTGTACCTGTAATGCAACAGATGTATACAGTATGCACTCCAGGACAGCTCAGTCAGTGGCTGGCCATGGTGGTGAAGGATGGCTGTGCCAGTCACCAGCTCGATTTCAGGATGGGGGGTAGTGGGGTACTACCTGCCAGGATGCAGGGTGGGGGACCCACTAGACTGCTAGAGATATGTTCATTTGCAGTTCATGGGGTGGCAATCGGGGACAGAGAGGGACCACTGGACTACCAGGGAATTTATTTTCTTTACTGAGAGGGCAATCAGCAATCGGGGGGTTGGGATGGACCATTGGACTACAAGAGAATTTAATTTTCTTTACAGGGATGATCATCAGTGATCAGAGATGGGGAGGGACCACTGGACTAATAGGGAAATTATTATTTCATTTGGGGATGGCAATCAGACATCGGGGGAGGAACCAGTGGATTACCAAGGAAATCATTGTCTTATAAGGGGACGGTGATCAGACATCAGGGGAAGGGGAGGGATCACTGGACTAGCTGGGAATATTATTTTTATTATACGTGGATGGCGATTGGCAATCGGGGAGGGGGGGGGACCACTGGACTACCCGGGAAATTATTGTCTCATATGGGTATGGTGATCAGACATCAGGGGAGGGAGGAAGGACCCCTGGACTTCCAAGGAATATTGTAGTTCAATGTGAGCACTTTGGAGGTGGTGCTACTCTTAATAATGCAAACAATTCAAGCTGAGGAGAGTACACTCACCACTAGTATGGGAAGGATAAGGCAAACAAAACTTCTTAGTATGAAGACTGTGTTATTTTATTAGTAGCCATCAAGGAGCTGTAAAAAGGCAAGTAGACAAGAACAGACTGCAGCCACACTGCCGGGCTTACATTTCACCTCTCATACAGGGGCTTCATCAGAGCTAATGAAACATTGTACAGGTGCACTTTTATAGTAACAAATACCAACATGTGATCGCCACCATCCAATAGTTAAAGTTATTCACATTTCAAAATAAATTGCACTCATCAGAAACTTCATGTAGTGACCTATATTATAATTCATTTACCCACACACCAGTGATTAAAAGCAAAAAAATAATTATAATTTGTCAACATTCATCCATGTCTCTGTTAGTGATCAGCAGAAATTCTCCTGGGAGACCTGTAATTTAAGAAAAAACAGGTATTCCTTAGAAAAATGGTGAATTGTGAGCAACAGTGGTCCAGTAAAATGCCACATTGCAGCCACCAAATTTCCTTTAGAATGGGAGGTCACTCAGGTCATGGGGGTTTGATTTACATAGATCTTGTTCCCTCTTTCCTTTACTTAATAGGACAATTTATTGTTTCTTTTTTTAGTAAAAAGAAGGATATCTCAAATTTACCATTCAGTCCTGGTGTCCGCAAGGTACCTCATCTGTAAATCTGTTCCTGTTCCTTGCAATTAAGGACATTGTACAAGTCCACTCCCCTTATATTTCTGTGTACAGCTTCTATGCCCATAGCTGTGACTGTATGTCTTGTGATGTCTTTAGCATTGTTGACGTGAGCAGCCATTGCAGAATCCATATTTCCATTCTTGATAGCCAATATATGTTCATTTACTCTAAAACATAATTTATGTTTTGTTCTACCCACGTAGAAGCTGCCACATGAACAACTCAGGACATAGAAGAAGAATCAGCGTTTATATAGCGCTTTTCATACATCCAAAGTGCTTTACAAGCAATGCTAGACTGGTAGTAAAGTGACTGAATGTGTGGTGGCAGCCATATCGCACATCATCACCCACACACAGCCTGGATAATTGCATGAACCGGTTTATGGGAAGGGGAATGTTGGCCAGGACACCGGGAATGTCCCTACTCTTTGCGAAGAGTTCCCTGGGTTCTTTTACTTCCACCTGGACACCCACCAGGACAACACCAGGATGGGCAGAAGGGACCTCGGTTTAATGTCTCATCCGAAGGACGGCACACCCCAGCAGTACAGCACCCCCCAATACTGCACTCAGATGCCAGCGATTTTTAGGTGCAAGTCCAATCCCGGTGTGGGATGAGAACCCACAACCTTCTGGTCCAGAGGCGGATGTGCTACCAACTGAGCTTCTGTGTTGCAGTCTGTTTGTCCTCTTATTTTCTCAGTGTGACCTGTTCTGGGATTCATGAAAGTTTGTTTTTGCTCAGTTAGGTGACATGTTCAACAGAAACCACATGGTTTATTACCCCACTTGTGTTTGTGATTTTGTATTTTCACTTTGGGCTGGTAACTGTGCACTAGAGTGTCTCTTAAATTCCTGCCTCTGTAGTCTGACACACTGAGAGGTTTTTATGTCATGGATTTTAATTGTGGTTATCCCCTCAACATTTGTAGATTATTATGAACAATACTAACAAGTTCTTTTGTTCCCCCTCTATAGGTAGTTAAAAAGGTTAAGACTGATTCAATTTTTTCTTTTTCTTTTTTGGCATCAGCAGTGATTCTCTGTTGATTGCCCCCGTCTGCTGTGTAGCCCTTTCTACAGTATGTCTTGTTCCCTGTATTGTCTAGCTCATAGTTTATCTGTTAACTCCTGAGATCTCCTGTCATACAGATCATTACTAGAGCAACTATGTTTTGCTCTCATAAAAAGGGGATGACTATCAACATTCGGGGAGGGGGGAAGGTCCACTGGACTACCAGAGAAATTATTGTCTCATACGGGGATGGCGATCAGACATTGGGGGAGGGACCACTGGACTACCAGGGAAATTATTTTTTTACATGGGGACATCATTTGACATTGGGAGAGGGACACTAGACCAGGACTTAATTTATTTTCATTATCAGGATGGTGATTGACGAGAGGAGGGGGACCATTGCACCACTAGGGACTGCTGTATTAGGGGTTGGGGGGGCCACCACACTTCTTCCAACAACTGCTTGGGTTGTGCTGGAGTAAGTCGGGGGTTCAATCAGTGGTATGTGCACTGTGCAATGGGGCCATGCAAAATGGCCTTGCGCAGTGCACATACTCTGAATATTGGGCTGAGCCAATATTCGGGTCCCCGCCCCTTCATGTGCATTGCGACTCCTCTATCCTTTGCCTGGGCACAAAGGATTTTGCCTGCACTAACTGGGCTTTCAATATTGTGCTTCTGCACAAGGCCTGGTTTGCATAGGCAAACTCAGTTTTGCAACCAGGCAATGTTTTGAATACCAGGCCCCCTGATGTCTTATTCCATCCTAGAACCTGCAGTATTGACCAAAGTATATGCAGGCTGACAATCTGGATGAAAATACAACTACAAGAAATAAAACAAATAAAAACACCAAACAAAGAAAAAAATTCTACAGAAAGGAAAAGACTCTGTAAACTGTTAAGGTCATCAGAAAAAAAAAAACAATTAGAAGAGACACCCAGCTGCTCAAATCCAAACAGTTCCAGCACAACACGTGGAAGAAACAAAATTTAAAACTCCAAATCTGGTATAATCACACATAGGGTTTTCCAAAAGTGATCCAGGAAATTGACCAAAAATGGCACTAGCACATCAAATAGAAATGGAAGAAAAGAAAAAAAATGGCATGACAGTAAAGTCTTAGAAGACAACCAAACAGCCAAAACTACAAAGAATGAGATAAAACTGAACAAAGTACAAAACTCAAAAACACAGTTGCCTGAATCTTCCTCACTTAATTTAACATCTACTAGCAATGGCAGAAATGACCAACAAAAGCCTACAATTCATGAAAATGGCAAAAATGAAGCCCCTAGGCATAAAACAGGGGGCACATCTGATCAACTGCAGAAAGAACGGAATACAAATGAATCTGCGGAACAAATCACCTGCTTGGGTTCTTTGAACATATTACTAGTACAACTTGAATTCAAGATAATGTGGACAAACTAAAAGATGTACTTACAGGTAAAGAGCAGAGGCTGGCACAGGGGATACATGGAGGGGAAAAGGGGTTCTTCCGGTACATTGGGGAGCGGAGAAAAACTAAGGGCCATCTCAGCAGATTGAGATCAGAAGGAGGGTGGGTGGAAGAGGCGAGGGACCAGGCAGAGGTATTTAACAAGTACTTTGCCTCTGTGTTCACTAGGAGGGGATGGACATCTACAAAGCAAGGCACGAAGGAGAGAAACACTGTAAGTGGGATCAGGGAGCAACAAAATGGAGCAAGAGGAGAGAGAGCACCCCAGGGTGTCACATCTGGGTAAAGATAAAAAGGCCAGTAAGGTGGAGGGACGGATGATGCTATCTCTGCCAAAAAGGTGAGTAGCCCTCAAGGCCCTAAAGAAAGACAAATCTCCTGGGCTGGATGGCATTCATCCGAGAGTACTATAGGAATTAGGACATACTGGCTGCACTTCACGGAGCTTTTCAGCAGGTCACTTGAGACAGGGAGGGTACCTAGGATTGGAGAGGCACATGTGGTACCAATCCATAAAGGGGGGTCGAGGGAAGTACCAGGTAACTATAGACCCATCAGTTTGACCTCGGTGGTGGGAAAATTAATGGAGAGTATACTAAAGAAACGATTGGGGGTGTACTTGGAGGAGGTGGGAGGTCTGGATAGTCGGCAACATGGGTTTGTGCCAGGTAGATCATGTCAAACCAACCTTGTGGAGTTCTATGAATGGGTAACATCAGAACTGGACAGGGGTAAGCCTGTGGATGTATTATTCTTGGACTTCAGCAAGGCATTTGACTCTGTCCCCCACAATGGTCTGGTGGAGAAACTGATGGGGTTAGGAGTAGGCCCTTTGATGGTCAGATGGATTGAAAACTGGCTAGCTGGACGCACTCAGAGAGTAGTGGTCTGTGGGGAGCTCTCAAACCCTAGAGAGGTTGATAGTGGGGTACCGCAGGGCTCGGTCCTGGGTCCGATCCTGTTTAATGCATACATATCGGACATCAGGGAGGGTATAGGGTGTGAAATGAGTCTCTTTGTGGATGACTCCAAGATGGGAGCAGTAGTTGAGGGAGAAGAGGGGAGGTTGGCCCTGCAAGGGGACCTGGACACCCTGGAAAGCTGGGCTCACACATGGAAATTAAATTTCAATATCACCAAGTGCAAGGTGTTGCATCTTGGTTGGGGAAACCCTAAACACAGGTACACCCTGGGAGGGGAGGCGCTGGAGGCCTCAATAGGGGAAAAAGACCTAGGGGTCATGGTGGATGCATGTATGAATAACTCTGAGCAGTGCAGGAGAGCGGCTAGCAAGGCAAACAGGATGTTGGGATGCATCGTAAGGGGGATCACCTCTAGGAACAAGGAAGTGATTGTGCCACTGTACAATGGACTGGTTAGACCACACCTTGAGTACTGTGTACAGTACTGGAGACCACACTTAAAGAGGGACATACAGCTCCTAGAGAGGGTACAGAGGAGGGCAACAAAGATGATACGAGGGCTAGATTTGACGTATGAGGACAGACTTAAGGAGCTCTGCCTGTTTTCACTGGAGGAGAGGAGAGACAGGGGGGACATGATTGAGGTCTTCAAGTACCTCAAGGGAATACATAAGGTAAACATGGAGGGGATCTTTAGACTAAAGCAGGGAGGCATCACCAGAGGGCATGGTTTGAAGTTGGAAGGTGGAAGGGTAAGGGGGGAAAAGAGGAGGAGGTTTTTCACTGAGCGGGTGGTGGATCCTTGGAATGCACTGCCTGGTGAGCTAGTTCAGAGATCCACAGTGGAGTGCTTCAAGAGAGGATGGGACAGACACAGAAAGTGGATGTATCAGATGATGTCCTGTCCCAGGGGGGTGGGAATGGATGATACGGGTTTCTGGAGCACAAGGGATGGGAGGGTCTCAGCACCCAACTAAGGATCTAAAGTTCGAGCAGACTCGATAGACCATAAGGTCCAATCTGCTGGCAAATAGTATGTTAGTATGTTAGTATTCAGGAAATCAAAAATGAAACGGACAAGTTAGAAGAAAAAGTTGATTTAGAGGCAAAAGAGGTCACAAAATTGGAGAAAAGACAATAAGCACTGCGAACAGACCTAATCCTATAATTCAGGACATTGTTTCTTAGCAAAACAACAACAAGTACAGTTTAAATAAAAACATGACGATCAGGTGAACCCTGCAAGATTGAAAAACATTAGAATTTTTGGCACCCAACCAGAATGGAAGAAAACTCTTCACTCAACGCACTTACAGCTAATATACTTAAAACACTGAGGAACAGTGATTTGGGTGAAATTGCTATTGACAGGGTACACTGAACTGTTCAGAAGACCACCTTCAGGGAGAGTCCAAAACCCACAGTATGAAATTTCTTTAGAAGTGAGGACAAATTTATGATAATAAGAACAATTTTGCAAAATAAACGTTTCACATATCAAGGATAGAAAATAACTACAGCACATTACTTTTCACAAGTTATGGTAATTGAGAAAACAGTGCAGAACAATTCAACAAACATTATGGAAACATGAGATTAAATCTAGACTTCCAGTGATGCCACCGTGTAGCATGGATGCTGAAAGAAGAGCTCTGCCTTCCCCCCGATTATTTTGCCTCCTGTAATCTGCCTTTTCAGCTTTGATTCTTCCACTTTTTGATGGAGAGGCTTGTACAGTTTATGGGCAGATGTAAGAAATTTAACTCGGCTTCCATGGACCAGTTTTTCTCCTCCAGTCAGATTGCTATGCCACCTCAGGAGCTTCCAACTACTGAAATCATGGCAAGTGGAAAGCCGATGCAGTCTGAGCCTAATATGGCAGCTCTTTTACAGGAATTGAGAGATTTCCATATTGAAGTCCACTCTTTATGTAACGAGTTCAAGAACTCAGTCTCAGAAAATAAGACTGAGGACCTTATGAAGCAAGCCACGGACACTGATGAATGGGTGGACAGGTTGGAGCAAGCTCTGGTCTGACTTCTGCAGAATAGTCAAGCACTGTGGGATCACTTCAAAGACCCAGATAATCTCTACCAGAGGGACAATCTTGGCATATACAGTATGGCCTACCAGAAGGTGAGGAGGGAACTGGAGACCTGCTTTTATTCTTACAGAGCTTCCTGCCTTCAGTATTGGACATAGCAGACTTATGCCCTCTTCCTCTCAAATGGACTCACAGCACACTTTCACCAAAGCCTGCCAGACCATCTGTCTGCCCTTGTTCGATAGTGCTGTGGTTTTATAATTTTGTGTTTAAGCAAGCTGTATTGAATTGAACTTGGCATAAGGGGGTCATCATGTATAATGGCCGACATATTTACGACAGGGATTACTCCCCAACCCTCCTTGCCAAATGAAGAGCTTATGCTCATATCATCCATATTTTAAAGTCTCATATTAAGTTTTCTACTCCTTATCCTGCCTGTCTCTTTATCCACATCAGTGATGGTCCTACGACATTTGAGGATCCAACATCGGCTCTCCAGGAGCTTTGTACTTGGAATTTGGTGACACTTTAGGAACCTATGTATCGATCGCACTCCCAAGACAAAAGAGAATTGCAGTGAGATGCTTGGGTGGAGGTTTCAGCTCATAACAAAAAGTGCCGAACAGACAAGGCTCTTACAGAAATGAAGGCATTGCTTCAAACTTTTCATCACGAAGAACCAGCATAAGGGACCATGCATATAGTCACAGTGGATCTCCAGTAATCATTTTTTGCACTTTTTATTTTTTAGCATTTAGTCAGTGGAGTCTTATACTTCAGCACTTAATATTTAGTCTTATTAAGCTTTTTTCTCTATTCAGTCGGTTCGGATTTTATGTGAAGTTTGCTACAGTACCATGGTTATTGTATTTTGTTTGGTCTTAATTTTTTTCTATGTGTATCAGATTCTTCCTGGTTTGACATGAATAAGGCTGAGAGAGGGATCATCTTTTCTAGTGTCATTGAACATAATAGCTTTGCTAACACTAACAGTCATTGCTTTCCTGATTTGACAGTAATTACTTACTTTTGAAATAATAATAGCGAGCACCCTTGTAGGGTAGGTTACTTCTTTTATTTCTTTACGTGACTGTATTTGGTCTTAACAAGTGTACGGTTCAGTAAGTGGCACATGTTGGCCAGCCCATTGTCCCCCCCTTTTTTCTTTTTTTTCCTGTTGAATCATTGTTACATAAGACGTAGGGATCCCGCCCACACACACATATATTAGATCAAACCTTCCCTCTCTACACAGTATCCATTTGTTCCTTCCTTTGATTGTAATAATGCACTCTTTGAGTGATGGTGCTAGGAGAGCTGGGGGTGTGTTATTTTTCACCCACTGGGGGATATTGCTAACAAATTATTTTTATTTACTTATTTTTTGTTGACCGGGTAAGTGCACTAGACAAATCCTGCCTATTTTCAGGCATGACCCGGGGGAAGGGGATAGGTGATGGTGCTAGGAGTGCTGGGGGTGTGTTATTTTTCACCCACTGGGGGATATTGCTAACAAATTATTTTTATTTACTTATTTTTTGTTGACCGGGTAAGTGCACTAGACAAATCCTGCCTATTTTCAGGCATGACCCGGGGGAAGGGGATACAGATGAATTATTTTTATTTACTTATTTTTTGTTGACCGGGTAAGTGCACTAGACAAATCCTGCCTATTTTCAGGCATGACCCGGGGGAAGGGGATACAGATGAATGCCAACTGATCTTGGACCAGATTAAGCTGTTGGTGGTATTTTTAGTGAATGAGGGGAAATTTGGCCAGGACACTGGGGGAAATTCCTCTACTTCCTGCTTCCTGTGAGCAGGGGGGACCCATTTTCTGGTGGGACCAAGAAGGCGGAGGAGGAGGACAGTGGAGGAGCTGCACATGGGGCTGAGATAGCCCAGAGTAATTCCTCACCTGTTGATTTCACCAAGTCTGGAAACGCTGAAATGGTGGCTGGGATGCACCTGCGAGGTGGCCAGCAAAACGCCAACTCAAGTGGTTCTTCAGTTTCTGTTGCTACGCTGGGGCTTAGTTTGTCAGAGAAACAATGCTGTTTGGGAGAGAAACTTCTTCGTGTGAGTGCATTATTGGTACAGGAATGTAGGAACCTCGCTGTGGAGGACGACAGGAAGTGGAAGAGATCAGAGGGTTCCCCGAGCACTGCAGCAGCAGCGGGGCCCAGCAAGTTGCATCCGGCTACTGAAAGGCCGAAAGTCAGTGAAGTTTCGACTTCTAAAGATTGGGGACATCTGGTAGATGAATCCTGGTCTCTGGAGCATGCGCTGCGTGGGGCTGGCTGGATTCCGATTTCGGGTGATTCATGGAAGCCGGCTGATGGATCTTCAGCACTACCAGAGTCTGCAGAGATAAGTACTGTGGCTTTATCAGTCCCTTCTCCTGTTGTTTTAGTCTCTGAACTTCCAGCCTCCCCTTTTCCTAAATCTACTACTGATTCTGGACTACCCTTGGACAGCCTGTCAGTGGAAATGGCTGCAGATGTGGCTACTTCCTCTGTCATACAGGGGCCAGCTTTGGAACCTGTGGAAAAACCTTCCTATGCCAGCCATTTTAGGCAACCTCTAGAATTAGCCAAGCGGTGAAATGCCATTCATTTACGATATGTTGGCCCCAGGGATAATCCCCCTTATAGGTTTTATGTTGGAAAAACTTTATTGAAGAAAAGTATGGGTTTTTCCCCTTCTGAAGTCTACGCCTTGATCCATGTTCCTGGAGAGTTTATATTTGATGTCAGTTTTCGCACCCCAGCTCTTTTGGAACTATACTGGAGTCGCTATTTAAATCTAAAAACGAATCCCCTATGGTCGGACTTTATTGTACTGCCTCTTTCAAAACAGGCCTTTAGGGTCATTACGATCATGTTCAGAAATGAAGGGGTTAATGTCGTAGATATTGTTAACTGGTTATTTAAGAGATGTGAAATACAGGGAATCCTGTTCCTATCCTGGATGCAGAGGGATTTTGGAATGGGGTTGGAAATTTAGGATTAAACTCCACTCTACTGATTCTGATTTGGTGCATCTCCCAACTGTTTTTTTTGGGGAGGGATAAGGGGTTCCTTTTTTATCCAAGTCAGCCAGGGGTTTGCTTCAAGTGTGGGTCTCGGACTCACATAAGCACCTCTTGTGATGTGCTAAAATGTTCTTATTGTGGGGAGTCTGGTCATCCTAGTGCTCACTGTTTCCAAACCTCTAAATGCAATCTTTGTGATGTGGTGGGTCACACATTTGAACTTTGCTCTTTGGCAGCTAAAAACACACTGGAAGCTGATTTGGGGGTACAGGACCATTATATTAGGGAGGCAGTTCGACTTGGCATTCCTACTGGAGGAAGGTTGGATCCCAGTACCTCTGGGGCTAGTCTCCCTTTGCCCGTGTCAGGTTTGATTGATAACTCTACCTCCAGCACAGACTCTACAGATATACCTAAAGTGGTGACTCATGAGGTACCAGAGATAGGACAAGGGGGGTTATTTGCTAGGATTCAGTATTGTCTAGTTTGGATCCCTTGGTAGACGGTTTTACTATGGTTAGTGGCAAGAAAGGGAAATCTGTTAAAGGAAAGGGGAAGGTGAGTAGGAAAACAGCTTTACCTTCTATGCATGGTTCTATTGCTGACCCTAATACCTTTGCAGTATTGGTAGAGGCTCCAGAGGCAGTTTCCGACATGTCTCTGCCTTCTGCACCCACCCCAAGTCCTGAGGCCTTAAAACCTGCTGAAGGACAGATTGGCCCTAAACCATCAGATGGGAAAAGTGGAAGGGTAACAAGAGCATCTAGCAAAGTAAAGTGACTTTACCTTTTCATTAACTCATGGTTCCCTTTTACTTTAGAGTGGCAACTTTAAATGCAAATAGCATTAAATCTCCTGTTAAACGTCAGAGCACTTATTCTCATTTTTTATATGAAGATCTGGACTGTGTTTTCCTGCAGGATGTTCGTTTGCATTCTCCTATGGAGATAGAGGCTGCCACTACTGGTTGGGTGTGGGGAGATTGTTTTTGGTCTTTGGGAAGTGATTTGTGTAATGGGGTGGGGATTTGTTTTTTTCATTCACATATAAAAGTAATTCATCAGATATAGATTTTAGCCGGTAGGGCCTTGGTTTTGGAGTTAAGTGGGGTTCCTTACCCTTACGGTTACTTAATGTTTATGCACCTCTATCTAAATTTGATCGAGTAACCCTTTTTAATTCATTATACCCTTTTCTATGCACCTCTTATGTTACTATCCTTGGGGGGGACTTTAACTGCTCCTTGCCTTCCAGTGTTTCTTCTGGAACGAGGAAGAAAGTGTATAGTGATATGGCAAGCTTGTCAAAACTTCTTGCAGATACTGGTTTGAATGATGCTTTTGGGCCTACCTCTAATGGGTTTGGAAATACTTATTTTTGCGGAACTAGAGCTTCCAGAATTGACTATTTTTCTTTCACCAGGGTTGTAGTGCAATCACAGTCCTTGCAGGAGGTGGCCACATCAGATCATAAAATGCTTATATTAGTGTTATGTGATGTGCCTGAAGTTCGGAGGGGGCCAGGTTTTTGGAAATTAAATGCTATCTTATTAGATATCCCTGGTGTGGCTGATGGTCTACATTCCCTTTTTTTAGCACGTCAGTCTGTTTTCTTTCTATATGAAGATTGAAATACTTGGTGGGAGGACATGAAATGTGAAGTCAGACTCTATTTTAAAACCATAGGTCGTTTAAATGGGAGATTCCGGCATGATGGACTTCAATATCTTAGAGAACGACTTCATTTTTTGTCTACCTTCCACCAGTCCTTGGGATCTGCAGGTCTGGATCAAATTAAAAAGGTAAAGTAAGAGTTGGCTAGTTTACAGTCTCAGGTTTTACAGGATGTGGAGAGAAAGCATAAATATGGGATTAGTGGTACAAAGAAGGATACTTTACCTTTTGAAAATCTGAAACCTCTTAAACACTCCCGAGCTATGATGTATTTAAACACCTCAAATGGGGGGCATGTTACAACAAATACTGGTATTTTAGATAAGATACATGACTATGTTACTGCATCCTTTAAGAGTAGATTGCTCCCTGAGACCCCCATTAATGATTGGTTTCTTAGTTTAGTTTAGTTTAGTTTATTAGTCTAGGAATTAATACCTTTGAGCCAGGGCTCTTTTACAAAGGTTCCACGTCACAAAGAACATTTAACAAAGCACGATACACATTACAGGTAAAACCAGACAGGAAAGTTACATCATAAATTTGCTATTAACAGTTTAAGGCAGTAACGTTTTTAAGTTTCATAGAAAAACAAGCTATAACAGGTTCAAGCGAGTAGACAATTTTGAGGTTAAGGAAACTTCCAGGGAGAGGGTGATCATTAGGCGCCAAAAGGAGGCTAGAGAGAAGGGAAAGGTGATGAGTGGGAGAGTAAGTGAGAGGGGACAGGAAAAAAGCAGGGGAGTGAGTTTGGATGGGAGACAGGAAATAGTAGAGGTACCAGAGGGTTTATTAGTCAGGGAGGAAGAGGCCTCAGATGTGAGGATGGACATGAGGAGTAGTAGTCTTTATCTAGCGCAATCACAGTTGCTAGTGGTGGTGAGGTGGGCCTAGAGCATGGATTTGAAAGCTTCAAGTGAGGTTGAGGATAGAGTAGGTGGACTAAGCGCATTGAACCATGTCGGGGCCCTGTATGCGAAAGATCTTTGTCCCTGTGCAGTCCGGCATCTCGGAACCAGGAAAGGTTGGCGTTCAGATCTGGTGAAGGGTCGTGAGCCAGGATTCAGTCGGAGTAGGTTTTGAATACATAATGGAGTCAGTCCCAAGATAGATTTTTTTGCCATTGTGCAGGTGAGATAAATAAGACGATTTGATAGGTTCAACCAGCCTGATTCATAGTACAGATCACACATGTGAGTCAGTTTGAGCCCCGTGAGGAGCCGGCAAGCCTTATTTAGAGTGATTGAGATCGCCTTAGAGCAGTGGAGGTAGCTGAGCCATAAATAATAAGGCCATAGTCAATGATTGAGATTATGGAACTCTGTATAGCTATTCTCAATGCCGCTTGATTTAGAAATAGACAGTTACGGAATAGTATTCCAAGGCGTTGGTTCACTGTTTTCGCAGTGTTGTCAATGTGGGTTGCAAAGGTGAGCCCTTGGTCAAAAGTGATGCCAAGGTATTTGAAAGTATTTACTTGGTCCAGTGTAATTCCAAGAGGTTTGTATGGTGAGTGAGTATGCCTATTTTTGTTTTGGTGATTGGAGAAGAGCATGGCTTTTGTTTTATTGTGGTTTAGCACAAGTTTACTATCCAGGAACCACCTTTCAACACTAGAAAGCAAGTTGCAGGCTTTTTCATAGGGAGTTTGGATCCTTGTGGGAAGAGAGAATTACAGCATCATCAGCGTATAAGATTATTTTCTCCTGGCAGATATCTGGGAGGGAGTTAAGGAACAGGCTAAAGAGGAGCGGTCCAAGAATTGATCCCTGTGGTACACCCGAGAGAACTGGTTTGAAGTCGGAGAGTTCATTAGAGATTTTTACAGCCTGTGACCGATTGGACAGGTAACTTTTTACCCAAGCACAAGGACCTTCGGCCAGGCCTAGGCTAGAAAGTAGGGAGGTAAGTAGGCCATGATGGACTGTGTCAAAAGCTTTTGTAAGATCGATAAAGACTGCACCTGTTTGGCACCCTTTGTCCAGGGCTGAGTGGACTTCTCCAGAGAAATCAAGTAATGCTGTTGTACTATGTCCTTTCCTAAAGCCGTGCTGTTGATTACAGAGTAGATTGTATTTGTCCAGGTAATCAGAGAGTTGGTCTGCCACTATTCGTTCAAGTGCTTTGGAGAGGGGAGGGAGTATTGATATTGGTCGATAGTTTCCTGTTGAGGTTTTGTCCCCTTTGTGCACTGGCGTAACTATGGCAGATTTCCATTTGTTGGGAAATTGACTTTGGCAAAGTGACAGATTAAGAATTTTTGCAAGGGGTGAATTACTCTCTCCAGGGTGAGAGACAGGATTTTAGATCTAGCGTGTCACTACTTGTTCTGGATTTGGAGCAGGCTCTTTCTTATTAACTTGTGCTTCTCGTGCACTTTGATTTTCTTGAAGTAAAATTGTGGTTTGTCATGAGGGGTGTTTTGTGATACTAGGCTAGGCACAGGTAAGTCCGAGAAGAAATCTGGGGGGAGGACCCCACTAAGGTCTGTGAATGTCTTATTAAGCGCATCTGCAATAGACTTTGGGTCAAGAGTGGTGGATCCATCAACTTTCATAATGGTAGGTGACGATTTTGATTGTTTACCCATTATGTTTCGGATGTTGTCCCAAAAAGCTCTTCCATCACCCCAGGTGGATTCAAGGGCATTTTTGAAATAGGAGCTCTTCATTTGCCTAATTTGTGAGGTACATCTATTTGTGCCTGCTTGTATTTTAGGGTATCATGAGGTGAGCCTGTGTCTCTGGCAACTGCCCAGAGGTGGTCCCGAACAGGCTCGCAAGTAGTTTGGCAGTAATCCATGGATTTGATAGCGCTTTGATTTTACGTTTTTTACTGGGGCGTATAAGTCTATGCAGAGTTGGAAAGATTTAATCAGTATTCTAGCGGTATTAATATCAGTTGATTCAAGGATTGGCATCCAGTACTGTTGTAGGAGATGGGTTTCCAACTTGATAAGATTCCCATAAGGCAATACTCTGCTTGTTATAACTTTGGGGGGTGGCTTGAGAAATTTATTAGACCAGGTACAGGACACTGGGGAGTGGTCACTGAGGGAGTCAGGGAGGACTGTAATGTTTTTTATCCGGTCAGGGTGATTTGTGAGAACCCAATCAATAAGGGTGCTTGTACCAGTTTTGTAATTTTTCCAGGTGGGGGAGGTTACCATCTGAGTCAGGTTTGCTGCTAGGATGTCATCTTTGTAAGAGCCAGTGTCAGAGGCGAGCCAGTTTATGTTGAAATCCCCGAGGAGGAGGGCTCATTTTCAGAGGCTGCAGACTAACAAAATCAAGTACAGACTTAATACTGGCACGGTGGTCTTTTGGAGGGATATAGACTGTGGCCACTGTGAGAACTTTGTTTTGTGCACCAAGAAGCAGTTTGATAGGGAGGAGTTGCATCTGCGTATTTGTGGGGGTGAAGCTGCCGCATTGACAGGAGAGGTTGTCCTTTATGTAGATAGCACAGCCCCCACCTTTCTTGCTTGCCAGGTCGAGTCTGAAAAGATTGTAGCCTTCAAGCGAGACCGCATGATCCGGGGTGCTGGGAGATAGCCAGGTTTCCACAATGGCTAGTATATCAGGGTTTTTTTGTCCAGCGAGAGTTTGAAGAGATGCCAATTTGGGAAGGAGGCTGCAGATATTTAGAGTGATAATGGAGAGACCACTACCAACTTTCCCTGTTTTTGTCGGCTTCAGTGCAACAGGACCAGGGTTTGGGTGTATCCCACCAGATATTAAAAATAGGAGGAGCAGGAGTTTCAGTGATGCCATTAGTGGTTCATAATAGGTTGGAGTGAGTTTCTGCTTGTACTTTTTAAGATGCTTGGATTGTCTTCTGGAATCCCAGTAGAGGGTGATCGTTAGTGAGTTATAATGATGTGGCAGTTTCCAATTAGGAAATATGGCTCTTTGCACCCAGGTATTAATTGGGTGATGTTTGTTTAAGACTTCCAGAGTAAAAGCCATGGTACAATGTTTCGGGTAGTAGTATAGAAAGGTGAGAGTAGGTGGAGGGGTAGGGTAGGAGGAGGGGGGGGTTGGCATAAAGGGAAAAGGAGGGTGAGGGTGAGCAGGAACAGGTGTTGGGGACTAAGCCAAAGCATTTTAGAAGCATCTTAGAAGACCAGTCCCTGTTTTGTCTATAGATGAGCAGTCTACTTTGGTCCAACCCATTACGGTAGATGAACTAAAGACTGCAATTTGGTCTCTGAAGTCGGGAATTACTCCAGGTGCTGATGGATTGTCCCATGAAATCTATAAAAGTTTGTGGGAAGTTTTGGGTACTGACCTATGTCGGTATTGAATGCTGGGTTACAGGCAGGTCTCTACCTAAAAGCATGTTACAGGGTGTGTTGCTTTTACTGTATAAAAATAAAGGGGAGCATGGGGATTTAGATAATTGGAGGCCTTTGTCTCTTTTGAACACTGACTATAAGATCTTGATGAAAATCTTTTGTATTAGATTACGGGGTGTATTGGGTTGCTTATTACATCCATCACAATTTAGTGGGGTGCCACATCGAAGGGTTCAGGATGCACTGATCCTACTCAGGGAGCTTATAGCTAAAGGAGCATCTGGAGACATGTTTGGGCATCTGGTTTGTCTTGACCAGGCTAAAGCTTTTGATCAAGTAGAATATAGTTATCTGTGTGAGAGTTTGAGACGGTATGGGTTTCCCTCACAATTTATAAACTGGCTACGTACCTGCTACATAGACATCACTCTGATACCTAGCATAAATGGATGGTTGGGAAGAGATATTGAGGTACATAGGGGAGTATGGCAGGGGTGTCCACTAAGTCCCCTACTCTATGTCTTATCCTTGGACCCCCTTTTGCATGCTTTAAATAATACAGATGATATTGTTGGATTATCAGTTGGTTATATGGACCCACAGATAGTGACAATAGCATATGCAGATGATTTGGTTTTAGTTCTGTCAGATAAAAATTCTGCTGTTGCTGCACGGACATTATTGTACACCTATTAAGCTATGTCTGGTTCCTCTATTAATAGGTTTAAAAGTTGGATATTGCCTTTGGGGTATGGGGCCATCGATGTGGCATTGATTTGGGACATTTCTATTAAAACTGGCTATAGGAAGATTCTTGGTGTTTATTTTGGAGGTGTGGACAATCATAGGTACAATTGGGAGAGCCAATTATTGGAGGCACGTAATAGGGTGTTACTCTGGAATAAGGGCCGAATGTCTAAAGCGAAGCAACTTTATTTGATTAAAACTTTTTTGTTGCCATATTTTTTGTTTAAGCTGCAGTTTTTCCCCCTCCCCCTTCTTTAGAAACCTCTCTTTATGATGTATTTTTTCTTTGTTTATGGTGTAATAGATTAAATCCAGTGAAGAGGGGTATCACTTATTTACCTATCTGCGAAGGAGGTTTGGGTATGGCGAATCCGGTTGTATTCTTGCATAGTACATTTATCTTTTATAATTTAGTTCCTTTACTCAAGGGGGTTGTTAAGATCTGGTCCCCGTGGGTGGCTGATAGTATAGATCCCCTTCTTAGGCATTGGGTTCAGGATTCCTTTTTGGCCTGGCAGGTACGGCTATGTGCATTGACTAGTCACTTTCATACGATGTTTCAAAAGTTGAAATCCTGGCATGTTGTCAGAAAATCCTTTCTTCTTCAAACACATCAGCAATTTCTATAGTAGTATATTGCAGGATTACTTTTTTGTGGATCCTTGGTTTCATGATTTACCAGTTTCTGAGCAACATTCCAAATTACAATTATTAGTAAGCAAGAGGGTACCCCGCTATATGTGGGATTTTTTATGGCTATGTCTCCACAAGAGATTAGGGGTAAAAGGCAATATGAGGCATAAAGAACTCTTGGAGAGGTTTTGTCCTAGGGAGGAAACCTGCTTTGGGGTGGTTGAAACTATGGAACATTTTTTTGTGGATTGTACCTTTGTAGTTTCCTTTTTGTCCCAATTTCAGGATGTGTGGCCTTTAAATCCTTTTCGGGATCCTACATCACAGATCTGGGTGGAAGGGGTTCTGCAGGGCTCCTGGGTGACTTTTGATGTAATCACTATGCGCCTGTTAATGGGTCATATAGGCTTTCAGCTGTGGCAAGTACGGTGTAATTTGACACTTCGGCAGAAATTACTCTCTGCATCCCAGATTATTTATAACATTAAGAAGGTAATACTTAGCTGGAGACTTCAGGAAAAGGAAAAAGTGCATCCTGAATTGTTTCGATTGTGGTGGAGGAAAATGAACTGGCTTGATACAGGGTAAAGGTTATGGTGCTATATCCAGGCTTTCTTGAAAAGTGCTGGGTATCCCTGCTTGCAAGTCTAGAACCTCCTTTTGGGGCAATTTTGGTGGGGACTGCTATTTTCTGCATACGTGTAAGTTTTGTTTTAGACCCACTTCCTCCCTCTAAGGGGGAGGGGCATTTGTATCTTCTGGTACTATTTGTTTTTTAATTTTCCAATCATTTTATGATGCTGTTTTGTTGTGCATACTTGATTTCTATGCTTTCTGTACATCCCATTTGTATGTTAGTATACTTGTTTTGTTTCCATTTGTTGTGCATTATGATTTCTACTGTATATATTATTGTTTGATTGTTGCTTTTTAGTTGCAATACTCCCCTAATCCTTTTTAGTGGGGGGATATTTTCATATTATTTCTTTTACATTGCTCTGACATGGTATGTTGACAACACTCATTTGTTTTGTTTTCTATATGATTTGGTTATTATTTTATGTGACATACCACAGTTTATATTTCACTTTTGGTCTACTGTTATGATAATAAACAATTCCCTACTATTTTAGTGGGGGGGGGGTGAGTTGGCACTGGTTAGTTTTTTGGGTCGCTAAACTGCTGCTGATTTTCAAATGTATGATGTAATACTTATTTCTGTTAATCCTTGTTTTATATTATGATTTTGTGTGCTGTAAACACTATTTTGTATATGTTTTGCTTTTTGGTTGTAATAAAAAATTCCCCTACTCTTTTCGATAAGTGCCATGGGATTTTTAACATCCACCTAAACTACCACCAATCCAGGCAGATGAGACCTCAGTTTAACGTCTCATCCGAAAGACGGCACCTCAGAAGTGCAGCACCCCTCTCATGCTGCACTACAGTGTCAGTACTGGGATATTAACCCAAGTGCCAGATGTGGGAACTGAACCCACAGCCCTCTGATCTCCCGGCCTCAGAGGCGAGTGTGCTACCTACTGAGCCACTGACTGAATTAGCTGCCAGTCTATGGGGTAATACACTTTGCTACATGATCTTTATTTTTGGGGGGGTTCTCATGGATAGACTTTTAGGCCTATGATGTTTTGGGTGCTAAAGGAGTCATGGGCTGGCCAGCACTGACCCCATTGTTTTAGATGTTGGGAATAATTTACATATAATACTTTAACTTACATTTGCAGTTATGTGTTATTTTCATTCACCTGCTTTGAGGGACAGTTTATGTATATATCTTATCCCTTCCCCTCCCTCCTCCCTCCCCCTTTTGTACCCCTTTTTATTAGCTGTTTTCGTCTCATGCTTTGTTTTACCCCTTTACCATATGGTAACTGTATCATTCATTAATACTAGGTCCACCTTTGGACTGCTTTGCTGAACTATCAATCATGTTTTCATATTTGGTTTACACATTTAATTAGACTCTTGCTAAACACCACCCAGCTCTACTTCTTGAGGCATTTTCTGCCCTATTCTTATTTTATTTTGTTATTACTTCGGGTCGAAGGCAGTGATAATATTGCTCACCCTGCCTACAATGCTTATGCATTCACCATCTCTGGTTCATATGGAACCTGGGGGCAGCTGGCTGTGCCAAACGTTTCCCCCTGTAAAAACAAAAAACAAGCTTAAAGACAGAGAACCTTAGTGTGCAAGCACTGAGGCAAGGGTTATCCCACAGGGCATTGACCAGGAAGCCAAGTTTCAAAGAAATACAAAATCACACATACCCACATAATGAAAAACATCATGGGCTGTATACACAAATCACCACAAAATATTATGCTGGTTTGCTGGTTCAACTTTAAGCAGAAATGCACAGTGCTGAAAGGTCTCTCACACAGTCTGCAAAGGGTGCCAACAGAAGAAACAGACACGTGTTTCATCCTACCTGGACTCATCCGTGTGCCTCAACTGCATTACATCCCAGTGGAATGAACCAGCTACCCTAAGTTGGTCTGTCTGGGTTGAGTAGTAGTGAGCCCAATAAAAACAAAAACAAGCTTAAAGACAAAGAACCCTAGTGTGCAAGCACTGAGGCAAGAGTTATCCCAAAGGGCATTGGCCAGGAAGCCAAGTTTCAAAGAAATACAAAATCACACATACCCCCATATTGCAAAACATTATGGGCTGTATATGCAAATCACCATAAAATATTATGCTGGTTCAACTTTAAGCAGAAATGCATGGTGCCAACCCAACCCAGACAGACCAACTTAGGGTAGCTGGTTCATTCCACTGGAGTGTCATGCAGATGAGGCACACTGATGAGTCCTGGTAGGATGAAACATGTTCCTGTGTCTTCTGTTGGCACCCTTTGCAGACTGTGTGAGAGGCCTTTCAGCACCATGCATTTCTGCTTAAAGTTGAACCAGTATAATATTTTGTGTTGATTTGCATATACAGCCCATGACGTTTTGCATTATGGGGCTATGTGTGATTTTGTATTTACCAATGTAATGCTAATCTATTATATAGCATTACCCAGGAGCTGTGGGGTATCTCAGGCTCCCTCCCTTGGAAACCCATTTCTGTTTACTAAGTTTTTATTCCTGTTTGCATCTATTCTATAGTTTAGCACATGCCCTGTTGGCAGTCAGAATTGCCTATGTTTGTTTACCTTGCTGCAATTTTCTGGAGTTTCTTGTTTTACAGTGTTTTGGAGAGTTTTAATTTATTAAAGTATATTTTAGAATCTTTGTCAATAGCATTTTTGATTGTAAAAATAGTTACTGGGCAGCATAGCTTATTTAGATTTGTTATTCTTACTTTCTTTTCTAAGGGCATTTTAATTATTATTGCTGGTAGGAGGGTGCTGGCTTGTAACAGCTGGAGGCAGGGTGTAGACCCCCTGGCCTTGAGGAAGCATTTTAAACTCTATCCTCAGTATATGGGAGCATGTATCTTTTTGAGTCCTATATCTTACTTTGATTATGGCCTCCCTCACCAAGGTTTTGTCATATAACGTTAACTGGACTCATAACCCCATTAAGCATTCTCACCTTCTGCATTATTTTCAACAGCAATCTGCAGATTTTATTCTCTTACAAGAAACCCATTTGCCTCCTGATGATCATACTAAATTTATGAAATTAGATTTTGACCACGTGTTTTTCTCCTCTCATAAATCTGGCCACACGAGGGTGGTCTTACTCCTATGTCACAGGGGGGCTGCCCTTTAATGTCCATACCAGTGTTAGTGATGGTGCCGGTCATTTTGTTATTGCAACCAGCACTTTATATGGTCTCCCATCTCATTGGTTAATACTTATTTCCCCCCTGGTAAAGAGAGATGGGTTATTTCTTCTTTCCTTTCACAATTATTGGACCATTTGCTGGGTCAACTTATTGGGGGGGGGGGAATTTGAATCTTACCCTGAACCCTGATCTGGACTCTTCTAACCCTAAAATCTTTTGTGTTTCTTCAGTCCATAAGTACTTGCATAGATCTTTCCAGCATTTAAGTATTATTGATGTTTGGAGATTTTTTCATACCTCGTAAAGGTACTTTACACATTATTTTCCAAGGCATGTACTTTTGCCCACCTCGATTATTTGTTTACTACACTGAAGCATACAGACACTATTCTTACCATCGAGCACAGCACTATACATCTATCTGATCATTCCCCTATAAGTGCTTCTTTTTCTTTAGGAAAACCACGTGGCTGCTGTTTTTGGCATTGGTAACTGGGTCGCCTCTGCGAACAGGTTCTCCTCAAAAAACTGGCCAGTTAAATTACCCAATTTCTTCAGTATAATGATGATGATGGCAGCATCTCCACTAGCATCTTTGGGATACTCTTGTATCTGTTCTTAGAGGCACTATCATTGCCCATGCTTCAGCCTTGCACTGAGAGTGTGAGCATAAATTACAAAAACTACATAATACTCTTCGTTCCTTGCAAACAGCCTGGATGCAAGGTGACAAAACAGCCTGCCCAAAAATCCTTGAAACTCAAACCCACCTTCAAAAAATTATGGATCAGAAGGTAGAACAGGACTTACTTTACTTGTGGCAGCGGTGTTATGAAAGGGGCCCTTATGGTGCATGTTATTTGGCTAGATGTTTTGGGGCTTATAGGGTGACAGCCACTGTTACAAAACCCTGTCATGCTGAAACAGACACCCCATACCAGTCAAGGAGATGAGATATTGTCTATACTTAAAACTTACTACTCTCCTTCATATATCTCTGACACGCCTCTACTCAATGAAGGACACATTCAGTCCTTCCTATCCCAAGCCCATTTACCGTCATTCTCTCCAGCACAAACTCAGCAGTTAAGTTCTCCTATTTCTGTGGCAGAACTTCAATAGGGAATTCAATTAGCCAAAATGGGTAAGTGCCTGGGAATTGATGGTTTCTTGTTGGAATTTTATAAAATGATACCTTTAAGGAATCTTTTGACTCCTCTTTTGTTATGGCGCTTTCACTCTCTCCAGGATGGTAATGCCCCACCTCCATCTTGGTGGTATGCAATCATTACTGCTCCACCTAAATCAGGCAGAGATCCTACTCTTCGCGCTTTGTATCATCCTATCTCTATTTTGAACTTTGATTATTAACTGTTTATGTCCATTTGGACTGTGTAGCTAGAGGGCCTTCTCTCTGTCTTGGTGGACCAGGACAAGGCTGGATTCATGCACAAACAGCAGTTTTTCATTTATTAGATATTTTTGAGAGTTTTGCGGATTTCCATTTAAATGAAACCAAAACTGAAATATTAACTTTTAATTACTCTCCACGCTCCATCATTGAATTATTGACAGTCTGTTGGAACCAGGATTTACTGAAATATTCTGGAGTGACTATCCCAAAACATCCAGATTATCTCGATTTATTGAATTACAAACCTTTGACGACAACCATAACAGAAGGTCTTAGCTGCTGGTCCTCATTTCATCTTGCATTTTTCCAACAAGTTGACATCATCTGACTATTTTTTTTACCATGAATTCTCTTCTTTCTACAAACACTTCCCCTTTCTTCCACTAGTTTTTATTTTCATGACTGGCATATGATGATTTCTCATTTTATCTGGTGAGGGCATAAACCTAGCATTCATTCCTTGCTCCTTCATCTCTCTCTGTCTCAGGGAGGGATAAACTTACCCAATCTTCTATTATAAGGCAGCTATACATACTTTGCTTATGGACCATGGAATCTTTTCAGGTCCACTGAAAAAAGTATTGGGCCTGATTCTAGAAGCTTGGCATAAGTCGTCGCCAAAGGCGACTTGCGTCAAATGCCATTGTGACATGGACCCTGCACCCTATTCTAGAAGGGACAGGGTCTCCGCAGCTAAGTCCCGTGACTTGTGACATGCGGACAGGTATGCCAACTGAAGGGCATACCGAGGGGGCAGTCACAAGTCACAGCCCTCCAGCAAATGTAGTGCCCCAAACCCCTGCAGGGCAGCTGTCCCCCCATGATCCAGTCATTGACCGAATTCAGTGCCACAAAGAATAACTATTAAAACCCCCAGAGATCCCTGGTAGTCTAGTGGCCCCCTCACCCACCCCACCCATGCAGTGCCAGTTCACCCGCATCCCACCCACTCATCCCCAGCTGGCAACTGGCACAGCCCACCTCTCACCTCCATGGCCAGCCACCGACTGAGCACTGCATGAGCGCTTACTGTATAGGCGCCCTCAGAAATTAATGAGTATTCTTTCATTTATGAGTGCATTTTACAGTAAGCACTCATGTAGTGCTCAGTCAGTGGCTTGCTGTGGAGGTGAGAGGAAAGGCTGTGCCAGTTGCCGGCTGGGGATGGGTTGGGAGAGGACTGACACTGCTGGGTGGGGCTAGCCACTAGACTACCAGGGATCTTGGGTTTTTTTACGTTTTACACATTTGCAGCAATATATCAGGTTGGGGAATGGATGGGGGGACACAGCTGCCCCATGGGTCTGCTAGCGGTGTGGGGTGCAGGGACATGATGTGTGTAGGCTGCCCTACAGGGCATTAAGGGTTTGGGGGTTCAGGGGGTGTGAGATGCCCAGCTGGGCATGTCTGCTATGGGGAATCAGGGGCTGGGGGGTTGTGGGCTGCCCTGTGGAGCACTGACAGGGGTGTTCTGGGCATGGGGGGCACATCCTGGAGTGGGTGCCGCAGGTCTACAGAAGCCCCAGAGGACGTATGTACAGTTACTCCAGCTAAATTCTGATGTAACTTATGTTGCCAGTTCTCCTCCAGGGTTCTTGTAGAATCCTGACATTGGGGACTTTGTTGCTGCCCTACTAGAATAGGGCGCAATTGCTGCCGTAAACTCCCTAGTGCCATGTCGCAGGGGGTTTATGGTGCAATTGTTAGCGTAACTGCTCTTTGGTGCAAGTGGCCTGCGTCATGCCACAGGCCACATTGTAGAATCCCACACATCACAACTGCTTGCGTAACTTGCTACTTGCACCATTCCTTTTGGCACAAGTGCTGTTACACCAGGCATATCTCTTGTAGAATCGGGCCCACTGAGTTTATCCTTAATGACTGACATGGTGTGAGCTGAATGCTTTATTCCTCTCATCCATGCTATATTCCATTTTCTAATTTTTTTTTGGTATACCACAGAACCTTTGTGGACTTGGCATAAAATCTGACAACGTTTCTTGGAAGAGGATGTCTTATTTTTGGCTGTCCTTGCTTGGAACCAACAAAATCCTTTAAACTCTTTTGACTTCTTCTTGCACCAGTGGGCCGGATTAGTTCTTCGTTATCTCCATCAAGTATTAGACACTCAGAGGATAAGTTCTTTCTCAGACTTATGAGCTGCATATGGTCTTCCAAGTACTGACCATTATCGGTATCTTCAATTATGAGCACACTTGCAGTCCGTACCCTCATGGGGTAAGTGCCTGCTGGACCCTATGCCAGCGTTACTTGCCCTATTCATTTCATATTAGATGGATGGACTTCAGACACATTTAATCTGTGTCATATACTCTGTTATACATTCCTTGTCATCAGACTCTATACCCTTTATTTTTGGCCAGTGGATGACAGATTTACAACCTCAGTGTGACCCCTCCAACTGAGAGAAGTACTCCCTGCCTACCAATCAATTATCAATGGCTTCCTATCTGAAAGAGTTCACTTGGAAATGTAGGATGTGTTTTTTTAAGACCCCAGCTTTCTCTGCTCAATACTTGGGCCCACAGGCAGGCTCTTGGAGGTTAGGTGGCGAGCCAGAGGAAGATCACACCCACGTTTTTTGACACTGCCCTCTCCTGCAACTATATTGGTCAGCTATTTCCAATGTCCTGGCCCCATGATTGATTTTACTCTACCTTTATCCCCACTACTGGTTCTACTACATATCCCCCCTCCTGATCTGCAGATGCATGGCAGGCAATTAAAGTTAGTATTAATTTGGTTTATGCAAAAAAATATATATTTTACTAAACCTGGTTTAAACCACACCCTCCACAATTTTCTCAATGGGTTATGCTTGATGACAATATTTTTCAACATGAAAAATGTAGCTATCATTATTTAAAATCATTTACACATTTATGAGGAAATTTGGAGATGCTGGGTGTCTTACAAATTACAATCAGAGCCTTCATTCACCCCTTAATCTTTCCTCCCCTCTCCTCTCCTCTTAATAATTTGAATTTTCCTTTCAACCATCTACTTGGAGAGGATTCTTGTGCTACTTCATGCACTGTGGCCAGTGGGTCACACCCTGACTTCCAACTCTAAGAGCTCTTAGTGATCTAACCTTATCGCCACATTTAACTTATTTGTACCTAGCTGCATAGTTTTTTTACTAGCTCTTTATGCTGCCCTGTAATATGTCATTGTATTTCTTTTTTAAAAATCCCATTAAAGACTAGGTTTGTTGGCAAAGGCACATAGCTTCACCTGAGCTCTATTCTTCTAGGTTGATTATAAGGACAGAGCAAGGAACCTTATCAGAGCAAGGAAAAAGAGTAAGGCTTCATTTTTCTAGACAGATTTACTATGTGTTATTTTCTTTGGTACTCACAGGGGTTGTTACTGTTTGTGGCTAACATTTTACTGTTTTATTTTTTCTCTGATTCAAATTCTTGTTGCAGAGTATACGTGCATTATTACAGGGTGTGCCTAAAGGTTTGTGCCTACAGATTACTGTTGTAATTTTCTGATTCAAATTGTTTTTTGCAAGATGTATCTTCTGTTACTGCTTTATTTTTCTCTGTAACAATGTGATTTTTACAAGGTATATTTTCTGTGAAATTATTACAGGTGGTGCTTACATTTTTGTGACTTTTTATCAGTAGGCTAAGCAAAATTGCTGTTTGCTACTATTTTTTTTTCTGAAAGGGTTTTGGTCTGGTTTCAGAGGTGTTACAGTCTCCTACTCACATTGAAGGAGCTAATTGCTTTCCTCCCACAGCTCTTCATGGGATTAGGTATGTAACTGATGGGGTGGGGTGGAGCTGACAAACTGTTAGTAACTTCCAACAGAAGGAAGGGTTAACATGTCAGGTTACTTGATATCTTGGAAGTAGAAGACTAGGTTTGCTGGCAACAGCACCTAGCTTCACCTGAGCTCTGTTATTCTAGGTTGCTTGTAAGGACAGAGCAAGGAACCTTATCAGAGCAAGGAAAAAGAGTAAGGCTTCTTTTAGCTAGGCAGATTTACTGTGTGTTATTTTCTTTTGTACTCACAGGGGTTGTTACTGTTTGTGGCTAACATTTTACTGCTTTATTTTTTCTCTGATTCAAATTGTTGTTTCAGGGTATACTTTCTGCTGCATTATTACAGGGTGTGCCTTCAGATTTGTGCTTACAGATTACTGCTATAATCTTCTGTATCAAATAGTTTTTTGCAAGGTTTATCTTCTATTACTGCTTTATTTTTTCTGTAGCAAAGTGTTTTTTACAAGGTATATCTTCTGTGAAATTATCACATGTGGTGCTTTACATGTTTTAGTTTTATCTATCATTAGGCTAAGCTTTCAGGGCTACCGAATTTGTTGTTGGTTGATTGTTTCTGCTCTTACCTCATTGTTTCTTTCATCCACAGTTCTTCTTTTTTGGCAAGGGAAGGGCCCAGCCATCCACCCCATCCCTAACCACCCCACTCTGCACTCCTTTTATATGGTAGCATAGTCATGACATTTCCTGTAGCAAAGCAGGAAGGGGAGAATCAGAAGGCTATCCACACAGTGACCTCATTTACAGGGGCACAATTAATTTAGCTTGTTGTAACAAGTTATACAAAAACAAACAAACAAAAAACAAAATCAAACTTTTGCTTTCTTTTTCCTCCTTCTAATTACTCTGACCAGGTTATAAACCCAGCAACCCATCTGGAACGGATATTATTAACTGCAGGTACTGCAGGACACTTTTCATAAGGGCAGTTATACAGGATTTAGGACACTGTCCTACATGCTGGACCATTGCAGAGCTAAGGGCTCAGCTCCAGGCAGCATGGGCAGAGATTGTGCTCCTCAAATCACACATTCAGGAGGAAATATATTATAAGAACCACTCACCATTCTCCCAACATCCAACAGAAGCGCCTCAACCGCAGATGGTAGTTGGTCCGGGAGATTGTCAGGTGGTTAGGAGGGGCAAATTGGGTGCCCCATCACTCAGTGCTCTCATGTATCACCTCCACAAACCATATAAAAACTACAAACAGGTATCTGCCTCTATCTCTGAAATCAAACAATGGGACAGAGGACACTGCAGCACAGGAGCTAGTACAACAAAATTCACCCAAAAGAGGGACCAAAACAAAAAAAAGCAAAAAAGAAATCCAAAACACTTCTGATCATAGGAGACTCCATGATTTGGGGTGTTGATACCTACCTCCAGCAGGGCTTAATGGTCAGATGTATCCCAGGTACATCAGCATGGAGAGGCACTGACCGCATTGCTAAAATCGTGCAGGAAGCAGGTGAAAACATCAATGTCCTGGTACACATAGGGACTAACGATCTTGCCAGCTGGTCTGTTGTGGAGACCAAGGAACACCTGACCATGCTGGGTGACAAACTGCCATCTATTTCATCTGGCATCTCATTCTCTCTGAGATCCTGCCAGTCTGGGAGAGGGGGGCAGATGGACGGAAGGTCAGAGAAGGGGAGATAGGTGAGCTAAACATGTGGCTCAAGGGCTGGTGCCAGAAAAAAGGACACAAATTTGTAGGTAACTGGTAACAGTTTTGGAAGCAAAAGCTCTTTAAATTTGATGGACTGCATCTGACTAAGGAGGGAGTCAGTGCATTGGGGCAGAAGTTTAACATCTTTGCAGAATATTTAAACTAGCAAATAGGGAGGGGGTGCAGCACTCGATATGTTGAATGGTAAGAACAACCCTCCCCCCTCAGCTAGAGATCAAACAGAAGTTCAGCATGTTTGTGGTTCATTTGCATCACCAGGTAAGGAAAAAGGTCCAACTCCCCATACGATGCACAAGGGAAATGCCGGACCTCACCCAACAACTAACACACTGAAATCTGGCCAATGGAAAATCATGTACACAAATGCTCACATTCTGGGAAACAAGATCCCAGACCTGTAGGCAACAATAACAGAGGCTAAACTGGACACAGTAGCCATTTGCGAGACATGGTTCATTAGTAACCACACTTGGGAGACTTCAGTACCCAGCTACATACTGTTTCGAAGAGACCAAGGTGCAAAAAGGGGGGTGGAATGGCCCTCTATGTCAATGAAAATATCAAAGCTACAGAAATTCAAAATACACATAAGGAGCCAGAATAACTGTGGGTCATCCTTGAAACAGGAAATGTGACAGCCATATGAAATGGGGTTGTCTACAGGCCTCCAGACCAGGAGGACATAGACACATTACTGTTAGAAGATATACAAAACATCATAGCTAAAGGGGAGGTTCTGATAATGGGACACTTCAACATGCCAGATACAGATTGGCCAATACCAGCAGGAACATCTGCCAGAACTAGTCACATGGTGGATTCCCTGCAGGGGGAGAGCCTCAAACAACTGGTAGAACAACCCACAAGAGACAGGGCTATCCTAGATCTACTACTGACTAATGAGGAAAGGATAGCAGATCTAGAGGTAGAACATCACCTGGTGACCAGTGACCATCACATGGTATGGTTCAATTTGGCCAGTAGAAATAAATCATCCCATTCCAAGGCAAAAATATGGGATTTAAGAGGAGCTGACTTTGATAAGATGGCCAGCAGTGTTAAGATAGCCCTGGCAAGAAGAAATATAGGTGAGGGGCTGCAGGCAAAGTGGGCAAGCATTAAGGATGCAATACTTGAAGCAACATCCTATTGTGTTAGAGAGAAAAGTAAGAGCAAGAGAAGTAGGAAACCACTTTGGTTCTCAAAAACAGTAGCAGAAAAGGTGAGAGCCAAAAAGCTGACCTTCAGGAACTATAAGGGAACGCAGTGGGATGAAGATAGGTAGGCATACCAAACTTCCCTAAGGAAGCAGGGAAGGCAATAAGGCAGGCAAAGTCCCAAACCAAGGAAACATTAGCATGAAAAGTAAAAGAAGGGGACAAGCCTTTCCATAGATACATTAGTTAAAGGAGGCAGTCCAGAAGGGGTATTGCTAAGATCAAAGGGGATAAGGGGGAGTGTGAGGAGGAGGACCAAATAAAAGCATCTATCCTAAATAGATACTTCTGCTCAGTATTTACTGAGGAGAAGGTAGGGCAGGCCCACAGCTCAGCACCATGGACACAGGGAGGGGGGAGGTGTGCACTAGTCCATTCACAAAAGAAAGGGTCCTACAAGGGCTCACTAAGCTCAGGGTGGACAAGACAATCGGACCTGATGGCATACATTCCAGGGTACTAAAGGAACTAAGGGTGGAACTAGCAGAGACATTATCAGAACTGTTTAGTGAGTCTGAGCACAGAAGAGGTCCCAGAAGACTGGAGAAGGGATAATGTGATCCTGTTCCATGAGTGTGGTAGCAGGGAGGAGGCAGGGAACTATAGACCAGTCAGTCTTACCTCAGTAGTGGGCAACATTATGGAGGCACTCCTTAAGGAAAGGATAGTGCAACACCTGGAATCCATAGGAGCAAGGATCCAAGACAGCATGGGTTTACAACAGGAAGGTCCTCTCAAACTAATCTCATAGATTTCTTTGACTGGATAAGCAGAGTGGTGGACCAAGGGGGAGCAGTTGATGTCATCTACCTTAACTTCAGCAAAGCTTTCAATACCATTTCACATAGAAAATTGTTTAATAAGCTGGGTAGGCTTGGGGTGGGTCAGAGGTTGATCAACTGGGTGGTGAACTGGTTGGCGGGCAGAAAACAGAGAGTGGTGGTAAATGGTATACAGTCAGAAGAGATGCATGTCACAAGTGGGGTATCTCAGGGATCAGTCCTGGGGCCAGTCTTCTTCAATATCTTCATCAGCGACATTGCAGATGGACTGGAGGGTAAGGTTTGTCTGTTTGCAGATGACACCAAGATCTGCCACAGAGTAGATGACCCATATGGGGTGGGCAGAATGAGAAGAGATCTGGATAAACTGGCAAAATGGTTGGAAGAGTGGCAAATGAGGTTTAATGCAAAGAAGTGCAGGATCATGTACTGTACATAGGGAAGAGAAACCCTAAAGCCACCTGTAGGTTGGGAGGGGAGTTGCTGGCAATCACAAGGGAAGAAAGAGACTTGGGTATCATCACATATGAGCTGAAATCATCCAAGCAGACCACTAAAGCAGTAGGTAAGACTACAGGGATGTTGGGGTGTATTAGCAGGGGTATCACAAGTCGTAAGAGGGAGGTAATAATCCCTCTTTACAAGGCACTGGTTATGCCCCTTCTGGAGCACTGCGTGCAGTACTGGAGGAGGCACCAGCACAAGGACATTAACAAAATGGAGGCAGTCCAGAGAAAGGTAACCAAAATGGTGCAGAGACTGCATCAGAAAACATATGAGGACAGATTAACGGAGCTCAACATGTATACTTGTATACTCTAGAGTAAAGGAGGGAGAGAGGTGATATGATTGAAACATTCAAACATCTTAAGGGCATTAACAAGGTGAAAGAGTTTAAAATGTTTCAATATAAGAAATATACCAGGACAAGAGGAAACAGAATGAGATTAGAGGGAGGCCGATTAAGGGGGAATGTGAGGAAGTTCCCTTTCACAGAAAAGGTGGTGGATACATGGAACAGTCTACCTCAGGAAGTGGTGGATATGAATACAGTGCAGGGCTTCAAGCAGGTATGGGACAGGCATAAGGGAGCAATAAAGATGAGTATGACTAGATAGGCTATTGACAGAGTAGAGGCCTATGGCACATTCATAAGGTAGAAAAAATGGGCAGACTGGATGGGCCTTGTGGTCCTTATCTGCTGTCAACTTCTATGTTTCTATGGCTTCTACTCTTTATCGATGAGATGCTCCAAGTTGGGTTTCTTCTGTATTGTAGTCTTGTTTAGAATTATATGTTTTGTTATTGTATCTGTGTATTGTAATGGCTCAAGTTAAGTTCTTACTAAAGATGTTATTATAAAAAAAAAACAAGAAACATGAGATTAAATCTACAGTGTGGTTACCAGCTCAGCTGAAGTTATTTTTAAATAATCAAACAGTATTCTATGAGAATCATGAGGAGGACTACAAGGACCAGAACATACATCCACCTACTCTATTTGGACCACAGTACTTTTCTCTATGTAAAAACTTTCACTAAACAATCTGTCATATGCAAATTTAATACATAGGAGAGGGTGTCCCCCCATATTTTACTTTTTTCACATAACAATATTTCAATAACAGAGCTGGCCCAGTGGCATTGAGGATTGAGGCATTTGACTCACCTTATGCTGAGCCAGAGTCATGAGTTCGGGAGCAAGCACGAGCAACTGGGGGTCAGACTGGGAGGTGAGGATTGAGCATCTGGAGGATGGCTCTCCTCTAATGGGAGGGAGGGGACTGATATCTGTAGTGCTAGTGGCTCCTAGTGAAGACTGGGAGCACAGCAGCTGAGGGATGGGTGGAAGGGGAAGGTGTTGGCAGATGTCCAGTGTGCAGGCGTGGGAGCGTGCCTGCCATGAGCTGGCTGCCACTGCATGTTCCCACCTTTGTGCAGGGTACAGAAAAAGTGAAAAACCCCAGGCTGCAGGAGGATGATGATGACCTCGAGGATTGACCCACATGCCCACCACCGGACCCTGCCTGACCAGCTCTCCTGGGTCTCTCTCTTTGCTCCTGAGAAATGGCCTACTGGATTTCAGAAAGGGCACTAGGTAGGAGTAGGTGGCCTGCCTCGGGGGGGGGGTGGAAGCCAGGAGGTTGGCTGAGGACTTTGTGGAGTGTGAGGGGAGATCTAGCACCTGATTCCCTGGTCGGAGAGGGCCTTAAGCAGGGCAGTAAGGAGTCAATTGAATGAGGTCATCTGAGGAGATCCTGTGAGCTGGTGATTGGGGGTAAAAGAATAAAAAAACAATATTTCAATAAGGGTGGGGTGGTGTTAGCAAAGAGGTGGGGATGGTGTTAGTAAATGCCAGGAACATAGGAAACAAGTTGCCAGGTTCCAGGCCATGCTGTTCGAGAGGATGTGGCGGCGGTCATGGAAACGTGGGCCAACAAAAACCATGACTGGGACCTAAACATGCGGGGGTACACTATGCTTTGGAAGGATAGAAAGGAGGGCAGAGGTGGTAGAGTGACTATGTTCATTAGAGATGACATAGAAATTGCTAGGGTAGAAGAGACAGAGGGAAATGTGGAGGCCTTATGGATCACCTTACAAACTCCGGCAGGAGGTAAGGTCAAGCTGGGTGTAGTATATAGGTCCCCCAGGATGGGTGATGTTCTGGAGCATGGTTTGCTGGACAACATCACTGCCCAGTGTGGACCAAAAAGGGAGGGAGTGGTGTTGATGGGGTACCTTAGTATGTCAGGTACAAACTGGAGAACCATGTCCTCTAAGGTGGCCAAGGAGCAGAGACTGCTGGATGGCTTCCAAGATGTGTTCTTAACACAGCAAGTGATGGAGCCCATAAGGGAGGAGCATGTCCTGGACGGGACGTGGTTCTGGCGGATAGGGATATGGTAAGAGACCTGGTTGTAGAGGATCCTCTGACTGGGAGCGACCACAATACTGTCTGGTTTCAAATAAGCATGTGGGTGGAGAGATCTAGGACACTGGCAGTGGACTTCAGGGGGGCAGACTTTGTGAGCACGGGAAATATTCTCAAGGATCACTTTAAGGGGATTACAACAAGGACAAATGTGGAAAAGAGATGGGAGATCATAAAACGGGGACTTCATGAAGCAGTCAGGACCTGCGCTAAGGTGAAGTGCAAGGGAGCAAGGTCACATAAACCATGCTGGTGGTCCAGTGAGGATCAGGTAGTGGTCAGAGAAAAGAAGGCTGCCTACAAAAAAATATAAAACAACGAGAGAGGATAGGGAAAGAAATGTACCATCTTGCATCTAGAAAAGTCACCCGGATGGTGCGGGGGACAAAGTCTGGTAAGGAGCAGCGGCTGGCACAGGGGATACGGGGAGGGGAAAAGGGGTTCTTCCAGTACATTGGGGAGGGGAGAAAAATTAAGGGCCATCTCGGCAGGTTGAGATCAGAAGGAGGGTGGGTGGAAGAGGCGAGGGACCAGGCAAAGATATTAAACGTGTACTTCGCCTCTGTGTCCATTAGGAAGAGGGATGGGATATCTATAAAGCAAAGCATGATGGGGATAGAAGTGGTAGTGAGTGGGTACAGGGGAGCAGCAGAAATGGAGCAAAAGGGAGGGAGAGGTACCCCAAGGGTGTCACATCAGGATAAGGATAAAAAGGCCAGTAAGGTGGAGGAGACGGATGATGCTATCTCCACCGAAAGGGTGTGGTTAGCCCTTAAGGGCCTAAAGAAAGATAAATCTCCTGGGCCGTATGGCATTCATCTGAGAGTACTATAGGAATTGGTGGACATACTGGCTGCACCCCTGGCGGAGCTCTTCAACAGGTTGCTTGAGACAGGGAGGGTACCTAGGGATTGGCGAGAGGCACATGTGGTGCCAATCCATAAAGGGAGGGTCGAGGGAAGTACCAGGTAACTATAGATCCATCAGTTTGACCTCGGTGGTGGGAAAATTAATGGAGAGTATGCTAAAGGAACGATTGGGGGTGTACTTGGAGAAGGTGGGAGGTCTGGACAGTCAGCAACATGGGTTTGTACCAGGTAGATCATGTCAAACCAATCTTGTGGACTTCTGCGAATGGGTAACATCAGAACTGGACAGGGGAAAGCCTGTGGATGTATTATTCTTGGACTTCAGCAAGGCGTTCGACTTTGTCCCCCACAATGGTCTGGTGGAGAAACTGACAGGGTTGGGAGTAGGCCCTTTGATGGTCAGATGAATTGAAAACTGACTAGCTGGATGCACTCAGAGAGTAGTGGTCATGGGGAGCATACATTTTGGACATCAGGGAGGATAAGGGTGTGAAATGAGTCTCTTTGCTAACGACTCCAGGATGGGAGCAGTAGTTGAGGGGGAACAGGGGAGGTTGGCCCTGCAATGGGACCTGGACGCCATGGAAAGGTGGGCTCACACATGGAAATTAAATATCAATATCACCAAGTGCAAGGGGTTACATCTTGGCCGGGGAAACCCTAAAGACAGGTATACACTGGGAGGGGAGGCTCTGGAGGCCTCAACAGGGGAAAAGACTTAGGGGTCATGGTTCTTTAATGCCTAATGATCAGGCCTCTGTAACCACTGAATATGTGTATTGTCTTATTGTCCACCCTGATGTGGAATCTTTGTAAAAGAGCTCACGCTCAAAGGTCTTTCCAAAATACTAATTAAACAATTAAACAATTATGGTGGATGCATGTATGAATAACTCCAAGCAGTGCAGGAGAGTGACTAGCAAAGCAAACAGGATGTTGGGATGCATCGTAAGGGGGAGCACCTCCAGGAGCAGGGAAGTGATTCTGCCACTGTACAATGGATTGGTTAGACCACGCCTTGAGTACTGTGTACAGTACTGGAGACCACACTTGAAGAGGGACATACAGCTCCTGGAGAGGGTACAGAGGAGGGCAATTAAGATGATATGAGGACTAGGGGATTTGACGTATGAGGACAGACTTGAGGAGCTCTGCCTATTTTCATTGGAGGAGAGGAGAGATGGTGGGACATGATTGAGGTCTTCAAGTACCTCAAGGGAATAAATAGGGTAAACACAGAGGATCTTTAGACTAAAGCAGGGAGGTATCACCAGAGGGCATGGTTTGAAGTTGGAAGGTGGAAGGGGAGGGGGGAAGAGGAGGAGGTTTTTCACTGAGAGGGTGGTGGATCCTTGGAACGTGCTGCCTGGTGAGCTGGTTCAGAGATCCACAGTGGAGGGCTTCAAAAAAGGGTGGGACAGACACAGAAAGCGGATGCATCAGATGATGGCCTGACCCAGGGGGCTGGTGATGGATGATCGGGGTTTCTGGAACACAAGAGGGGGGAGGGCCTCGGTACCCAACCAGGGATCTGAGGTTCGAGCAGACTCGATAGACCGTAAGGCCTAATCTGCTGGCAATTAGTATGTTAGTATGTTAATAACTTGCAAAAATATAACGTTTTCAATGAATGAATAAATTATATTAGTTGTGGGTGGGGCAAAAACTGTTATGGGTTTCAAGAAAGCATGGAATAGGCATAAGTGAACCTTAGTGGATAGGAAGGAAAGGGGAAAGTGATAGATCAAGTAGGGTCTGTGGTATTGCAATAGGTAGGCAAAATGGGCAGACTAGGTGTGCCAAGTGGTCCTTATCTGCCGTCAAATTCTATGGGAGTAAAATAAATGCATACACTTTAATATAACAGTGCAAGTTAATGAATCACTCTCCATTACAGAATAAATTTGTAAAGTGTCAGTGGGAATAGACCACTGTTCTGCAGGTGTACCAAGTGTTTGTTCACATGGTGTGCTGGGGTCTCTCCTATGGAACGTTAGAGGAGGGTAGGTTTTTGTTTTTTGGGTATTGCTGGTGGCTTGTGCACTAGGGAAGAAAATTAGAAAATGAGGATATGGATATGCTGCACATCCAGTATTATTTCTTAGCATGCAGGGGAAAAAAAGTCTAATTATGGTAATGTATGCTACTGTTCAGTCTTCCCTATGATCAATAGTATCATAAATGGACTAGGACTTTAACTGCATCACATGGAATGTAAGAAAAAAAAAACAAGAATAAAAGGAGCACCCGCCTCCCCAACACTATGCACTATGTGCAATATCTGAAAGCTAATGAAAAACCAGCACTAATGTCACAATGTATGATATTTTAAACAATTTATTATACATGGGCTTGGATATTTAAAGGTGTTGCACCTGGCGCAACCCCACATTGCGCACCGGTGGGATATTCAAACAGCTGCCAGGTGCAGCACAAGTCCTGATGCACTGGGGAGCAATGTTATCCTAAGTAGCACAGGTGCAGGGGGCATGCCCATGCATATGTTGCATCACCTGCTATTCAGCCCAGGATGTGTGGCACATATGCTGGCGCAACCCTGCACTGCATTGCACAGGGGGGCTCAAAGCTGAGCCCTGGAAAAGCAGGAGCAAGTCCCAGTCACCCACAGGCAGGCTGCTGAATTGCACAGCACAACACAGCAGCCGCCAGCTGTGGGTGGCCACCTGCCCACACAGAACACCGTTGCCAGGCACACATGCACCCGGTAGTCAGTGGACCCCCCACCACTCCATTCACCCGATAGTGGGCTGTTGTAAAACAAGAGATATCCCACAGTCTAGTGGCAGCCCCCCTTCGCCCGATTGCAGACTGTTGTAACTAGAGAAACTCTGGTGGTCTGGCGGTAACCCCTCTTCACCCGACTGTGGGCTGCTGTGAAAAGAGTTACCTGGTGGTCCAGTGGCATTCCCTCCCCACCCACCCACAGAGGTCCCCGCCACCCAAGCATCCCCCTGTCATTGGCGAGCAGCAGCACCCCACCTGCATGCTGCCTGGCCACCCACCAAATGACAGTGTACAGTACAAACTGTATGCCTATTGGTCCACTGCATGGACAAATGGGCATGCAACCATACTGTACCACATAGGCCCGATATGTGAATGAACATGTTCATTCACATATCGGGCCTGTGTAGTACGGTATGTTCTGCATGCCAATTGGTCCATGCAGTGGACCAATAGGCATACAGATCGTACTGTACGCTGTCATTCGGCGGGCAGCCAGGCAGCATGCGGGCGGGGTGCTGTCGCCCACTGATGACAGGGGGGTTGCTGGGTGGCGGGGACCCTGTGGGTGGGTGGGGAGGGGTACAACTGGACAACCAGGTAACTCTTTGTTTTCACAGCAGCCCATGATCGGGCGGTAAGGGGTTACTGCTAGACCACCAGGGCATTCTACTATTTTACAACAGCCAGCCATCAGGTGAACATTGGGGGTTACCGCTTAGACCACAAGGGAGTGGTATGTCATATACAGATGCCCATGATTGAGCTTACGGGAGTGGAGGGGGCTGCATTAGCACAACAGGATGTCGATCCCCGACAGCTGCAGCTTGGCAGGGTGCCAGGCGCAATTCACCAGAGATAGGTGCATCATGCATCATATGTAAATGGGGCCATAATGACATGCAAATGGCTCCCATTTGTGCATTACATGCATTTTAACCTCATTTGCATGCCCCAGGCTGAATATCGCGGGTGATGTGCCTAGCGCAACTGAACTTGCACTGGTGCATCCCCCTGCTCCGTTTCTGTGTCTTGCACTGGGAAATGCCACTGCACCATCGCGCAGTGCGTGCACCCTCCATGCCATATTCAATGGTGATGGACCACGGTGCAGCACCATTGAATATCGCCTGGTCCATGCCCTGGTGCAGCCCAGTTGCGCTGCGCCCAGGCTTGCACCGCTGCCTGGTGCAGTCTGAATATCCAGGACATACTTTCAGTGGCAAAACCAGATCCAATGCAAACTGGTGTTTTCAATAGCTGGTATAAAAACACATAATAAGAGAGGTACACTAGATAATTTTAAAGCTGCATAACAACATTATTGACAGGCCTATACTGCTCAAAAAGCTTTTCAAGAATATGTGGGGTATAGGGTAGAGTTCCACTTTGTGGAAACATTCTGCTTTACACAGTTCTGTGGAACTCCATGTTAGTTTTGCAATATAGTAAGCTCTAATATGGCTTTTGACAATCTGCCTAAGTATACAGATTTTATGTTTGATGGCCAGCATGCAATCCACTGCCTCATACTTTGCAGACTCCTTCGCTATTAAGTTCAGGACACGAGCAATGCGCGATATGTGGTAAAACCTACCATAATTGCTTCTGAAAGATTACTGCAGTTGTCAGTAGCAAGAAAAGATGCCCACAACTGATGTGGTGTTAGCCACTCAATGCAAGTGTAATGTAACTTTTCAAGGATTTTGGCCTTTTCATGGTTTTTGTAAACCATGATTACTCTGCATGCTTAAGGTTGCATGTCGATTCGCACCACCACTACCACCATGTAAGGTTTTCAGATGACATGCAAAGACAGAGAGAAGAACCACAAAGCCCTGGTAAGTGTACCCAGGGTTAAAAAACACACATAAAACTTACTGTGGATCCTGATGTAGCAATGTCCTTTTAAGTGAAAGACAGACAGGCAGGTTTGCAGGTAAAATGCTATGGTTTGGTATATGTTTATTGTAAAACAACAAAGAATCACTTTCAAGATGACTGAAACATTTTTTTTGAAACAGGATGAAAAAGGCAAAATGTCAGTTACCATGAGACTTTTTGTTCAGGCAGAAATAAGGAGTTTCAAAATCTGTAGAAGAACTTTCTTGGGCATCTTTAGCTATCCTTCTCCAGGCATAGAGAAGTGAAAGATACAGGTCTCAAGGCTGCTTCTAACTTCTCCCGTTAATTAGATCCTTCTCTCACACAGGTCAGGTAGAACTGCAACACAGGCCCCTCCCCAGCACAGGCAAACCACACCCCTTAAATAGATACATAGTTACATAGATGCTGCCATCAGATAAGAACCACTAGGCCCATCCAGTCTGCCCGTTTAAGCTGCCTAATGAAGTGTCCAGTGACCCTATCTGGTTGTTGACTTTAGCTTTTTCTTCCTATCTCTATTATTCCTTTGTTTCTCTAAAAAAGGTCACCTGACAACATAGTCTCATGCTTCTGATATAATATTTTTTAAATTTAATATGCTTTATTGAAAACAATTCACACATAAACCATACAGATACAACCAATCATTAATACAAGACAATAAAGACAAACAACAGCAAGTTCAATATTCCCGCCCTTCCCTGGCAGAGTGGCACAACCCAGATCAGCTGATGGCAAATGAGAACTCACAAAGCCTTAATCAAAACAGGTGCTACAAGAAAATTCTGTGCATGAAAGGGAGCCAAACTAGGTGGTTTACACTGTGTATAAAGTATGCAGTTTACTCCATATCTTATTAAAAGACAACAGACGATTATGTAGACCAGCAATCATCCGTTCTACCCTAATGTTAAATAAGAGTTCCTGCAACCATTTGTGGTGGGACAGAACCGTAGTATCAAGCCAATGACAGAGAGCCAACCTCTTAACTGAAAGAGCAAGCAGGGCCATAAAATATCTGTGTTCTTTCATGGCAATACTAGTGTAGTCTCTCACTATACATACATCAGGAGAAAAACAGCTATAAATCCCAAGAAGAGGGTCTGCTTTATCCCTGATTGACGTCCATAAGGGGGCTACTTTAGGGCAGTCCCAAAAAATATGAAAGGATGACCCCTCGGCTTGCCCACACCTCATACATAAGAAAGAATGGGTTCTACCCATTTTAGTTAATTTAATGGGAGTGAAATAAAAATTATTCAAGATGTGGAACTGGGTAAGCCATAGCTTATCCTGAGTTATTTAAGTATGGGAGTCCTTCCAGACTTTATGCCAGTTAAAGGTATGTTGTGGAAACCGAGCATTCCAATATTGAGATACACCATCTATCACCAGGAAAACTTTAGAGAATAACTCAGCATACAACTTAGAAATGGAATGAGGTGAAGGAACCAAATCCTGTAATGCTTGCAGGAATGCTAGTAAATTCATAAACCCAAAGCTGGCCCCAAACCGCTGCACCATAACATGGTGGAGTTGGTAAACCTTGAAAATTAAAGTCTCCTTCAGCTGAATAACTTCACAATTTCTCCAGAAGAGATGCACCTACCATTCTGCAGTAAATTGCACACTCTAACATCCACAATTTGAGACAGCCAGGTATCAGGAAGGACTTTCACACCGATTTTAGAATTTGGGTTCCAGAAAATAGGCTGGGGAAGATCCTTTCAATGGTTATACTTCATAAATGTGCATAATTGAAAATGAACTCGGACAGAGATACCAATTAATGACTGACAGAGTCCATTATGTAAGTCTTTGGGAGATGTGTACAGTAGAGCCCGAGGAGAGAGACCCATATTAGATATTTGATCTTTCTCCAGGGCAAGTCAGTTTTGAAAATAAGTAGAGGAACCTACTTCTGGTGACAGGCAGTTCCATTTGAGATATTTGTTGGTGTGACTGGCCCAGTAATAGAGATCAAAATGAGGAAGTCGGAGGCCCCCAAGTTCTTTACCGGTGACTAGTTTATTATAGACATGTCTGAAAGTCTTACCTGACCATATACATCCTGAAACTAAACAATGTCCTTTCTTAAACCAAGAGAGGGGAAGCCAAACATTAAGCATATTAAGGGGATAAAAAAGTCAAGGCAAAACATTCATCTTGACAAGATTAATCCTGCCCCAGAGGGTCAAGGGTAAGACTTTCCATCTCTGCAGATCTTGTTAGAGAACAGAGACCAGATCACTGAGATTGAGTTTCCTCACCTGAGCGTCACTTTTTGAAAGAAAAATACCTAAATATTTAAGATGTTTAGGTGACCAGGTCATACCTAGAGCCAGAACATGCCATTTAAGAACCTGAGAATATAACATGACCATGGTTTTATCCAGATTAAACCTATAGTCTGATAGGGAGCTGAATTCACGAATAGTGGTTAAGGCTGTAGGAATGGCCAATTTGGGATTCAAAACATGTAGTCAAATATCATCTGCATAAGCAGAGAGTTTCGACTCCCAAGAGCTGACCCACACCCTAGTGAGGCGCAAATTGTCTTTAAGTTTAAGGAGAAGTGGCTCCAAGTAAAGGTTAAATAAGAGGAGAGACAAGGGACATCCCTGTCTAGTACCAGAATATAGAGGAAAAGAGGAAGAGAAAACTCCATTACAATATGTTCTTGCACTAGGGAAAGAATATAAAACTCTAACCCATCTAAGGAATGGAAGAGGGAAACTAAAAACATTCCAAGACAGTGAACAAAAATTGACAATCAACTCTATCAAAGGCCTTTTCCTCATCCAGGGAAACCAAAGCTGCCAGAGTAGCCCAATCCCTGGATGTGGAAAATATATGGGCATTCTTGCGAACGTGATCCATTGAGGAGCGAAAGAGGCATGAAAACCCACTTGTTCAGGAAAAAATAAGCAAGCAGACCAAGCGTGACCAATTCTAGAAGCCAGGATTTTTGCTAAGATGTTAATATCATAATTGAGCAATGAGAGTGGTCGATAATGAGTTACTTTCTCTGAGACCTTATCTGACTTTGGAAATAAAATAATCAGGGTTTCCAGGAATGGTTTGTCCAAAAGTCCAGATGAATACATATATTGGTAAAGATGTAGCAACCAAGGGGCAAGCTCTGCAACAAAAAGTTTGTAGAAATTCGGGGGAAACTGTCAGGGCCTGGTGCTTTGTCGAGCGGTAAAGTCTGAATAGCTGAGAGAATTTCTGCTTCAGTTAATGGAGCCAATAAAAGAGATTATTGGGCCTCAGTCAAGGTAGGAAGGGGAATAGAGGTTAAGTAATCTCTAACCGATGTAACGGGGTTGCAGATATAGGCCATAAAGCATTCTATAATAATTTTCAAATGCTACAACAATATCCTTGGGGAAGTTTTCAGGGAAATATCCTCAGCTGATTGAATAGCTGTTATCAGCTGGGATGCCTCTTGTTTCTTGAGTCATAAAGCCAAAATGCAATCTGCCTTTTCACTGTGGTCAATATATTTAGCATGAGTTTTAAGGATGGCATACTCTGCTTTCTCATGTGAAAGTTCAACATACTGGTCCCTAAGAGATAAAAGTTCCAAATGAAGAGTCGGGTGTAGCAGGAGCCAGGTATTTTTTCTAATCCCTGATATGAGACAGCAAAGCCACTGCCACTTTCTCCCTTTTTTGTTTATGAGCAGAAGCAAGACAGATAAACTCACCCCGGAGAAAACATTTTAAGGCACTCCATTCAACATCCACTTTCCCTGTAGAACTATCATTGTTTGAAGTGAACAATTCTAGTTGTTCTTTAATTCAGGTTACAACATGCTCCTCTTTTAAAATCTGATTATTCAGCTTCTGAGGTCTCTTCAAAAGAAGAGTCAGGAGAGGGTGCACCATACCAAGGAGTGGTCAGAAATGACCCTGGGGGCTATCCCACAACCCAGCACTCCACCCAACAGAGCCCAGCTAATGAAAAAATACTCAATTCGAGAAGAGGAACCATGAACTGTGGAGTAAAAGGTGAATTCCTTAAGATGGGGATTCAAAACCTGGCATGGGTCGCAAAGACCAAGATATTCGGACACCTCTCGGATGGAACGCTGGGCAGGAGACAAGCCAGCCCTGGGCCTAGCCATCCTATCCAGATCTTGGGTAAATAAAAGATTCCAGTCTCCCTGTATTATTAAAGGAAGAGAAAGGAATGGAGCTGACAGGGATAACAATATAGTAAAGTAAAAAAAGAAGGGGTATCAGCATTAGGACCATATACACAACCGCGTAAAATTTCCATGCATTCAAGGATACCCTTAAGAAATATAAATCTACGTGAGGGTCCCCAGACATTGCCAATATGAAAAATTAGCATTCCTGGAGAAGAGAATAGCAACTCTCTTACTATTTGTACTATCTCTGGCAGCAAAAACATAGCTAACAAATTGTCTCTGAAACAGGTTACCCTCACTCGCAAGAAGGTGGGTCTCCTGTACGAAAACAACATTACAGTGAACTTGTTGTATATGTCTGAGAATCTGATATCTCTTTACCCTAGAATGGGCTCCCTTAATATTTCATGAAGCATACTTAGTTATAGTAGCTATAGAGTCAAATCTTAGATGTACAAAGACCTGAAAAATTGCCTCTCAGCTGTAAAAAGTACCATAGAGCTGGAAATGCCACTTTACTATCCACCCCCCCAAATAAGTAAACCCCCTTCACTCCCAAGTAATATATCCCCCGACTAACAAACAATAACAGTAACAAGGCATCCCATGTATTAGGTGACTGCGTTGAGTGCTTTCAAAAGGCGACTCAGTAGCGGCACTTTTACACAGGGCTTCTGGGCAGGGAGGGTGACCAGATAGGGGGCTTGGCGACCATAGTGACAAGATGTCGCTATGTATACACGTGTGTGGGGGGTGGGGAGAGACCATGCTGTGTGCTGGGCGGAAGGGGTGGGAGGGTTTGTGGGGCATTGTGTGGCAGTGGGCTGCCAAGCTGGCCATGTGGCATGGTGGGTTGTTGGCAGGCTGGGGTTGGGAGGGTGCCGGGTGCAGTTATGGGTGTGCTGGTTTTTGGCTCTGGGTTGGGGGTTTTCTTTTTTTTTAGTTTTGCAACCCCCCCGATATGCATCCTCTTGGAGTTTAGAATCCTTTAGTAGGGGGTTTTGGGGAGCAAAGCCCCCCATGGGGTGTGAGGGGCGCAGTCCCCCCGCATAAAACAATAAAATATAAGTCTCTAGTGCTGTCTTGCTGTTTGCCGGGAATCTACATTGCCGAAATTCATTTTTAGCAATGTAGACTCTCCCAAACGATGCTCACTATTACGTAATTGCCGTTATCACATGGAGCCAGTAACAAACATCCCCCAACAAAAGAAATAAAAGTAACAAACCCAAACCCACCCCACCTCCATTAGATACCCCATACACTGATAGACTCATGGTGAACCCAAACGGACAACCTCCTCCCACCTGTTCCCTCCCACCCCCAACTTAAGAACAGGTAGTAGGCCATTGATAAAACCTTTAAGCAGCATCATAAGAATGTTGCAAGTGGCCCCTCCAGCAATTAAAATAGCAGCTTGCCAAATGTCAACATAGTGCCCAAACCATTGTATATATGAACCTATATAGTAAAAATCCATCACCCGATATGTAGGCAAACATTAACATGCCCTTCTTGAACCATAACAACTACCAATACTTAACAATCAAACAGCCATTTGAAATTGCAATATAAATCAAAACTAAGGGTAAGAAGTAATTGAAGACATGGCAAACAGTGAAACCTAGAAAGTGTAACAGTAATAGTAATATCATTATAAAGTCCAACCAATGAACAAATGTTCAACTATTAAGGTATGGAATAAAACTACTAAGTGAACATAGAGACAGTAAATCAACATGGCACCGAGGTGAAGGAAGATGGGATGGCAATCACCTCTATACCAGTTTATAACACAAAATGCAGTCTTGGAAATCACAAATCCTTCAATCCATTTGGAGTGCCCTACAGTTGACTGTCACAGACTAAAGGCAGGTATCCATGGGGCATGAATGATCAGCATTCTTGGTAAAGTTCTACTGAAATTAAAAGAAGCATAAGTGACATCCCATAATCTCGGTGAACACTGGCATTAAAATACCACAGGGCTACATCAAAATAAACATATTTCCACAAGGAAGTGTCTTTTGCAGCTTCCAAGGTCCATAAATGTCAACATGATGCACTGCCGGCAGGTGCAATATCTGCCATAAAGTCCTGAAGAAACAGAAACTGCCTCTGCACAAATCAGAATTCAGAACACGCAAAAGTTCAAACCAGAGTTTAAGGGTGAAGTAGAGAAGTACAGTACTTTAAAACTGACTGCCCAAGGTTAGAAAGAAGCTGATCCACAGTTCTAGGTCAGCATCAAGGCTATAAACCACTCTCACAGGTCCTTAAATCATGGGAGAGACTGGTAAATGAGAAAGGTGAGCTGTAAGGCGAGTGGTGGAAGAGAAATCTCCATCACCAGACTTTTCTGGATAAGCCAAAACAAGCACCAACTCATCTATGTGCAACTATGGTGTAAAATGGCATTTCTAACCAAGGTCACAGTTTGGACCAGGAATCCGCTCTGGCTATAAATCTGGTTCGATTCAGAAAGAGTCAGGCAAAGTGACTTACCAGTAGGTGATCCTTTAGCGGTGCAGGTATCCCAGTATTTTAAAAAGCCTTGAGATTCTTATAAGAAGGAACAAAGTTGTAGAGGTGGTCAAGAGGGAAAATCAAGTCAAAATGAAGATCCAATAAGCATTATGAAACCCATGTGTTGTACTAGTAAGTTGTTGCATAGAGACAATGTGATGTGGGAATACAGATTGAACCAGGAATCCAAACGGGGTAAAATTGCAGATTGGACCAGGAATAAGAACAGTTTAAGATTCCAGTGCAGTCAACAATCTGTAAACAAATCAGGCATGACAACTTTCAGATCCAGTGTTGCTTTCTCCACCTTATTATACTGCTTCTAAGATCCGTTCACCAGAACATGAAAGCACAATCAGCTTTTTGACAGTCAGGTGGAATGTGGCATGCTTTTGCCTCATCGTACCAGGCAAGTCTTGCACTACCCGAAGACAAGTGCACTCCTGAGACACCTTCTACGATCCCTTACTTTATTCAACAGATGCTGTTGATCCAAAAAATTCAGGAAATGAAAGATGAAGGGTCTAGGAGGCAATCCTTCTGAAGGCATCGGGCGAAAAGAATGATGTGCACCCTCAATGAGATAGGTTGCACTGTAGGGTGATGGACCAGCTATTTTGGTGACCAGTTTCTGCACAAAGAGGAGAGGGTCAGAGCCTTTGGTCCTTTCTGGTAGACCAATGATAACTGCATTGTTTCTGCGACTCTGACCTTCTAAGTCCTTGAGTTTTGCTTCTAGCCTTGCACTTCTTTGCTGTAATGCGGTCAATTCTGGATCAATGCTGCTTTTTTAATTTTTCCACCAAAGTAATGCATACCTCATTGTCCCCAACTCTGGGTACGTTCCTCAACTGAGACTTGCATTGCATGCAGCTCTTTTGTTAGTCCATGCAATTACTCTTTAAAAAGGAGAAACTCTGAGAGGAAACGTTCCTCTGACAGGGGCGCCTGTTCCAATGCAGTAGTAGGTAAGTGCCCAGAAGAGGGCATGTGGAGCTTGGATACTTTGGCGTTCTTATCAGCGGTAGACAGCAGTGTGTGCCACAGAGGCATGATCTTCATTTTGACATCCATTAAAAATATAAAAACCAGTCCAATGCTCAGCCAAAGATGTGGGACAGTAGTACCGGCAAAACTAAGAGGTTTTTTTCACCTTAATTAATAGAAAAATTGGGATTTTTGCCATGGGGAAGTGGGAGCTCCAAGAAGAAGCTGCTAGCTGGTTCTTTCCATCACGTGACTCCCCCATGCTTCTGACATCATAACAGCTTAATTAACTTTTTGTTTCTCTTTCCAAATGGGTATTCTTCACGTAAGACAGGTTATCTTTTATAGACATTTGCAAACATTCAAAAGAACCTAATATGAACAAAAACGTCCTTGAAAAACCGAAATACAAACATAATTACTTCAGACCTTTCTATAACAGGGCTCTCCCCACAGATTCACATTCCTCCTTTGTTTTTGGATACCCTGTCACTGTTGAACCCAATTAGCCTCTCAGGCACACCTCTGCTTCACATTGGAAACAAGCATTTGTCAATGCTGATTGTTTGCTTGCTGGCATTGGTAGTGTGGATGTTAGAGATGCATAATAGGAATGGTAGTGAAGTACTGAACACAAGCCAACCCACCACCACCCTGCAGAGACTGACAGGCATGGGGTGTGCTTTTGGGTTGTCAGGCATAATGTCCATGCCATTTAACCACACCCTACCTTGCAGACACCGACAAGTGTCACAGTGTGCCTTAGGGTCTTTGGGCCTTATGCTCACCCCATTCCATAAGGAAATACAGTGAGATGGTGCAATATAGAAGAATAGGGTGAACTTTGGGGCTGAAGAGTCCAAGGCACACCTCAATGCCTGTCACTGGCTGCAGGTGTGGGTGGGGTTGAATGGTATGAGCATTACAGGCGAGAACTCCAAGTCACACCGCTGATGCCTGTCAGTCTCTACAGGGTGGGCATTATGGTTGGAAACCCTAACGCCCCAGGCTTTTGTTGGTATTTTCACTCCAAATTTTCAACATTGGGTTTTTTGTGACCCTCACCTCATGAACAGTGGCAATATCAATTCGTTAGCTGAAAGCTGATTTTGCACAGTGACTATGCCCTTTGGCACCACAGGTGTGAAAACACATTTCGAACAGGATGTGAAAAATGACAGCTGTATTGTTCATGAGGAGGTGTAAAAAATGGCAATGTTGAAAATCTGGAGTAAAAATATAAAAAAAAAACTGGTGAAGTCACTAGTGTGTGTTGAAACTGCACAACGCACACCCTAATGTAATTAGTTTGGGGATTTTTATAGCAGATTGTCAACACAGGCATTTTGGGACCTCCCGGCTCATGAACAGTGTCACTGTGATTTTTCTTAATCTGTCGAACACTGATTTCCCACAGTGACCCGCGTTTCTCTTGCCCAGTGCAGCACATTTCGGCCAGGGTGTGAAAAATGACAGCTGTACTGTTCATAAGGAGGTGTGGAAAAATGCCAGTGTTGAAAATCTGGACTGAAATATTACAAATTCGTGAACTTACGAGGGTGTGTGGAAACTGTGCAATACACGCTTATAACACAGTCATTTTATGGACTTTTGTCACCAGATTTTCAACATAGCCATTTTAACACCTCTGCTCATGAACAGTGTCACTGTGATTTTCTTAATCTGTCCCAAACATTGATTTCACACACTGACTGCGCCACTGTGTGCTTCATGTGCGAAAACACATTTTGGGCAAGATGTGAAAAATGATAGCTGCACTGCTCATAAGGAGGTGTGGTAAAATGGCAATGTTGTTAATCTGATGTAAAAATAGTAAACATTCTTGAAGTTAGAGCATGTGTAGGAACTGTGCAATGCTGCAGCTCATAAAACAGTCATTTTGGAGATTTTTTCACCACATTTTCAACATAGGGTTTGGGGAGCTACCTCATGAACTGTGACTTGTTTTGTTACTCAGTCCCAAAAGGTGGTTCCGGCAGTGACCGCAAAATCACCTTTCGGGACCGAATAACAAATTGACAGTGGCTGAGTTCATGTGGTGGGTTCAAAGAACCCCATTTTGAAAATTGGATAAAAATTCCCAAAATAGCAAGATATGCACCAAAGTTGAAAAAAAAACATTTATGTCATTATACAGCTTACTGGCATTTCTTCAATTTATGGTCGGCTGTGAAGAGTGCAGACATGTTCCCGGTCACGAAGATCATTGCACTAGCCTCGGAGGTAAGTATGGGAGTGAGGGGTGTGAAGATGAAAGTTTAGCAGAGGGTGGGAGGCCGGGTTGGGTTGAGGGCAAGAGAGTCAATGAGGGACCGTTTTCTTTTGTTCTAGTTTTTTTTTTTTTTTTTTAAATGACGTGGACTTTTGTCATGCTGGGGTGGGCTCCCAGCTTGGCACCTGCAAGTTTGTTGGGGTGGGGACAGTGAAGCCAACAGGGTATTTGGAACCCCTGTGGGCCACAGACTTCGGCTGCACTGGGGTGGGCTCCCAGCATTGCACTGGGAAATTTGCTTTGGGGGGGCAGTGGAGCCAATGGGGGATTGGGCACCCCCATCGGTGACACAGTATGCAGGGGTGGAGGGGAGCACATGAGCATGCTGGGGTGTGCTCCCAGCATATACAGGACATGGGACATTTGCCACGCTTGGGTGGGCTCCCAGCGTGGCACCAGGAATTTTGCTTTTGGGTGGGCAGTGGAGCTGAAGGGGGATTGGGCACCCTCGTTGGTCATTCAGTATGTGGGGGTGGAGGGGAGCATATGAGCACACTGGGGTGGGCTCCCAGCATGCTACATAGGTGTTCGTGGGAGGGGACGAACTGTCTATGACAGTTCAGATGCAGTGCTGACATGTTGGCAATTTGCATACTGCCAATGGCAGTATGCAAATTGCCTCCACGTTACCGCCTCTGATTGTAGTGGTGTTTTTCTCAGAACTGTACACCACTGCATCTGAACGGCTGTCATAGACAGTTTGGACATTCATTTGTGTGCTGCAGCCACGCCTGCAAAAAGGAGCAAGACATTAAAGTGGGGGAGGCACACCTACGAAAACTCATATGGTGGCACTATGTTTCTTGCACATGCGTGCAAGCAAACATAAAAAATGTTTGTTTGTGGCTTCCTGCAAATCAAAAGCAGTTTGCACAGAATAAAGCATAGAGTTCAAGGCTCTGTGTTTCTATTCTTTCTAATCACTTATTTTCCTTCTGTGTCTGCCTGTAGTACAGCACAGGAGAAGGCAAGCAACTTACTGGTTCCAGTCTTATTTGTATGTTCTTCTTATTTGGGAGAAGGGAGGAGGCGACTACAGGACTGAAAGTGGCCAGATTTCAGCCTATAGCTAGAAGAATAAACTTACAAGAACAGGACAGTGTAAAGGAAAATGCAGCACAAACAGACAGGGTCTCTGACCCTGTCACACCTGATCCACTGGACCACATTTCTGTTGTGAGATGTACATTGCTTGTAGCACAGTAAGTCAAAGTGTGGGAAACAGTGTAGCAAAGGGTTTTTGCACAGCCAACAGATCAATGACCAGCATCTCAGATACAACTACATTCAGCTGTCTGGTGACAGTATGGTTCCGATGGTGCTTAGAATATTTGCTAAGGCCTCTTGGTTGCCTAAAAGTTCCTTCAGGCTGCTAATGTTGGTCATGCTACCATTTTGTGGCTCACTAATACAATTTGACTTTCTGCAGCAATGCCCTGAAAATATCCAGCAAATTTTGGAAGAAGCAGAGGATGAAAGATAAACTCAAGCTTTCTGCTCACTTGGGTGTTGAACTCATATTGGGAGTAAATTATCTTCACTATAATCTACCTTGTCTCCTGGGAAGGATGATAATTGGGATTAGTAGTATAATCATCATTATCACCTCCACCCACCTCCTCCACACTCTCAATATCCATGTATCATGTTGTCAGTGCCACACTACACCACCTGACCTCCTACATTGCCACCATCCCCGCTACTCATGTCATCAACCTTATCACCTACAGTATATTGAATATATCATTATCAACCCCTTCATCATCTTCCACCATTGAAATAGTGCAGCTACAATAGTCAGATTGAAAATCAGCAAACAGCCCCTGATACTGCCATTCCTGAGACATGCACAGTAATGCTCCAACATCATGAGCCCTATGCCACTACCTCTCATGTGGGGTTGTTCATCATAGAGAGAATTAATCAAAAGGAGGTTAAAAGATTTGCTCAAGGTCTCACAGTATACTAGAGGCTCTTGTGGGAATCAAATCCATGTCTTAGGGGGGATATTTATACAGGAAAGGAAATTGTTTACTCAGGAAGGCACACAAAGTCGGAGCTTGTTTCCAGGTGCAACCTTGGAGCACAAGGAAGTTAAGTGACTTGATCAGGGTGACACAGTATGCAAGTGGGGGCTGATGGGATTCAAATCCAGTTCTCCAGGGTTTGCAGCTATGCTGGGTCTCCAGGTTCTCAGCTCTGTACCCTAAACACTAGGCTACACTGTATACATGATTTAAGTCCCAGATTGAGCACATTTGTATCACCTGCCTCTGAAATGGATAAATGGAAGAAGAGAGAACCAGACTGGATTAGAGACATGTAGGACTCAGCTGAGGTGGAGAAGCTCCAGAGAATGAGCAGATTGCATTCTAGTGATGATAAGACTAATAAGGAAGGACTGGAGAAGAGAAGCTATGTTGAAGGTACAGATCCATCAGAGGAGTACAGATCTCTAGAAGTTTCTAAAACGTGTGTCTATTTTGACAGAGTAATGGCTATATACTGTAATTTTCACGCATTTAGGAATAACAACACTAGGTGACACAAAATTCAAAACAAAAATATCAGTACTGTGCTAGAGGAGAATTCACAGGGCCCCACTGTTCTTGTGGAGGATCCTTTACATTTCTGAATAGGGATGATGCTGCTGTAGCCTGCTTTAGCACTTGTGGCATTCTACCTGATGGACCCTTGTTATAGTGAGACATCTGAATGGGTGGTTACCCCTGTAAGTGCTATAGTCAATGAGATCTGTTTAAGTCTGTTGAAAACCTAACAATGAGGAACAACTCACCTTTCCTAGAAAGAATATTGAGGATTTCCACTACACACCACAGTATACTACTGACTTGCAGTGTGATGCAGGTACACTGCCACTAGTCAAAGAAGATACTGGTTGTTGGGAAAATGATAAAATGACAGCTAGTTACTGTACTATTGCTTGCTTCTCTTTCTGAATGTCATTATTTTCATTTTATGGCATATTGCTTGCTTACTGCACCAATGACTTGCCTCTGCAGCCAGCACTGCCAGAGTGTACCATCACTGTAACATACAGTAGCAATAAAGTAGCGCAGTATGTCAGTGATGAAAGAAACTCATCCAGTTTGTACTTCTTGTCACACAACAGTGACTATACCTTATTTGAATATGGACAAATACAAGCTTATCAACAAAAATGCTAGCCCATGCTGCACAACCCTCAATACCATTCTGCTTCTCTGACGTTCTGAAAAGTGTCAGTTTCTACAACCTCACCAAGTAAGCATTGCACATGTTAACACCACAGCAAATTGAAAACAATAAGTCAGTAGTCCACTCTTGAGATCAAAAGCCCATACAAGCAGGATAATTTAGAAAACAAACAATGAACTTACTGCTTCATGGTCATGACACCATCCACTGCCAGTGAAGCCAAAAAGCACCATTGCAACAATAAGACAACAGAACAATTCCATTTCAGCTGTGGAAAACACTTGTAATCTTGCAGAGACACCACAAGACTAACCTAAAAGATCAATGATCACTTATCTTCTCTTGATGTCATGACACTTCAATATGACAGACTGCTTTCCTCAGGTGGCATTGTTTTGTGGGGCTCCCAGTTTCTTGTATATATCTACTACTCTTAAAGTAACTATGCAGGTATGTAAGCAATGGAATGTGACTGGAAGATGGTTGTACAGGGTGTGCTGCACACCAATGGGCATAGTTTTACAACTTGGCAGTGCAGGGGAAAAGATCCAGCTGATTCCCTGGAGATTATTTTTGTGTTTATAAAATGGGTGTCTAGGCTAATGTGTGAATACATTTTAAGACAAATAATACACATAGCAAATCAACTGTAACATTTTATTAAAATTATGCGAGATTGTTTCTACACAGCATGTATAGTAAACATAGCAAGGTGTCACTAGATGGTGATAGTGGCTTGTGCTCTGTCACTATCATTTTATAAACAACAATAACAAAAATCCCTTGTTCCTTTTTTAATATTGTACTTTATTAAAACAAGCATTTGTCAATGCCGAGCGTTACGCTTCAGGTATTTGCAGTGGTATTTGGCACTTGGACATGGCTTAAAAAAATCAGTGACAAAGAAGTACAAGTGTTTGTCAATGCCGAATGTTGCTTGCTTCTATGTGCTGTTTAGGTATTTGGAAGTCATTGGAGTGAAAATATTGAAAATCGCGAACTTACGAACGTGCGAAGGAACTGCGTAATGCACACTTGTAAAACAGTCATTTTTAGGAATTTTTTCACCACATTTTCAACATAGCCATTTTAAGACCTCTGCTCATGAATGGTGTCACTGTGATTTTCTTAATGTGTCCCATACATTGAGTTCGCACACCGACTGCACCATTGTGCGCTTCATGGTGGAAACATGTTTTAGGCAGGATGTGAAAAATGACAGCTGTACTGCTCATGAGGAGGTGTGGTAAAATGGCAATGTTGAAAATCTGGAGTGAAAATATTGAAAATTCGCAAACCTACGAGCGTGCGTAGGAACTGAGCAACGCACGCTCGTAAAACAGCCATTTTTAGGAAATTTTTCACCAAATTTTCAACATAGCCATTTTAAGATCTCTGCTCATGAACAGTGTCACTGTGATTTTCTTAATGTGTCCCATACATTGATTTCGCACACCAACTGTGCCATTGTGCGCTACATGGGTGGAAACACGTTTTGGGTGAGATGTGAAAAATGACAGCTGTACTATTCATAAGAAGGTGTGGTGAAATGGCAATGTTGAAAATCTAGAGTGGAAATATTGAAAATTCGCAAACCTACGAGCGTGCGAAGGAGTTGCGCAACGCACGCTCATAAAATAGTCATTTTTAGGAATTTTTTCACCAAATTTTCAACATAGCCATTTTAAGATCTCTGCTCATGAACAGTGTCACTGTGATTTTCTTAATGTGTCCCATACATTGATTTCGCACACCGACTGCACCATTGTGAGCTACATGGGCGGAAACACGTTTTGGGCAGGATGTGAAAAATGACAGCTGTACTGCTCATAAGGAGGTGTGGTAAAATGGCAATGTTGAAAATCTGGAGTGAAAATATTGAAAATTCACGAACTTACGAGCCTACGTAGGAACTGCGCAACGCACGCTCGTAAAACAGTCATTTTTTGGAATTTTTCCACCAAAATTTCAACATGGGGTTTTTGGGATCCCTTCTCATGAATGATGTCACTGTCATGGCATTATTCAGCCCTGAAGGGTGATTTCACACAGTGACTGCGCAGTGACTGTGACATCACCCTTCGGGCCTGAATAATGCCATGACAGTGACATCATTAATGAGAAGGGGTCCCAAAAACTCCATGTTGAAAATTTGGTGCAAAAATTCCAAAAAATTCCTAAGTTTTGCAATAAAGTTGAAAACCCCCTATCTAGCCCATTATACAGCTTACCAGCATTTCCTCAGTTCGCAGTCGGCTTTGAAGAGTGCAGGACGTGTTCCCGTCCACCGATGATCATTGGCATGAGCTCCGGGCGGTAAGAATGGGGTGAGGGGTGGGGAGGCAGGGTGCACAGTGGGTGGGTGCGGGTTGTGGAGGGGCGGAGACTGCGTGGGATGGTTTTAATTTACAGGAGCTTTTTACAATTGACAGCGTGGACATTTGCCACGCTTGGGGTGTACTCCTAGCATGGCAGAAGATGGCTGGGGGCCATGGAGCCGACAGGGATTGGGCACCCGTGCCGGCAGACAACGGACGTTTGCCACGCTGGGGTGGGCTCCCAGTGTGGCAGAAGATGGCTGGGGGCCGTGGAGCCGACAGGGGATTGGGCACCCCTGTCGGCAAACAACGCGGGATGTTTGCCATGCTGGGGTGGGCTCCCAGCATGGCAGAAGATAGCTGGGGGGGCTGTGGAGCCAACAGGGGATTGGGCACCCCCATCGGCAGACAACACAGGGCGTTTGCCATGCTGAGGTGGGCTCCCAGCGTGGCAGCAAAGATTTGGGGGGGCAGGATGATGCGGTGCTGTGTATGACAGCGGTGGTTTTCTTTGAAGAGAAGACCACTGCTGTCATACACAGCACCACGTCAGATTGGTGCAGGACTGCCACACCTGCTCAATGGAGCAAGGGATTGCAGGGGAAGGGCACACCTCCAAAATGTTCCATTCTCCCAAGACGTTCCTTGCGCATGCGCGTAGGCGAACGTAATGAGGCTTTGTGACAGACAGTTTTCACTTATATTTACCTGCTGATATTTAGAGTGTTTGGTGAATGGGTGATAAATGGTTATCAGTGATGCGTATGGCAGTGGAAACAAGAAATTTTGGAGACAGCAATGCTCGTTGCCAAGTTCAGAGACAAAATGAGAGAGACTGTGAGCAATAACCAAGAGAAGAGGAAGCCTGCAGTACATGTTTTTTTTATAGTACATGTTTTACAAGGGACATGGCCATGATATTTAATGATTAGCAACAGGGCGAATCTGGTTTGTACCGGTGCTAATCTGGGTTTGCACTAGCACTGTGAACAGCGCCATATTCAAAAGCCACTGTGGTGCCCCCTAAAACCTGGCAGCTCCAAGGCACTAAAATACTGCTGCTCCTTTACAAATGATGGGGTCCCCTCATGCATACTGGGGCAGTGCCATAGTCAAAGGTTTGCAGCAGTGATAAATGGCTCCCAAGTGGCACTGTTTACCACCATCAAAAGCACCCCTCCTCACAGCTGTACTGCATCTGTCTGCCCATGTGCTAAGATTCCCCCAACCCCTGATTGCCCAGTAATATTCATTTTACAAGTCCCTTGTGATCCACTGGATCCCCCTGCCTCCAATCACCCAGTAGATATTTATGTTACAAGTCCCTGGTGGTCCAGTGGTTCCCCCTTCCCTTTACCACCCAGTAGATATTTATGTTACAAATCCCTGGTGGTCTGGACTACCAGGGACTTATAACATAAATATCTACTGGACCATTAGGAACTTGTAACATAAATATCTACTGGGGGTGGGGAAACCAGTGGTCACCTGGGATCTGTAACATAAATACCTATTGGGTGATTAGGGGGTGGAGGAACCATTGAATGACCAAGGACGGTAACATAGTTATCTACTGGGTGATTAGGGGTGGAGAGGAACCTCTGGACCACCAAAGATTTGTAACATACTGGAAATATCTACTGGCACTTGGGGATGGAGGAACCATTGGACCACCAGAGACTTGTAATATAAATAGCTATAGGGTGAACCGGGGTGGGGCATTCGGCTTCCAGGGACTTGTAGAATAAATATCTACTGTGTGATTGGGTGGAACCACTGGACCACCAGAGAGTCATTTTGACCTGGACAGGGGCACAAAGGCTGCTGCACCTCATTGAAATGAGCCAATAATGGGCATGCATATAGCCCATTAGTGCATGCATGCCCAATGGGCTCATTTGCATGCTCAGAATTAATATGGTTCACAGGGACCTGGTGCTATCTTGTTTCAGGCAACACTATTCCTGTGGCACATATGTAGCCCTATGGTCTGTGTTTGGGCAGTGAAGACCCACTTAGCACTGTGCCAACAGGGCTCGATACTCAGTCAGATAACACTGCTCTGTTGATGAGCACTGTCCATCTGACTATTGCCTGAGCTGGGTGAGTGCAAGCACAACACAAATGGCTGCACTACACCTGCACCAATACAGTGCACTCTGCTTATAACGGACACTGTCATAAAATCAGTTATAGCGGACAAAAACTCATTTCCTAAACCAAATATATAAAATACAACGCATTTTTTAATGGTTATAATGGACAGAAATATTGCTTAGAATGGACACTGTGAATCTTGTATTGTCATTTGCAAGGCCACTGGCTTTCATCTTGTACAAGAAAACCCAATAAAATTCTGGAATTTGGGCTGCCTGAACACCTTTAAAAACAAAGATTTCATGGAATTTGACATTTTATACCAGATCAGTAAATCTACAAAACTTGCATTTTTCTTATAATTGCTTCCTGTGCTATTTTCAGTTTGCTTTATTTAATGCTCTGTATATTTAGGCTTCTTTTATTCTGATTATTTATACACATACTAAAAGAATAACAGCAGAATCCTAGTAAAATCCAGAAAATAGAGTAACAATCATCAATGCAGTTTCTGGAATTTGAAGTCTTAAAAATGGAAATGCCATTGTTTTAATCACTGTAAATCAGTGACCTTGGTCATTTGTAGTACTCTTTGTTTTGGGGAGGGAGTGCAGAGTTGGTGATGAGATTTGGCAAATGTAGAATTAAAATGGAAGAGCTACAGAGATTACATTTCTTATAAAATAACTCTCCACAAGCCAAATAAACTTTTATTAGTTACTTAGTCACACTAAAAGTAAATTATTTTATGTTTCAGTAAAACCCTTACAGTACAATTGCCTTTGTTCTTATTGTACTAGAACACCAATGTCCAGCCATTACAGTTACTATCTTTATCATACCTTCTACAATGACAGTTAAATAACTTTAAATAAACACACAGAATACAGAAAAATATATGCTAGGCAGTATTCTGAGTAATCTATGAAGTTTTATAACGGGTTCTCATTCACTGTGAGCCCTGCTCATACACATAAACAGATCTAATACATAGGCTCCACCTCCTCTGGACATAATGGACTCTGGATATAACATTACAAAGTTGTATTCACAGAGCTGTTATATCAGTTATATCAAGCTTGCTCTGTACTGTAGGTCAATATCAGGCTCAATGTGTTTTCTCACAACTTGCAACTGGCAATATAGCATAGGTAGTGTTGGGCAGACTAGACAGGTTGTAATTCCATTTTCTGCCATCATTGTCTATGTTTCTATAACTATTTATTTTTTGGTGAACACTGCTGCCAATATGCCCAACACCAAAAAAAAAAAAAAACTGAATGCTGATGCCAATCCTGGTAGATTCAGACCCCCTCATTAACTTACTGAGCAGTGTGCTGCCAGTGTCAGCATCACCTTCACCACTGTAACCATGTCCATCCATACCAAATGACGCATGTATCGTTGACATCACTTTACCATACATCCTCCACATTCACTAACAACTTTGTTGCCACCCAACATCATTGGAATATCTAGTTCTCAAAGAAAAAAACACAAAATATAAGTTTAAGCATTTTACAGGAGAACGAAATCACAAATACACTGCAAGGAATTAAATAACATACTTAGCAACATTTTCTCAAAAAACTTGAAAGTACTTTAAAATAATTATTTCCAATACTGTAAAGGTAACCTAGAGAGAGAGCAACAGATCTGGCTCCTCAAACAAACACTATAGAACTGCACAAAGCTAGCTAAATTGGGGTTCTATGGATTGTCACTAAAATAGGTTGCCAAGATTGTCACTAAAATAGGTTGCTGATTGCTTCTGTGAGAGGAGTCAACGTGTTGGGGTTTTAGGGGTGCTACATTAGGGTTGTTTTCCCAAATTGGGGGTGTTCCTCTGGGATCATTACAGGGTCCATTAATGTTGTTATTATTTGTTAATGATTTAGGCAGGAACATAAAAGGAGTAACAACACATACTTGTGTAGAAGATATTGTCATGTATGCAAGCAGGAGAAATATTAATGACCTGCAGTTGGGCAATCAAATTAACTTTGATCTAATGCAAGACTTCCTCAATTTGAGCCAGCTTATTTTGACTGTAGACTGGATAAAGTGCCTGGTATTTGGTACTCAAAAAATGTTAGCCTGATTTAGGGAGCCGTCTCAATTGTTAGGCTTGACAGTATATACCTCGGCCTGGTTAATGAGTGCAGATATTTGGCCTTTGGATCAATGATGAATTAAAATGGGATACTAAGATTATTTGACTCATATAATTACTCCTAAGACTGGCTTTTTGTGCCATCATATCCACATGTTAGATAATGAGGTAAGATCATTAATAGTTAGCTCTATGTTTATGTTATACTTTGATTATGCAGATGTTATTTATGCAGGAGCCTCTATTTTCCTATTATGGAACTTACCGTAAATGTACTTTATCATCATTTAAGATGCTGCATGTTGTGTGCCCCTAAAGACCCCCCTGTTATAAGTTGCATTGTAGCACTGGGTGGGATTCCCCAGAGTCTAGGCATATATGTAGGCATAACTTGCATGCTGTCCAACTAATGTAAAACTATTTAAAGAGGGCTATGTCACAGGTTATATTTCATCACTGTTTGAACTGAGACAAATTAAGACTGGATAGTAATCCTTTGACGGTATCAAATTTAGTGACATGTCAGAGGTGCGGTAGGTCATAGTTATTTTGTTGTCTGGGTCCAAAGTGTTGGAATGAACTAACTCAGGCATGGCATACCAATTCTAAATTTCTATCATTTTGTGTCTTTAAAGAAAGTGTGTTCTAGAAAGTGCCATGGAACCCAATCAATGTTGCGTAGTGAGATGAATGATTTTCTATAAACACATTTGAATTATGGTAATAGCTTGACAATACTGTACAATTGAATGTTTGTGGCAATTCCTGTGACATCTGAGCCACCACACTGTGAGATGCTGTTGCTGCTGCTTTAATTATGGAACACTGTATTGTATATTGCATTTTTATTTCTTGCATTGTGATGTGCCTTGTTTATGTTGATGTTATTTTTTTCAGCTATACTTTATTGTATTTTAACAAGAATACAAAAACAGAAAAATAAATAAACCACAATATTATAAAAAACAAAAAGAAGATCATACAGACAATAACCACAAAGAAATCAAAACCTCTCTCCCTCCCTCACTCAACAAGTGCTACCAACCATGATTGCATATAAAAAACATAACTGTGTAACCATCTGATAAACTAAAAAGATCAAGGATTTTAGGGTCCTAATGAATGAGGTCAACCAAAAGATCATACAGTTGTAAGCCAGGCATATAAAAAGCCCCATTCAGTTATAAAGGCATGGCGTCTGTGCCTGACATTCGCATATGTAATTCTAAGGTCAAGGCACTCAGGATTTCAACATGCCATTCAGATCAGGTACGAGGTTTAGGATCTATGACCGGTTGTTGACAAAAATTTTGTCTGACGACCAAACAGCAAAACCATCATGTCAACTGCATTTGTGGTCAGCAGACAGTTTCTAAGGTGGAAAAATGTTTTCTTTGGGGGGCCACCCCAATGCAGGGGGCTGTGCCCCCCCCCACATTTTTTATAATCAACTCTGAGTCAGAGCTGATTAAGGGAGGGGGTGCAAATCCCACAAATACAGTGCCTGGGTCCAGCAAATGTCTGTACGGTGACCTGGCACTGTAGTCACTGTACTGACAGTTGCTGTAAAGGTGTCGTTGTTGGCAGTGGATACCAGAAGTTTATCATCAGACCAATGCCATAGAAGTACTGTTTGGACAGCGGCCTCAATCAACCCAAAAAAATGTTCTGATAACTCAAAGATACACTCTTACAGTAGCCCAATAAACAGATCTCTGGAGTAAATAGGTATGTTAATTCAAAAGATGGGTCTAATTGCATTTTAATGGCCAGCCAAAATAGAGTTGCTTTTTCACAAAACCAAAGAATGTGGAAAAGTGAGCTTTCGTCTTTCTGACACCTGTGGCAGAAGGGGGATGATAGTTTAGCCATTCTGTACAAATGTAAAAGGGTAAAATACATATTATGTAAAATTTTAATCTGAGTTAGCAGATAACGGTCCTGCTTAACTATTCGATAAAGATCTGCCCAAAGTTTTTGCCAGTCTGTCTGATCCCACTCTAATGAAAGACAAGTTTAGGTTGATGTTATAATGTTTTGTTAATTTGGTCCCAATTGAAACTGAGGCATGTACTTAATGGGCTCTTTTTTACCCTCATAAATGTAATTTAATAACTGGTTACCATTTTTTTCCCATGGGAAACCAGGTTATAATTCTGTCGTTATAACCATCCGGTTATAACGACAAGCACATGTCCGTTTCCTATGTCGAGCATCACCTACCACAAACTTCCTTTTCTCTACACCATCCATCCCTGCTCTTCAGTGCTGGAAACTTCCACAACAAAAGTCAGTGGCAAGCTGTTTTTTTTTAACCAAAAATGTTACTGGGCACAAGAAAACCTACCTAATCGGACACAAGTTAGGAAAAAAAAAGCTGCTTCAGTTTACAAACCAGATGCTATGGACCATGTTAAAACCCCAATGGTCCGTGATTTGACTCCATACAGAAATCCACTTATTTTGTATAATTGCTGTGGTGAGAAAACAACCCCTAGCAGTTATACAAAATAAAGGATGCGTAGGTGCGTAAAACTTGGATTTTACACACACCCTTGGGGTGTGATGCCTTAATAAACCCCTCAAGCTTTGCTCTCGGAGTATATGTGGCATCCCACCCCTCAGGGGTGTGTAAAATCCTCATTATAACCACATACCCATCCATTATTCTCTGTTTACTACTACTATTACTATTACTGATATTACTACTACTACTGCTACTACTACCACCACAGTAGGAGTGGCAATCACGAGAGAGAGAGAGAGAGAGAGAAAGAGATAGAGAGAGAGAGAGAGTGTTGCTTTAGCAACTAGTATTTTGAACCTTCCTGTTCAGCTAAGAAGACTACCATGTGACTAACATCAGTGTGTGGAAAAATATAGGGGTGCTTTACAGTATTAAACAACAATTGATGGGATTTAAGCCCTAACAACCGAATTCTAAAATGACATTGAAAAAGTTAATACACCATGTTAACAGTTAATTAATGAATGATTGACAGCTTCACTCTAAAGATATAGGACTGCTACACAAAATTATATTTTGACCATTCCAGTCCTGCATAAAAGAAGCTACCATGTAGCTGCTTTGCCCATGGAATAGGTTTCCACAAAATTTACTGGCAAACAGTGTTATTTACAGTAAACTGTAAATAGTCTACAGTCCACAATTACTGCGGACTATTCCTGTTTAAAAGACAAGGTCCAAAGGAAATAAAAGACCTCTCCAGGAATGCAACCATGCTACTGCAACACAGAAAACCATGTCAAAATGAAAGTTCAGCACCAGCGCACAGGAATTAGTGTCCAATTGCATTATGCTCCTTTTAAACTAGCACTTGTGAGTTATTGAATACTACTGGACTGTCCTCCAACTCATCATCCCAAATGGAGAACATTTGTTAATCATTACAATTCCAGACTATCCTAAGAAACTAGCTTTTAGGAATATTTCTGATGGTGTGATGGGATTGACAGCTGCCAAAATGTAGAAGGCTATATCTGTCTGGTTCTAGGTAGAGCACTCTTCTATACATGTTGTTCTTGATGCAAATTCCCACACCTATTGTACCAATGTGATTTGTATTGTGCTCTCAGTTGGTTGCCCTTTGTGTCCCTCTGAACATATTTATTGGTATTGATGACTCCCAATGTTTCCTTGGCAACATTCGTATCCATACTGTATTTCCCAGATGTTCTTCCCACTAATACCCTCCTACTGTCTCAAGCCAATGTTGATTGCAGTTTTAAAAAAAATGTCCATTCCCCCTTTACCTTTTCCTTCCTGGCTGCTACTGTAAGTTCTAGAATACCTTTCTTTTAACCTTATGGAAAGCAACTCTTCACTGAACTTTAAACATTTGCTGAAGCTTCAGTTGAACACTGTGTCCATGTGCCAATGTTTCAATGGTATCTGATGTTTTCTCTGTTTGCTTCTACTTGCCGTTGTACATTGTAGTCCATCATAATCCATTATATAGAGGATAACATATGAGCAGCTATACACAACATGTCTATGTCTGCATCATCAGATTTCTATGGAAACCTGAAACCTCGAGAGCCGAGTTTGAGAAGTTCCCTGGTTGCCAAAGAAAACTAGAAATAAAGACACAGGCTTGTCTGTCTATGGATGCCCCTACATTATCTTTTATAGTGTTTTGACATACATGTCCATTTCAGATACTCTGCTTCTCTTCAGTGCACCGGCAGTTGGGGGAAAGCACTTGAGGGTTGGTGGCAAGCTCAAATTATAGATTCATCATGTTGTTAGCAACTGCAGCTTCAGCTGTTTCTGTAAGTTCAAGTTAAAAAAACACACAGCTTCCAGCTTGATTGACTAGAGGAAAGCAGCTGTGCGATGGCGGTTAGTTGTGCAGCAATAATAGGTAATGATTAGCTTTTGGTATCAGAATAAGGAGGCAGCTGTCTGAGGCAACTAAAACATTTCTGCATGAACATTTCAATTAGAAATCTTAGGGTTCCCATGATGAACTTTATAGGGATGAGGTTTAGCAGGGAGCAAATCAGCTACAGAGACTGGGGGTGCTGTTTTCAGGTTCACCCATGCTGCAGTGACAACAAAGTTGGTGGTGTAAACTACAGTTCCAGCAATTTGCCTGGCACCATCAGCCACGCCCAACAATCTGCTGTGCAGCAGTAGAAGCGACCCCATGCTCCCACCACCCAGATAATTTATAAAAAACTCTGGGCCATGCCCCAGTGGACAGTAGGTGGAACAGCAGAACAGCAACATCACCTGATAGCAAAAAATCAAAGTCACAGCAGAAACAGGTGACATGATTCCATCGGCAACATTGCAGTGGCAATAATCAGTTGGCACATTAATGGGCTGCAATCTTTTCCAGGGTTATACTCTGGAGGACAGGTCACTGCCCTTTCTGCAGGATGTTTGCAGAGCTCCATGCTCAGCTAGTAGCAGTGAGAGAAGAGATAGTGGAGCCCACAGCCCACACTCCCACTCTCCCAGAGGCCCATTTGTCTAGGCTGGTGAAGTCTGGTGGGTAAGGAAAGAGGGAAGGGTGAAAGGGGCAGCCATAAGGTAAAACAACTCCATACCATCCTTTTTTTTATTTGCAATTAAAATATAATTAATGTACATATACATATCCTCATAATAATGTGACACACTAAACATCATTCCAAGGCAAAAGATAGGGAAAATAAATTGTTATTCATATTGAGACAGTATAAATAGTACAATTTCAAATTAATTCAAGTTAATGGAACATTAGGTATTCCCCTCAGGGGTTTCTGGCTGATTCAAGTTTGTTTCTAAAAGGCAACCAAATCTGCTTATATTTTTACATTTGCTTAGCAGTTAAAATGTCGAGGGTCAGGATCATTCCATTTTAACAAAATGTGTTCAAGGCTTGAACCAGACTAATATTTATTGAACATTGTTCTCAAATAGGCATAGAGTTATAAGGTGTGCCAATCCTTAACAGCATCCATGTAACATTTTTAATCAGATGCTTTTAGACAGCATTTGAGATAGAAGGCAAAATATACTCCCACTAAGAATCTAACTTGGAACACAGTATAAACATATGCTCCAGTGTTCCAATTTCAGAAGTGTACCTGGACAAAATGGTGAAATGCTTGAGGACATTTTATACAGGTCATAAGGGGTATAATATGCTCTATGAAGAATATTGTACAAAGCAACTCCACACCATCCTGATGGCAAATCACTTTGCACCTTATAGTACTCTCAGTACTTGACTCCACTGGGGGGGGAATCTGGGTCAGTCAGAGTAAATGTGAGTAATGACCTGTTGGTACCCAGGGGTGGCAGTAAGAAGAATGAAGCTAGGAGAGTTTAAATGTTGGAATTTCTAGGATCAGGGGAGTAAAGAGGGTGGTAGGAGAGGGAAGGAGGGGTTGGGGATGGTCAGCTGGATTCCTGAGACATCATCCATCAAGGACATAGACAGAATAGCGAAGATAGTGGGGGGGAGGGCTGGTAGTAGTGGCACACTTGGGTACCAATGATCTGGTGAACCAGCCTGAGGAGCAAGTGAAGCAGAACTTTCATAGATTAGTGGACAGATTGCAGGCACACTTGTCCTGTCTGGCCTTTTTCCAGATCATCATTGTGTGGAGTAGGAAGGATGGAAAGATGGAGTAAGGAGGGAAGAGATAGAGAACATAAATGGGTGGTTAAAGGGGTGATGTCAGGAGAAAGGGTTTCACTTTGTGGGGGACTAGGAGAATGTCTAGGACAGGAGGCTCTTCAAAGGTGATGGCCTTCACCTGACAAGAGAGGTGACCGACACTCTGGAGCAGAAGTTTAACATCTATATTAGACAGTTAAACTGATTGTGGGTAACACTGAGGCTAGGGAAACCACGTTAAAGGGAGTGAGGGATGGGAACCTAGGTAGTGCTGCTCCCACACTGGGCATGGATAGCAATAAGGTGAGCAAAAATAAGGTTGAGATTCAAAAAAGGAGTAGTGGAAGATGCAAAGAGGGGAAGTCTCTAGGGTTTGCAAACAATAGGAAAAATAAGAAGGTAAGAAGAATGTGAAGGAATTCAGATGTGGGGTTGCAAAATAGCAAAAAGGAGGCAGAGTTAGTTGGAAGTGGGTCTGCCTGATGCCAGGAGTCTGGGTAATAAAATCAGTGAGCTCTAGACATTAGTGGCAGACACCGAGGGGTACCATATAGCCATCACAGAAACATTGCATGCAGAGAATAATCACTAGGACTTGTCAGTCTCATATTGCACAATGTTTAGACAGGTTAGAGGAAAATGCAAAGGGGGACATAGCCCTATGTGTCAGGGAGGGCCTAGAGGATGTGGAGGATGGACACATTAAGGGAGCAAATGGGGAAACAGAGTCACTATGGATTCACCGTGCAGTGCCCTCAGGCAAGAATATACAGGTGGGGGTGATTGTTAGACCACTAGAACAAGGGGAAGACAGAGAGATAGGGAACATGGAGAAGAACTGGCAAGGGGAGTGAAGAAGTAGAGATGCACTCGCTTTCATGAAGTTGTGATAACTTCAACTTCGCGAAGTTTATACGAAGAGCCTTTTGGCATCACTAACTTCGTCTTCGCTAACTTTGAAACTTTTTTTGGAGGAAATGGGACTTTTTGTCTGCAAAGTTTGGTCACTTCATGGAAAAAATGGATATTTCAATTGATAAAAAATGTTAAGAAGTCAGCACTTTGAACTTCGCAAAGTTGGCCAACTCCACAAAGTTCTGTTGAAGTGAAACTTTCTCATCTTTGCACATCTCTGTGAATAAGGGGGCAGAGGTGGTGTTGGTGGGTGATCTGAACTTACCAGATATTGATTGGGACATTCCTGTGGCCAACAGCAAGGTGCGTCAGAAGTAAGTCCCTGTTGGATACATTGCAGGAGTGCCTGCTGGTGCAGCAGGTTAAGGAACCTTCTAGACAGGCAGCCATTTTCCATTTGGTGCTCACCAACTTAGAGATAGTGATGTGAATATAGGAGTGCCACTGGGTTCCAATGATCATAACTCCAGTTAGTTCAGGCTGGCCCACAAGACCAGAATGCCTCTATCAAAGACTGAAGTCCTAGATTTTAGAGGAGCGGACATCAAAAAGATGAGAAAGCTGGTCTGAGACAAATTGACTAGGTGAACAACTAGTAGGTGTAGAAGGAAGAGGGGCAATCAAGGAAACCATTCTCAAGGCAACAAAGTCATGCATGAATTGTTACAAAATGAGACAGGTACAAGAGTCCAATATGGTTCTTGTAAAGGTTCAGTGAAGCAGTGTGGGTCAAGAAAAAGGCTTTAACCAGGTACAAGCAAGAGTAGCAGTAGGAGGAATGTGAAGAGTACCAAATTAAAAATATGCAAGCAAAGAGGATGGTCAGGAAGGCAAAGGCTACATGAAGCTACATGTTGCAGAGGGTTTAGGATTGGAAAATTATTTTTCTGGTACAGTAAGGAAAAAAAGGAAACAGGAAGGGGTATTGCTAGGCTACTAGAGGGGGGACAGTATTAGAGGAGGGTGAACAAAAAGCAGCCACCTTTAACAATTACTTTTGCCCTGTCTTCACAAGGAAAGACAGTGGTCCCCTGCCTGAAACGGGCAGCAAGGTGGCTGTCAAAGCATTTCTGAAATGATGCAGCCAACATTTACCAGAGAAGTGGTCCAGAATGGGCTTGATGTCCTGAGGGTAGATAATGCCCTAGGGCTAGACTGGATGCACCCAATGATGCATAAGGTTTGACTGCAGAACTGGCTGAACCCCAAATAGGGCTAGTCAATAGCTCAATTCAGACAATGGTAGTTCCAAAAGACTAGAAAGTAGTGGATCTAGTCCCATTGCACAACCCCTACAGAAATAATGATAGGAAATATTTTCATGCTGCTCACATAAAACTACCCATGTGATATGTGTGCTGCAAACATGATTTAAATGTTAAATTGGACCAATTGCATGCATGTGGCATGTGTGCAGCAAGCAAGTGGGAAAACATGCATTTTATGTTAAATTGGAACAGACTGCATGTATGTGCATGCGCAAAACAAGTGGTCACTGATAACTGCACACATAAAAGTTAAGTGACCTGCTCAGGTTCACACAGTATACAAGTGGGAGTTGATGAGATTCAAATCCAGGTCTCCTGGTTTGCAGTTCAGTGCCTTTAACCACTAAGCTATACTGCCTGCATACATATGGCTCACTTGTACTTTAATACAAATCTGCATACATCTGCATGCATGCATCATGCTTATAGCCACTGATGTACTTTTTAGTTTTCTTGTGCCCCTTTATCCCAGCTGCACAGCTAAACTGCAGAACACATACCAATGGAAACACAAGCATTTTTTCCCACCCCAGTACACACATTTACCCACAAAACTGCTTAATTATTTCTGTCTGACTGTTACTCCTATTTTCTCTACATAGATTTGAATGCTTCCACACAAACTGACTTAAAGGAACAAACACAAAAGCAGCAATAACTTTACACCTACTCTCATCACAATTACGTCCCTCCCCATGCACACACACTGTAGTGGCTGCAGCCACACTGCTACAGACAACCCACCAAGTATATATATGTCAAGTGTCTCTTACCTGAGTACTAGGGAGCCATAGGTAGGAGTCTTTAAGAGATTATGTCCATGGGTCAGAGTGCTGCAGTGTACCCCTTTGAAATGAATGGAGTTATTTTTTTTTACTATTTTACACATTATGATGGTGAATTGGAGAATAATGAAAGCCACTGCTCTATAAACAAGGCCCTTGTTAGTTGAACGGTGGTCTTCATTAATCTTCAACTCTCCATAAATAACGTATAAAATAGTAATAAAAAAATACCCCCATTCATTTCAATGGGGCATGCTCCTGTACTCTCCCTTGCCCTATGTCATAATGTGCCTGAACATGGGAATGTGGAGGTCAGCATCATGGGGGGGGGTCATTAGCCTGACTATATTTGGGCTGCAATAGTCTGTGCATACCATATGGCTTAACTGTCCCTGAATGAAAGAGACAGCCCTCATTTTATCCCTGAAAACTGCTCTGCCCCCATCAATTCCTCATGGAAAACATGCTGTTCACACAGAGGATATCCTGCAAATTTAGATTTTATGGTAGGGGCACCATTTCATATTTCAGCGGGGGCCAACAACCAGTGGAGCCCAGGTGCTAGTTAGCCCCTAGGTGGCAAGCTCTGGAATGTCTGGAACATCTCTAAGAGGTAAAACGTATTTGCTGTGAATGAAAAGTGATCTGCAAACTAGGAAAAATTCAAATGTATAAGATTCATCTGTCTATATCCTGCAGCAGTGTATCAGATTTGGGCTTAAACCCACCCAGTTACTAAGCAGCTTTTTCCTGGCTGAAGTTCTGATCCCCTCCCCCCCAAAAAAAATATTTGTCCCAATTTCTCTCCCCAACTCCATTCCATTCAATACCTATCCCATATGGGTCCTGAAGCCACCCAAAGGTGCAGAAACATGAAAAACACATCAATATTTCAGTCTATCCTCCTTCCCCAAGCCCCCTGTAAAAAAAAATTATTTACTTTTACATACCCGTCCATCTGGCCTGAATCTGCAGCCTAGCCTAGTGTGCAACAAGCCCAGTTTTAAGTCTGCTTCTCTGTCTTTCTGCCAGAAGCTGGATGCTAGAACCAACCATCCCATATCTCCAACGTCGTCTGTGACCAAGTCACCTCACCAACCAAACCCACCCAACCTGTGTTGGTTGCTTCTTGCTTGGCTGCTGTTGTGGCTGCTGAAGCACTGCACTGAGCAAGGCCTATGAAGGCCACCCACACCACTGTCACTGCTGTTGCAAGGTCTAGCTTGCTGCTGTGGGGGGCCCGTGCTGTTTTTTTTTTTTTTGCTAGGCAACGCTAGTAGAGTAAGCAGGCAGCCTAGTCTCAAGTTAGCTTCTAGCACACCCCAGTTCCTTCAGCCACCAAGGGAGACAAAGACTCATTAAGAGTTGACCAACAAAAATATGCTGCAACAACACTGGTATTGAGAGTTTAGCATTCACTGACTCCTCCAAGCTATAGTATGCAGCCTGTCTACTCTGTGGTGGGAAAGACAGTGTCCCACTCACATGACTCATGCGCTCTTGCTTGGCTGGAGCACCTCTATGCCACTAATAGGTGGAGAGAGTGGACAATGCAATACAGACACAGTCGAGTCAGGAGTACACCTGCAGCGTGAGTGCAACACAGGCCAGGGTGGCAGTTATTGTGCAAAAGATTAAATCCAAATTTTATGCCAGTATTGACACACCATAAGAACAACCTAGGCACAAATGTGGGGGGGTGGGCAACTGCCCCCCTCTGCCCTACCTAAATGGCACCCATGCTTTATGGTAGAAATTAATTGTCAGGGGCTAACATCAGTACAAGTAAATACAATGTTTTCCATTGTGTTCTTAGGTACTGTATCTCCATGTTTCAGAATGTGTCCTGATCATGGTGAGGGTTAGTGGCCCTCATTGTCCCTGATGTTGAGTGTCCATGTCCCTTGTTTCAGTGACAAAATGTGAGGTATAGTGCATGCTTCCAAGACCCTACTCATCACAATGAGTGTTGAGCATGGCCCTAGTGTATATGCTCCATACAGAATGACAAAGTGAAAGTAAGTGAGCCATAACAGTCAGAGAGAAAAACATTTGTAGCTGTAAATATGCATAAGGGGATTTGCATGGCCCTAAACAAAAAGGTCAGGCATCACAACACAGAGGCCCCTCTTTGCACATCTGGAATGAGGGATATTGGCTGACTATATCCTAGGTATTTAATGCAGTAAGTAAACAACACTTTACAAATTAATGGCAATTTAATGACAAAATTCAAGTCATTAAACAACTTGCAAAAGGATTAGAATTAATGAGTTTACCTAATTTTAATGGGAAATCAATGAAAAGGGTATTTTAATGGCTCTACTTGCTAGCAGTAGTGTGAGAAATAGAATCTGATATGTTTTTTTAGATGAGGTTTGCACCAGCTTAGTTGCTACACACATGGCTTGTGTGCAACATGTGTACTTGATGTGCTTTTAAAATGATGTTCACACCAGCTTAACTACTGCACTTATCTCAAGAGTGCAACATGCAAACTAAATGTGATTTTTAGAAGATGTTTGCACCAGCTTACCTGCTGCACACATGTCAAGCTTGCAACATGCAAACCTGATGTGTTTTTTAGACCTGGTTTGCATAAGTTCACTTTGTGTATGCAAATCACATGCAAACATTGCACAATTAAGCATATGGCATGCATTCTGCATGTACGCAGCACACTTACTGTATATTTTGGTAAGGGAAGGTAGGAGGCAGTGAGCGACCAGGGAATTACAGAGCTATCAGCCTTACCTCTGTTGTGGATAAACTGGTGGAGTCACTGATCAAAGAGGACCTTGTGAACATACATCCTAGACAGCAAATGTCTACTGGATAGTAAACAGCATGAGTTTGTTGCTGGGTGGTCTTGTTAGACAAAAATGATCATTTTCTTTGACTGGGTAATGAAGGTAGTAGATAAGGACCGTGCTGTGGATTTACTTTATTTCAATTTCAGCAAGGCTTTTGACTCAGTGCTACACAGAAGATTGCTGAAGAAGCTGGAACACGTGGGCATGGATAGCGACATAGTTATATGAGTAGGAAACTGGTTGAAGGAGAGGCAGCAGAAGTTGGTGGTAAACAGGGACAAAAGGAAAGAGAGTGAGGTCATGAGTGGGGTGCCACAGGAATCTGTCTTGGATACTATCATCTTCAGTATGTTCATCAATGATGTTGGAGGGCAACTGGGGCACATTGTGTCTCTCTGCAGATGACACAAAGCTCTGCAGTAGGGTAGATAGCAATGAAGGGATAAGGGAGATGCAGAGGGATCTACAGTGGCTAAAGAGTTGGTGTGAGGTTTGGCAGTTGAAATTCAATGCCAAAAAATACAAGATTATGCATTTAGGATAAAGAAACTATGTGGACAGAGTACCAGAAGGAAGGAGTTAAACTGAGCATTACGGCAGAGGAAAGGGACCTGGGAGTCATCCTTAGTTACTCCCTCAAACAATCAAGATAATGTAACAAGGCTTATAGGAAGGCTGATAGGATGCCGAGGTGTATCGGAAGGGGTATTGACAGCAGGAAAAAGAAGGCACTACTACAGTACCTCTATATAGATCATTAGTGAGGCTGCACCAGGAATACTGTGCTCAGTTTTGGAGTCCTAATCTGGGGAAGCACATGGACAGGCTGGGATGGAGCAACACAGGGTTACCAAGATGATCCAGAGCCAACAGGGTAGAATTTAAGAAGACAACTCCAGGCACTAAACATGTATTCACTAGAGACCAGGCGAGAGAGGGGGTTTTGACAGAGGCTTTCAAATTCTTGTAGGGAATAAACAAAGTGAACTTCAAACAACTGTTTATCAGGAGTACAGAGTTAGGAACATGAGGTCATGAGTGGAAACTGGCAAGGAGAAGGTTTAAGAGAGATGTGAGGAAGTTCTATTTTACAGAAAAGGTGGTAGAGCCATGGAACAGTTTGCCACCAGAGGTGATGGGCACCAAGACCGCAAGTGGTTTCAAACATGGATGGGACAGAGTGAAGGGTTTGGTGGTTTTAGGACAGTAGCAGTAGGGAGGTGAGCAGGCAGGTGAATTAGGAAAGATAAAACCCTCATATGAACAATAGGTCCCAGGGCAGATAGGGAACTGCAGGCAGGCTTGATGGACCTTCAGTCTTTTTTTGCTGTCATTCTCTATGTTTCTATGTTTCTACTACTGCAGTACAACAACATATTGATGTCACTGATGCAGAAAACAACTCTATTCTAGGTATGGGTTTTCATGCAGATCAGCACTGCACCATGCACAATAACTGAATTTTATTGGGATAGTCATCTGTTATGATTTCAAAGTCCCTGGTCACCCATGTAAATGGTAATTGGCTGCCCAAGGGTCTTTCTAGTTAACAAACATATAAATAAAAAGACACAAAATACTTACTGTTCTGTCATGTAGAAAGACTTCCAGTTAACAAAAGGGGAAAGTACTTCTGATAACAGAAAGTAACCGGAGACTATTTTTGAAACTTGAAAAATTCATCATAGGCAGTGCATTACTGTAGCTCTTTTAAGTACTGTTAAATAAATTATAAAAGCCCAGCCTACTGTAAAGGAAAGGAACTGACTTTACCGTGCAATTTCTCTGTGCAGGAAAAATTATTTCTTGACATGTTTGATCTCTCAATTTCCAGAAGAAATTATTCTGTGTGACTCTTCAATATTCCAGGAGGAGGGATTGCATTCCAGTTTATTTCACTGTGCTCTGGTGTATTAAAGTACTGTAGTTGCTTTAAAAACAAATAGAAGACATATATATATATATATTTGGGGTAACCATTGCCTCAGTGCTTGCGCGCTGAGGTTCTTTGTCTTTTAACTTGTTTTTTGTTTTAATTGGGATTACCACAACTTAACCCAGATAGACCATCTTAGGGTAGCTGGTTCATTCCACTAGGGTGTCAAACAGATGAGGCACACTGATGAGTCCCGGTAGGGCGAAACATGTGTCTGTGTTTTCTGTTGGCACCCTTTGTAAACTGTGTGAGAGGCCTTTCGGCACCATGCACTTCTGCTTAAAGTTGAACCAGCATAATATTCTGTGGTGATTTGCATATGCAGACCATGATGCTTTGCATTATGGGGGCATGTGTGATTTTGTATATATATATATATATATATATATATATGTATATATATATGTATTTAACTGGATAGTGAAATCTGTGTTTTAGGTAAACAGCCTTTTAGGCAGGTTCAGTTTAGCAATAGTCCATCTTGACTTTGTTTTTTTTCAACTCTGTTTTCACTGCACTTCAGGTGGGGATATTCCCCAACTTAGTGCCTCTGCATCTGACACTGGCATCCCCCAGCAGAAACCCAGAACCAAGGCCTGTGACTTGCTCCCCTTGGCAGGGCCCCCATCAGGGAAACCGAGATCAACCAAGTTCGATCCCAGAGATGGCTGAGGCATCATTCAGCTCAGGGTCAGAGGACTTCACCCCACTCTGGCATGCAGAGTTTCCCCATTTGACATTCCCCCCAAGGTGCGAATGTGCAATGACATCAGCCCGAGGGCATGCGTGCTTCTGTGCATGCCCTGCAGACGTCCACCACTGCCTGCCCTCTGCTGTGTGGTCCCAGCTTGGTGTATTCCCAGTCTCCACCTGATATCACCCAAGCACTGGGTGCCATCAACCATTCCCCCCCAGAGATACAGAGCTCTCCCTGGGACACTCATCCAACCTCCCCCTGGCTGGCCAACCGGTGCACTGGGTTCATTCATGAACTGAGCTTGCCAGCCTTACAAGCGGTAGCACTACTGCTGCACCAGCAGGCTGGCCACCTTGACTTTCTACCTAATAATTTAACATTACAGCAAACCATCATAAGAGGGATCCAGCTAGGAACACAGGAGGGGGAGGACAGGGAGGTGAGGTGCCTACCAGGTGCCACGGCATGGAGGGATGGAAGGAAGATACTGGGGATCACTGGGAAGGCAAGACAGGAGGGTGAGCTGGATGTCATTATCCACCTAGGTACTAATGACTTGGCAAATGGGGAGCCAAAGGAAGTTCAGGAAGAGTTTAGGAAACTGGGAGGGTCTCAAGCAAGTAGCTACTTCTGTCACTTTCTCAGAAGTACTACCTGTGAGAGCAAGGAAGAGCATAGGAGTGCATGCACCAGGAACTTTAACTCATGGTTGAAGAACTGGTGCTGTGAGGAAGGGTTTGGATTCATTGGTGACTGGGGACCCATCTGGAGGGATGGAGGTTTATCTAAGCCTGACGGCCTGCATCCATCCTGGAGGGAATCCAAGCACTCAATGATAAGTTTAAATGCTACATTGACAAGCATTTAAACTAGCAAAGGGGGTGGCAGGCCAGCAAGGATGGTGTACTCTACTTGCCACCTCCCCACAGCTAGTAATGGAACCAGTGAACCAGAGGAGTGGCTATCTCTGCAAAGCAGTGTGCAAAAGATGGAGATTAGTGTCCAAAAGGTGGATAAGCAGAAAAGGGGCAAAATTCAGCAGAAGGGCAGACAGCAAGGAGAACCAGGGATAAATGACAACCAAGGAAGGGGCTGGAGTAGAACAGTGAAGCAGTCTAGGGAGGTCAAATCATGGAAAGCCATGTGGCAGATGCCAGGAGCCTTAGCAACAAGATGGAAGATCTGGAGGCTGTCATGGTACAGTCAGACCTGGACATTGTGGCCATCACTGAAACCTGGTGTAATGATAACCATGACTGGGAGATGGTCATACCTGGCTACAACATATTCAGAAGAGACAGAGCAGGCAGGAAGGGAGGAGGAGTGGCACTGTATGTGAAAATGACATAAGGGCCACACAGATCCAGGAGGAACAAAATGGGGGAGAGATACTGTGGGTTAAGCTGGAAAGGAAAATGGGGCCAGCCATCCGCACAGGTGTGGTCTATAGACCACCAGCCCAGGAGGAAGAAACAGATAGGGAGCTGATGCTAGCCATCCAAAGGATGGCAGACAAGGGTGAGGTAGTACTGGTTGGAGACTTCAATATACCAGATGTGGACTGGAGCATCCCAGCAGCAGCATCAACTAGGAGCAGATTTATCCTGGACTCCCTTCAGGGTGCCTTCCTCAAGCAACTGGTCATGGAACCAACTCGGCAGAAGGCAATACTGGACCTTGTGCTCACAAACAGGGACAGTGTGATGGGGGGAACAGTGGGGGAGCACCTGGGTAACAGTGACTACCAGTCATTGTGGTTTGAAATCACAGAAAGAGCAGAAACCAAACCACACAAAAACACGTATCCTGGATTTTAGGGGGCAGACTTTGGGAAAATGGGGAGATGCTTGAAAGAGGCATTAAGGGAATGGGACAGAATCAGGGATTGAGGAACAGTGGGCAGTATTTAAAATGGGGATTATAAGAACAACAGAATTATGCATTAAGCAGGTTACAAGAGGAAAGAAAGAGGAGACCATTATGGTTTTCCAAAGAGGTAGCAAAGAAAGTGAAAGCCAAAAAGATTGCATTCAGGCAATACAAAAGACACAGGCAGAAGGGGATAGGGAGAAGTACCAGGAGAAACAAAGGGAGGCAGGGAAGTCAGTAAGGGAAGCCAAAGCTCAGACAGAGAAGAACACATTGCAAAATCAGTGGTTAAAGGGGACAAAACCTTTTACAGGTACATAAGTGAAAAAAGAAGGACAAAGGGAGGGATAGTGAGACCGAAGGGGGAGGATGGGAGCCGCGTGGAGGATGACAACAGTAAAGCAAACATATTGAACAGGTATTTCTGCTCAGTCTTTACTAAGGAAGAGGGGGGTAATGGGTCTGAAGGGAGTACAAGGGGTGAGAATGGTGCAGAAATGGACACAAGTCCCTTTACACGAGAAAGGGTCCTGAAGGAACTGGAAGTAATAAGAGTTGATAAAGCAATGGGGCCAGATGGGGTGCACCCCAGGGTCCTTAAAGAACTAAGAGAGTGGTGGCTGAACCTCTGGCTATCCTGTTCAGCCAATCACTGGAAACAGGGAGGTACCCAAAGACTGGGGACAGCAGATGTAGTCCCCTTATACAAAAGTGGGAACAAAGAGGAAGCAGGGAACTACAGACCAGTCAGCCTCACCTCTGTAGTGGGAAAGATCATGGAAGCACTACTGAAGGAGAGATTGGTGGAACATCTGGTTGTCAATGGACTACAGGACCCAAGGCAGCATGGTTTCACCAGGGGGAGGTCATGTCAGACCAACCTCATTGAATTTTTTGACTGGGTGACTAGGGAGGTGGATCAGGGGAGGGCAGTGGACATGGCCTATCTGGACTTCAGCAAGGCCTTTGACACTGTGCCATAGAAGACTATTACACAAACTGGGGAATATGGGTGTGGGCAGGACAGTAGTGTGGTGGGTAGGTAACTGGCTGGGTGGCAGGACACAGAGGGTGGTGGTAAATGGCTGTCACTCCACAGAGGGAAGAGTGACCAGTGGGGACCACAGGGATCAGTGCTGGGACGGTCCTATTCAACATCTTCATCAGTGACATTGCACAGGATCTAGAAGGCAGAATTTCACTGTTCGCTGATGACACAAAGCTCTGTAACAGAGTAGACACACCAGAGGGTGTAGACAGAATGAGAAGGACCTGCAGAAACTTGAAGAATGGTCAAGGGTTTGGCAGTTGAAATTCAATGCAAAGAGTGTAGATAATGCATATAGGGCACAAAACCTGGCACAATATATCAGTTGAGGGGTGAGGATATAGCATGCACCAAGCAGGAAAGGGATCTTGGGGTTGTCATCTCTGATGACCTCAAGGTAGGAACAGTGTGACAAGGCATCAGGTAAAGCAAATAGGATGCTGGGATGTATAGGCAGGGGCATCACCAGCAGGGAAAAGGAGGGTCATAATTCCGCTATACAAGACACTAGTGAGGCCCCACCTGGAGTACAGTGTACAGTTCTGGAGACCATACCTACGTAAGGACATAGACAGAGTAGAGAAGGTTCAGAGGAGGGCAACAAAGATTGTGCATGGGTTGCATCACAAGTCCTATGAAGATAGGTTGAAGGAACTGAACATGTACTCCCTGGAGGAGAGGAGGGAGAGAGGGGATATGATAGAGACATACAAGTATCTTACAGGGAGGAACAGGGTGCAGGAAAACACTATTTTTAAGCGAAAAGATGTTTCAGGACTAGAGGCATGGGATGAAGTTGGAGGGAGGACGATTCAAAGGAAACATGAGAAAGAATTTCTTCACAGAACGGTGGTGGACAAGTGGAACACCCTGCCAGAGGAAGTGGTGGGAGCTAGAAACAATCACGGGATTTAAGAATGCATGGATAGACATAAAGGAATTCTAGAGGTCAGGGTAAGGGAAATAGACTTCTAGGAAAACAAACTGAACTTACAAGCTCAAATGGCAGACTAGGTGGGCCATAGGCCCTTATTCGCCGACACTGTCTATGTATCTATGTATCTATGTAACTGCAGTTGAAAGGAGCGTTATTTTTCTGTTCAATGTATGTGACGCTGAGATGTGCTGTTACACTGTCATCTTTAAAGAAAAAAGAAGCAGTTACGGTATTTTAGCTTATGATCATTTTCAAAGGGTAGTTATTGAAAAAGATGTGAATACCATATACATTCATAATATTTTCTTTGTTTTAAGCACAATTGTTTCTGGTCAAAAATGAAATAATGTTTACATTACACCATGACCATATGTAAATATGTCCATTTCTAGATATTGCATGTTATAAGGGTGTCATTTTTCTGAGAGGGACAGGGAAGCTAACAATGAAACATAGAAACAGAATTTGACTGCAGAAAAGGACCGCTTGGCCCACCACGTTTGCTCATTTTCCATACCTGTTTCATATACTGCAGATTCTAAATAATCTGTGGCTTAACCTCTCTTTCCTATTGCTAGAGTTCCTTTATGTCTGTCCCATGCGTTTTTGAATTTCCTGACTGTTTCTGTCCCTACAACCTCTGCCAGGAGGTTGTTCCATTGATCCACCACCCTTTCCATGAAAAAAATACTTTCTCACATTACCCTTAAGTCTGCCCCCTTTATTTTCCATATCACTTGGCCCCTTGTTCTTGAACATCTTTTTTTCTTGAAAGATGCTACCCTCTTGTACCTTATTTACAGCCTTGAGGTATTTGAAAGTCTCTATCATATCCCCCTGTCTCTCCCCTCTCTTCCATGGAATACATACTGAGAGCCTCCAGTGTCCCCTTATATGGCTTTTGATGCAGCCCCTGCACCGTTTTTGTTGCCCTTCTCTGATCCACTTCTACTCTGTCTATGTCCTTCTGGAGATGCGGCCTCAGAACTGGACACAGTACTCTAGATGAGGTCTCACCAATGTTCTATATAGTGGCATCACCACCTCCTTCCTTCTGCTGGAGATACCTCTCCTATGCACGCCAGCATTCCACTGCTCTCTCATGCACCCCAGCATTCCACTGGCTCTCCTCACAGCCATCTCATGTTGTTTGGTAACCTTCAGATCATCAGATATGGTTATTTTCCTGTTTGATGGCCATCAGTATCCCTCCCATCATAATAATAATAATAACTTTATTTCACAATAGCGCCTTTCAAATATCAAGGCACTTTACAAAAGATTAAAATAAGAATAATAAAAACAATAAAATACATTATAGAACAAAACAGTAATAATCTGACAGGGTTCATTTACTCAGTGCCATTAAAGGCCTGACACCATAAAAAGTTTTTAACGCTTGTTTAAAGCCTCCCACTGTCATACACTCCTGCAGCTGATGGGGTAGAGAATTCCAGAGGGTAGGCAATGTACATAAAAGCACAGGCCCCAGAAGACTTCAAAGACACCCTCGGGATCTCTGGCAACCCCTTGTCAGCTGAACGGAGCTGTTGCTCTGGGTGATAGGAACTAGAAGCTCTTTCAAGTAGTCAGGCCAAGTCCATGTAGGGCTTTACATGTCAGTAAACCAACTTTAAAGGTGATCCACCTCTGAATCGGCAACCAGTGCAGACTGCACAGAATGGGGGTAATATGAGATGTTGAGAAGCCCCATCAAAAATCATGCTGCCGCATTCTGCACTAGCTGCAAGCAGTGGATATCGACCCCAGGAGCCTTAAGTACAGGGAGCTGCAGTAATCAAGGTGCAAGGTCACAAAGGTGTGAACAAGTGCAGGAAGATCTCCAGATGGAACAAGGTGCTGGACCCAGGCAATATTCCTAAGATAGGTAAAAGGAAGACTTGACGATCGCCAACACTTGAGATTGTAAGGTCAGTCCATCATCAAGCACCACCCCAAGTCCCGCACCAGTTCAGAGATATAGGATCTGGGTGCCCCTAGATAAATTCCAGAGGGCTGACCAGTTCTCAACCGATCTATCTGGCACCTGGCTCCACAACCATCACCTCAGTCTTTCCCACGCTCAACTTTAGCCAGCTCTAATTCATCCAGTCCTGGATTTCAGCAAGGCAGTTGTTAAATACCAAGACAGCACTACCCTGGTCAGGTGCAAAAGACAGGTAGAGCTGGGTATCATCAGCATAGCAGTAAAACCTCAGCCCATACCATCTTACAATGTCTCCAAGGGGCAGCATATACACTGCAAACAGCATGGGGGAAAGCACTGAGCCCTGAGGTACCCCACATGACAGAGACAATGGGTCTGAGAAAAAAAAAAAACAGACGCCACTCTCTGAATTCTGCCAGTGAGGAAAAATGTAAACCACCAGAGGACAGTATGTGTCAGGCCACAGATGAACCTCAGGTGCCCAAGCAATACCCCATGGTCCACAGTGTCGAAAGCTGAGGAGAGATCAAGGAACACCAGAATGGAATGGCTTTTCTGATCTCTCACCATCAGGAGATCATTGAGCACCTGAACCAGAGAAGTCTCAGCACCATGCCTTTTTCAAAACTGGACTGGAGAGGTTCATACATGTTATGGATGGTCAGGTGGTTCTGCAGTTGTACCATCACTACCTTCTCAATAACCTTCCCTATAAAAAGGAGGTTAGAGACTGGTCTGTAGTTAGCCAGAGAGTCAGGGTCCAAAGAAGCTTTCTTCAGGAGAGGTGTTACCACTGCCTCCTTCAGGGAGCTTGGGAACTCACTCGAATCAAGGGAGCACTGGATTATCTGAACCAGGACCGGGCCGCTTATATCACAACATCCCATAATCAGGGAGGTTGGACCCGGATCCAAACTACAGCATGTAGGGTGCATACTCTAGACAAGCCGCATGACATCCGCAAACTCCGGCATGTCAAAGGAGCTCCAGGAAACACAAGGTGAGGCAACCAAGCACCGATCAACAGCATCCACCACAGAGCACATCAAGAGGCTCTCTGACCTGATGTCGGCCACCTTATTCTCAAAGAATTGAGCAAACTCATTGCACTCCACTTGCAAAAGGTGTTCAGGACTGCAGACAGGTTGGGTTGCACAACCTGTCCACAGTCCAGAAGAGTGGAGCTGATCGGTTCTGAGGCAGCAATCTCTCCGACAGGAATTCTGCCTCTTATGGGAGATCACAGATTGGTAGGTCTGAAAATGGTCTACCAAACTAAGGTGGTCCACCTCCAAGGCAGATTTTCACCAGTGTTGCTCTAACCTACATCTTAGTCACCACAACCCTCAGGGACCCATCAAACCAGGAAGCCCGAGGGTGAGAGGGAGAGGATGAACATGGACAGGAGAAATCAGGTCCAGGACCATAGAGATGGCCTTATTTTAGACCAGTACCAGAGCCTCTGGACTCATGCTGGCCACTGGAAACTCCGAGAGGTCAATCACCGCCGCAAGGCTCTTAGATCTCACCTCCGTAGGGCGGTAACAGACCATCTCCGTAGAGGCAGGCTTGCAAGGTGCAAAAATTGAACCTCACGGTGTAGTGATCAGACCATCTGACAGGTTCCACCCCAAGTCGGAGGCCTCAATTCCCAGGCAGAAGACCAAATCAAGAGAGTGGCCATGCTGATGGGTGACAGAGGTAACAATCTGTGTGAGGCCCAGAGATGTCATCAACTGGAGGAAGTGCTGTCCAAATTGCGAGAGTTCGTCATTGACCCAGGCATTAAAGTCACCCAGAACCATCAATCTGGGTGACTCCAGTGCCATATCGATGACGAAGTCCACTACTTCCTGCAGGAATTGCTTCTCATCCCCTGGTGGACAGTAGACAACAGCTATCCTGCAGCCGACACCTGCCACCACGGTACACTCAAAAGATTCGGCCTCCTCAACTGGTACACTTGTAAGGCCCAACTCGATCTTGAAACAGACTGCTAACCCCTCCCCCCCCACGGTCTAATGTTGAGCGGTGGATCATTGAGTACCCAGCTGGAATTGCAGCTTCCAATATGGGGCAAGCATTTTCATCCAACCAGGTCTTGGTGATGCAAACCATATCAGTTGTTCCAACAAGATCTGCAATAATTGCAGTCTTATTCTTAACTGATCTGGCATTGCGTAACACCACTCGAGCTGGGCGGGTTTTGAAGGCCGCCCCGGCTACTTGCCCACCAAAAGTGATGGTGCCCTTGGGTATGGGGACTAGACATGGTGCACCATGTTTCAGACTCCATTTTGCCCCAGGGTGTCTTCTAGACCTAACAACCCCGATGTGAGAGCCCTGATCATTCGCTCTGATGTCCACGCCCGCCACCCCCCTAAGCAATGCCCAGCACCCAACAGTGCTGATAATTTGACAACATCAACGGAGGAGGGGAGAATGGATGGAGGAATGGAGGCAGAGGATGAACAGTGCACGACCAGGGATTGAGGCCTACACATCATGCAAGCTAAACACAATCAAGTCACACAACACCCAGGTACCCGAGGTGGAAAAGAACCCTGAAACAATAAAATTAAAAATTATCCAAACTAAACAAAAGCAAAACAAAATGTAGATCAAAAAAACCCTCCCAAAACAAATAAAACACAATACAATTAAAACCTACCCCTACACAACATGGATACCCTAACCCAAAACTCAGCACATGGAAAACATGAACCAAAAAAAAAAATATTAAACAGTAAATAAAATCAAATAATGATAAAAGATCTCCTGCAGTCCCCTCTCACTGGAATGCAGACAAAATGTGACCCCAGCCAAGTTCCTCTCATAGCCTGGGAATGAGAGAAGTCAAAGCACTCTGGATGCCCAGAGTTAAAATTTCAGAGTCTGCCCAAAACAAGTCACTATAAAATTAAAAATCCAGAACAGACGAGTCTTCTTTTAAGAATTAAACAGAAAATAAGCAAAATGTTGACACCCAGGTCCTCTCACCACCGGGGAAAACCACAGAAGGACAATCTCACTGTCCAAGCACAAAAATGATTTATGAATCCAGAGCTGAGTCATATAGAAAATCCAGGGAGTGAAGGTAATCCAAGGAGTAATCCAATTTCCACGAAAAACTAGCCAGAGGATCCGGACATCTGAAAGCAGCAAACATGGCTCACCAGCCTCCGCTCCCAGAGAGCCACAACCGGAAATAAATGCTGAGGCACCTCAATATCCAGGGAATAACTAGGCCATAGCCAAACCCCGAGGATCTAGGGAAGCAATGGACTTGCTGGCCAGTTCTCTGGCTGATCTAGAAGCCCAGTCCCCATGTCCACAGCAAATCCGACCATTGACTGGCAGAGACAAGTCCACCCGTGTCGCTAGCAGCCACCCAGCAGAACAGTTACAAGATCCCCACACATGCTGTACACTGACAGTCGGGAAAGCACACCACAGCCCAAACAATCAGATTTGGCCAGTTCATCCAAATTGTTCACTAAGAAAATCCACTTCAGGGCGGGCTACGCTCCGCAACTTCGACCAGCTGTTCTCACTCCCTCTCCTCAACTATCAAAGTTCGCAGCCATAAAACAACAAACACTGCCTCTTTATCTACTTCAATAAAATGGATGGGGCAGCCAGATAGATTTCAGCGAGTGTCACAGATGGAGTCTGGGCAGTAGCAAGGCTGCCTGCACAACTGTGGTAAGCACCGTAAGATCATTCCGGAGGATCCCATCAACATATAAACGGAACCAGCTACCACACTCAAAGGCCCTGAACTGCTAGCATACTCAAACCTCAATAAACAAACATAAAAACATGAATAAATAAGAAAAATAAAACAAAATGAGTAAAAGCAGATAAACAAATAAACAAAATAAGGGCAGTTCAGAACAGGTTAAGAGCTAGAACTATAGAAAGCAACATGCAGCATGCCTCATGTACTCCTTCCCGCATTTCTGTGCCCCAATTACATGATCTTGAATTTTTGCATTGAATCTTAGTTGCCACACCTTGACCACTCTTCAAGCTTGCTTAGGTCCCTTCTCATTTTCTCTACCTCTCCTAGAGTGTCAACCCTGTTGCCAATCTATGTGTCATCTGCAAAGAGACACGGCCTTCCTTCCAGCCACTCTGCAATGTTGATTATGAAGACATTAAAGAGTATTGGTCCAAGCACTGATCCCTGTGGGACCCCACTGGTCACCCCCCTCTCTTCAGATTGAACTCTGTTCACCACCACCCGCTGCGTGCTATAGCTCAGCCAATTTTTGACCCAGTTTACCACACTAGGAACCACTCCCAGGCTGCCCAGCTTGTTTACTAGCCTCCTATGTGGAACAGTGTCAAAGGCCTTGCTGAAATCCAGGTAGATCACATCCACCACCCCTCTCTGATCCACCTCCCTAGTCACCTAGTCATAGAAATCTATCATATGTGTTTGACAAGATCTTCCCGCTGTGAATCCATGCTGCCTCAGATCATGTGATCCACTGGATTCGAGATATATCACAAACCTTTCTTTTAGTAATGATTCCATTAGCTTCCCCACCACTGAGTTAAGGCTGACTGGCTTGTAATTGCCAGCCTCCTCCCTGCTCCCACTTTTGTGGAGAGGGATTACATTCACCCTCCTCCAGTCCTTTGGTATCACACCTGTTTCCAGTGATCTGTTGAATAGGGCTGTGGGTGCTGCCAGCACCTCCCTGAGTTCTCTTAATACTCTGAGATTTATTCCATCCAGCCCCATTGCCTTGTCCAGTTTCAGATTAGCAAGTTCCTTTAAGACTCTCTCCTTCTTAAACAGACTGGTGTCCACCTCCCTTCAAGTGGTGCCTCTATCACCTAACTTTGGTCCCTCCCCTTCCCTTTCCCCTTCTTCTGTGAATACTGAACAAAAATAATTGTTCAGGATTTCTTCTTTTTCTTGGTACCCCTCTGCAGACTTCTTTCCTTCCCTTTTTAGTCTCACAATCTCATCTTTAGTCTTTTTTCATTCACTAATGTACCTGAAAAAGTTCTTGTCCCCTTTTGTTATTGCCTGGGCTATTTTTTCTTCTGTTTGTGCATTTGCACTCTTGACTGCTTTCCCTGCCTCCCTCTGCTTTTGAAGACACAGTTCCCTGTCTTCGTCCCTCTGTGTTTCCTTGTACCTCCTGAATGTCACCCTTTTCACCCTTACCTTCTCACCCAGTTCCTTTAAGAACCATAGTAGTTTTTTCTTTCTCTTTGTTTTACTCACTTGCCTAATACAATGGCTAATTGCCTTTGATAGCCTCCCATAAGATTCTCCCATTGTTCCTCCAACCCCTTTTAGCTTTCCTGCCAGTGATTTCCTAAGACATTCTCCCATCTTTGCAAAGTCATCCCGCCTGAAATCCAGGACCTTTGCTTTTGTGTGGTTTGACACTTTTGCTGTTCCTCTGAAAAAATGTTATGCCACAGTTTACAGCAAAATATAAAACATTAACATGAAATAAAATGCACAACAGCAGCACTTAGCATTTTACTGCTAACATTTCTGTGTTTTAAAGACCCCAGATATCCATACCCTACACATCAGGTTCTTGTTCTGTAATTCTTACCCCTACTTATTGAAGTGGGTAGACCTGTGTGCCATCAGCAATTAGCTCTCCAGCAGTTAGCTCCAAATGCTTCTCCTTCAGATTTTGCAGAAGTATTATGCACATTATTTTCTTCCTGCATATATGAATAAACATGCAGTGCATATGTGTAAACACTACTTTACTGTATGGTTTCTTTGTTTAATAGCAATGCTCCTTATGAGACGTCGTTATAAAAATTGTTCAACAATCTAGCAGTTCTGAATGTCATCTGTTTTTTTCTAATGATTTGTTGTGCATTTTGCGATTCATGTGTAGTAGACTATATTGCTGTGGTGTGAGAAACTTTGTTGCATTTTGTACAATGGTATTTAATAGTGCATGCCTGACAGACAGGCATTTTCTTCATATACCAAAGAAACATGCCTCAGGATATTTGTTTGTATTTTCTTTTCCAGTTCACTCTCCACTGTTGAATGAATCTGGTCTAATGGCAGTCTACACAACTCTTCAACAGACAATGTCTGTCTCCTGCAGATATATTTAAAACCACAGTTTCTAAGAATTTTTTTTTCTTGATGCTACTTGTACAATGCATGCCATTATTATGAATTTGTAATACACTGCAAAACAGTCTTGTGTAGACCAGTCATTCCTTTCTTAAATCACAATAAACACTACTACTGATATATTTAATTTTAAAAGCATATCAAGCAGAGACAAAGTAAAGATGATCTTGGCATATGTATGACTCATTTTTATGGCTCCGCTGTGCCATGATGCTATGCTGACATATTGCTATCAGAAGAAGGGGTCTGTGACTGGAACTACTAATGCAGTACAGCTTTTGTTGTCATGAGGGAGTAGAATCCAAGCATAACTTCCTGAAAATCTGTTCACATCTGTCCCCTTCACTAAAATGTCTTCTCCCCATTCCCTCCCCCACCCTCCACCCACCGCACTATTTTCTAAGTGGGTGACTGTCTTCTAGTATCGAGCTGCAGGAAATGGAGGACAAACTGTAGTCAGAGGGACTTCAAAGTGATTTCATACTGAGAGGGCTGCTTAAACACTGAACACTTGTCTGTACCTAAAGGTGACAGTCAGGGGACAAGGTTCCCTTGCTGCAGCGGGAGGAGACTGCTCTTCAGTGCTGGCAGGGCACACAGCTATACACACACACACACAGACTTCATGTGTTTGTGGTTCATTTTGTTTTTTCATTCAGTTTTTCATTCAGACCCCAGAATCTGTGGATGCAGTAGCCCCTCCAATACTAGACCTAATAGTGTAATATGCAGAATGTAAGTTCTTGGGGGAAGGGACACACCAGTACTTTAAGGCTCAGAATACTTTGGTTCTTTAGTAGAATACATAGGACTAGGAACATTTCCTTCCCTACAGACAGCGTCTTTTGCAGGAAAACCTTTTTTGTCAGAAAGAAATGAAGTGGAGCATGCATGACTTCATTTTATTATCATTCCCTGAGCTGAATGCAGCTGCAGCTGGGAAAGTGAAACACTGTGCTCTGCAGCACTGGATGCAGGCACCTATTCTAAAGTGTCCATCTCTATAAGAGAAACAGAGACTGAAGTACAGGAATTTTTCATACCTGTGCCTTTTTGATAAGTAGAAAGTCCTGCACCAGTTGCATGTGTTTTAAGGCCAGTTGGTTCAGTAGCTGTTTGTAGATTTCTTGCTGTGTCTCGATGAGGAAGTTGATCAGGCATAGCAAAGGCTGCTGCAGCTTGACTGGTAGGCATATTGTTTGATGTTTCAGAGCTTCCAGCTGCTGTCTCCTTGTCAATTAATGCTATTGGGCTACAGCTCTTTTCCTCTGCTTGACTTTTTATCGAACTTACTATGCGGCTGCATTTGAGGACAAGGGGAAGTTAGATTTTGTGTACAGTCATATTGTTTGAGCTGTCATTGCAAGTAGTGTCAGGACAAAAGAGTACAGTTTTGACAAATGAATTTGGGTTGTATTTGCAGATATGATTTCTTGGGTACTGGGGCAACACCAGAAATCCCAGCCAGTACCTGAGGATGATTTTTCCCACCCTGCTGCAAACAGAGCTGCTTCAGGAGAATTCTCTTTTTAATTTATTGCAGGAAGAGTGGGTAGGAGGCAACCTCTCCTAAGGCCTAGCTGTGTGCCAGCCAACTGTTGTGGGGCTACTGATTCAGTTTGTTGCATTCTCAGGGCGATGTGTTTTGCAGCACTGGAAAGAACATTTGAAATTGTCTTTTTTGCTTGCAGCTAAGATATCATCTTATCCTCCTCTGCCTATAATTCTAAAAGGTGAACTTTTCTGGCAGTCATGCCAACCAACAATAAAGAATAAGCATCAGAAGCTTCACCCTCATTGATCATCTCCATCTCAGAATCCTCGCAAGTGTGATGCTCACTATTTTCTCCTGTTAGTTTCTTTTTCATCTGTAACTCTCCCTGGTCAAGTCAAAAATAGGAATATTTATGCATAGTGTATCTTACATGAAGAAAGAAAGAAAGAAAGAAAGAAAGAAAGAAAGAAAGAAAGAAAGAAAGAAAGAAAGAAAGAAAGAAAGAAAGACCCTATACTTAATTTTTGTGCTTGCTTCTACATTGTATATCTCTCCACTACTCTTGTCTTTATTCTGGCTACTACTGTTTCCCCATACTAACCCTTTTCCTCTTTATTTCTACAGGTCTGCCAGGATGCTGATGATCTGTCCATCAGGTAAGTGTGTTTATCCTTCCCTATCTGTCATATTTTCTATCCTTCCCTATCCGTAATATTTTCTCCCTAAAGAACTATGGCTCCTATGTGACCCCATAATGATTCTTATTTTACAGGTACCTCTACATGTTGACCTAGGATAGGGTGCAGGTAAGAATATTCTACTTATTAACTATGATAGGTGGGTAAGCCATCAATCAGAACTCCCCTTTCTGTCCAGTGAAGTCCATTCTGACAAAAAGGATTGAGTCACTCCCATGTCAACTTCATGGGGGCCACAAACAATTTGAATGTATAACATCTCAGGGAAAAAGATCCTGTCTTTATTAAAATGTCTTCAGTAATAAACAACCTCTGGTCAGAGCCAAAATGAATGGTATACAAGGATCTACTACAGAAGACCAAAACCCTTTAGTCCAACACCCAAAAGCCCGAGACGAAGATTCCGACACCAAAAATCCCGACAGTGGGACTTTACCCAGGGCAGATTTTTTGTCATGTTTTGTGGGACTTCACCCCCTGCACCCCGTTACTTATTATAACTATCTTCACCATGGGCAAAATCTCACTGTCAGGATTTTCGGTATTGGAATCTTCGTCTTGGGTTTATGGGTGTCAGGCTAAAGGGTTTCAGTCTTCTGTAATACTCCCGTATACATTAACCTGATATAAGAAAAAAAAACAAAAGCTGGATTAACTTGTTTCTTTATGTTCATTGGCCTGAAGCATCCATCCCTGTAAGCTGTTGGCCCCTCTTATGGACAGCACTGTAAACTAACATCCTAACTCTTCCGTCTACCAGAAAAAAATTCAAACTGCTGCTCTTAAGGGACCTAACAGCCTTGCAGACATGCTTCAGGCCAGCAAACATAGAGAAACAGGCTTGAAGGCCCAGTCCAGCTTTTCTGTTTTTTTTTTTCCTCATATCAGGATAATCCATAGTAGCTGTTTTGGCTCTGACCTGAGCTTGCTGTATCTAAGTACAGTGTCCTGAGCCTCCATGAAAGGATGTCTAAAATTAACTTCCTTGCCTTACTCATCTTTTCCCCTTTAAGCAGATCACTTGCAAGCATTAGCATCTGTTAGCTCTGATGGAAGTCTAAACAAAATACTTACTCATCTACCCTTGTTTTCACATGTGTGAATATTACAACTGAAAAGACTCTTCCTCCTCAGACTCCTTTGAGTTCCCCCATATTTTATTTCTGTTATTTGATGGCAGATACTTCAATATGGAGTGTGCTAGTTTACACAACAGCTGCTGTACTAATAACTTATGCACCTAAAAATGTATTCATTCCTTTATTAAAATGCTCACTTCCAGGGACAGCCCTATTGAGACAGAATTTCTCATTTGCTAATGGGGGCAGCAGCACAAATGGTTATAGCATTAAAACCAAGGCTGCTATACCCATAGACCACATTCTCATACAAATAGTGCTTTTTTTTGTGTGTGTTATCTTTTCCACCCCTATGTGCTCCCGGCAGCCACCTTCAGGCTTGCCAAGGCAGTCCCCTGACCCATCCGCCCTCCGAGACTCTGCCCTCATATCACAGCCGATCCCCAGGGTGACCCAGCGTAACCCTTCGACGGATGCGTCCCACTCCTCCGAGGGGGAAGGCACCAGCCAAGGGACAGACCAGCGCTCCTACTTTAGCCCCAGGGATGCTGCTGAGGTGGGGAGCTTGGTAGGACCTTGATGGCCTCAGAGCACTGGGCAGCCATTATCTGGCTACCGTGAAGTGGTATTTATGCTTTTCTAGTTACTCCCTCATTTTTCTTGCATGCGTCAGCAGTGCTCCTGGTCTCCACCAGGGACCACTGTGGCACGACAAGACCCCACTACCCACCCCCAGGAGAGGAGAGCAGTCCTGCGGACATTCGATCCTCTCCCACCCCTGCCATCCCCCGATGACTCGAGTCTGTTTCCGAACCCGGGTCGCCGGCGTGGGATGAGGTAAGGCGCCAGTGCCTCAACCCTCTGCGCCACTGGGCTGGCAAATAGTGCTTTTTGATTGATAAAGGCTGTAAAAGTGCAACTTAGGGCTCCTGTTGGGCCAATTTTTAATTGTGTTCCCCCATTTGAAACAACATTACCAGATAATCTATTTTAAACATTTGCATAAATGGTAGTCATTTATAAATGTAAGAAGAAAATTTGTTTAAAAATATGTAAACAATTGGAGGATTTACTAGAAGAAGGCAAGGTGTTCCATATACTTCATGCACCCATCAGTGTACTAACTTTAGTACCTATTGTATAGGTATTTATACTACTTGTTGTTAGCAGAATTTCTCTGCTGGGTACCATGTGATAACAGCGAGAGCATTATAGTGCACAGCATAAGAGCGAAGCAAAAATGGCGAACCACACTACAGTGAGCAGCACAATGGTGACCTGGCAAAATCAACTACTTTCACCACATACTGGCCCAAAACAACTTTAAATCTCTTATTTCTGTGGGAGCTTTATCCCTCACAACCCTCATTGTAGGGGTCTTCACCCTTCCCAAAGATTATATTACAAACTTCATTGGGGGTGATACACTAAGACAGGGAAAAATTCTGGAAGGAGGGACATATTGTGGAGGAGAGTGTTTGAAAGGGCAGGGGTAAAGGAGGCAAATTCAAGTGATCAGCGAACACAGCGGGATAACAAATTCCCCAAGTAGAACACAAAACAAACAGAAAATTACTCCCCCGAATTAACCAACAAAAACACTAGTACCATATCCAGTATCGAACCCAGGCCAGCCAGGCTCACAGGTGGTGACTCGCTGTCCTCTACACCAGGTGGCTAGTTTAAAAACAACTACTCACACAATCCCCTACATCCTTTCCAAACCATGCTACTCCCTACCAGTTCGTTTCTACTTACAGTCACTCTACATGCACTGCAGCCCTTTTTACCATCGCTCCATAATAACGATTGCTCTTTTCCTATTCACTCATTTACCTTCACCCAAATTAAGTTGCTTATATTTTCTCGCTCAAATGACGGGTTACCCTCTGCTGCCACCATTTTTGTAATCTAGTGTAATTTTTGTATGTAAGCTGATCATATGGCAGCAACTATGCCTTAAAATTTCTTGCATAGTTCTGGATAGCTTCTCTGTATATTGTTCTACTGATATGTTTGCGCCACCTTTATGGCTCATGTCGTGCCTGGAAAATGTCACCCAGACCAGTGCACTCACCCAGTGAACAAATACATAAACTAGAACTACAGTATGTGCAAATGACAGTTTTCCTTTCTTTGTTGCCTGCAAGGAATTTTAAAGTTTGATATTAATTCTAAATGATAGTGATTTTGGACTGCTTATTGAGCTAGAATATAGCTTGTACTTCAAACTTGAGCAGACTTGATAGCCTGTAAGGCCTTTTTCTGCTGGCTCATTCATATGTTCTCCCATGGACCATTTAAATAAGAAATTAGACTATTAACAGAATTCATCTAGACTCAAACAACATTAGGTTCAGGTTTGTATATGTTTAAACAATGGTGCATGTAAAAGGATATGTCATTATAAATCATTAGAGCTTATAATAAAGGATATCCAATAGGTACAAATTAGATTTGGAAGCCATTGCATATACTGTACCATATCCATGATAGAATAAGGCAGTATACCCGTGTTTTATGGCCTTTAGGTTCAAACAGGACTTGACTTGTTATACAATACACAATCTTTGATTGTCCCTCCTAATTCCATGGTCAGTGTATTAATGTTAAACCAAGTCAGAGTCTTAATACAATCCTATGTATTTAAATGTGGTTACATATTCCTATTAAGCATTATAGATAGCTTTAATACTTATAATAATAAGATGGCCAACAGAGTTAAGCTAGCCCTGGCAAAAAGAAATACAGGTGACGGGATACAGGCAAAGTGGGCAAGGATTAAGGATGCAATACTTGAAGCATCGTCCCATTGTGTTAGAGAGAAAAGGAAGTGCAAAAGAAGAAGGAAACCACTTTGGTTCTCAAAAACAATAGCAGAAAAGGTCAGAACCAAAATGCTGGCCTTCAGGAAATATAAGGGAACACAGCAGGATGAAGATAGGAAGGCATACCAAACTTCCCTAAGGGAAGCAGGGAAGGCAGTAAGGCAGGCAAAGGCCCAAACTGAGGAAACTTAGTAATGGACAGTAAAAGAAGGTGGCAAGACTTCTATAGATACATTAGTGAAAGGAGAAAGTCCAGAGGGGTATTGCAAGATCAGAGGGATAAGGGTGTATGGAGGAGGAGGACCATATAAAAGCATCTACAGTATCCTAAATAGATACTTCTGCTCAGTATTTACTGATAAGGTAGGGCAGGGCTCACAGCTCAGCAAAATGGACACGGGAGGAGGGAGGTGTGCACTAGTCCCTTCACAAAAGAAAGGGTCCTACAAGAGCTCGCTAAGCTCAGGGTGGATAAGGTAATCGGACCTGATGGCATACATCCCAGGGTACTAAAGGAGCTAAGGGTGGAACTAGCAGAGCCATTATCAGAACTGTTTAGTGAGTCTCTGAGCACAGGAGAGGTCCTGGAAGACTGGAGAAAGGCTCATGTGATCCCGCTCCACAAGAGTGGTAGCAAGGAGGAGGCAAGGAACTACAGACCAGTCAGTCTTACCTCAGTAGTGGGCAAGATTTTGGAGGCACTCCTTAAGGAAAGGATAGTGCAACACCTGGAATCCATAGGAGCACAGGATCCAAGGCAGCATGGGTTTACAACAGGAAGGTCCTGTCAAACTAATCTAATAGCTGGATCTCACTGTAAAGGAGATTCAGCTCAGTGGAGATATCCTTATTCATTTTTTTGTATGAATAAAAATCATTTACTACTACTACTACTAATAGATTTCTTTGACTGGGTAACCAGAGTGGTGGACCAAAGGGGAGCAGTTGATGTCGCCTGCCTTGACTTCAGCAAAGCTTTCGATACTGTTCCACATAGAAGACTGATTAATAAGCTAGGTAGGTTCAGGGTGGGTCAGAAGTTGGTTAACTGGGTGGCAAGCTGTTTGATGGGCAGAAAACAGAGAGTGATGGTAAATGGTATAAAGTCAGAAGAGATGCATGTCACAAGTAGGGTACCTCAGGGATCAGTCCTGGGGCCAGTCCTCTTCAATATCTTCATCAGTGACATTGCAGATAAACTGGGAGGGTTAGGTTTGTCTGTTTGCAGATGACTCCAAGCTCTGCAACAGAGTAGATGATCCAGATGGGGTGGGCAGAATGAGAAGAAAACTGGATAAACTGGCAAAATGGTTGGAAGACTGGCAACTGGAGTTTAACACAAAGAAGTGCAAGATCATGCACATAGGAAAAAGAAACCCTGAAGCCACCTATAGGCTGGGAGGGGAGTTGCTGCAGTCACAAGGGAAGAAAGAGACTTGGGCATCACCATCACAGTTGACCTGAAATCATCCAAGCAGACCACTAAAGCAGTAGGTAAGGCAAGAGGGATGTTAGGGTGTATTAGTAGGGTATCCAAGTTGTCAGAGGAAGGTAATAATCCCTCTTTACAAGACCCTGGTTAGGCTCCCATCTGGAGTACCGCATGCAGTACTGGAGGCTACACCTTCAAAAGGACATTAAACAAACTGAGGCAGTCCAGAGAAGGGCAACCAAAATGGTGAAGAGACTGCATCAGAAAACATATGAGGACAGATTAACGGGGCTCAATATGTATACCATAGAGCAAAGGAGGGAGAGAGGTGATATGATCGAAACATTCAAACACCTTAAGGGAATTGATAAGGTGAAAGAGTCTAACGTGTTTCAATATAAGAAATATAGCAGGACAAAAGGACACATCATGAGATTAGAGGGGGCCGATTAAGGGGTAATGTGAGGAAGTTCTTTTTCACAGAAAGGATGGTGGATGCATGGAACGGCCTACCTCAGGAAGTGGTGGATATGAATACAGTGCAGAGCTTCAAACAGGAATGGGATAGGCATAAGGGAGCAATACAGATGAGTATGAATAGATAGGTCATCGACAGAGCAAAGGTTGATGACACATTCATAAGGCAGAAAAAGAAATGAGCAGACTGGATGGGCCTTGCAGTCCTTATCTGCCATCAACTACTATGTTTCTATGTTTCTTATCATATATTTGCTAGTGGTCCAAGTGTTTCCTGCTTACAAGAAACTGTTTAGCAGGATTTTGACTGTGTGCAAACTTGATTCATTCCTAGAACATAAAATGGCCTCAATGCTTGAAAGACAAATGACATGCCATATATATATATATATATATATATATATATATATATATATATATATATATATACAATATATATTATGGTAGCACGTAGTGCTGCCATAGTCAGGATTGAGGAGCCATTTCATGTTAAACCCCAAAATTATGCACCTTAATAACTTTGCAACCATTTGTGGATTTACCTGAAATTTGGAACACATGATCAAGATCCATAGGCCTTGGGATTCATAGTGAGTCGGATACACAGCTGCAGAGTTATTAGCGGATCTGCACGCGGCACGCTTTTTCTGGAATTCTATGGTCGCATGTACAGGTCACACAGTTTATAGACCAGCCTGAAATCTTCAGAGAACATGCAGCCAGGTCCCGATGTGCCTTTTGAAGATTTGGTAAAAAATATTAAACAGTTCAAAGTTATTCAAAAACAATTTCCATTATAAGTCAATGGGAAAAGTTAACAAAAAGTTCGACAGTGTCGCAAATGCATTTTTACTTTCGCAAATGGGCCTGTTACTTTCGCAAATCCACCATTTTTTTTTCAGTTGATGATCAGAAAAATGGTTGGCATTTAAATTTGGGACCTTCTAGCAACCTAATTCTTTTTGTATTCACCTAGTCGGACCCTGAGGATGCTAGCCATGTCTTTATTTTGGGGTTAAACACCCCAGAAATATGTTTTTCAAATTTCTGGAAAAAGTACTTTTGCAAATTATTTTCATGCTCATGAAAGTGTCAAACTTTTTTGAAGCTTTCATAGAAATTAAATGATAGTTTTCTAGTCTGTGGGAAAGTGACAGCAATTCTTTGGCACTGTGCTGCAAAAGAACGGTTGGGAGTTTTGGGCTGAAATTTGGAGGAATGCAGCCGACATCTCACAGATGTGCCTTTCAGTGTTTTGGTGAAAAAATATTATACGGCGGAAAATTTACGGCAATCCAAAGTTGACGGTTTTTCCCATAGGATAACATTACGGCACCCAACGACATAGGAATCTTTTGCACCCTGCTGCAAAATAACGGTTTGGTCTTTTTCCTGAAATTTGAGGGAAGACAGCCAACAGCCCACATATGTGCCTTTCAGTGGTTTGGTGAACACATATTACAGGGAGGCAAAGTTATGGCACTCCGAATGTCTCTTTTTTTCCCATAGGATAACATTACGGTGTTCGCTGCGCCTTTCAGGGCCCGTATCTCAGAAACGGTGCGAGATACGGACTTTTCATCGGAAAAACACTTAGCCCCCTATTGGGCGCTAAGTACAAAATTAGACAGGACAGTTGTAAATCATATGACTTTAAAAATTTTTTTCTACGTTGTACGGTTCCTGACATATAACCTATTTAGTATTCCAAGTCCTCATTTTCTGCTCCGATTCCCATTATTATGCATACATTCTTTGTACTCACTGTCTTTCTCTATGCAGGTTTTGGGGAAAACCAGCCTGTGCACTTTCATTACTGTTACTGTTGCCCTTTCTGCTTGCGGTTCCGTACCCGTTTCACTTACCGTTGACGTCTGCGCCACCATGTGCGTTACCCTTTGCATTTTCATTTGTGCTTGCATTTCTGTTATTTTTTGCCATTTGTGTCTACAGTACTGTTTCTCTTTCTGTTTCACTTTGCGTCACCATGCCCATTGACATTTCCGTTTGCAGGCACCATGTTATTATGTGACAACACATCACGTGGCAGACTGCTCCTCGCTCACGCCACCGCAGGCGCATCTTTTCATTTCATTCGCCATCGCTACTATGTGCACCACTGTTAGCGCTTCTGTTTGCATTGCTGTTCCTGTTACTATGCCACAAGACATCATGTGGTGGGAACGCAGGGCCCGACCGCGCTGCATTACATTCACTATTTCTCGTTTCATTCTACAAGAAGGAAATTAGAGGCAAAAAACTCCGTTTAATGCATTAGTTAGGGTTGTTCCATAGCGACAAAAGTGAGGAAATTCGCTGTTAGGGTTGAAAACCCTAACTCCGAATTCACCCCCCCCAGCACCACACTCACACAGACACAGACACACACACACACATACAAGTATGGGGGAGGACCAAGTCAACACAACCAATGACAGACATCCAGCAGCAGGTGACAGAAATAACAAACAATTGTCTAAATGTACTACGAGACATCCCCACCCACCTGACCAGGTACTGCATGCTCAGTGGAGATCAACAGCAAAACTGAGGCCATGTACACCAAACGTACACATCCCTAATTGCAGCTGCACACAACGTACCACACTTAGTAGTTGCATGGCCTTACCTACCGATGCCCCACACCAGACCACACCACATGTGGTGGGCCACCTGAGCAACAGAGTTGAGCAAAACCAAGGAGTTGTACAGGTATAATATCTCTGATTATAACAAGGGTTTGAGAAATGCAGCTTTCTAATGGACTGTAAACATTGTAACAGACTTATGTTTAGTTTTTATTAAGATACATGTAGAGCCTAACCATATGATGAACATGGTTTAATGTTGTTTAAAAAAACAGTTTTATTATGATAGCAATAAGCCACTCCCAGGTATTATGTTAATGGTCAGTTTATCACTGTCTAGTGACATGTGGCACTCGGCTATGCCTCATTCAACATTAAACCCCTACAGGGTGATTAACAGACCATTTAACATAACTGTTCATCATGCCTTATTGCTTAATTGTCTTTATGAGTAGATACTCTCCCTCTGCTAGGCACTGCAGCAGCTTTGCAACACAGTGTCCCACCCAGTTACACCATACACTGTCTAGTTACTGGAGAATGGCTGTGAATATGAACTCATGAAGATGAACAGTGTAACTTGATCATTACAGTCATCGAAACCTTAGTGTGATTATAACTGACAGAGTCAGTGATAGAGAATAACCCCTGCTGTCCTAGTACACTTATCCCATTGTGAGTTAAATCAATACTAAAAGACATTCTGTTTATATCTACACTTTACCTACTTGATTCCTGTTGTACCACAATTAACATAGTTATCACTTTGATAGCATCAGTAACAGAAGTGTGGCAAATCCAAACACTAGGCATACAGCCTGAGTATGAAACAACTGTTAAAAAAAATATATACTGTGTCCATAAAGTGGCATAGATCACTCATTGCAACAATAGTAAATGTATCACTATTTGAATAAGTTAGTCATCACAGATGCAATGAGATTGTCTTTCTCAGGTACAACATACTCAGTAAGTGCCTACAGGAAAATCTATCCTATAGACATCTCCGATACAGGTACATCATTGTTGGCTCAGTAGTGCTATGATATTTAGAAGTTGCTTGGCCTGATCCATGCAATTACACTGTTTCTTACAAAGAATACTTACTGCATCTTTAGTATTGAAACACACTGAAGGTCTATGTATGTACATCAGCAGTACACCTTCATCAGTAAGAATGCATCTGATACTGGCAGTATGAATTTCATAGCATTGAACAGGCAATGCTTTTCCATACGTTTACATCAGCCTCTCTATCTTGAGTAAACAGTTGCAGTAAATGTACTACTATGTAAATCACATACTAAATGTAACACTACTTTTATCTTGAGCATGCTAGTGTCTTGTAGTTAATTTATGTACTTCTCTTAATTAATGTATACTCACTAGTGTTAAATCTTTCTACAACTGTCATCATGCACCTTCAGCATTTATATTGACTAACGCACAGTACCAGTTGTGGTGTGGTGTGGGCATCGGTAGGTAAGGCCATGCAACTACTAAGTGTGGTACATGGTGCAGCTGCAGTCAGGGATTTGTACGTCTTGGTGTACATGGCCTCAGTTTTGCTGTTGATCTCCACTGAGCATGCAGTACCTGGTCAGGTGGGTTGGGATGTCTCGTAGTACATTTAGACAATTGTTTGTCATTTCTGTCACCTGCTGCTGGATGTCTGTCATTGGTTGTGTTGACTTGGTCCTCCCCCATACTTGCATGTGTGTGTGTGGTGCTGGGGGTGAATTCGGAGTTAGGGTTTTCAACCCTAACAGCGAATTTCCTCACTTTTGTCGCTGTGGAACAACCCTAACTAATGCATTAAACTGAGGTTTTTGCCTCTTATATATATATATATAAAATTAGTTGCAAAAACTTAATTAAGGCATCTATTAGGATTGCCATGACAAAAGTAGGAAAATGAGGCATTAGGGTTTCACCTAACACTCCAACCCTGCTCTGTGGAGACCAGAAAGCTTTGGGGTGGCATTCTGGTTGCCAACCCAACACTCACCCCATTCCATTGTAAAATAAGCTGGGTGGCTACAGTATAGGAGAACAGGGTTAGTGTTAGGGTTGGCAACCCGAATGCCACCCCCCGATGCCTCCTTGTCTCCGCAGGGCAGGGGTGAAGTGTTAGGGTGAAACTCTAATAGTGTTGGGTAAGTTACTTTTTCTAATACTTTCTATTACTTTTGAAAACTTGTTCCAGAAAGCTCTGTGCAGTCACTAGTAAGGATGGAGAAGTACTGGAAAAGGTAACACACCTTACAGTTATAATTACTTATGTCTTTTTATACAAAAGAAATACATAACTGCAACTGATTACATTTATTTGAAAGTAATTAGTAACTAACTCATTACTTTAAAAAATGCAATCTGTTATAGTTATTTATTATTTTGTATTGTTTTTGTACAAAAATAAATAAGTAACTATAATTGTAAGGTGTATTACTTTTTCTAGTTCTTCTCCTTCCTTCCCGGTCTGGCCAACTGGTCAAGAAAATTTACTACCAGATATCCAAACCAGGGAGCCTTTGTCTGTTAAACAGTTTCCTTGTTCACCAGTGACGAATTAGGATGGTGAACAAGGAATTTAGTGAGTGGTGAACAAGAATTAAACTAAGTAAAAAATATTTCTGAGGCATACAGACCTGGGAACCACACGGCACAGCTCATCTACTCCCGATGAGCAGTAATCACACAATAAATGTGAAACAGCAACCCCTGGACAGAGTTATAACAGTTTGTTTAGGACAAATTAAAAAAACAAGATGGCAGCTGGTGAACAAAGATTTTTTCTGGTGAGCCAGGATTGTCAACTAGCGAACCAGGAATGGCCCCTGACAAACCAAGGTCCTAATTTGTACTGTGCAGCTATCCTGAAAAATAAAAGTCCCATTGTAAATAATGGGACATTAAAAATGCTATAACTTTTGAATGAATTTATATTTTTCACAAAATTAACTCTGGTCTCTTCTATGATGCAAGCTCTTTCTTCCATAAGAAATTCAGACCTAAATTCAACACTTTCTTTGTGCAGTGCAATGAGAAAAATACTGCAAAAAGTGGTGAATTTTAGTTTTTTTTCAATGTCCATATCTCAGAGTCTGTAAATCTGACCAGAACGAAACTTGGCACGTCAAAAGATCTACCCCAGAGTACAATGCAAATCCATTGAATGGTTGCAAAGTTATAAAAGTGCAAAATGCGAGGTTAAACATAAAAACTCCTTTTCAATCCTAACTATAGGTGTGCTACCTTTGCTACCTTGCCATATATACACACACACACACACACATATATATATATATATATATATCTTATAGGGGTGCAGTCGCTACTTATAGTTAGGGTTGAGTTGGCACTTTAATGTTAAACCTCAGATTTTATGCGATAAATAACTTTGCAACCATTCAACGGATTTGCAAATTTTGGAATGCGTGGTCTGGTATGATATATCTCTTGATTTACCAAGTTGCATTTCAGTCAGACATATGATTCTCGTGCAGTGAAATGCCAAATATGCACTTTTGTCACTTTTGATGTGATTTTTTGCCCATGGTGCTGTGACCACACAGTGTGGTCTTTTGATCTGAAATTTGTAATGTAGAAAGAGTTGCATCAAGGAACAATCCAGCATTAGCTTGATAAAAAAAATATTAATCCGTTCAAAAGTTATTAAATTTATTACATTTTGAGTTCTGAGCATGCTCAGTTCACTCCAAAATTTATATGTATTTTCTGTGAACTAAGAATGGTCTCGCAGTCAAGGATTTTGCTACCTCATAAAGTAAAATCCTAGTCCATCAGAAAATGTCTTTACCCACAAGCCGCCATCTTGTTTTCAGTTTTTCAGTCAAACAAAATGTTGTAACTTTGTCTATGGGTGACTTTTGAGCCAAACAAGGCATGGGGTTTGTTCAGGGTGATGCCCTCTACAAAGCCATGCCTTTGGTTTGGTTTGTTTTTGTCAAAAAATAGCTTTTTAAAAATGTAAAATTCTTCTTTCGAGTCTCGCTCATGATCCTAGTCCACGAGCCTACAAAATCCTGGTTCGTGAGATGATCCTGGTTCTCGAGCTTAGTCCATCATGGAGTGACCAGATAGCCATATTTTCATGACCAGATGTCACTGGGCATGACCAGATGTCCCTGATGGAGTGACCAGATGACCCTGATGGCAAGAACAGCTGTCCTCGCGGACTAGAATTTCGCTAGCTCAAGGACTAGGATTGATCTGATGGCCCAGGATTTTGCTATCTCACAAATGAGGAATTTTAAAGGTATAAAACTTCACAATTGCATAGCTCTTTAATGGTTTGGTCTTTTACTTGAAATATACAGGGTGTTGAGGGAATGCCCTACCGTGTGAATTATGTTGTTTAGGTGTCGGGAATTAAGTGGTTCCATAGATATGCCATCACAAATTTGAGATTTTCCCCATAGGATAACATTATGGTTTTGTCACACTTTCAGTTCCCGTGATCTCGAAAATGAAGCGAGATACAGAGTTTTCACTACTGGCGGCTTACTGGAAAAATATTTGAAATTGTAGAGTAAGTCTGCAGTGGAATGTTTTTCGTGGGTTGCACAGTTCATGAGATATTGTCACATTACTGTCACAAGGGTTCAAGAGTGCCTGTTCAGTGCTTTTCGATACCCATATCTCAGAAACAATGTGAGATATGGGCTCAGTAATTTCTTGTCACATGAACTACTCACAGTCATGGTTACAATGACACTTGAATTATTTTTCTAGCTGTTACAGTTCCCAAGATATGGGCAAATTACTGTTACAAGGGTTCATTGCCCTATAGCGCTGCTGTATGGCTCTGTAGCTTTGCGTAAGTAAGAGTGTGGGCCCAGAGAGCCCGTGCTCTCACAGATGCACATTGTTATGCAACAATGGACAATTTGGTGGGAGTGCGGGGCCCAACCAATACATGTTTTTTACTAGTTATATTACACTTTTTCAAAAAGTAAGGAATTCATAGCAAAAAACTGTGCTTAATCTTAATACATCAGTTTAGTTAAAGCAACAAAATTAAGAAAATGAAACATTATAGTTGAGCTCTATCCTATCTTCACCCGCCCACACATCGACAGATATCGGGTAGCTATGGGTCAAGGAGGCTTCAACCTCACCCCATTCTCCTTACTGTAGCATGTCTACCTACTCATACATGGAGTGGGTGAAAGTTGGGCACATGACCCCATGGCACATCCTGGTGTCTGTCAGTCTGTGGAGGATGGGTGTGGGTTGGCTGGGGGTTAGGGCCCAATTGTAACATTTCATTTCCTCACTTTTGTTGCTTTTAACCATAACTGATGCATTAAACTCAGTTTCTTGCCATGAATATATATATATCAAAAAGTTAATTAATGCATCAGTTGGTTGAAGCGACAAAGTAGGAAATGAGACATTAGGGCTGAGCCCTTACACTAAACCCAACCCTATCAGGTTGCTCTGTTCCTTCCACAGACTAACAGGCACTGGTGTCCCTTTAGTCATTGGGCCTAACTCTCTCCCCATTCCATGTGTAAGAAATTTGACATGGTACAGTGTAGAAGAATGGGGTGAAGGTTAGGCCTGATGACCCCAAGGCACACCCCAATGCCTGTTGGTCTGTGGAGGGTGGGTGTGGGTGGGCTGGTGGGGTTGTGTGGAGGATGTTAGGGGCTCAACCCTTATGTCTCATTTCCCTACTTTTGTCACTTTAACCCTAACTGATGCATTAACAAAGTTTTTTGCAATTTATTTCCTCACTTTTGAGATAGTATAATAGTATCTTTATTTTACTGTGGGAGCGCAGGATCCTTCAGACACTGGACTCCCATCCCTCCACAGAGGCACATATGAATCTAATTGTGGAAACACAGGGTATCTGGCCACTGCGCTTCCACACATGAAGTTATGAGCAGGCGTAGTGAAATTGCAACAAATAGTTATAACTGTGCCATCTTAAATAATTTTCATCCCAAATGTTCGATAGCCTTCTTACCACCTCACCACATGTACCCAGTGCAGAAAACTTCACGCTCTTGTTGAAATGTGATTCTGCACAAGCACAGCACCGCTTTGCACCACAGGTGTAGAAAACATTTTTGCAGGATTTAAAAATGACAGCTGTACTATTCATGAGGAGGTGAAAATGATAGTGTTGAAAATATGAAAAATAGGTGAAGTTATGAGCGGCACAGAAACTGTGAAATGCACACTTGTCATGCATCATTGTTTGGAATTTTTTCACCAAATTTTCAACATGGTCTTTTTGGGATCTACCCTCATGAACACTGGCAATGTGATTTTGTTAATCCACCCAAAAGTTGATTTTGCACAGCGACCATGCCATTCTGTGCCACAGATGCTAAAACATGTTTTTCACAGGATGTGAAAAATGACAGATGTACTGTTCATAAGGAGGTGTGAAAAAATGGCAATGTTGAAAATCTGGAGCGAAAATATAAAAAATCGGTGAAGTTATGAGTGTGCATAGAAATTACACAATGCACGCTTGTAACACAGTCATTTTTTGGAATTTTTTCACCAAATGTGCAATGTGGGCTTTTTGGGACCCCACCTCATGAACAGTGGCACTGAGGTTTCATTAATCAGTCCCAAAAGGTGATTCCGCATAGGGACCGCAAAATCACCTTTCAGGACTGAGTAACGAAATGACAGTGCCAGTGTTCATAAGGTGACATCCCAGGAACCCCACATTGAACAATTGGGGCCAAAATTCCTAAAAATGGCTGAGATAGCAATATCAGTTGAAAACCCCATTGACTGCCATTATACAGAGCTTACCTTGATTCTTTAGTTTGCGGTTTGGCTTTAAAGAGTGCAGACGTGTCCTGCTCCGCAGAAGATGACAGCGCCTAATCTCTGGAGGTAAATATAAGATAAGGGGGGGAAGGGTGCACAGAAGGAGGTCAAGATGGGGGAGTGGTGGAGGGATGACAAGGACCGTTTCTTTTTTCAAGTAAAAAGATGTAAGGGACAGTTTTTTTTCACAGTTTTTTAAAAGCACATTTCAGCACACTGGGGTGGGCTCCCAGTGTGCCACAGTAGTGTACTGGGGATACATGCTGACAAGGGGATTGGGCACTCTGAAGTTGGTGAAAAATAAGCATAGAGGGGCAGACTAGTTAAGCAGGATTCTGCATTGAAAAAAACCTCGTGGACTGTTTTCTTTTTTTCAGGTACATAAAGAAACAGACATTTTCATACACTGGGGGTGGGCTGTCAAGCATCCAAAGCTACTTGGGGGGAAGTTGAGGAGGTAAAAGTCGACAAGGGGATTGGGCCTCCAAATGTCAGCACATTTCAAAGTGATGGGCTGAGGGTGGGGTTATCCAACACGAGGGGTGGGCAAGCCGGTGTCAAAAAAAACAAACAGAGGAGGGCAATCAGAGGGTTGGGGGCTACTAGACACCAGGGAATGATTCCTTTAAGGGAGTCAGGGGTTCCCTAGGCACCATGGAAAATGGCACAGTTAGCTTTAAGAATCCCTTTCGCAATCCCTTTTTGCCGGCCAATCTGGTGAAAAGGGATCGGCTAGCAGAAAGGGATTGTGAAAAGGATTTTAAAGTGCAAAAGTGCCATTATTAAAGTAAAAACAAAAAGCAAAGGCAGTGGGGGGTAGAGGACATCTCCTTCACCAAAACCTATGCCTTGTTTTTTAGAAAAGACGACCCTGGGGTAAGTTAAGAGATTTTGTTTTCTCCCCTCTCTAAGGGAGAAAACAAGATAGCAGCAGATGAAGAGGGATTTTTCTTGTGAAGAGGGATTTTTCTGAGATTTCACAATCCCTCTTCGCAATCCCTCTTCACCAGCCCTTTATGACCAGGAATCCTTGATTGAAACTGTGCATCTTTCCCAAAGACTGAACTGAGTTTGCTCAGAACCCGAATTTTTAAAATTTAATAACATTGGAATGGATTAATATTTTTTCATCAAACCAATACTAGACTGTTCCATAGGATGCCCTCTTACTACCCTGAAAATTTCAGGTCAAAATGTCAAACGGTGGTCGCAGTGTGATGAGGAGAAAATTGAAAATTGAAAAAATAAGATTTTTTCATAATTCGCTGACAAAACCGAAATCCGATCAAAATGCAATTTGTCAGAAATCACATGATGCGCCTCCTACTAGGCAGACGTGTTGCGCTCCTGCTCCCACCTCAACAAGTTAAATATAGCTATTAAAACTATTTAAAAACTACTGCTGACTTCACTTATATAATTCTACAGCATTACTAAGCCTTTAAGACTCACCTGACTACCACTTGCTGTGAAAACAGTTGGTTAATCGGTGGACAATGGATATGGAACCGAAACAGGCCCTGCCTTCACAGACACCACCACCAACACTGGATAAGCAGTCTAAACAGGCCAAGACACAGTGTGCTACCACAGCTAAAGGATCTCAGCCCACCACTACTGCAGCTCCTCTCTCAGAAGGCAGATTTTTGGCAGAAATGGCATCTCTTAAAGCAGCTCTCCAAGAATTCAGTTTGAATTTCAAGTCCATTAAGTCAAATGTCAAAGAAACAAATAAAGCACTGGCTGACGTTTCATCTCGCACCACATAGCTCGAAGGCTGGAAATCCCGTACAGAGCCTGAAATATCTTCTCTCAGACAGAAGCTTTCTAAACTCGAGTTAAAACTGGAGGATCTGGAAGGCTGAAACAGGTGTAATAACCTGGTGATTTTCGGCCTCCTAGAGGATGCAGAGGGGCATTTGCCTGTTCTTTTTTGCAACAAAAATTGTTATACAAAATAGTGGGCCCCCCACCACACTCAGGGAGCTACATAGTCGAATGGGCCCACAGATCTTTGTGACCTAGACCACACCCAAGCTCAAAACCAAGGCCCTTCATTCTACATTTACTGAGTTACTTAGATCGACAGCATGTTATAACAGCAACTAAGGACTTAAAAGAACTTAAATGGGAAGATTCACCTCTGCGTATTTCTCAGGATCGGCCAGCTGCCACCCAGCAAAAACAAGCTGAATATCATCCATCGATTTCCAAGATAATTGCTGCCCGGATCAAATTTTGAATGTTGTATCCTGCTAGGCTATCAGTATTGCACCAGGGCTCCTGGAAAACCTTTGACAGCACGGAGCTCGCAGCGAGGGACCTCCCAATGCTGTTTCCAGACCTATTCACCCAGTGCTGATGAAGCTTATACTCTTACACCTGGTGCTTTTTTTGCAATTCAAAAAGTGCTGTTTTATTGCCTAATACTATCTCCCAAGCGTAAGTCTGTCATGCAGCTTATAAGACAACTTGAGCTGTGGGACAGTGAGAAGGAATCATGCAACAGGGATATTCTATTCATCTCAGTCACAAGTAAATCTCTCCTTCATAGCCTTGTGGGCCAGAATCTGTTTCACCGAGTTGGCTGTCCTTGACAGTGTGCTCATTTGCAAGGAAGCCATACCGGCACTTCATCATGATCCATAGTAGCCTTGCTGTCACTCTGGGTTTTTGTTTTACACTAGTTGCTCCCTCTCTCATAATTTCCGGGTCCAGAGTTCTGTATCACCATGCTGGCTTATTTGGGATTTTTCCTGCTCCACCTCAAAAGTGCAATGATTCTCCTCAGCAATGCGCACATTCACGAATATGCTGCACGACTGTGTGAATACCAGCATTTCATCAGGAATTGATATTGTCTGCATATGCAAGTTTTTTATAGTACCCTTGATTTTATTTCAGTTTTCGTTTTGTTTTACTCCTGGACTCTGTTCTAGTTTTGTTTTTTCAGCTCTGTCTGCTTTCCTTTACCAGGACCAAATCCCTATAAATCGGCCATGCTATGTCCTGACTTATGACTGAATGTTATTTTCAACAAGAGATTAAAACATTTTTCCTTTTGCCTTCCTAGTTACACTTCTATCATTGGGCCAATGGGGAATGCTCAACAAGGTTTGTTTAGGGCTGGGTAATTTTAAATTTTCAGGATTTTTCTATTCTTTTCTCCTTTAGATTCTGGTCTAAAGTAACCAGTTGGATGGGAAGTTTCCAGAGTGGTTCTTGACTGCTAGTGGGACTTCGTTTACATACCATAATAGCACTGTTAAATTTAGCTACTTATTTGATAACTCTGTAATTAAGTGTTATAACTTGCTTTCTTCATCTCATACACAGTTTTGGATTTACTGCAAGTTTATTTACAGTAGTTTGATTTACTTCATTAAGATTCTAATGTAGGAATTAAGGGAAGTACTTTAGTTGGGGTGGGGGGTGCTATGGCTATGCATTTGTTGGGGGTAGCAGTCATAAGTCGAAGATGGGTATGGATTCTCCTCTATCGTTATTTAGACATGGGTCCTTTTTGTCCCTCAGATATTACTTTACTGATGGAGTTCTAAGGGGGTTGTTCATGGGTCTATATTTACTTTTTTGAGAACTTTCATTTGGGGTAAAGATTTGGGGTGGGTTAGGTTATACCTGTCCTCTGGGGGTTTTGTGTATTTGAGGTGGGTGAGGAGGGTGCAGAAGGGGGGGTTGGGGTATGGGAATGTCTGCCACTGTTAGACAGTTTTCCCCTAAAAGTGCATATTTTGTTTTGATTGCACTGTGGTGGATTACGGTCTCCTTATTCATATCACAGTAGTATGATGGGTTATAAATATTGCTCCTGGAACATAAAGGTGCCCAGACTCCTGCCAAAAGAGCCAAGGTTCTTTTCATCTCAAACACCTGCAAATTGATATAGCCTTTTTACAACAGACTCATGTATTGCCTAGCCAAGTCCATTGTCTATGTAGAAACTGGGTGGGTCAGGTATTTGGCTCTGATTTGGATTCCCACAAAAGGGGGGTTGCGATTATCATAGCCCATAGGATCCCATTTTGACTCATACACAAGATTGTTGATCCTGAGGGATGGTTTGTGATCCTGCAAGCCCTTCTGGGCCACTCTGAAGTTATTCTGGGGTCCATTTATGGACCCAATATGGACAATCCAGATTTTTTCACCACTTTGATGTGCACATTAAGCACATGGTCTGCCTTCCAATAATTTTGGGGTGACTGGAATCAGGTCCTATCTAATAGTTTAGATAGACCTAGTCAGACTAGGTATGGTTTGTCACCAGCCCAAAAAGCTATTCGTGACTTAATACGAACCTTTGGTCTCACAGACCCCTGGAGAATTATGCATTCTGATCATAAAGAATTTTCCTTCCATTCCCTTCCTCACCACTCTTTTTTCCCACATAGACTACTTCCTTGTGTCCATAGATCTCCTGCCTGGCATTTATCTAGCCTACTATTCTCCTTAGGTTATTTCAGATCACCAAATAATTCATCTTCACCTGGATCTTTCCCCTAACATCCACAGAAATTAGTCTGGAAGCTTAATAATCAAATTTTGAAGTCGGAGGATTATATTCAACACCTCCAAGCATTCATTACCAACTTCATGGAGTATAATGCTCCCTCCATGGATAAAAAAGACCTTCTACGGAGTCCATTAGAATGTGCACTACGGGGGGAATTAATAGGCATTGTGACTAAACGTAAAAACAAAGAGCTGCGGCTCTCTCGCCTCTATTTTAAACAAACTATCAGCTGCAGAATCCCTCCTTTCTCCTTCTTCCCCTATTGAAGATTGGGAAAGGGTGGAAACTCTTTGTGCTCAGTATAATCAAATGGTTGCAGAAAAAGCAGAGTTTCTTTTGCTTCATTCCAAAGTCTCTTACTTTGATCAGGGGGAAAGAGCTGGCAGACTCCTAGCCCTTCATTTACATGCCCAGATAGCTGATAAAAATGTTTCCTCTGTTCACTCGGCTTCTGGCTCACTTCTCACCTCCCCTCCAGATATAGTTGAAGCTTGTAGGGAATTTTATAGTCATTTATACACCCTCCTGCATCTTCCACCAACCCTCAATAACTGGACTCCTACCTCCAACATATTAATCTCCCTGTTCTACTAGACCCTCAAATTGCTAGTTTAAAAGCCCCCATCACTTTGGCAGAAGTTTGCTCCACTATTGACTCACTCTCTCCAGACAAAGCTCCTGGGTCAGATGGCTTTTCATCTAATTTTACAAGCATTTAAGGGCTTGGTAGCACCTATTCTCTTGGGCGCCTTCCACTATATTTTTCAAGAAGGCTCAACCCATTTTCTTTCACCTCAGCAACCCATAGTCGTCTTTCCAAAGCCAGGCAAAAACTATTTGTTTCCAACTACAGACCAGTTTCCTAATTAATGTGGACTTCAAAATTTTAGCTCAAATTCTTCCCTCTAGACTAAGTCTTGTGTGGGAATCACTGCTCAGTGATGAACAGGTGGGCTTTGTTAGGGGCACTATCATCTGATCATCTAAGGAAGTTAGCATACTTTTGTTTCTGCATTTAGAGGCTCCATCACTCCTGTGGTGTTGGTTTCTCTGGATGTGGAAAAGCTTTAGATAGAGTATCCTGGGAATTTCTTTTTTTTACTACCAAATATTGCATCCCCAGAATTTATATGCTGGGTTAAAATATTATATACATCCTCTTCGGCATGAGTGCAATGTAATGGGGTTCTTTCTACCCCCTTCCCACTTTCTCAAGGTACACATCAGGGCTGTCCCTTATCCCCCTACCTCATTAATCTATATCTTGACTCCCTTATCAGGAAGCTTAAAAATTCCCCCACATAAGAGGTATAACGGTAGGTAACTCAGAGTACAAAATTTCTGTTTACGTGGATAACATACTCTTACACATCTCTTACCCAGCTCAATTACTCTCTACTGCATTCCAGATTATCTCCCAGTTCGGACTCATCTCAAATTATAAATTAAATCTGGACAAAAGTGAATTATTTACCCTTAACAAGTACACCGTAAAAACTGATGTAATTCACATGGGTATACAATGGTGTACAGACAAGTTAAATTATCTTGGTATTAACCTACATCCTTTTTCACATACTATGAAAAAGCTTAACTTGGACACCATCATTTCTACAATCAAAGGGGACCTTCAGAACTGGTCCAAACTTCCCCTGTCATTGTGGGGTCATATGAATATCATTAAGATGATGTTTAATTGGTACCTCCCATTATCCTGGTTCACACACCTACATAAATCTATTAGCTCCTTCTTATGGCTTGGGAGAAAGGTCAGACAAACCTAATTGAAACTCACCCATCAAAAAACAGATGGTGGTCCCTAAGCTCCCAACATTTACCTTTACTATCTAGCTATCTATCTGGCTAGAATAAGATTCCATCTGCTCCCTATGAATCCTACTCAGAAATTCTCCATACTGTCCCCCTTGGGTTGGTATCGAACAGGCATTGTGCTCCACACATGATATCAATTCCAAATCTCTCCCCTTGGTCCCCAGAAAGAATCTTCCTAGATCTGTATGAGATTCACCTCTTGGCTCCTTGCTTCAAACACAATCCCAATTGAATTCCTTTCTCAAAACAGATGTCTATTGGGATATGGCTCAACCTCTTTTCAATAACCCTAATCTTTTAATTTTTGGTAAAACTCTCACACTTCACACCTGCTGGCCAAATATGGGTGTAAATAAGGTGGAGAACCTGGTTATAGACCAAAACTCATGCCCTTTCAGGTTGCCAGTTTCTGTTTCTTGGACCCCATCTCAGGTATTCAAATACTTCCAGATTTCTACATGCTATTACACTATTTCAGTTCTGGTTGTTGGTCTAATCCTTCACGATTGCCCCTCTACATATATTAGCTCCATCCCTAATACCCATCTCATGTCATATACATACAAATTTTAGTAACTATGTTAATGACCATGGAGGGTCAAAGGTTTTACTGGTGGGATAACATTCTTCCATTGCATACCCCTCCAGATAGTGGCTTAAAATCTGGAAGTATTTGTACAGAAACATTAAGTGGGACAGAGATAGATACATGCACTTCAGATTAACCACAATTTGTATTTACACTAGTCAAGCTTTTACCAAATGGGTCGGTTGATCTCTAGTCAATGTCCTAAATGTCAAAAGGCACCTGGCAACTTGCTTCATATGTTTTGGTCTTGTGAAAAATTGGTCCTTCTGGTCAGACATCCAACAGCATCTCAACCCTTTACTGGCTCTCAGATAATTTTAATCCTGAGATATGTATCTTAAGTGATTACAGCCAGTTGAGGGTCGTACTCAAAGAGCCCATATGTCCCTAATCGCAGCTTGTGCCAAGAAAGTTATTTTGAGACATTGGCTAGACGTAACCGCACCTACTTATGGAGAATGGTATAAGGAGGTTTTGGTTGCACTTCAAGCAGAACGTATCATTGCAGGTACCACAAACAGAATGGACAAATATAAACAAATTTGGGATCCTTTTTACTCTTATATCGATTCATTAAGTTTACTTTCATATACAGGGCCCCTAGTGGCAACCCCCTTTTTCTCTTCAATACATATATATATATATATATATATATATATATATCTTTCATTGCAAAAGCTTCATTAATGCATCAGTTAGGGTTGCTTCCACAGTGACAAAAGTGAGGAATTTGACATTAGGGTTTTCAACCCTAACTCGAAACCCTCCACACACACACACACACACACACACAGCAATTCATAAAAACAGGGATGGTACAAGGCAACACAACCAATCAGAAACAGACACCATAAGGTAACAGAAAGAAAGTACAACTCTATAAACATACCACAAGAGGCATCCATCATCATGTTTCAGCAACTGTATCACTTTGCTGCCATCCCAGTGTCTTGGGGGTACACCACATGTTGTGCAAAGATGTGGGTAGGTGTTAAGAAGGCTATGTACAGTAGAACATTTTAGATGAAAGTTCTTTAATATGAGATGGTTATGACTGTACATCGCACCCTGACATTTGTGCATAATGATATGCATGTGTGGGAGTGCAGGCCCCCTGGTCCCTGTGCTCCCACTTACACATAACAACAGAGCCATACAGCAGCCCTATAGGGCAAGGAACACTTGTAACACAAATATTCCAATATCTCAGCAACCGTAGCAGCTATGAAAAAAATTCAAGTGCCATTGTAATCATGACAGTGAAACCTCCACACAATGTAAATTTAATAAATCTATATCTTGCATCATTTCTGACATATGGGCACTGAAAAGTGCTGTGGGTACTGCAATGTTATCCTATGGGGAAAATCTCAACTTCGTAATGGCATATCTATGGAACCGATAACGTTTCTTTTTTTATACCTAAGCAGCATAAGTCACATCTCTGGAACACCCTCTTTGTACCCTGCAAATTACAAGCCAAAAGACCAAACCATCTATTAACAGTGTAATGTACCTGGTAACTGGTATGTGTTGGTGGGATTGTGGGCTCTTCAGGCTCTGCGCTCCCACCAAACTTCCCATTTGTGCATAATGATATGTGTCTGTGGGAGCATGGGCCCTCTGAGCCTTGTGCTCCCACTTACACAAAACAACAGAGCCATACAATAGCCCCATAGGCCTGAAAAGGAATCCTTCTAACACTAATTTGCCAATATCTCAGTAACTATACAACCTAGGAAATAAATTCCAGTACAGGTGTAATCTATGACTTTTAAGTTTCCTCATGTGAAAGGTGACCTAAGCCGCTGGTAGCAAAAAATCCATATCTTGCTTCATTCCCGAGATACAGGCACCGAAATGTGCCATAGGTGCTGCAATGTTATCCTATGGGAAATTTCTCAACTTTGTAATGCTGTAACAATGGGCCCGTTAAATGTTTTGGGACCAAATCACCAAAAGACACATCTGTGGGACCAGGGATTGCTACCCTGCACATTTCAGCCCAAAAGCACAATCCACCTTGGCACAATGAAGTGACAAAGAAAACAACACATGGGACAATGTTGTAGAATAATGTCAAGGCTACAAAATGTTTTTGAGACAACTAAAATGTTTTTGTGATTCCCTACACCTTATAATGGGATGTTGTCACACATGAAAATGTCACGCTCAAAAAAATTTTTCGTAATAGTTTCGTAATGCACATATACATTTTCTCATAGGCTATAATGGGACATTATAAAATTGGATAACTTTTGAATGGAGCAATATTTTTTCACATAATCTTCAAAAGGCACCAGTTCAACCCAGGCATCATGTAGACAAACAAATTTGAATCCACTCAAACGCATTCTTCAGTCTATTATGGCTTACCGAACAATGCGCAAACATTATTAAAGTGCAAATGTTGAGGTTTAACATAGAAGTGACCGTCAAAGCCTAACTATACTGGCCCCATCGGGCCAGTATTATAAATAGATATATACATATATATATATATATATTTTTTTTAAGTAGTAGGAAAAAGAATGGACCTTCAAATCTTAACAGTAAACAGACAGTGTAACCTCCCAGGCCACAAAGTGTCCTTAGTTTGAAAACACATGTTATGACTATTCACATTCTGGAGAAACTGCAGATGTAGCTTGTAGTTTGATTCAAATAATTTATTTATTTTAAAAAGTGAAAAATGGACTGCTTACCATACTGGTGTTACCACACAAAATCTTGTTTGTTTACATTCCTTGATCAAATCCCACTGCACATTTCCTGGACTTGGGACAACCCCCCCAACACAGTCTAGCCACTCATTATGTAGTGATAAGAGATGAGACTACTTGATTGTGAATGGCTGCACTGTTTGGGGCTGTTTCTAACTTTCAGAAAGCATGTAATAAAAGTAGATTAAGGATTTGGTTCAAATCAAGGTTGGGTATAACAATACCATTATCATGTATTTCAGTTCTACTAAGAAACACAACAGATTAAACAATCAGCTACATCAATACATTTTTAGAGCGGATAAGCAATCAGAAAATGCATTTTTTTTTACTAGAACTAATATGTTGCAGAAAAGACTGACAGTGCCTATTAAAACTTTTGATGATACCATCACTGAACAAGTCTCTATTGTCAAACATTCAAGCCTCATTCTTGATAGTGCGCTGTCCTATGAATAGCATCTTTCTTCATTAATAAAGCTCACACATACTAGCATTTTGGTAGTACAATATCAAGTAAACAGTTCAGTTCTTGCTGGTACTGAAAATTGTCTGGGTACAATTTTGGGTTACCTGTGCTTGATTATGGATCATCATTTTATTTTGCAGCTTCTGATGGTGCACTATTCAGGGTAATGGCCCTGCACAACAAAAGTGCTCACTTTATTGCACAGTTTCAGATTAGAATAATGCATTGTGCACTGTGTAACCCGTTACAGTAGTTATCACATGACTGAAGTAATCCTTTTGCTGGAGTAATCCTAAACAAACTTTCATTGGATCTAGTTATACCATCACAAACTGAACCTTTTTGCTATAGTCAGGCCAGAGCTTAATCTCAGATCTGTAGTGTGTAATCTTTTTTTCCCCACATAAAATCCTAACATGGTCAGGGAACATTTACTTACAGGACTGTTAAGTATTGCATTTCATTACCATTGTCAATAACCAAGTCACAGTCTGTTATGAATATTAAAGTGTTGCTAAAGCAGGATTTGTCTAGCAATTCTTAGTCACAATTCATTTGTATTGTTTGCAATTGTTTTTAACTTGTAATTATTTTTGAATGTTTATGTTTTATATATTTGTACTGTTTTCATGTTTCCCTTGTTGCCCATGAAAATGGGTATTATTGCTCAGGGGCTCACCAGGCTACCAAATGATGTCAAATCAGCTTCTGCATTAGTTCGTTATGGCTTGTTGTGACTCCCAAACAGCATTGTCTCTGTTTTAGTTCTGTTCAATAGTAAGTAATTTTCCATAAACCAGTTCTGAACATAGAAAATCTGATAAAGTCCATTCCCTAATTAATACATTACAGTACCTTGTGGGATACTTGTTGTTGTTTTAACATAATCAGAGTGCTTGCCAGTATAGTTTAAAATGGTCTGTCTGTTTTCTAAATATGAATTGACTCAGAGAGATGCTTCATTTGCAAAAACCTAATGACTGTAGTTTGTACAGAACCAATTCATGTCTCACTAAATCAAAACTTTGTCCACATCAACGAATACTGCTCAACAAAATTACTATTGTCCATAGCTTAAAATTTATCAGTAAATGATGACAAGGCTGTGTTTGTTGAATGTTGTGATCTAAACCTGAACCTGTTTCAAGAAGTTATTATTTAAACACAGTGGTCCAAAAATTCAAAAGGGTTGCGCATGGTGCAACAGTGTTGCGCCATGCACAACCCACTGATGCACCCTGGCATGATATTCAAATAGGAATTGTGTCTGGCACAAATCCCAATGCACTGGAGTGCATCAGTAATGTATGCAGGTGGGGGGGTGTGCCCATGCATACTCTGCACATCTCGATATTCAGCCTGGGATGTGCTGAGCCATGCATCATAACCCCTACTTGCACCGCACAAAGTTGAGCAAAAAAAAAAGGAGCAGCGGCCCGACCACCCACAGGTGAGCTGCCGTATTGCAGGGCGCAACACGGCAGCTGCCACCTGTGGGTGGCCACCCGAGCTATGGCTGCAACTCACGGTAGGCCACCATGCTCGATCGTGGGCATTGGTGTGTAAAAAAGAATCCAATATCCCTGGTGGTCCAGTGGACAGCTGTCAGCCCGATTGTGGGTTTCAGTAAAATAAAAGACTCCTATATCCCTGGTGGTCCAGTGGATCGCTGTCTGCCTGATTGCATGCTTTAGTAAAGAAAAAAGACTCCTATATCCCTGGTGGTCCAGTGGACCGCATATGATTAGTAAGTTCAGTAAAAGAAACAGAATCTATATCCCTGTGTGGTCCAGTGGACCAATGTCTGCCTGACTGCAGGCTTAAGTAAATCATTACTGATTCCCATATCCCTGGTGGTCAGTGGACCCCTCTGCCCACCACCCACTACAGTCCCCACCGCCCGCTCCCCGGTCAACAGTGGTGGCAGCACCCCATCCATCTGCCACCGCCTTCTGCTGACTGACACGTTGGTAAGGACTGCTGTACACCCACATTGGTCCTGGCGTGAGCCAATGGGCGTGCAGCGCCATACAGCTGCCCATTTCCAGATATGTGAATGGATCCATTCACATATCTGGAATGTAGTACGGTATGGGCTGCATGCTCATTGGCTCATGCTGTGGACCAATGGGCGACAGCCCCATTGGACGGTGTCAGTCGGTGGGCAGCGGGAGGCAGGCGGGTGGTGCTGCTGCCCGCTGCTGACCGGAGGGGAACGGGCAGTGGGGATCAGTGGGTGGTGGGCAGGGGGTTCACTGGACCACCAGGGATATGGGAGTCTGTAATATTTTACGTAAGCCGAGATCGGGCAGACAGCGTCCACTTGACCACCAGGGATGTAGGAGTCTATTTCTTTTACTTAAGCCCGCCGATCAGGCAGACAGTGGTCCACTGGACCACCAGAGATATAGGAATCAGTAATATTTACTGAAGCCCGTGATCGGGCAGATAGCGGTCCACTGGACCACCAGGGATATAGGAATCGGTAATATTTTACTTGAGCCTGCGATCGGCTGACAGCGGTCCACTGGACCACCAGGGATATAGGAGTCTTTATTTATTTTACTAATGCCCACGATCGGGCTGTGGGGCACATTGCCGTGCTGCAGGGGGCACCAGTCCCCGACGACTGCTGCCTGGCACGGCACCAGGCACAAGTCGTTGGGGACCGGCACACCTGCATGCAAATGGGGCCATAATGACATGCAAATGGCCCCATTTGTGCCTTGCATACATTATGGCCCCATTTGCATGTGCACTTTTGAATATCGCAGTTATTGAACCTAGCACAATGGAACTTGTGCTAGCGCATCCCCCTGCTCCACTCTGGCCACTTGCTCTGGCACAGTGCCACTGCGCCATGCACACTGCGGGTGGCCAGGTGTGATATTCAATGATGCTGAGCCATGGCGTAGTCTGCTGAATATCGTGATAACACACTTCTGCGCAGCTGTTGCGCTGCGCCCAGGCTTGCGCCACAGCCTGGCGCAGTTTGAATATCTGGGCCATTGTGTTATTTAATCATGAACCACTTTTTCTTAAATTTTAGGCATGCAAATAATATAGAATTATGTCTGTACCTGCTCAGCATCTCCGAGTATTGCTCATTGTATTTTGGAGAAATGCCATTTTTTTTCCAATCAAATGGGGCTGAAGAGGTTTAAAATGATTACTTGGAAATGTAGGTCTGAGGTACAGTAGCACTACTATGTATGAGCAAGTGCAGTCGCCCACAATGAAGGCTTCTTGTTCTAAAAACCATGTTTGTTCATCATTAAGTAACCTAGCATGTGCTGTTACATAAGTTTAGGATGCACAGAGTAGTTGTGCAACTTTTCCCCCTCTCCCAGGTTTTATTAGGCCTATGTAGCCAAAAAGGCAAAACAAAATGCTGATGACTATGGCATAGCAGCCCACATTGTGTAAAGGCTATGGGTTCCAAGATTTATGTCAGTTCAGCCACTGCCAGCTGATATGTCTAGACAAGGCTTTATGTTATGCCAAGTACAAGTGTCAGACAAAGAGTACTCCCCCTCCCAAAACAAAAAAAACCTTGGTATAAGGCTTATGCAGGCCAGAAAATCAGAAGACAATGGTGTTACAGCCCACAGTGAAGGCTACTAGTTCCAAACATTATTTCCAGTCATCACTGACAAACCCATACAAGGCTTTAAGTCATGCCAGGGGTAAGTATTAGACAGCGAGTACTTTGCCAGTTTTGCCCACCAAATGTGTTTGTAACTATTTGTGAGGTACACAATGATGAGTGTAAAACAAGCGGCTCATATGCCAAAGGCCACAGGCCAGCAAAGGTTCTGGTAAAAATCTTCCACATTTCAAAGCTGGAACAATATACTGGGGCCTTGCTTATGGCATAAAGGAGAAGCCAATATGGGTGAATCCCTTCAGTCAAAAATTATCTCCAGGAGTTAGACTTGGGGCTGTCTAGCCTCACATTGCAAATCAGACACCATAACATGTTCAGGAATGTCTCATATCAGACAAACATGTGGGTAAGTCTCTGAGGATTGAATGGATCATTTGTCTGATCAGTGAACAGCAAGAGGAAGGAAAGAGCAAGGCATGACAATCAGATAAAAACTGACATTGATGACAAGGTGGAGCAGCCCAAAAGAAGAAAAAACAAAAACAGAGGCAGCACAATGATGTTCTCATGACACTAGTAGTGTAACTAATGGACACAGAAAACCTTAACATTCACCTTATTATCCTCCTGTGCAAGAGCTGGTACTGTAAGGGATTCATTGCCCATCAACCTAGGAGTGAGACTTGTTATGAAGAGTTTGTTCTTAACATAAGTTGGCAACAGCCAACACTAGGTACTTCTGAGTTTCCTTGTTTCCTGTAAAGCCTACTTTTACCCATATTTAAAATGTATTCAAGCATGCTACTCAAGCTCAGATTCTGTATCTAATTTTCAGTGGGGTTTCAGTTTTCCTAGATGTATATAATGTTTTTAGCCATGGTAACTCAGCAAATATGTCATCTCATTTTCAGCAGTCCTATTTGTACTAGTTTTCACTGCATTTACGCTGGGTCCAGCTGTTATGCATTATGTCAATTTCAGTGGGATTCTGCTTTTAGCCATTGTTATGCTGTATTTATAGTACTTACAATATTCCAGTTAAGATGCAATATCTCATATTCAAAGGTGAAACACAGAAACTTTGAAGTAACAGACAGTATAGGAGATAAACAGTTCACCTAGTCTGTCCAAGTTTCCGCACTTGGAGATGCTGTAACCTCCATCCTCACACTTCTCTTCCCCTTCCCTATCTTTCTGTCTAACTTCAGCTTGAGCACATGCACCCTGGCAGATGTGCTGTTCCTTAGTTTGAGTAAACTTGTATACAGTTCGCTGCTGCAGCAACTCCTGATGCAGGGTGCAGAGGACAGCACATCCCAATTTGCATTCTGCCCATCGCTGTATGCAGTGTCCAAAGCAAGTGCGGTTGAATGAGCACCAAACTGAATAAGTATGAACTGCTGCCATGGTAACCTGGCCCATCCTGATGATGTCACAGTTAATTGATCACTGATTTGCAAGCAGTGGCACACATGGCTGTGATTTGCAGTGGTACAAGTGAACTGATGGCGTAAACTGCACAGAGCTCTTATGGCAACTCGTCCTAGCCCAGACCAGCAACCCACAGCCAAAGAAACCCCAAAGAAATAAAACCATAGTTCACTGTGGCTAAGATCATGTTGCTGGTGGAGGAGCTGACCTAGTAGCAGCATGCAGCCCTGTATGGTCCTATGCCATGTCCTCTGCTGCCAGGCAAGACATATAAAAGGGCAATAGCTGTAGAATGTCTACCCTGCCATTTGTTCCCAGACCTGCATGGATGTTCAGAAACTCTGGAATGATGTAAAGTCCAGGGTGCCACAGTCAGCTGCTGGACTGCACAGGTCAGGGGCCCAGGCAGGTGATGGGAAGAGAAGCAGGTCCTTCATATGGGTGATTAAGGGTGCATTATAGTCTGACCACATCACCAGCCATGGTGTGAATGGCATGGAAACAGGTGCTCCACACACAGATATAGTGCAGTACAGAATCGTGGCAGCACTACATGCCTGCACACTGGCAAATACTCTTCCCTATTTCCCCTACAGCCAAGGACACCATTCAGGGATGTTACCAGGATTTTTGCAAGGGGGTTGATTTTCATAAAAGCTGGAGGTCTGGGAGCCATCAGGCCCCCAGAAGTTCTGTGGCCCAAGATGCTCTGTGGTGCATTTTGTGGCTTATTCTGAAGTTAAATAACTCATATGTGAGCTCTCCTCCAGCCCTTGCTCTAAGGGAAATTATGACTGTCTGGCTTGCTGCAGGGTAAGTACATATACTGTATGTATTTGGTCCCTAAGGCTAGCAAGATGCTGATAATGTACTGTACCTGATGAACAGAGTCTACAGCTGTGATTAGCTAGTACAATACCCAGCCAACCACAGCTGCTCTTTGCTGCTGTGCCTGCTGACTTGTAGTTCAGGTTTCTGGGGGCCACTAGGCCTCAGAAGCTCTGGGGCACTAGATGTTCTGCGTTGCACTTCTGGCTTATTTTGAAGTTAAATAACTCATATGTGAGCTCTCCTCTACCCCTTGCTCTAAGAGAAATTATTATTACTTTGGTGGCTGCAGGATGATATATATATATATATATATATATATATATATATATATATACACCTGTATCTACTGTATTCAGTACCTGATGCTTGCAAGATGTTGATCATGTACTCTACCTGAGGCATAGAGTCTGTAGCTGCTGTTGCCTGGGTATTGTATTACCTTACTGTTGTGCCTACTGGCTTCTAGGCCAGGAATTTGGGAGCTGCTATGCCTCCAGAAACCCTGGTATACTAGTTGCTCTGTGGTGCATTTTTTGTGCATTTAAACTAAGTGAGTCATCTCTGAGCTCTGGTCCATCCCTTGCTCTAAGGAAAATCATTACTCTCTGGCTGGTTGCAGGCTGAAAATATCTATCTATCTATCTATCTATCTATCTATCTATCTATCTATCTATCTATCTATCTATCTATCTATCGATGTAGATAGATAGATAGATAGATAGATAGATAGATAGATAGATAGATAGATAGATAGATAGATAGATAGATATGCAATAGGCTTGGACTCTAAAGCCATCTGATAAAGACACTTATCAGGGCAACTATATGAATAAATTAGTGATGCCTTCAATGCTATACTGATAAACGTGTGATACATAGATACATAGAATTTGTCAGCAGATAAAGACCGCCTGGCCCATCTAATCTGCCCATTTTTTCTACCTTTGACTTATGCTGCAGACTGTAGTTGATCTGCAGCTTTCCTACTCTTCTCTTTTTCTAGTGTGCCCTTAAGTGTGTCCCAGGAATTTTTTCATTCCTCCAACATTTTTGCCCCTTCCACTCCTGCGGGGAAGCTGTTTCAAGCATCCACCACATTCTCTGTAAAGAAATACTTCCTCATATTACCCTTGATTCTTTCTCCCTCCAACTTCATCTCATGTCCCCTAGTTCTTGTTCATCTTCTTTTCTGAAAGATGCTACCCTCCTCTACCTTATTGATCCCTTTAAGGTATTTATACATCTCTATCATGCCTCCCTTTTTCTTTGGTTTCTAGAGAATACATATTGAGATATTTCAGCCTCTCCTCATTTGACTTCTGGTGCAGCCTGGTTCCATGTCATAATAGCGATCGAGCAACAGCGATTGCTATTATGGCGGTCTATCGCCCGAATAATAATTTAGGTGATGCACTACAGCACAGGAAAAATGGTGCCTGAGACCTACAGATCTCATTTTTAATGTGGGGCTGCCCGCCCCCGCCCAGCAGGGGGTGTCACCCCCCGAACCCCCCTACTTATGGGTTCTCCACTCCAGGGGGGGTGCATGTCGGGGGAAGGAAACTTGATGAAATACATGCCACCAGGCAGCAAAAAAAAAAAAACAAATCACACCATGCTGGACCAGAACCCATGTACCCCATGCTTCCCACCAACCACCCTCCCCACAATGCCAATGATCCAGCTCTGCAGCTGTTCACCACAGCCACTCCCATATGCCATCCCTTCTCCCTCGCGGGCTCATGCACGCATGTATACTTGCAAGTTCCTGTTGCGGCTTTTGCTGACCACAGTATCTGGTCACCCTCCTCCCTAGGTAGCCATGATCACAGTCACTGAGATTGACTCGCCATTTTTCTAGGTGCTCAATCTCGGTCGCTATGGTCATGGACTACCATGCAGCACCTGTACCATTTTTGTAACCCCCTCTTTGGACTGCCTCCACTCTGTCTATGTCCTTTATGAGATGCGCCTCCAAACTGGACACTGTACTCCGGATGAGGTCTCACTAATGATCTATAGTGGCATTGCAACCTCCTTTTTTCTGCTTGTGATGCCTCTCCCTATGCACCCCAGCATCCCGCTGGTCCTTCTAATCACCTTCTCATACTGTCCAGATACCTTTAGGTCCTCAGATATAATTATTCCTAGATCCTTCTCCTGTTCGGTGGCTGACAGTCCCCCCCCCCCCACCATGAGTACTCCTCTCCCAGATTCCCGTGGCCTAAGTGCATAATTTTGCACATCTTTGGGTTGAATCTCAACTGCCATACATTTGACCAATCCTTCAGCTTGCCAAGGTCCATTGTCATTCTTTCCACACACACACCCCCAGTGTGTCAATCCTATTGCAGATCTTTGTATCATCTGCATAGAGGCACACTTTCCCCTCCATCCCCTCTGCAATGTCACTTATGAAGACATTAAAGAGGACTGGGCCTAGCACTGATCCCTGAGGCACCCTGCTGGTCACCTCCCTTTCTACGGACTGAACTCCATTCATTACCACCCTTTGTGTCCTACCACTTAGCCAATTTCTAACCCAGTTAACCACCCCAGATCTGACTCCCAGACTGCTTAATTTGCTTATTAGCCTTTTATGCAGGACGGTATCAAAGGCCTTGCTGAAATCCAGGTAGGCCACATCTACCGTCCCTCCCTGATCAATCTCCCTTGTCACCCAGTCAAAGAAATCTATTAGGTTTGTTTGGCAAGACCTGCCTGCCATGAAACCATTCCATCTTGGATCCTGCTGTCCGCTGGATTCAAAGTATGTCACAATCCTTTCCTTGAGTAACAATTTCATTAATTTACTTACTACTAGGGTTAGTCTGACTGGCCTATAGTTACCAGCCTCCTGCTTGCTCCCACTCTTATGGAGAGGGACAACATTCGCCCTCATTCAGTCTGTGGAACCACATTCATTTCTAATGATTTGTTGAACAAGGCTGAGTGGTCTTGCTAGCTTCTTGCTTAGTTCCTTTAGAATTCTGGAATGTATTCCAACTGCCCCCATTGCTTTATCTATTTTCAGTTTTTCTAATTTCCTTAAGATTCTCTCTACTGTGAACAGACTGGTATCTACACTCTTCCCTTTGGTACTCCTTACACCTAGCTGTGGTCCCTCCTTGTCCCCTTCTACAGTGAACACTGAACAAAAATATTTGTTCAGGATTTCTGCTTTTTCCTGGTCCCCTTCTGCTAGCTCCTTCCCTTCCCTTTTTAGTCTCATAATCCCACCCCTGGTTTTTCTCTTCTCTCTAATGTATCTAGAAAAGGTATTGTCTCCTTTTTTAAGTGTCTTTGCTATTCTTTCCTCTGTCTGTGCCTTGGCCTTTCTGACTGCTTTTCCTGCCTCCTTTAGCTTTTCCAGATACATTCATCTATCTTCCTTCCTCTGTGTTTCTTTGCATTTTCTGAATTCCGACTTTTTTCCCTCACCCTCCCTGTCATATCCCGTGAGAACCAGAGTGTTTTTTTCTTCCTCTTTGTTTTACTTATTTGCTAACTTAAAGGATCATGGCTTCCATTATAGCTCCCTTAAGATGTGCCCATTGTTCCTATACATCCCCTTGTCCTACTCTACTCCCTAGGGCTTTCTTCAGACATACCTCCGTCTTTTCAAAATTGATCCTTCTGAAATCAATGCCCCTTTTCTTTGTGTAGCTCAATTCCTCTCCTATCCTCATAGTAAACTGTACTGTACTGTGATCGCTGGACCCCTGGTGACTCCCACTTCTACATCAATCACCCTTTCTCTAGGGCTGAGCACCAGCTCAATTCTTGCCCCTCATGGGTGTGTTCTACCACTAGCTGTCTGAGTCCTGCCCCCTGAAGAGCTTCCAGGATGTTTCTTCTCCTTGTTGTGGCTGCAGTATGGGTGCTTCAATTGACATCTGGCAAACTGAAGTCTCCCATCAGCAGTATCTTCCTTTTTGTTGCCATTTTGTGGATTATTTCCACTAGCGTATTGTCCAACTCCCCCCCGCGCTGGAGGTCTGTACATTACATCTACTCAAATGGCAGTACCATTCCCCATTTCCAGCATGACCCACAGTGCCTCCCTACCTCCTATATGCCTTGTACTTGTAGCTTTTACTTCCTCCCAACGTAGATAACCACTCTTCCCCTTTTTTCCCTACCCTATCTTTTCAGAACAGATTGTACTCTGGCACAGCTATATCCCAGTCACGGTTCCCTGTGTACCATGTCTCGGTCACAGCAACAATGTCCAAGTCAGTCTCTGATATCAAGGCGATTAGGTCTGAGATTTTATTTGCCAGGCTGCGTGTTTGTGCACATGGCTTTCCATGGTTTGTCAACCCTCTTTTTAATTTTCCTCCCTTGACCTTATGTTTTGCCTCTAGTTTCTTCCAGTGGGCATACTACTGAGTCCTATGTCCATTTGTGTTTGTTTACCTCCCTTCATGTTCCTGTTAGTCCCTTTTTGCATTCTGTGATTGATTCCTGTTTTGGGGAGAGTTAATGGCTAAGTTCCTATCTTCTAGAGTGTCTTTGATAGGGTCCTTTGCCTCCAGCTCCTCCTTCCCTATTTTAAATGCCCAATGCACACATCAAATATTTAGCTCAGTGCTTGTACTCCTTCCCTCATTAGGTGCAGTCCATTGTACCTGAAGAACCTTATCGCTCAAAAGCCTCCCTACACACCAACGAAGTGGTAGCCTCTTTCTTGACACCAGCTCTGTAACCACTCGAACTCTTTGATTTCTTTGATATTAATCTTCTCTGTGCTACTGCCTTTGCCTCACACAGAAAAGACCTCAGAGAAGGCTAGGGACATAATTGAGTGGCCAATCGGTCTCCTAGTTTAACTAGGTTTTGTTTGTCTTCCTCTACTGGCTGCCCAGTCAGGTCAATTGTCCCCAGGTGTACCAGGATCTTCAGATCCTCCCCTTCTTTCTCCACTATCCTTCCAATGCGATTGGAAATTTATCAGTATAGTACTGTCATCACCACCCATTTATTCATTAAGTTCAGCCATCATCCGCCCCCCCCCCCCACCAGTCCACCAGCACTACTTGCTGGTACAGAGTCCACTTTTATTTTCCTCAAGGTACAATTCACAGTTCACAGTCAACAGCGATTACTCCACCCTCCCACTCTGCCTACCTTCTCCCTGTCTCCTGACTCCTGGTCTCCCCTTCAACTGTGAGTTCCATCCTTGTCTTTTCTTCATGGCTCACAAGACTGCAAAACAGAAACAGTTAATGTTTAACTGCCATTCTTGGACCATGCTTACCAGTACGCAATTGCATTCACTCAATCCCCAACTCCAATCCACAATCCCTGACTCTAACCCGATGATTGCTCAGTACTCTTGCTGAGACCAAAACCAGGATCACCCAGATATACAAATCTACCATTTTATAAATTAAAAACTTTAAGACTACTACTTTAAGCAATGATGATAAGTGGCAATCTGTCTCTCTTACTAAGCAAGAAACAGAGTCGCCATCTTTTTTAACTATTCATCCCACCCACATGCAAACTTGACTGCCAATCAGAACTTGTGCTAGTAACATGTGGACATGGTATCCCTAGTAGCCATGCCCTATCCCTAGCAACTTGCCGTAAACAGTGCAAGGATACACAAAACAATTCTCACTATTTCTTAAAAAAAAATTAAATTAACAAAACATAGAAAACTGTACAAATAAACTACAGGCCTATTGCATAAATGAAATATGCAGTGGGGGACACTTAGATAACTGATTTATCTATATTCATGCAGTTTTCCCTCAGCCACCTCACTCATGGCTCATGCCACTCATGAGGTTACCCGAGGATTAGCTGCACTCATATAGATAAATCAGTTATCTGACTGTTCCCCCACTGCATATCCCCTATGTATTCTGTAATTTCCACCACCAATGCATACCCCCATAAAAGACTATGAACTATCATTTTAAATGGAAACAGTTAGCCCTAACAGCACCACACTCAATTGTGTGGCTGGTCCCAATTTGCAGTTTCTGTGAAAAACCATATTTTTTTATTTGCTACTTACTGCAGTACGAAAGCATTTGGTATCAGCTTAATTCTGTTGCCTCACAAGCTGACAATGGGCCCTACACACTAATGGACAAGAACTATGCCTCAGAGGTGCATATCCCACCTGTGTAGGACTGCACCTGTGGACAGGTGTGCACCTGGCAGCATTCATGACTCCCGGCTACCTGTCCATGGCACCACTCCCTGGTTCACAGGTTTGCACAGGGCAGACAGGTGCTGAGCTGTGGACCCAGGTGGGCATTCAATCAGATGCCTGTCCCGGGTCCCTCAGTGGATCTAATATGTGGCAGGGCATGCAATGGCTGCGCATTTGTAGATGTCGGACAGTTGGTGGCCATGGAGATGTGAGGAGGGCAGTGCTGCTGCCATCTTGAGGTCCCAACTGGATGGTAAGGGGATGAGGGGTGTGGTGCAACAGGGGAGGGGTGGTGGGTTGCTACTGGACACCAATGATGCAGCAAGGCTACATGATTGGAGTTGGGACAGTAGGGTGTGTGTGTGTGTGCATGTTTGTGTATTGAGGGTCAGTCATGGCACCAGGGTGTGGATGCCCTGTCATTGGGGAAGTGCATGGTGCCTACGGGATCAGGCAGTCCAGAGGTTGGCAGTGGTGGTGGCACAAATGAGGCTGGGACAGGCATGTGTGGTGTGGAGGTAGATCACTGATGGCAGGGACTTTGATGCCTGGCCCCCAGCAGGGGTTCAGATCTGCATACCCCAGGGCACATGCTCATGTGGGCACATGGACGTTTGGCTGCCACACCATCCCAGAAGGACAGTCATTACCTGGTGCTTCCGCATCCAGCAGGTGTGGTCCATGGGGGGCATGCAGTGAGTTATGGCAGGGTCCCTCCCATGTACCCAGCACTCTCCTATGCCCCCCAGTGCATGGCACTATGCAACATAATGTATGGCACTTTGTGTAGTGTGGGGACGCCCCCGCCTTCCCCCTGGTGCATTGCTGTCCACACAGCTGGGGGATCAGGTGCATTGGGGCTGCGAACCCCATGTTGTGCATCCTGCATGAGGGGGTGCAATGGGTGCAGAGTGGCTACATGCTGCAAATGCATCACATGTAGCCACTCCACCAATTGGTGCATAGGGCCCATTATGCTGTAATCAGAATTCCCAATATCCCCAGCAGCTGAACTAAAATTAGCAAAGTACTGTATGTTTTTGCACATAGTACAACACTTTGCATGCAAAAACATATTTTTTTTACTTGCTGTTTTAGCTAACAGGTTCAGGTGACAATAAGGCAACATGGAATAGACTGCTTATTTTTCCATTCATGTGTATTTACTAAGAAAAGTTGTTGTAATAATATGCTATAGTTTTAGACTTGAAGCTTAAACACTCTACTCCTTAGGTGTGGGACTCGAATTCACAACCTTCTGGCCCCAGAGTTGAAGAGTAGAGTGACATCATTTTTCACAGAAAGAGAAAAAGAGAATAAGAAGAGCAGTTAATGCAATAAGAAATATAGGAATTAATCCCAATGGTATCCAGTGAACAAGGCAGCAAAATTGGGCGCCTACAAAAACAACAACTCAATTATGGTGCCTGTGTTCTTGGCTACCAGGCAGGGGCAACCAGATACTGGGGTGGGTAAAATACTGCAATGGGAAGTAGCAGGTATACATGTGCACACGCGTTGGGGGAGAGGATGATGGTGGGAGAGGGTGTGGTGGACAAATGCCAAGCTGGTCCACTAGTGTGGTGAGGAGTGTGATCGGCTGGAAGGTGCAGGGTACAGGGTTCGGGTCCAGCACAGTGTGGGATTTTTTTTTTTTTTTGCTGGGAGGCGGCTTTCATTTTTTAAATTTTTCACCACCCTGTTATGCTGGGGTTATATACCACCAACTGACCCACATGTAACTGTAACCTTATAGACCTGCAAGTATTAGTGCCTTACCACAGTCTTATAATGTTTTATCGTGCTTTATTACTTATATTAGTGTTCTTCATTATATTTGCTATGCTCTTATTTGTCTGTAATGCATTTACCTATAAGCTATGTTTCTGCCATATATTCTGCTATACTCATAATTACTCATATTCTGTAGTTTTCCACTATTGTGACACATTGTGTGCTTTTATGATTATGTTGCAAACATTTCCAGACTAACTGTCTGGAAATAAGGAAAGAACATTTATTCTTGTTGAATAAGAGTTTCCTTTGTTCAGAGATTCTTCCTTATTTCCTATGTAATTGCCCAAGGGAGCCACCATGTTTACATGCCTTATCCAATGCTGTATGTTTATCATATCTGTAACTGTGCACTTATCAGTCATATACAATTGTAAGCACACCAGCTCCTCAGAGAGAAAGAGACCATACTCAAGGAATGGTGGGAAATCAGCTCCCTTGTGATTGCTTTGCTTCACTTGTTATGGTGTGAGTATTGTAATAAACATTTTTTTTATTACTTCTACTTGATGTTACTTTCTTTGTCCAGCATACCATGCAAAGAACCTAAGGTGTGCTCTTTTCACATGTAACACCCCCCAACATGCACCCACCCTGGAGTTGAGAATCCATAAGTAGGAGGTGCGAGGGGGGTGAAGTCCCCCAGGGTGGGGAGAGGTCACAGCTCCCACATTAAAAATGAGACCTGTAGGTCTTAGACACTGTTTTTGTCTGTGCTGCGAGTGTGCATTGCAGAAATTCATTTTCAGCGATGTACACTTGCCACAACAGCGATTGCTATTCCGTGATTGCCGTTATGACATGGAACCAATACCAATATATTGGCAAAAGCACCATTCTGCAGTTTCACAATGTGTATTAGATTCTCATCTGATAAGTCTATTTTCATGTATTGTCCCACTCTTCCATCTAAATTGGAGGAGATTTTATTGTATTTATTTTATTTGCTTTACCATGTGGTGGCTGGGATAAACTCATTTCAGCTATGGCTGACATGAAAACCATAAACAATATATCACATAAAGACTTCATACAAATAAGGAACCATTCAATGTATTGGGAAGGCTTCTTCCCATGATTCAATGTGAGGGAATCTGACTCCTCCAACACATCACATAAAAGCCAACCTTTTCCAGCAGTTACTTCTCAGAGTGTTCAACTGCTCCTGCATGTCTGTGTGTGTGTGTGTGTGTGTGTGTGTGGCTGTGCTCTTCTCCGCTTTCTGTCACCTCAGTGATGCCCCCACCCATTTCCCTTTGCTCTATCCTCTGCATCAGCTGGTCATCCTTTACCCGGCTCCTGGGCCCCTGCCTCAGTTTTTGCTTCTCTGTTTTGTCGTGGCTCAGTTGGGCCATTTCTGCAGCTTCCCCACCTTTGCTTTGTCTTTCATTTTCACCCATCCACAACTCTTGTCCAGAGGGCCTGCTTCTGGTTGCCATTCCAGAAGCTGTTGCTGGTCTCTTCTCCAGTGCTCCCACCCAGCCCCTCCTCTTCCTCCTGCTCTTGCCCCTCCAGAGTTCTGTGCATTTCTCTGTACTTTAGCTCCATTATGTCTGTTTCATGTCCCTGTTGTCCTGGCTTTCTTTGGGGTTTTCTGCTCCATTCTTGGTGCCATCTGCTGCATTCTGGGTCCATGCTGCCTATATAATTTCCCAGCATCCTAAGGCAGCCTCACAGTTCTCACTCTACCCAACAGAAACTGCACTATTCGTAACACCTCTCAGTAACTCTTTCTTGTTGCAGCAAGATTTCACCAAACGCACTTGGTTCTGTAAAGATTTATCTGACATTATCATCAGAATCATTTCAACTTCTCCCATGTCAGGCATAGTGTACCCTCTGTTCGACAGCTCCATTCATCTTCATCACATCACCGGAGCAAACAAGCAATTCAGTCATTTGTTCACCATTCATATTAGCCTTCCCTACAAATAGTCATGCTCCATTTGTTTACTTCCCAGCATAGCAAGTTTTCACTTAAATATCATCGCCACTGCTATACATAATACCCATAGCTATTGCTCTCGTCCAATTGTTTATATATCCCCAATCTGAATCTTCATTCCAGTTACTACCCCTTATTTCTTCTGTTCTGCTCCTTGCCATTCTATCAGTCTCTGCTTCACTTTCTCAGCCTTCTCACTCTTAGTCCTATCCTCCATTTCTATTCACTCCTAAGCTTATCTAATATCTTCTTCTTCTTTTTCTGTTATACTACAGAAAAGACTTAGCCATGCCTCCTCACTCAGTCTGCTCCATTTCCATAACTCATTCTCTCTCCTGCTCTTCCCTATTCTGCTACATTATGTTGCCACTTTTTGGCCTTGCACCTCTCCTCTGCCTTGTCTTCTTATCAGACTCCTTTCCTGTTCCTCCACAGCCCTCCTCTGCAGCACTACAGTCTCAGTCTCCCTACCTCATGCCTTCAAGAGGTCTTCACACATAGGCAGGGTTCAGTTTCATCTGACAGGATTAGTAGCCTGCATTCCACTTTCTTTATTATCCTTCAGCTGCTTTGAAATTAAGCAGATTTCCAGACTCAGTCTCCATTTTTGCAACCAACCTCTATCGTATCAGATTTATTTCAATCTGACTGCAAGCAGTCATTCTACTCATCAGCACAGCTGACTCAAAACAGTAATCTGCTCAGAGGGCTTGACTTCAGCACCAATGGTGAGAATATGCACCTTCTAACAATTAGCAACTCTCAAACTCACTTCTCAATTCATATTCAACTAACTATTCAACTCGCCTCACCTCAGGGCTCGACCTGTCCATCACAGGTAGGAGTCTGCTATTGCTCAATCAGTTACACATCAAACCTCTTTCTTAGTCTGAATTTGAGCGATCATTCACTTCATCACTGAAGTGTGTCATCCTTACAAATATACCATTAAACTCTGCCTCCCTACCTCATACCTTCAGGAGGTCACAAGTGTAGGAAGGGTGCTGACATTCATCCACCAGAGACGGGATCTTTTCTCCTCGAGCTTTAACTAATTGCAGCTACCATAGCACCTTGGCACTAACTCTGTCTCCCTATCTTGTACCTTCATGATGTTACAAGCATAGGCAGGGTGCTGACATCCATCTACCAGAGACAGGAGTCCTTTCTCTCAAGCTTTAACTAAATGCTACTACCACAGCAACTTTGCACTGACTCCTTCTGCCCACCTTGTACCTTCTGGAGGTAACAAGCATAGGCAGGGTTCGACATTTGTCCATCAGAGATGGGAGTCTTGCTTTTGATCAAGCAATACTGGGCATCTGATCTCACATGCTCAACACAGCATTCCATCACTATTGATGATAGCTGCTTTGCAACCATGTGTATCTGCTAATCCGTCAAATCATGCTTACAGAAACAGAACCACAATTCAAACAAGACATCAGTTTTTTTACACAAAAGGAACCACAACACAGTTTCAACACACATTACTCCCTGAGCATTTTTACACCAGCAGCTTCCCTGCATACCTCACATTTAGCAGCTCCATCACTGAGCAGGAGGCTGCCATCATCTCGGGTGCAAAGCAGGTAGCATGGGAGGAAATGGCAACAGAAGTGAGTGAATTATATCCCACATGCAAATGAGCAACAGGTACTTTCAGACATATGATACTCTCATGTCTGAAGATCACTTCCTGTTGGGGTACATACACACTATAATGGAGCATAATCAAAGGAGGGCAGCTAAGATGATCATGGGCCAGTAGGGTAGGATGTATGAGGAGAGGTTGGAGACCCTGAACACGTACTCTTTGGAGGAGAGGACAGAAAGAGGGAATGTGACCGAGACCTACAAGTATTTGAAAGGAATAAATAGGGTGGAAAAGGAGGGTTTTTTCAAGCTTTGTGGGAAGCAAAACATGAGCAGACACAGTCTCAAGTTGGGGGGCTTTATTAGAGAGTCTAGGAGGCACTTCTTAATGAGAGGGTGGTGGTGGGTTAGAATGGGCTTGCCAAGGAGCTGGTTTTGTTCAAAAAGGTAGGCAACTTCAAGAGAGTGTGGGTCTGAGATATAGTTAAGGGAAAACAAGGGTCAAGAGGGGAAGACAGAGGGAAAGGGCAGATTGGGGAGTGGTGGCAGGGTCAGTAGCTGATGCTAAGACACTGCAGTGTGAACAGACACTATAGACCTAATGGCCTTATTCTGCTATCTTTGTCGTGTTTGTATGTTTGGTGGAATTCACAGGTTTTGCAAAATCGTAGAATTTAGTAATTATTTTGTGAAAGCATATCCATGAATGCTGCCTAGTCATACACATGATCTGCTATAGAGAAGGAAAGAAAAGGATGGGGACATGGCGATAAGGTAGTATTCATTGGCAACTCTACAGCAAGAGTAGTGAGAGAGGTGGAAGGAATAGGGAATGTGTTAGTAGTACATGTAAGGTGATATGCTCTGCATGCCTGCCTGTATTACAGGCCAAAATGAGTGCTAACCAGTGCCGAGCAGTGCAGCTCAAAGGAGAAAAACTAGACTATTGTTGTCCACACTGTCTAGAATAGCATGGGGAGTGCAGATAATGAGGTCATTTGTAGGTCATTCACAGAACTAGAGGTGTTCCTAAAGTGAAAATTCTTCTTGCTGGGGCAGAGGTAGCAGTTGAAGTTTGAAAATGTGGTGAGGTTCTGGAAAACTAACTCTGTCATAAGTTTCTGTAAGTTGTTATTGTTTGTAAGTTGTGTTTTAAAATTGGCCTAACTCCTTAAGAACTTTCTGGAATAGAGGACACAAATCCTTAATCTTTCTGTGCTAGCTGGAGACTGTTCTTGTGGGGAGGGTCTTTGGCCAGTAACACAGCCGGTTAGTAAGGTTGTTTGCATTTCAGTTAATCTCTGTTTAAAGTTCGCTGAGGCATTTTAAGTCTTCTTGCTGGGGCAGAGGTAGCATTTGAAGTTTGAAAATGTGGTGAGGTTCTGGAAAGCTAACTTTGTCATAAGTTTCTATAGTTATTGTTTATAAGTTGTGTTTTAAAATTGGCCTAACTCCTTAAGAACTTTCTGGAAACCCTCCCACCCACACCTTGCATTAGCCTTTCTTAAATACAGAAGAGCCACTGGGGGTTAGCTTAAAGGCTGGGAGGAGGAGTTTAGGAGTTGCAAACTTCCCCGTGAGCAAACTCTTAAGGCTAATAGTCAGGTGGGGAGAAGTTCAGCCACCAAGTGTTGCAAGTTTAAAAGTCTTGGACTAGTGGGGAACCTGTGGCTCACCCAAGGAAACCTACTTGGACGGGGATGGGACCACATGTCATTAGGGCCGGCATCTTTGGGAGGGTGGGGGGTGCACAGGATGTGGGGCAGCCATGATACTGGACTGGGCTTGGACGTTTAGTGGTTTCCCAGTGTACTACCAGCTGACACAGTTTAGGGAGGAGGTTGAGGGGATTAGGAGACAGCTGGGGGAAGGGGGGGTATGGTTGGGGAATAGGATAGGGGATCTCCCACGGGGTTGCACCAAGCACTAGGCATGGGGGCATAGGGAAAGGAGTGCAGGAGAGTATTCTGGGGTTGCATAGGGACCCTGGTATATGGGGCCCAAAAGGAGGATACTACAAAGGAAGCAGGCAGGTAACTGGGGAACCCTCACAGATGGGGACAAAGGAGGACATTCTCAGGGCAGTAGGCAGATGGCTAGGGCTGGACAGAAGGAAGCAATGGGGAGGTGGATAGGACCTTAAGCTCAGTAACCACTTCAATTGTCTTCTTCTGCTTGAGGATGAGGGGTGATGAGCCATGAGAGCGGTTAGAGATGGAAAGGGAGTAGGGGGCATGAGGCGGGGCTGGACAGCAGGAGGAACATGGGGAACTTGGAATGCAGGAAAATGGGGGTAGCAGAGGATCAAAGTGGGAGGATGAGGGGTAGAGGAGGAAAGCGCAAGGAAAAGGACCAGTTGGCAGGAAAGGGTAAGGAGAGGACCAGAAGTACAAGGAGGATACAGTAAGGGACCTGAGGGTTTAGGCCAGGGAGCACGACAAGCAAGGAGGCTGAACAGAGATGGGAAGGAGGGGAGGATGAGCCAGGCTAGTTTAGTGGATGGGGAACGACCAGTCACGAGCAGTAATGGTGGGGGTAGCAAGGTACAGAAGGATACTCAGGAGGACAAGAGGCATAGGATCAGAGGGAGGGGTGGCCAGGGTAAATAAGGAGGGGATGGCAGGTGGCACCCAGATAGGGGAGGAGCAAGGAGGCGGCTGGGGGAGGGCCGGTGAAAGTATGAGGGACATGGAAGGGAAATGGAGGAAAGGGTGGCCAGACTGCTCCTGTTGGGTGATTCCATGATCAGGGATCAAATGGGATGAGGGAGAGAAGCCTGCCCAGTAAGAATAAAATGCTTCCCTGGACTAACAGTGCACTGGGCCAAGCATGAGGTATATCAACTGTGAGGATTGCGAGGTTCCCGAACATACTGGTCACCTGGGTACCAATGACATTGAGAAATAGTGAGCTAGAGATACAGGCAAGGTTCAGGGAGCTTGCCAGAGTCTGTCATGATATAGGATGAACAATTTCCTTCTCGGAAATCCTGCTAGTCCCAAGGGCTAGTGGGGAACACAAGAGGAAGATAAGGGTGATAAACCAGTGGCTCAGGGAGTGGTGTGGGGCCAGAGGGTATGGGTTGATGGGGGATTGGGGGGAGACCTGGGAGGATAAGGGGCTGTATGCTAGAGATAGGCTCCTTCTCATTTCAGAGGGGAAGGAAATCCTTAACTTGAAAATAGAGGGGTTCATTGGTGAAAGGTGGGGTTTAAATTTGTGAAAGGGGAGGGATGGGAGAAAAGGCTGTCAAGGGGGGTCCAATAAAGGAGGGACTCTGTCTCCACCCCCCTGGGCAGCTGGAGGAATGCAGAAAAAGGCAGACTGGTAAGGTGCGGACCAAGGGAAGACAGAATCCCCATGGGAACACGAGCAGGGGAAATGGAAGTATAGGGAAAGTGTGGAAGGTAGTTCTGCTAAATGCCAGGAGCTTGGGCAATAAAATGCCTGAGCTCCAGGTGTTGCTAACTAAGGGAGAGGTGGATGTGGCAGCAGTCACTGAGACCTGGGCCACAGCAGGGCACTACTGGGACCTGAACCTGGAGGGTTACACCATGTTCAGGAAGGACAGGGGGAGGAAAGGGGAGGAGGGGTAGCAATAATGGTCAAAAACTGCATTGCCACAGGAAGAGTAGAGGAGGCGGAGGGAACTGTGGAGGCGTTTTGGGTCACCTTGATAACAAGGGGGGGGCAAGACAGTAAAAATAGGACTAGTGTATAGACCCTCTGCGCTGACGGAGGAGCTGGAGGAGAGTCTGGTGGCAGATGTTGGGAGACACTGCAGATTGGGAAGGGGAAGGGTGGTGGTGTTGGGGGACTTAAACATGCAGGAACAGAGTGGGAGACCATGACATCCTCGCTGGCCAGGGAACAGAGGTTGTTGGATGTCTTTCAGGACGCGTTCCTAACTCAGCAGGTGGGGGAACTGACCAGGGAGGAGCGGATACTGGATGTGGTCCTGGCAGACAGTGACCAGATTGGGAGCCTGGAGGTAAGGGACCCATTGGCGGGGAGCAACCATGCCACGGTCTGGTTCTGCCTGAACCTAGGAGGAGTAGAAGGCTGCACAAATACGGAGGTAACTGACTTCAGGGTGGCAGATTTCAAGGAAATGGGAAGGATCCTTAAGGAGCACTTGGATGGGATTGGGCCAGACATGGACGCTGACAGTAGGTGGGTAATCATCAGGAGGGGCTGCAGGATGCTACCAGCACATGTGCAAGAGTAAGACAAAAATGCAGTAGGGCCCGAAAACCCTGCTGATGGACCAGGGAGGTTCAGGAGGTGGTGAGGGAAAAGAAGGCAGCCTATAGGCAATTCAAGTGCTCAAGGAGTGAAAGGTACAGAGGGGAGTACGAGCTGATGGCCAGTAGAGCCACTAGGGTGATGAGGGCGGCTAAGGCAAGGAAGGAGCAGAACCTGGCCAGGGAAATTAGGAGAGGGAACAAGGGGTTCTTTAGATACATTGGGGAAAAACAAAGGGTGAAGGGGCAGATTACCAGGATTAAAACAGGGGATGGATGGGCACAAGAGCAGGCTGAGGTACTAAATGAGTACTTCGCCTCTGTTTTCAAAAAGGAAAATGGGAGGGCTGCATCATACATGGGAGAAGACAGTGAAACTGAGGAGGGACCCTTGCGATCGGTGGTCGGGGCATCACTGGCAGGTGAGTGGATGGCAAAGCAGGGGGACGAGGTACCTGAGGTGGAAATCACAGCAGAGAGAGTGAGGGAAGCCCTCAGGTCCCTAAAGATGGAGAAAGCACCAGGGCTGGATAAATTACATCCCAGAGTGCTGAAGGAACTGGCGGATGTCCTGGCAAAACCCCTGGCGGAGCTCTTCAGCATCTGTCTAAGGACAGGGTGGGTGCCCCAGGACTGGAAGGTGGTGCATATAGTGCCTATCCACAAGGGGGATCAAGGGAGGTGGCAGGAAACTACAGGCCCATCAGCCTGACATTGGTGGTGGGCAGGTGATGGAGGGGCATTGTCAAGGAGAGACTGGGGGACCTGGAAAGTTGAGGTGCTTGGACGATACACAGCATGGATTCATCCCAGGAAATCGTGTCAGACAAACCTTGTGGAGTTCTATGACTGGGTGACAATTGCCTTGGACCTGGGTAGACCAGTAGACGTCCCTCTTTCTTGACTTCAGCCAGGCATTTGACTCTGTTCCTCATGGGGGTCTGTTGGATAATCTGGGAGAAATGGGGTGGGGAACCAGATGATCAGATGGATAGGCATTTGGCTCCAGAACTGGACCCAGAGGGTCGTAGTTGGTGGGATAGTCTCATCCTCAAGGAGGGTCATTAGTGGAGTCCCTCAGGGATCAGTCCTTGGGCCCCTCCTGTTCAACGCCTATGTCTCTGACATAAGAAGCACATCAGGAGTGAGATGAGTCTTTTGTGGATGACTCCAAACTGGGGGCAGTGGTGGATGGGGAGGAGGAAGGGTGGCCATACAGGGGACCTGGAGGCTCTGGAAGGTGGTCTAGAAACTGGAAGCTGAGGTTCAATGCAGGGAAATGCAAGGTACTGCACCTGGAAGCCAGAAACCCGGGTCAAGTGTACACCCTGGGGGGGAATGCTACAAGTCTCAATGGCAGAGAGGGACCTGGGGGTGGTGGTGGATGTCAAGATGAACAACTCGGAGACTTGTAGGAGGGCAGTGGCAAAGGCCAACAGGATGCTTGGATGCATTGTTAGGGGGCTCACCTCCAGAAAGAGGAAAGTGATACTCCCACTGTATAACTGCTTGGTGAGGCAGCACCTCGAGTACTGCATGCAGTTTTGGAGGCCACATTTAAAGAGGGACATTGAACTCCTGGAGAGGGACCAGAGGAGGGCAACCAAAATTATTTGGGGCTTGGGGGATAGGACCTATGGGGAGAGGCTTGAAGAGCTAAATATGTACACATTGGAAGAGAGAAGGAACTGGGGGACATGATAGAGGTCTTCAGGTACATGAAGGGGATAAATAGGGGAGGAGCAGTCAGGGTGCTTCGAAGGAAGGGGGGGCAACTAGAGGGCATGGGTGGAAGTTGAAGGGGGGGAGATTCAGGGAGAAAGGAGGAGATTCTACTTCACTAAGAGGCTGGTGGAGCCATGGAATGCACTGCCCAGGGGCTGGTGGAGGCAGAAATGGTGGAGGGGTTCAAGAGGGGTGGACAGGTACAGGGAAGGGTTCTGTAAGCAAAAACCAGTGCAGCGAGAAGATCCGGGACTGGGAAGAGAGAAGCCAGAGAGGGCAAGGGGGGCAGCAAGGTCAGCTCCCAGGGTGGGAGCTGACCAAATGAGCAGACACGAAAGACCATTAGGCCTATTCTGCTAGCATTTTAGTATGTTAGTAACCATGGTGATTTTATTTTTTCCAAAGATTCATAACATCCTTGTGGTCAGTGAGGAATAGTAGAATCCTTGTGGTCAATGAGGAATAATAGAATTCCATTAGGCAGGATCACTCCTGCTAAGGGTCTATAGCAAGTGGTATGGTCTTCCTATTTTGGCTAAGTTGTGGACATTCTGGGGCAAGAGAAGTTTGCATGCCCAAGATGGGCTGCACCATGAGAGAGTGGGGGTACTGTTTAAGGGAATGCACAAGGCAGTAAGTTGGATTTAAACTTGAATATAGGGGAAAGGGCTGGTACAGGATGTCACCAAGAGTAGGAGTCAGGTGCAGAGTGTCACACAGGAAGTTACAGCAGAGTTATTAGCACCAGAAGAAAAATCCCCCAGGGGGACAAGGAAGAAGAGAGGGGCAACAAGTCTCATGTGAATGCTTACCAATAAGAAAATTACTTTCTGCGTAATTGGGCAACTATACAGCCTGCTGCATTTGGAAGGCTAAGACACAGTGATATTCATGGAGACCTGGTTGAGTAGAGGTAGAAAGTAAGTGGGACACAAATAGGAGGCATTCAGGTTATTCAGAGATAGGTCTCACAAGAAGGAGAACAGGTGGCTCTCCATTTATGGGAGAGTGTCACCATGGAGCACAATAAGGATATCAGGGGTCACACAGTGCCACAGAATTCATCTGGGTCAAGCTAGTAGAAAAGGGTCAGTAAATTCACCCAAAGGTGTTTTACAGAAGCCCAAACAGTTCAGCAGAGCTTGATGCCCCGTTTGTAGGCGAAATTAGGAGAGCAATCCAATCAGATGCAATGGTGATTAGTGCATTGAAAAAATAAATATTCCCAATAGAACTGTGGTGACACTGCCTATTTTACTTCCATGAAATTAAAAAAAATTAAAATGTTAAAGAAATTTTGCTATTAAATCATCAGCAGTATACCCCTTTAACATCCTCATCTCCAGCCCCTACCGGGCTCCAATCTCATCTAGTGGCTCCCAGTTCCTGCTGCCTGCCCAAGTGCCTATCCCTGAAGCCCCAAAGGTACGGGTTCAAGCATAAGGATTTTTCAGATCTGGCACCTTTTTAATTTACAGAGTGTAAATCGTCTCCCTGCACTCTGAGCTGTCCCTGAAGTCTCACTTGCTTCCCAAGCTGATTTTCACTGTGCTTGATTTTTCTGGCTGCTTGCATGAATTACTTTTGAATTGTATTAACTGTTTTAAGTGATTATATTGTACTGTACAATTTTTCCCTTTTTCATCTTTCTCCCCCTGTCTTGCTGCTTTCTTAGCCCAACTCCCAGCCCACACCATCCGCCTGCTGTGATCCCTCCACCCAACTTGCTTAACAGTTCCTTCTCCTTTGTCTAGTGTCTTTTTTCCCTTACTTAAACTGTTCCCTTTTCTTTCTCCCTCCCCCAGGCTTGTCTCCAGCCTGCTACTGGGCTCCAAGTCTTATCCGGTGGCTCCCAGTGCCTGCCACCCACCCAGCTGCCCATCCCTGAAGCCCCAAATTTACGAGTTCGAATGTGAGGATTTTTCAAATCTGGCACCTTTTTAATTTACAGAGTGCAAATCCTCTCCTGCACTCTGAGTGGCCCCTTAATTCTCACTTGCTTCCCAAGTTGATTTTCACTGTGCTTAATTTTTCTGGCTGCTTGCACAAATTAACACCCCCCCACCTGCCCTATTTGGGGCATTTCTTTTATAGGCTTGTAGGGTCAGCTGCATTTTTTTTCCATTTGCATGTCATACTGCCTTGCCACCAGAGGCTCCATAATGTAACCCCTAATCCTTTTGACTACTTGATTAATTCAGTCACTCTAGAGGGACTCTAGAGGGACTAAAGATAAGCTGTTGCTTGTCACCTCTGTAGCTCAGTACAAGCTGATGCAGACTTCTGGTTAATAGACTCACAAGTAATGTAACTCTTTGTTGGGAAAGCCCTAGAACAGAGTAAAGTTATCTCATATTGACACCTCTCATTAAGGATAAGGGTGTAGCTCTATTACTGAAACCCAATTTGTATATCAGGAAACAGCCTCACGGGCAAGACAGAAAACACTGCCACTGCTCTCCGCACCATGAACGGGTATAAATCAGGTATAGTGCTGGTATTGCTAAAGGCACTAATTCACTGTTACCAGCCTGCAGTGTTAAACTGTGATACACTGGGACAAATTAAACTAAACACCAGATTCAACATTATCCATGGGGAATCTCCCCTAGCCCTACTTGTCCTTCTAGTACAACAACTGCACCACAATGCATGCACCACAAGAAGCATCACCAAGGGCCACTATGGTTTATGTCAGGCATCCTCAATTAACTTGAAGATGCAACACATAAAAACCTGTAGAAGTCTCCACCTAAGGAAAAAAATTGAATGGCAAATAGTTATAAATGCTACAAAGATAGCACTTATCCTGCTACTCCTATCCAGGAATGTTCATACTAACCTAAGGCCCTTATGCAGGCAATAACATGACTCAAAGCAAGGGTTGCCTAAAAATAGCCTCATGAACATTGGAAACCTAATGCCAAAATTCACACAATCAAGCCTGGAGTCCACCAACAACAACCAGACATTATAAGCCTAACTGAAACCTGGCTGTCCCTGAAAATTATGAACTGCTCAATAAGGTTCTCAGCCTACACAATTTGTTGGCAGGACAGTGCATCCAAGAGAGGTTGGGGATGCCTAATATACCTTTGTGACAACATGCAGGGCAGTACGCCCCACTCTTCCAGTAACTCCCCTGTGCACAAATTACTGGCCACTCAAATCTTGCTAGGGGGCCAGAAAAAGACACTCACAGTGATCTCGGTGTACATTCCCCTGGGGAAGGCTAAATTAGGACACTGCGGTCTGGTAACAGTGAATTAGTGCCTTTAGCAATACCAGCACTATACCTGACTTATACCCGTTCATGGTGTGGAGCACAGTGGCAGTGTTTTCTAGTCTTGCCCGTAGGCTGTTTTCCTGATATACAAATTGGGTTTCAGTAATAGAGCTACACCATTATCCTTAATGAGAGGTGTCAATAAGAGATTAGTTAAATCCATTAACCAAATCAGAAAGAACTCTGAGGTCCTGATTACAGGGGACTTTAATATCAACTGGCTCTGTAAAGAGAGTAAGTGTCTCAAGAATCTCATTGACACAGCGTACCATACCCAGCAGGTGCAAGAACCAACTTGCCATAATTACAAGACTGGTAATAGTACCCTCATTGACTGGGTACTGGTCAGCTGGCCAGAGCTGGTGAAGGGGGTTACACCAGATTGTCTGAGTGACCATTCCCCAATCATCTGCCTCTGGTCTAACAAACATGAGAAGGTTGTGTTTATAATAATTGAGAGTAGAGTACTCAGGAAAGACATGCTTAATGACTTCAAAGCCTCTCTTGCCGGAGTTGACTGGAATGTACTGGATAAAATATGGGACATTGATATGGCGTTAAAGTTCTTTGCAGACAAGTTTAATACCATTTGCGACACCTTCGCATCCTCGAGAAGGCACAAAGTCCGTGGCATATGGAATGGGTGGCTCACTGGAAGTCTAATGGAGATGATGCATCATAGAGATAACCTGTGGGATAAGGCCAAAGCCTCAGGAATGCTCATGATATGCAACAGTACCGTGAAGCTAGGAAGAAGTACTCTTATGCCATCAGAGCAGCCAAGGCCAAACACTACAAAGAGCAACTCAATAAAACCTGGGGTAACAGTAAAAGGTTTTGGGACAATATAAAGAGTTGCTAGTTAAAGCTGATAAGAAAGTACCTCTATGCTCAACCTTAATGGTGGCACCAGGCTGACCCTCTAACCATTGGCAACTCCTTCAATGCTGCCTTCACGGATTTGAGCTCTGTCCTCCCTCATGATTGCTTGATGACTCAGTGGCTCTGCAAGATAACACTGCCTCACTTATCAACCACCCAAAATTCTATTTCATGTACGCCTCAGTAAAGAATGCTAAGAAATACAACAAAGAGTGCTTGGGAAAACAAGAATAGGTACCATATAATTGACATGAAGATGGTGGGACTCACCATTGAAGAGGTAATCATCCCAATTACAAAAATCTTCAACAAGTTCCTCTCCTTTCAAAAATTCCCCACCCTGTGGAAGCAGGCATTCATCACACCAGTGTACAAAAATGATGACTGAGCTTCCACGGCCAACTATAGGCCCACACCAATACTATCCCCCTCTCTGTAAAGCACTTGGGAGGACAGTGTCAGACCAGCTTACCAAATACCTGGATAAATAGACCCTACAGTGTCCTTAGCAGCACGGCTTCAGGAAAGGCCACAGCAACACCACAGCTCTGTTCGAATTCATGGTCTATGTTCACCAAGCCATGGATGATGGAAGCCTTGTAGGGTCCATTTTATTGACCTAACAAAGGCGTTTGATATGGTCAACCATAAGATTCTCCTACAGCAACTGGCAGATCTGGGCCTGTCATCAGCCTCTGTGGGCTGGCTTAGTGACTATCTAACTGCCAGGAATGAAAAAGATCAGATCAGTGTTAAGTACTGCCAGAGAGGTCTCCCTAGACATCCCTCAGGGATCCATTCTAGGCCCTCTACTGTTTAAGCTCTTCATAAACAGACTTTCTGCATCATGTCCCAGTACAGTCTTCCTTTATGCAGATGATGCAGTAATTCTGAACTGAAACATAAATATAAGTGAACTGGCAAGTAAACTGCAAAATACCTTCAACTTGTTAGAGGACTCATTTACAAACTACAAACTTCTCCTGAACTATTAAAAAACAAGGTGATGTTACTAACCAGCCCCCACCTTAGGAAAAATAACCCCACATTGACCTTCACCAGCAGCAAGAATGCCCCACTCAAGCAGGTACAAGTATTCAAATACCTGGGTATTCACATCAATAAATCCTTCACCTTCTCCTATCACATCGATCATGTGGTAAAAAGCATCAATGCTAAGCTTGGAATCCGGTATAGACACAGGAAATACCATACACCAGATGCCCTGCAATTATTGGTCATGAGTTCTGTATTGTCAGTGGTTGATTATGGCCTAGTGGTATACAGCACACCCTCTGACACTGCCTTAAAAAGGATCTCCACTGCGCTAAATAAGGCCTTCATGCTTGTCCTAGGGGCTGACAACCAATTGCACACATGCCTGCTACATAATCACACAAACTGGCGCAACCTTAGGTACAGGATAAAATTCCAGATCTGTATCCTAGGTAAAAAGCACTGCTAGCTCTTGTACCACCTTGCATCAGACAAATGTTTCAGACAGCTAGTTCCCAGCACAATACCCGTGGGACTTCATGTTGTGCTTCCAAGGTACCGTTCAGAAGAACATCACTTGGGCAATGCTCCTTCTCCTACAAGGCTCTGCAATGGTTGAATGATCTCCCAGTCCACACAACTGGCTTACAGAGCCTGATGATCTTTAAAACACAACTTAAACAGCCCCTCGCCAACTTATCCACTTGCAACTGCTTCAAGTAATACCAGCTTCCCTATGGGAGAGCCATCCCTTCACTTAGTAGCAGCATGTAGCCACTCACCTCAGCCATCCCTACCTATAGGTTGTTTTTGTTTTTTTACTAGGAGAGACAAACTAAGCTGAAAGCTTGTTTTACAGGTGTGACCTGGGAGCACAAGGAAGTTAAGAGACTTGCTAAGGGTCCCACAGTATGCAAGTGGAGGATGTGGGATTAAACCCCAGGTTTCCAGGTTTGCAGTTCAGAGCCTTAAAACACTGTGCTATACTGCCTCCTCAAAGTAGCAACCCTTACTCATAGTACTTGCCTTGTGAGTCTCTAACCCTCCCACCCCATCCCTTCATGTATCTGAGGACCCCTGCAGTCCAGCCTAGGGCCTCACCACCTACGACTGTGAAGCTGCTCCTCACATCACCCTCTCTCTCTAACTAACCCCACTTTTCCTTGGACACTTCCCCTCCAATCATACTGCTGATTCCCCTCCTCCCCATCCTGCTTAGCTATATCACTAACTAAGCTCTGAAAAAGCCTTCCTCTGGTGGCACAGGGTTTCTCTTCCCATCTCTAAAATCCTTTCTATTCTTCCCCATTTTCCTTTAATTAAGCTCATATAGTAGTCTAAACTCTGTGGCCTGGATATTCAAAATGGTTGCGCATGGCGCAACAGGGATGCACCATGCGCAACACACCAATGCACCCTGGAACGATATTCAAAGGGGCAAGTTGCAATGTGCAACTCCCAATGTGCCAGGTTGCAATGGTAATGTATGTGGCGCAAGTGTGGGGGGCGAACCCATGCATATGCTGCACATCCCGATATTCAACCTGGGATGTGCGGCACATATGCTGGCACAACTCCACCTTGAGCCGCTTTGGGGGGGCGCAAAGATGTGCCTGGCCACCCACAGGTGAGCTGCCATATTGCAGGGTGCAACACAGCAGCCGCTAGCCATGGGTGGCCACCCACCCACCCAGAACATTGTCCACAAGCCCCCTGCCCTGGGAGTGTTGTGCTCCCCCCCCTCGCTCGATCATGTGCATAAGTAAAATTAAATTCCCTGGTGGTCCAGAGTAAACCCCCGATCACCCGATCATGGGCATAAGTAATTCTAAATTCCCTGGTGGTCAAGTGGAACCCCCCATCACCTGATTCCGGGCGGAACTAGCACTAGATACCCTGGCAGTCCAGTGATACCCACCTCCCCACCCACCCACTGAGGTACCCCGCACACTTCAGCATGCCAGCTTGGCCGCCAAATGACAGCATACAGTATGGTCTGTACACCTATTAAACCACTGCATGAACCAATGGTTATACAGACATACTGTACTACATAGGCCCGATATGTGAATGAGTGCATTCATTCACGTATCAGGCCTGTGTAGTACAGTATGTTCTGCATGCCCATTGGTTCATGTAGTGGACCAATAGGCATTCAGACTGTACTGTACGCTGTCATTCGGCGGGTGGCCCAGCAGCATGTGGGTGGGGTGCTGCCGCCTGCCAATGACAATGGGGGGCTGGGTGGCAGGGGACCTCAGTGGGTGGGTGGGAAGGGTGCGACTGGACCACCAGGGTATCTAGTGCTAGTTCTGCACTGACAGCGATAGTGGGTTTCCAATGGACCACCAGGACTTTCATTTACATATGCCCATGATCGGGTGTACAGGAATAGGGGACCACCATGGGACTGCAGGGCATCGGTCCCCGACAGCTGCAGCCTGGCAGGGCGCCAGGCGCAAGTCACCGGGGATCAGCGTACCACATGCAAATGGGGCCATAATGACTTGCAAATGGCCCCATTTGTGCCTTGCTTGCATAATTGCCTCATTTGCATGGCCACTGCTGAATATCATGGTTGATGTGCCTAGCGCAACTGCACTTGTGCTGGCATATCCCCCTGCTCCCATTCTACCACTTGCACTGACGCAGTGCCAATGCACCATGAGCAGTGCGTGCACCCTCAGTGCCATGTTCAATGGTGCTGTGCCATGGTGCAGCACTGTTGAATATCACGTGGTTCATGCCCTGGTGCAGCCCAGTTGCGCTGCATCTAGATTTGCGCCCCTGCCCGACGTAGTCTGAATATCCAGGCCAATATGTATTATGTCTCTGCTCTTTATACTAGAATGTATAAACAACTTTAAAGTCTACAACTGAGTGAAATTATTGTTTAGAACCTTGCCAAGTGACCTTGTAGCTGATTCCTGTGACATTAGTATTTTTCTATATTGTATGTCCTGTCTAGACTTGAACTTTTGCAAATGAGCTTCCAGCTCAAAGGTTGTTTCTGAATCAATAAACTTGAAACATTAGAGATTGAATCACTGTTATGAATTATAATACTCCAGTCTGTTGATGCTATCATAATATTAAAACAAGAAACAGAATGATGGAACCTCTGGAGTCATGTACAGGGGTTCTTCTAGCTGTGGGAAGATTCTGCAAATGTTGTTGGAGTTGCACATGTCCACCTGTGTCACATAATCAACTTTTGAAAGTCAGATATGATTGCTGATAAGAATATTCTTTGAGATTGACAATGCATTGTTGAGGGAGAGAAAGCTCACAACAGCCTGGAAGTGGGCTGTTGTGAGGCCCCTCTTGAAGAAGCCTATTAGATCAGGACAATCTCTTGAATTCTAGACTGATCTCTAACTTGCTGCTGTTTGAAAAACTATTGACAAGGTGGTAGTAGCACAATAAAAAAGAAACAAATATCTGGGGGGAAAATTTCTATGATCCATTTCAGTTTGGTTTCAGACCCAGATAAAGCACCAGTTGCAAGAAAGTTATTAATATTATTGTTAATATCATTATTTCTTTTCTAGTATTCAGTGTTGTTGCACAGTGATACCATAGAGCCTTGTGTCTTATTATTTAAATAATGCATGAATGCTCAGCCCATACTTGCCATATGTTTGCATACATTTATGCAGGTGGGCATTTAGTGACGCTAACCTTTGTTTAGTGAACCACTGTAAAAGCTAACTTAATGTCTTTCGTGACTGATTTGCAGTAACTAGAACCATTTTCTCATTTTAATTAGTATCATCCAATCATGTATTTGCTTTCTTATAGAACTCATACTGTGAGCTGCTTAATGGACTACAAGTTGAAGTGCCAAAGACCAGCAAAAGATACAGAGAAGAATACAAAAAAAAAAAGAAACTGGTGTTGTCAATGAAATATAATGGAAAAAGATGTTTTGTTAAGATGGCTTCACTGGCATTTTATTCTATAGATGAACACTGCTCCAATTACTGCCAACAATAGGGGGAAAGATAGAGATATAGATTCATTACTTTCAACAGCCTTAATAGTCTACTAGTGAATTTGCTTATCTACTCCCTTTTCTACAGAGCCAGCATTGAGGACAGAGGCATAAACAAAGAACTGAGCAGAGTGAATGTGTCACAAATTACCACAAACACACTCTGACTCAATGCACTTTTCATTTCTCTCCTCATTAACTGTGTCTTGCTCAAAATGAGAGACCAGGCCTAAACATAATCAAGTCCCACAGATAACAACTGGCCTAACTGCTAGGGCAGTCATCACCTTCTAGCTACTGAGGAATAAATTTAGAAATAAAATGAGTTAAAATAAAATTCACTCTGCTCTCTTTTCAGTGCTCAGATAATTTGAAGGCCATCAAGGCCTGCAGAAACAATTCATCTCTCTGTGAAAAGGAAAGCAGCCTGTGCCAGTACCAATAAGGCATGTCTTTAGTGTTATCAAGAGTAAGTATAATTACACACTGGAAAGGCCATCAAAGTGTCTTGGGCGCTGGTATTTTTTCCTGAGGTCTTCATCAATAGTGCTGTCTGAGTAAGAAGAATAAGAGGGAGGAAAGGAAAAAATAATATCCGCCAGATTGGTGTGAATGACCTGCAATCTAGTCAAGCACATTATAATTTGAGAGCAGCAGGAAGATTCAATAAAAATTGCTGTGTCCTACTTTAAACTGCTAAGAATTAATTTCATGAAGCACTGTGTATATTATTATGGTTTTGATTTTTTTTTTGTCAGAGTTGCAATTTCTCTGAAATACTGAAAAACACATTTTCCATTTGAGGTTTTTAGAAGATTACCTACACAGTGAAGAATGTTGATTACAACAGCCATGACAGAACTGTAAATTTTCATTGGTTATTGGAACATATTTCTATTTTTAGAATATGTATATATGTAAATTGTGGCACATGTTTTGGAAAGGCATTAATACTAATAAAATAAATCAAATACTCCACCAAATTATTAATGTTCACCACCAACACCAAGAGAAACTACAACTCATTCCATTCTAAATATTTTAATCATAGAGAGGTTATAAATGACCTTGCCAAACACTTCTTAATTAATGCATATAAAGGTGCATTTTAAATGTACAATTCTGTAAAACTGAAATTATGGAATGCATTATGTCATTTGATTGGCTACTTCTATAGACAGCTATGCTTAATTTTTGCTAAGCACCATGCAAGGTGATGGACTACTATCAAAATTATGAATACAAACTCAGTAAAAAATTTATCTCTAGGCAGTAAAAAAAAAATAAGTTGCCAGTGTTGGTTCTGTGGTAGCTATCAATGAAATATTGTGGCTAGCTAGTTATGAACCACAGCTGTTGAAAATGTTTATTGTTTTGTTTTCTTTAAATAATAAAAAAAAATGTATTAAGTGATGATAAGCATGCTTAGGCTGATTTTTTAAAAGCAGCAAGAAAAGGTTAAGATGAGGTTAATATCCACTATTCCTACAGAGAACAAAGAATCACAAGTCAGTTAATCAATCAATCAGTCATCAATCAACAACCAATCAAGCAATCTTTTTTCTTCCATTATAGAAAAAGATGTAAAGACATGAATTATTTGTAAGAATAAAGTCATTCCTGAAAGTTAAGAGAGGAAACCACAATATATATTTTTGTATGAACCAAACTTGACTATGGGTTCAGTTTACCTAAAGTCAGTGGCCATACTTAAATCAGACTCAGAAAGAAACTGCAACCATGTTTGGAAGGGTGGCAGGATTGGTGGAATGATAAACTGACTGCCACATTAAATTACGTAGGAGCAAGCCAAATGATTGTCACACACAGCCTGTAGTGCTTGTGACTTTAATTTTCAGAGAGAGGAAGAGAGATGTATAGGGAGAGTGTTCAAAACCTCTGAGAAGAAAATCTAAGGTAAATTAAAAATATCAGGAAATCCAGAATGAGCTGGTTCTGAACCTGCCGGTGTCTTCCTTCAGTCCTGAAGAAACTAAATTGGGAAGTTTAGAAACCAGGATGCAGGGAAATATAGTTGCACCTGGAGGTTCAGATTGAAACTAAAAGACAGCCAGACAAATTGAGCATGGAAAAAGTGGATATGGGACAGTTTTCTTAGCCATACAAACCTGAGATGAAAATAAAAAAATTCAGTTTCAAGGATGGAGACTGCCCCCACTGCTTATGCTCTGGCAGTCCCAGCTTAAGTACAAGATGTGCTTAATGCTGGGCTGATATTGCAGTATATAGCATATCAAAAGTATGGTTCACTATATGCAGAGTAGGTTGGTGAGGTCCCAGAAAATCTCCAAGCTAAACTATGCCATTGTCCCCTTCCCACCACAAAGATGCCAGGCCAGGCAGTTGTTGATTAACTCCACTTCACAAACACTATAGCAAACCCATGCTCATTTGCTATACACATACAGTAGTATACCATACCTCCCAATGCAAGCCTATTATAAATCACTTGTGCTAATCAGCCATTGCTCAGAACCCCAAGGCCTTTATTCTACATACAGCTATAATGTATGGCAAGTGCCTATTAACCACCCTAATCAGCAGTCACACAGCTTTTGTTATGCACTGCTTAGAATTTAAAAGTTGTTAACCACACTGAACTTCCAAACAGTGGCATAATAAAAAGAATGCATCAGAGTTCCATAATTCTCACACATAGAATGTAAACAGTGTTTTTTGACCATACACTATAAAAAGATGATGGCTGGGGATCAGGTGACAACCACGTTGGAATACCTCTTGTGGTTGCTAGGGACTACAGTGAACCTCTCGAGCTGCACTTCAAGGCTTCACCATGTTGCCCTAGCAACCACTCGAGGTAATTACAGCATGGTTATCACCCGATCCCCAGCCATTATCCTCTATGTTGTCTTATGTAGGAACATTACAGTGGAGTGATCCACTTGCGGAGTGGGGAAAGGAGTGCTACATGCACTTTTTAAATAAAAAAAAAAAAAATTGAATGCACAACTTATTATAAATCCTTCTAGTCAAATTGAATGATTTATACTTAGGTTATATGGGCTGTGTAAGATATATTTTATGGCATAAAAGCATAATTTCTGCTAATATATGCATACAGTGCAGTAGGTGCATATCGTGTGATCCTGAGCAAGTCACTTAACTTCCTTGTGCTCCCAGGTCACACCTGGAAACAAGCTTTGGCTTAGTGTGCTACTCCTGATTAAACAATGTTCCCTTTCCTTACTTTGTATACTGCGACTATAATTTGTCTATGTAATGGAGCACTGCTGCTTTTACACTGTGGAATGAATAACCCAGCTCACTTCCTGCTAAAACAGTAAAATAAAAGTCTGACACAATTTCGGCGAACAGAACTGCTTATCTCTTCACGGCCCTCTTTTCCAAACTGCATGACTTAACAGCCCTGTACCATAACAGACATCTCATCCAGCACATATAAATGTATATACTATAGTATATGGTAGAATGTTGTTAGGGATGGAAATCCATCCCTAGAATAGGTTTGTTCTGCTGCAGTAACTACGTCACTGCAGCTGTTGTGCCGCACTAGATACTTGGTTAGTGCAGCACAACAACATGGAACATAGTCACACATGCCATTGCATGAAGCAGGATCATATTCATGCACACATATTCTACCATCCCCCTCTTCCCAAAATGGCCGTGGTGGTGACAAAATAACCTTGGAAGAGAGTGGCTCAGTACAAAGTGAGTGCAGAATACTTCTTTTTTTATCATGGTCCATGCACTGTAAAAGACAATGTATGGTCCACAATCTATGTCAAGTGAGAGTAACCATCTTGAGGTTGGCACAGTAACCAAACCTCTTGAACTGCACTCCTGAGGTTTGAACAGTTGCCATGCTAAACTGTTGATGGCTATACATGCTTGTTTTAGATCACTGACCATACATTATCTTCTATATTGTAATTACTGAGGCAGGGTGAATCTGCAGCACTAGCCTGACAGCTATGAAAGCTCTATACAATTTCAGCTGAGTAGTAGGCCGTTCTTTTCACTTCACAAATACAGTACCATAAATTATTATGGTAATTGCCATAGTGGTATTCCCAACTGTCCACCATGCTTTGATGTCCTCTAGTCTAGCTTCAGTTGTAACTGGCATATGTGTGTGTGTGTGTGTGTGTGTGTGTGTATAAAGTAGGCACAGACTGGAAGCTTTTTAACACCATGGCTTAGCTGGCAGGAGGAGGAGTGGCTCAGCAGGTTGCACACTCGCCTCTGAGGCCAGAAGATCAGAAGGCTGTGGGTTCTAGCCTCACACCAGGCACTTGGGTTAAATCCCAGTATTGACACTGTAGTGCAGCATGAGGGGTACTGAATTCTTGAGGTGCTGTCTTTCAGATGAGATGTTAAACTGAGGTCCCATCTGCCTGTTCTGGGGGTAGGTCAGGCAGATGTTAATGGTCCCATGGCACTTCTCGAAAAGAGTAAGGGAATTTTTTATTCAAACTTCAAAAACAAATCAGGAAACATATTGAAGAAACAAAACCCCCATTAACTCCTAAAAGGAAACTTATACACTAACATAGAGACAATACTCAAAAATGATTCCTCATTATAAAACAAAAATAAAAATGTTTAACAAAAAATAATAAATAAAAGAAAGGAAAACCAATATGAATTGCCTGACCATATATAAGATGATAGTCTCCTATCACGTTCTGATAACAGAATTCTATGTATCTACTCCTCCCTACATCCTATAATGATTCAATCCAGAAAAGGTGCTTCCACCAATTTTCATAAGTGTAAGTGGCATACATTTGTTTCTCTTTGGTCCGGATGTTTCTGATTGAATTATTTATTATACCAAATAGCTGATCCCCAGTTATCTCCATCTGTTGAAGAGACAAACAACACCTTGCATTCCAGATATGAAATTTAAAACACAATAAGGTAAGCTACATTGTTTCTTTACTGTCCATATTCCAATGGGTGGGCAATATGCCCCAGGAGAGTTTCAGGTTTTAAAATGGGGAAAGAAAACTGGGGCCATTTCTGCTGAACTAAGGCCCAAAATGTATGATATATGGGCACTCAAAAAGAGGTAATCCATGGTTTCTATTGTCCCTGCACAAGAATTTCTTGGACACATTCTTTGTTCAATACTTCTTGTGCTTCAAATTATTTTTTACATTATTCCTATGCTGTAAACCACAGCACAGCCTGCATATTCTTCTTGGATTCTTTGGGAAGTTAACATTTGTCCAGTCATACTCAGTTCTAAATGAGGTCTAGTACCAAAAGAAGGGTTTTCATAAAAATATTTACCCATTGTATGTCGGTATAATTCTTGCCTTTTCAGGGAAAAAAATGGCATCTTGTTACCAACCATAACTTCAACTTTCTGAAACATGTCTGAAAATAAACAGGTTTATCAAGTATTGGACACTGCTTCAGAACAGGTGCAATCAGGGGCCAAAACTGCCGCACCTTCGTTAGACTATCTCTGACCCATGGTATCCACAAGGCCTGTGAATAAATTAAAAGGAGCTTTAGATTGGCATAAATAAACATACCAGAAAAAAAAACCACAGGGTTAATCATGTTAAGCCCACCTTTGGTCTTTTCCAGATAAGTGACTCCCCATGTTATGTTGTTCAGGTGGCTTCACCAAATACATTGAAAAAAAAAACAACTATAAATGGAAGTTTCAAGTTGCTTTGGTAAAGGGAAGATACAGCTGAGATGTAAGAAAATAGTAAGTAAATATATCTTAGCCATATACCCATTCTTTTAAGTTTAGACATTTTCCACCCGTTCCAATTTTGCACTTTAGTTTGGGCTTTGATTATCATGTGTTCCCTGTTAAAATATGTCATATCCTCTTTACCGAAGTAAATCCCTAAAATATTGCAGGGTTCTTCTGTAATCAGGATTCCCATGATACTGGAGAGTTCCTGGTGCTCTGATCCAATAGTAAAACACTTGCTTTTGTCATAATTTATAATAGTGACTGTTGTTACAGAAAATTGTTGAAAAACGTCTGCTGCTTTTGAACAGGATGTGGTATCTGCTAACAATAAACAGGCATTGTCTGCATATGCAATGGACTTTATTTCAGGATCTGAACTCAAAAATGATAAATCCATTATATTGGGAGTCATGTCGACTTTATGTAATAGTGGATCCAAAGTAAAGATATATAATAGGGGGCTTAAAGGGCAGCCCTGCCTCACACCTGTATGAATTTGACACTCTTTACCCACCCAGCCATTAATGTATTGGGCAACTGTTGCATGTACAAAACAAAGTTTAACCAATTGGTAAAAGAATGTGAAAATACATATGCTGCCATGCACTCCCACAGAGATTAATGAGAACCTTATTGAAGGCTTTGATTTGATCAAGACTAATCAAATATCTGGACAGTTGATCCTCATTTCTCTATCTGAGATTTCTCTATGCAGAATTAAAATATCAGAAATTTTCCTTACAGATACCACACAGGCCTGTGTAGGGTGAAAAATGTCTCCCAATACCAACGCTACATGATTACGTAACCCTAGGGCTGCTGATGAATTAGAAGGTATAGGAATTTTGGACTGATATATCAGTCTGCAGCCATGCAAAGGTTAATAACTTAGAAAAAATTTTGAAATCTGAGTTTAATGAATTGATCAGCCTCCAATTTGTTAACAAATCTTTATTCCCTGATTTAAATAAAATCACCAGCTCTTTATTCATGCTGTTGGGCAAATGATCAGTTTGTAATAGGGAATTAAACAGTACCACCAATTCATCCAGTAATTTTGTGCAAACATGTTTATATATTTCATTGGGCAGGCCATCCTGCCCTGGAGTACTACCAGACTTGACACAGGTAATCCCTAAAACTTCTTTCTTAGTTATAGGAGTGATGAATGTGTGTTTATATTGTGTTGAAAGCTGTGGTAACAAACAGGTTTGCAACCAGGATACCATTCCTTACAGAAATAATTATATGAAACGTTTTCATGCTGCGCACATAAAACTACTGATGTGATATGTGTGATACAGGCATGATTTAAATGTTAAATTGGAACCGGCCACATGCATATCACTTGCGTGCAGCAAGCAAGTGTGGAAAACATGCTTTTTATGTTAAATCGGAACAGATTGCATGCATGTGGCATGTGTGCAAAAAGCAAGTGGTCACTGATAACTGCACACATAAAAGTTAAGTAACTTGCTCAGGATCATACAATATACTGTACAAGTGGGAGTTGATGAGATTCAAACCCAGATCTTCAGGTCTCCAAATCTCCTGATTTGCAGTTCAGTGCCTTTAACAACTAATCCATACTGCCTACACACATATGGCTTGCTTGTACTTCAGTACAAATCTGAATTCATCTGCACGTATGCAGCATGCTTCTAACCACTATTATACATTTTAGCTTTCTTGTTCTCCCTCATCTCAACTGCACAACTGAACTGTATCACACATACCAATGGAATCACATGTTGTTCGTCCCATCCCCAGTACACACACTTACCCACAAACTACTTAATTATTTCTGTCTGGCCTGTACTTTTACTATTTTCTCTCCATAGTTTTAAATGCTTACATGCAAACACAAAAGTAGCAATAACTCAACACCTACCTACATGGCCAGTCCCTCCCCCCATGCACACACACTGTAGGAGGTGCAGCCATGCTACTACAGACAACCCACCAAGTATAGATATAAGTTAAGAGTCTCTTACTTGAGTACTAGGTAGCCAGAGGCAGGAATCTTTAAGAGATGATGTCCATGGGTCAGAGTGCTGGGGTGTACCCTCTGAAATGAATTTAATTATTTTTTATTACTGTTTTATATATTACAATGGTGAGTTGGAGAATAATGAAGGCCACTGTTGCACTAACAAGGCCCTTGTTTTAGTCAAGCAGTGGTCTTCATTAATATCCAGCTCTTCACCAATAATGTATAAAATAGTAATAAAGAAAATACCCCCATTCATTTCAATGATGCACACCCCTGCAGTCTCCCTTGCCCTATGTCATAATGTGCCTGAGTGTGGAGATGTAGAGGTCAGCTTCACTGGGGTGGGGGGGGTCCATAAGCCTGACTATTGTGGGGCTTCAATAGTATGTGCATACCATACCGCTCAACTGTCCCTGAATGCAAGGGATAGCCCTCATTTTACCCCTGAAAACTGCTCTGCTTCTTAGCCATCCCTCATGGAAAACATGCTCCTCACACAGAGGCTGTCCTGTACATTTAGTCTTTATGGCAGGGGACCAATTTCAGATTTCAGCAGGGGGAGCCAACAACCAGTAGCCAGGTACTAATTAGACCCTAGATTGCAAGCTCTAGAGTCACACACACAGAAAGAGCAGAGCTCAGGCCATCCCCGGAGGAAAAAAGTTACAGATGATTGAATGTCCGATACAAAGCTGCATTTATCTGTTAAAATACCAAACCAATAAACCTGGTGCTGCTGAACATTTTGAGCCCCACTGACTTCTTTGTAAAGGCATAGCATGCATGTGTAGAAACACCATTAAAAAGGGTGAGCCTTAAAGTGACAATGCTATAATTATCCAACTTCATTGTTCCTAACATGCTAAAGCACACATAGTAAATATACAAGTACATAAATAAATAAATACAAAGTGCCATTCATGAGCAACATAACAATTACCACTTGATGAGAAGTAAAAATTGGGGAGGGGGAAGGGGAGGGGAAAACATGTATGCAGTTAAGAACCATCCATAAATAATCTGCATATAAATAGCATACATAGAATATTCATCTCAATCCATAAGATGAAAAGATCATGCATCCAGCAAAATTACTGAAAAAATATAATTGTATGTACCACACATATTCCAATACATAAAGTGCTATTGCTATATTTTATGCCAAAGATGCATATATGTAGCTCTTGAAAAATAATTAACATATCAATAGATTAAAACCTAAATATTGTAGTTTTATTTATTTGAATTTTGTGACCAGGTAAGTCCACTGAGACAATTGCAGTCCCTTTTCAGGGTCGACCTGGGAGGGGTGAGAACAAGGCAGTACAAGAATAGAAATAGGTTATACAAGGTCCAGAAGCAAGGAGGCTGCTAAATATGCAGAACAAGGTACAGAAACATATATACAAAGCACTGGCAAGGCAATATCAAATAGGTACTGATGTTCATGAAACAAAACCCTAATTACACTTTCAGGAATGGTTTTAACTGGAATCTGTCATTAAGTTCCAAGCCACTACCTTTGATAGCACCCAAGGTACAGTATATTGCCAGAAACTTTCCTTCCACAGTAATACATTGTCCATATCCCCTCCTCTTGGCATAGCCAGAGTTCTATCTATACCCTGGAATATAAAGACATGTCCTGAACCCTTTGCTTTTCTATGTACAGCTAGTGCATTGCTTTCATCACCTTTATCTATAGCTTTCAAGAATTCTCTACACAAATCATATGCCATTCTGACAGAGCAAGGTTTCTCTATGATGGCAACCTCAGTGGAGACCAAGAAGAATGTTGAGGACATCCACAAGGGAGACCCACAAAGGGTGGCAAGGGACACCACAGGAAGGAAACAGCTTTTGATAGGGACTCCAATTGTTAGGGGGGCAAACCGGGGAAGGGAGAGGAGAAGGGAAGTAAGGTGCCTGCCTGGTGCCATGGCTTGAGGGACAGGAAGCGAATCCTCAGGATTGCAGAAGCAGCATCACAGGAGAAGGAACTAGATATCATTGTCCACCTTGGGACAAATGATCTAGTTAGGCATGGGATCAGTGCAGTGCAGAATGAATTGTGGAGTTGGGGAGGAGCCTCATATGGGCAGCAAGCATGGTAACCTCTCTCAGAGGTGCTGCCAGTCCATGGCAGGGGTGAGGCTAGGTTACTGCACACCATGCAGTTTAATGAATGGTTGCAAAACGGTGCAGAGCACAGGGCTTTGGCTTCATTGGGGGCTGGGGGTCCACCTGGAGAGATAAAGATCTATACTGGCAGAGTGGTCTGCATCTGTCCATGAAGGGAACCAAGCTCCTAAGTGACAGGTTCAAATGCTTCCTTGGCAAGCTTTTAAACTAGCCAGGAGGGGAGGTGATGATAAGAGGCAGGAAATGTCAAGCCTCCCACCCACAAAACATGGCAGGTAGTAAGGTAAACACTGAGGTATAGAGCTCAACACAGGGCAGGACAGGGGTAAATGGAAAAATAGACAAGGGCAAAAAAAGCAGGGATGGGGAGTAAAAAAGGATAAAGCCAACATTAAATGGAGGGCAATAAGTACCAATGCCCGTAGTCTGGGAAACAAGCTTCCTGAGCTAGTAGCCCTGATGGAAGATGAACAATTGGATATTGTGGCAGTCACAGAAACATGGTACACAGAGAACCCTGACTGGGATGTCAACATACCAGGGTACACAATCTACAGAAAGGACAGGGAAGGTAAAAGAGGAGGTGGAGTAGGTCTACATAAGGGAAGGGATCAAAGCTACAGAACTGAAAAGTAAAGGGGCAGGACAAGAGGCACTCTGGGTCACCTTGGAGACAGGGAATGGCATCACAATCTGCACAGGGGTTGTATACAGATCCCCATCTCAAGGGGAGGAAATGGACAAGAAAATGATAGAGGACATTCTCAAAATGGCTGAAAAAGAGGAGATACTGTTGATGGGGGATCTGAATATGCCAGATGTTAACTGGATGACATGTACTGCAGCCACATCCAAGAGCAGGGTCATTCTCGATGCCTCAGGGGGCAGACCTTAGACAGCTAGTGTGAACCCACTCGGGAGGGAGCAATACTAGACCTGGTACTCTCAAATGAGAGAGGATCACAAATTTAGAAGTCAGTAGACATCTGGGAACAAGTGACCACTGCACAGTGTGCTTCACAATGAGCACAACCATGGAGATAAGCCATACAAAACAAGGATAATGGACTTTAGAAGGGCTGACTTTGGCAAAATGGGTGAATACCTGAAGAATGCATTAGCAAATGGCCAAAAAGGAGGGGTGGAAGAACAATGGAGAAAAATCAAAACTGCCATCATAGAGGCAACAAGCCTTTGTGTGAAACAAATAAAGAAAACAAAGCGGAGTAAAAAACCACTATGGTTCTCAAAAGAGATGACAGGGAAGGTTAAGGAGAAAAGGCTGCATTCAAAAAGTATATGAACCACTGAAGGAGCACGACAGGAACTGTATCAATTAAAGCAGAAAGAAGTGGAAAGGCAGTCAGAATAGCAAAGGCCCAAACCGAGGAAAAATAGCCAACCTCAGTTAAGAAGGGGATAAAACCTTTTATAGGTACATTAGGGAGCATAGAAAGGTTAAGGGAGGGATAGTGAAGATTAATAAAGGAGAGGGAAGGTGGGCAGAGGGAGACAGAGAAAAGGCAGAGATACTGAATGAATACTTTTGCTCAGTATTCACAAAAGAAGATGAAGAGGAGTTACCTAAACCAGACAATAGAAGCACTCTGGGTAGGGAGAAGACACCAGTCCATTCACAGAAGAAATAGTCCTGAAAGAACTCCTAAAACTCAAGGTGGACAAAGCAATGGGGCCTGACGGGATTCACCCCAGAACCCTAAAGGAACTAAGGGAGGACCTAGTGACATCACTGACCACGCTTTTAACAAATCATGGCAGGATGGGGTGGTACCTGAGGACTGGAGGAGGGCAGATGTGATTCCCCTTCACAAAAGTGGGAGCAATGCAGAAGCAGGAAACTACAGACCTGTAAGTTTGACCTCAGTGGTAGGGAAAATGATGGAATCACTTCTGAAAGATAGAATTGTTGAGTACCTAGAGGCCAGCAGGGCACAGGACCCAAAGCAGCAGGGATTTACAGCAGGAAGGTCATGTCAGATGAATTTAATTGATTTCTTTGGTTGACCAAAGTAATAGACCAGGGAAGGGCTGTGGATATGGCCAACCTAGACTTTAGCAAGGCATTTGACACAGTCCTGCACAAAAGATTAATAATCAAGTTAGTCAGCCTGGGAGTGGGTCCCAGGGTGGTAGCCTGGGTAGCAAACTGGCTGCACAACAGGACACAGAAGGTAATAGTGAATGGAAAACATTCTGAAGAAAGGGGGTTTACTAGTGGAGTACCTCAGGGCTCAGTACTGGGTCCAGTCCTCTTTAACATCTTCATAGGTGACATTGCAGAGGGTCTGGAGGGAAAGGTATGCCTCTTTGCAGATGACATAGAGATCTGTAACAGAGTTTATACACAAGAGTGGGTAGAAAAGATGAGAAGGGACTTGGCAAGGTTGGAGGAATGGTCAGACATATGGCAACTAAGATTCAATGCAAAGAAGTGCAAAGTAATGCACCTGGGGAAACAAAAACCCAGGAGAAGAGTACACGATAGCAGGGGAAGTACTAACAACAACAAAAATGGAAATGGACCTGGGGGTAGTCATATCAGATGACCTAAAGGTGGGTAAGCAATGTGAGAAGTCAGTAGGGAGAGCCAGGGGGATACTGGAATGCATAGGAAGCGGCTTCACAAGTAGAAAAAGGGGAAGTGGTTATCCCTCTATACAGACAGTTGGTGAAACCCCATCTGGAGTACTATGTGCAGCTTTGGAGACGTCATCTATGCAAGGACATAGACAGGATGGAAGCAGTCCAGAGGAGGGCAACTAAAATGGTGCAGGGTCTGCATCAGAAACCATATGAAGAGAGACTGAGAGAGCTTAATATGTATACCCTAGATGAAAGGAGGGACAGTGGGGACCTGATAGAAAATTTCAAGTACCTCAAGTGAATCAACAAAGTCCAGGAGGGTAGCATTTTTCAGAAAAAGAGATGTGTAAGAACAAGGGAGCACAATTTAAAGATAGAGGGGGGACGGCTCAGGGGTAATGTGAGGAAATTTTTTTTCATGGAGTGAGTGGTGGATACATGGAACCACCTTCCTGGGGAGGTCGTTGGTTCAAAACAGTGGAAATTCAAAGCGTGCACGGGACAGACATAAGGCAATTATAGTGGGGGTTGAGGAAGTAGGCTGTTGGTTAACTAGAATCTGCAGCTTATCCTGTAGGTAGGGAATAAGCAGACTGGTGGCCAAGTGGTCCTTATCTCGCCATCAAAGTCTATGTTTCTATGTTTCTATTCCCCAATACATAGTTTCAATTTCCTTGTCATTTTTCCCATATAAAAACAATCACATTTACAGGTTGCCTTATATACTACATATTCAGTATTACAATACACATAACAATTAGTGGTAAAGTTCTTTCCATTATGCAGAATCTGGAACACATCTCCTAGATTTAAATGCTTGCAAAATGAGTAGTTATTGCACTTGTGAGTCCCATGTGGCAACTTGAGGGACACTGTTTCATCAGATGTTTTCAGTTGACTTGTAACTACATGATCCCTAATGTTCCTACCCCTTCTATATGTAATTCTTGGGGCATTGTCAGTCCAGGTTGCCAGTTTAGGCTTCAGCTGCAGGACATGTCAATGTTTGTTGAGAAAGCTCTAGAATGTCTGGAACATCTCTGAAATATAAAACTTTGTTGTGACTGATATGACATGCAAATCAGGAAAATTCAAATGTATAAGAGTCATCTGTCTGTACCCCAGAGCAGTGCATCAGATTTTGGCTTAAACCTACCCAGTTACTAACCAATTTTTTCCCGGCTAATGTTCTGACCCCCAAATAAATGTTATCCTGGTTTCTTTCTCGACTCCAATCCATTCAATACCCATCCCATATGGGTCATGAAGCAACCCAAAGGTACAGAAATGTGAAAACATCAATATTTCAGTCCTTCCTCCTCCCTCCTCCCCAATCCACCCGTAAAAAAATTATTTACTTTTACTTACTCGGCCATGTGACAGACCCTGTAGCCTGGCCCAGTGTGGCACCAGCCTAGTTTTTAGTCTGCTCCTCCTCCATCCTTCTGCCAGAAGCTGGACACTAGAACCAACCATCCATCCCAGGTCCCAAACGTGGTCCATGAACAAGTCACCTCACCAACCAAACCCACCCACCCTGTGTTTCTTGCTTGCTTGCTACTTGTTTGGCTGCTGCCATGGCTGCTGAAGCACTGCACTGATCAAGGCCTGTGAAGGCCACCCACACTGCTGTCATCACTGCTGCTAGGCCTAGATTGCTGCCATGGGGGTCTGTGCTGTTTTTTTTGTGTGAAGCTAGCCTAGAAGAGTAACTAGGTAGCCTAGTCTTGAGTTAGCTTCTAGCTCATCCTCTGCCCCTTCAGCCATTAGGGGAGATCGAGACTCACTAAGAGAAGACCAACAAAAATGTGCCGCCACAACACTGCTATTGAGAGTTCAGTGTTCTCAGAGTCCTCCAAGCTGTAGTGTACAGTATGTCTACTCTGTGGTGGGAAAGACAATGTCGCACTCACATGACTCATGTGCTCCTGCTAGGCTGGAATTCCTCCATGTCACATGTGCTGGTGCCACTGCTAATTGGTGGAGAGATGGAACACAGCACGGACACAATTGAGTCAGGAGTGCAGCTGCAGTGTGACAGCACACAGGCTAGGGGGCACTTATTGTGCAAAATATTAAATCTAAATCTGCCATCAACATCTATGTATGAAATGTAATGCCATTATTGCCACACCAAATAAACAACCTAGAACACAAATGCTGGGGGCAACAGCCCCTGTCCTCCTAAATGGCACCCCGCACGGTAGAAATTCATTTTCAGGTGCTAATATTGGTACAAGTAAATACAATGGTTTCACTGTGTTCTGAGGTACTGTATCTCCATGCTTCAGGAAGTGTTCTGATTATTGTGAGGGTTAGTGTCCCTCTTTGTCCCTCATTTTGAGTGTCCATGTCCATCATTTCAGTGCCAAAATGTGAGGTATGGTGCATGCTTCCAAGACCCTACTCAGCACAAAGAGTGTTTGGTCATAGTGTATATGCTCCATACAGAATGACAAAGGGAAAGCAAGTGAGACGAAACAGTCATGGAGAAACACATTTGTAGCACTAAATATGCATAAGGGGATTTGCATGGCCTAAAACAAAAGGTCAGGTTTCACAACACAGAGGCCTCTGTAACATCTGGAATGGTGGATGTTGACTGAGTACATCCTAGGCATTTAGTGCAGTAAGCAAACAATGCTTTGCAAATTAATGGTGATTTAATGACAAAAATCAAAAGCCCTTAAAGAACTTGCAAAAGGATTAGAATTAGTGAGTTTACTTAATTTTAATGGAAACTCAGTGAACATGTGTTTTAATTCCTCTAATTGCTAGCAGTAGTATAAGAAATAGAAAGTGATGTTTTTTAGATGAGATTTGCACCAGCTTAGCTGCTGCACACATGGCAATCATGCAACATGTGAACCTAATGTGATTTTAAATGATGTTTACACCAGTTTAACTGATGCACTTATGCCAAGTGAGCAACATAGAACCTGATGTAATTTTTAGAAGATGTTCACATCAGCTTACCTGCTGCACACATGTCAGCTTGCAGCATGCAAACCTGAATTGCTTTTTAGACCTGGTTCGATCAGGTTCACTTTGTGCATGGAACGCTATGCAAACATTACATTAAGATGTGTCATGCATTCTGCATGTACACAGACACTTATATTTCTGTAAGGGATGTTAATGTTTGATCATTTTTTTCCTTGAACATATCTGCTACGTAATTATCCACTCCTGCCAAAATTTCAGTTTTTGTCTTCAGAACCTTACTTTTAGTTAATGTAATTTTGTTAATGGTTTTATGTTGCTGTTGTTTCATATAGTTTTCTAGTGGGTTTACCTGGGCTTGTTTTCCCTGAGTCCCAAATATTTGCTCTGTTTCCAGTGACTTCATTCTGTCATGTTGGATGTCCACCACTCTAGTTTTTATTTCCATGATTTGGTCTGAGTAATCACAGATCCCTTCCATTTGTAAGGAGAGTACACTATAGAGTTGATACCTCAATAATTCACATTGGTCTGTCTTCATTTTCTCATTTAACTTTCACATTTTTAAAAAATAGATCTGTAGGGGGTCACATGATGACAGGGTGAAGGGCAGCAGCAACCTCCCGTAGCTCTGCACCTCCGTTTGAATAAACACTACTTTCTGCTAAATTTCACCGCAAATAGTGTGCCTTACTTACATCCTAAGGTCACTAGAACTTCGCAGTGGACAGCTGTTTGTTTAAAATGGACGTCTTCATGAAGAAACTGGCCCTTGAAGACACTACTTCTGCGCTGGAAAAGGCGGGCAGCGAAGAGGCCTTGGCACCAGCAAGTGAGAGACAATAAAAACCCAGCCTCCACTACTGCTCTCTCAGAGGAGAGATTTCTGAGGTAATGAGGCCACTCCAAGAGCGTATTTCAGAGATGGCTGAAGATATGCAGCAAATTAAAACCTCTGTGCAGGCCCTGAGTATGAGAGTGGAGATTCCAAAGTTAAGATCACTTCATTAGAGAGAAAGCAAGACAAAAATGACTCAATGATCACACAACTCGGGAGAAGATTGAAAAGACTCGAGGAGAAGTTGGAAGATCTTGAAGGGAGGAGCAGGAGAAATAACCTATTAATATGTGGTGTGCCCGGAAAAGAAGAAGGTTCGAATCTGATTTTATTTCTCCAGAAATTCTTTGAAAAGACAGCGGGGCCTTCTCCAAATGGAGCCGTGTATGTTATCAAGCGAGCACATCGGGCGCTACGACCTCCCCTGCCCCCCAGCTCCCACTCACGACCCCTGATCTGTCGCCTGCTCAACTATTTAGATAAGCAGCATATCCCGATTAAAATTAAGAATCTACAAGAAATACTATGGGAAGGACACCGGCTTAGGGTTGCGCAAGACCTGCCCCAGTCGGTCAGAGCGAAACGGCAAGAAATGCATCCTATCGTCTCTAAATTGATTGCAGCTAGTAAACCCTTCAGAATCGATATCCTGCAGTGCTCCAGATTAAACACCAAGATAAATGGATCTCTTTTGAAAACAAAGAGCAAGCTCTGATAGAGCTCGAGAATTATTCCTGGATCTGTTCAAAGGAATGGAGTGATATAAGGGGCTATGATGCATCTGATGAAAGATCGAGTGACAGAGTGTTTTGATATATGAGATCTTTGTTGGTTTAATTAATGGTCCTCAGGACATTGAAATAGTGTGGAAATTCAACAAGTGGCCAGTGTTTTTACAGGTAGTGACCAGGGAGGCCATGGAAGGTGTTCTTAGTCTACCTGTCATCGAACACTAAGGGAACTATTCCTGAAGCCAGGCCTCTTTTGGGTGTGCATCTTGAAACATTTGTTGATTAACCAAGGGCTTCATTTTCTTTTGGCTATGAAGGGTGGTAACCGTGATGGTGGGAAGACTCTGACTGTAGTAGCAGGGATATGATCCCAGAAGAAATATTGCAAATGGCATCACCCATAGACCCTTTGGCTTTTTATTTTGTTCCTTGCCGTGGAGTCGGCTGCCTTATTTCCACATGAGTCTCTTATAACTATGGGGATGAGAATTATGTTCCAGTTATAATTTGGTTTGGGTCTTTCCCCTAGTGCCCAGAGGCCCATCTGAATGGAAGATGTAAACGGGGGTGAAGAACAAATGGGACTGATCCAGAAGCAACCCTGGGAGCGGCGAGTGCTTCACGAGACTCTTGGGCCACTTGATGACTTCCGTGGTTTCAGGCTCTGATATGTAGCGGCCGGAGGCATGGGGGTCTATAGTAACTGCATTAACTGAATCCAGATATTGGGAGCATTATGAGCTACTACATAGAGACCTTTTGCATTACATTAACCTCTTATTTCTTCTTTTCAGTGTTATTACTTTGCTTCTCCCATTGCCATCCCCTATTAGGGGACTTTGTCAAGAGGAAGCAAGCGATCCTAAAACCCTTGCATTTGTCATGTAGGGTTATGATTTGTCTGTTCTGATTTACCTAATGTTTATATTCAAATCTTAGGAAAAGTAGATCTCTAATATACTTGGGTTGGGCATACTTTTGTTTAATGGAGGATGGGGACCGGGGCAGGGTGTATTACTCTGTGGAAAGACATTGCTAATCGTGGTGATTTGGGGAGTTGCAGTTCCTGGGAACTGGGGAGAACTTAGGGACTAAGGAAAATGTTTTATTCGATGGGGGTATAATAGGAGGGATAAGGGCAATAGATAATGAAAAGGGTTTAATGGGGAGGGAGGAGGGAGGAGGATGTCAATGTGGCTAAAGTGGCTGATGCGGTATATCATGGAGCAGGATATCTTTCTAAGTCCAACTGTATTATTGGGCTAAGTAAGGGAGCAAACCCTCAGAGTAATATATCTGCTGGCAATGATTAGTCAATACAAGGTTATCAGTTGGAACGTTAAGGGTGCCCAGGACAAGGGCAAAAGGCTGGTTATTCTCAGGCACCTGCAGCAATTAAAGGCAGGGATAGTCTGCCTTCAGGAACGCACATGAAATGGGAAGATGCCCATTTGTTTATCAAAGCCTGGGTAGGACAGGCTTTCGGTGCTGCGAGATCTAGTAACAGTGGGGGAGTGATCATCCTCATAAACAGAAATATCCCTTTTATATTAAAGAGGAGAAATACGACCTCAATGGGAGATACATTATTTTGCTGGGTAGTATAGAGTGATCCAATTCTACTGGGTGCATTATATGGCCCAAATGGAGAAGCCCTGAATTCTTTATTGTATTAAGTATGGTAGTCACTAACCCACCGGTAACAACTATACTGGGAGGGACTGGAATGTGGGCGGACATGCGATTGGACAGATCTGACCTCAAGGCGGGACTCTTCCATCACAAAGAGCACTTCATGATCTGATGAATGGTGCAAATATTCTAGATGTATGGCGGTGCACCCTATGGAGCGCCAATACACGCTTTTATCTCCCCACAAATCACTATCCCACATTGACTTTATTTTATTAAGTTCCCACTCACTCCCAGATGCAGTTCGCTCCGAAATCCATGAGAGGGTCATTTCTGATCACTCGCCTGTCTCACTAACATTCCATTTTGGGAAAGCATATAGGAAGGAATTTGTTTGGAGGCTTAATAACCAGCTGCTCCAGAAGCCTGAGACTATACAGCAGATAAGAGATTTCCTTACCAACTTTCTTTCAATAAATCGGGGCTCAGTTTCTAGAATTGACATAGTCTGGGCGGCAGCAAAATGCACCTTGAGAGGGGAGTGCCTACATCTGGCATCCGTCAGATACAGGCTACATAAAGCCCAGAAAGATAATTTGCTTTCAGACATCCGGAGGCTGGAAGCCACCCTCAATAATAAGTCCCCTGAAGCGGAATGGGCAACTCTGCATAGATTGCAGGCCCAGTACTCAGCCCTAATCACTCAGAGGGTAGAACTGTCACTGAGGCATATCAAAATCAAATATCTTGACGCCGGGGAAAAAGCTGGAAAGTTGTTAGCCCTAAGGCTCAAGCAGGTAGAGGCTTCTTGCTTCATTGCTGGTCTCAAAGTGGGAAATCAACTTATAACATCACCCAGAGAAGGGTGGAAGAGATAAAGAACTACTACATGAGACTGTATTCAGTTGATCAGGCAGGCCATCCCAATGTCCAGACCATCCTCAGTTATCTAGCCTCGTAGAGTTACCAACAGTGACCCCTCAGAGTGTCAAGGCATTGGGTAATCCGATAACGGTACAGGAGGTTACGCAGGCCATCCAGCAACTTGCAATGGATAGGGCGCCAGGACCAGATGGTGTCTCTAACAACTTGTGTATAAGTTTGTACGCTAGCGCTTCGCCCCTGCTTACAGATGTCTTCAATCCATTGCACTCTGAGGGCATGTCGGAAAATAGTTTTTAAAAGCGTTGATTACTCTCATCCCTAAGCCGAAGGACTCCCTTAATCCCGCCAGCTATCGACCTATCTCGCTGATCAACTCCGACGCCAGGATCTTAGCGAAGATCTTGGCCAACAGATTAAGCCCGTGCTAGCATACTTATTGGGCGGGAGCAATTGGGTTTATGGCAGGAGATCATCCATTGACCACATGTGAAAGATCATGCATATCCTGTCGGTGTCCAGGGACCTTGACTCCACGGTGGTCTTGGTGTCCCTGGACGCCGAGAAGGCCTTCAACATGGTCTCTTGGGATTTTTATTCCTAGCAATGGCACAATATGGTCTCCAGCTGAATTTATCAAATGGGTTCAGATCCTATATTCCTCCCCATCTGCACAGGTTGGTGCAATGGCACCTTATCTGGCCTCTTTGGCTTAAATGGCAAGGCAGGTGCCTGCTATCCTCTCCTATTCAATCTCTATTTGGAGCCCTCCTCAAGAAAATAAATGCCTCCTCAAATTGAGGTATTAAATTAGGGGAACATCGTATACCCTATCTGCTCTACGCTGGATGACTTGTTGATACATATTGAGGAGCCGTAGTCGGGATCCCAGTACTTGAGGCTGATTAAGTCTTTCGGAGAGGTCTCCACTACAAGCTTAATGTATCCAAATCCAAAATTTTTCCCTGAATGACAGGACCACCTGGCGCCCATAGATGGCACCAGTTTGAATGGGCACCAGATACTCTTACCTACTTAGGTATTCATGTACAGAGATCTCCGTCATGATGGAATTGAATCTGCAGAACTACTCAAGGTTATTAAATTGGATCTGGAGAGATGGGGCAATCTTCCGGTCACACTGTGGGGGAGAGCTAACATAGTAAAAATGAATGTCCTGCCCAGGGTTCTATACCCGGTCGGGATGCTAGGGTGCAATCTTCCCAAAAAGTGGTTTAACTACTTACAGTCAATTATAAATGCCTTTCTGTGGAAGGGCAAGAAAGCTAGATGCACATACCACAAACTTACAGGGCCCAAAAGACAGGGTGGACTAGCACTACCCTCTTTCTTTACCTACTACTGTGCTCATCACCTTAGTAGAGTAGCCCATTGGCCAAGAATAGGATTAGAAAATGAGAATCAGGCGTATACTCCCTTGTGGCTGGACATAGAGCAGTCACTAATATCCCAGTACCAGGGTAAGTTCACCTCTTTGATTTATGTCAGCCCCTCGAAGCTCCCTAGTAAGTTGAAAAATACCCCCATAGGATGGTCAGTTCGAGCCCTCCAGCAGATACAAACATTTATTTCATGTAACTGGCATGTATCCTTGAATCAGCCTATTGTGGGTAACCCCCATTTTCAAATAGACCATAAACCCATATCACCCATATTCTGGCCGCTCCTGACAGATAGGAAGGTGGCTGATCTCTTTGAGGGTGACCAATTGATGTCATTTTCAACCTTTCAAACACATTATCTAGTTTCAGTTATGGACTTTTTAAACATAGGCAGGTGGTAGAGGCACTCAAAAGTCATATGGGAGGGGCGACACCACTTGGTCATACTGAGAAATTGAACAGGCTCTTGCAGGCAGTGGGTGAATCGTGACTAGTGTCCAAAACTTACAAAGAGTTACAGGTTTTAGATATTAGTCTACCCCGAGGGATTGGCTATTACTGGTCCAGGAGTTATCAATTTCACCTTGATGTAGTGATTTGGGGACGGGCCTGATGGAACAATTATACCTTGTCAAGCAGGACAGATTATGAATGATACAGTTCAATATTATGAATAACTTATATTTCACACCAGCTAGACTACATAAGGTGGGGCGTGCCCCTTCTCCTGTGTGCACCAGCTGTCACCTTGCCCCTGGCTCTTTATACCATATGTTGTGGGGATGTTCACTTGTCCAGACCTTTTGGCAGGCTATCAAATTGCTGCTGGATCCGTGGCTAGGTCTTGACTCCCTCTTTACCCCGGAAATATGTCTATTATATTTGTTGCTGAGGGGTATTCCTAAAATCAAGATGGCACATATTGCTTTAGTCTCGGCAGTAGCTAAACTCATTATTATGAGACATTGGAAAGAGGAAGCCCGGTTGTCTGTGAGGGAGTGGTATAAGGAGATGCTCAGTGCTCTGCAACTAGAAAAGCATATCCTGCATATGGGTAACCGACCGCACTTATATCAGCCCAGATGGGGCCCTTTGGAGGCCTTTGCTTATTACTTATAATCCACACTGACCCAACAGCTAGTGGATCTTTTTTGTTCAACAGGTGGAACCCAATGTGGCATCTGGAAGAATATGTACACACTTGACATGGGGAGGGTAGAGGGTAATTGGGAGCATGGATGTATTGGAAGAGGGTCCGGGGCTATTAGCTTGGGATAAAGTAGTGGATTTTAGAACATAACGTGTTTATTTTAGCCGATGTAACCACAAGGCTATGATGGCATGTTCCATATTATCATGTAATAATGCTTATGCCTAGCAACCCATTGTGCTTTATGGATATTGTTGAAAAAAGTGAATAAAGTATACTAAATTAAAAAAAAAAAAAGATCTGTATATTAATTTTTGCATCCTTCCACAAATCCTGGGGCGAATCATACAGAAAAAAAACTGTTTAACGTGCCTCAAGGACATAGTCAAAGCCTTGTTTAATGTTGGGATCCTTCAACAAACTTGGGCTCATTCTCCAATACCCTGGGCCACTGGACATTTCCTCAAAATTAGTCAAATTCAGGCAAAGCATTCCATGATCTGATGACGCCACTGGTGTCACTTCAGCTTCTCTGATACTCAAGTTTGATGAAATAAACCAATAATCTGTCCTAGTGGATAGATTACCTCTGAAGTATATTTTCTGAGAAGTCAGACACATATGCTCAAAGGCATCGATCAACCCTGACTGTAATAGAAGATTATTGAGGCAATTTGTATCACAGAACAATTTGGAGGTTTTTAAACCACGATCAGTCAGCAATCTGCTGCAATTAAAATCACCCACATAAAGCACGTATTTAGAGGTATATAAATATGGCTAAATTCAATGTTGCAGATCTATCCTACTTGCTTTTATTTATGGGGCATAAAGATTGATTAGTCTAAAGTCCATGTCCTTCTGCTGTACATCCAGTAACAATGCCCTCCCTGGCAAAATATCCACCATATGAACAAGTTTAGCGGCAAGGTTATTTATACAAATTCCCACCCCTATGGACCAGAAGACCTCACCCCAAATCCAAGCTAACCTAGCATCTTTCATTTCTGTTACAGAATGTAGCCTAACATCCTGCAAGAAGACAAAATCATAGTTAGTATCTTAATTGGGCAATAGTCAGGAGCCTTTTTTTTCTGACTTAATGTTGTTGGCATTTAAAGATGCCACTGACAAGTTATACAACTAAGGGTCCATAAAGATCAATTAACTCACATCATGTGGGTAGGTTTGTACACAATCGAGTACCCATCCATCTTCTCTTGACATTGTTCACAGGCTTGTCATCAGTTTTCACAGCTGGAGTCTCTCCATCTGAACCACCATAGTTTTGAGATGAAGTAACCGAAGCCAAGTCTGGCTCTAAGTCAACATCAGAGGCTCCTTCACGTAATGCAGCATACTGATTTCTTATAGCCAAAGTCTCTGGGGAGACATACACAACAGATTTATGCTTCTCTTTCCCTTTTTTAGTTTTACCAAATGAAAACCATCTTTCTCTGAAATGGGGGGCATGTCCTAGCATTCTTATTAGCAGAAGTGGATTCCCGCCACTGTGGATCTTGCAAAAGTTCCGCTCAGTGGGGGCATCAGGCATTTCTGAGGTAGGAGCAGATTCAGAATATTTCTTGGTATTGTAGCCAAAACCACAGGCTGTGGTCTGTGAGACTGAAGAGCAGTCTTTGCCACTGTGTTAATACAAAGTCTTGTATGCCATAATCAGCGTTCTCAGTATTATGGGCCACCCTGACAATCTTCCTTGCACAGATTACATTTCAAAGTATTTCTACGAAGAAAGCAAATGTGTCCAACTTCCCCACACTGGGTACATTTGACAATTTCATAATTGCTGCTCAAGTGTCTGGGAGAGCCACACTTGTAGCAGTGCCTCGGCTGTCCAGCATAGAAGATAAACCCTTTATCTCACCTGGGATAAAAACAATTTGGCAAATGTTGTATGCCAGTGTCAGTCAAAAACCCTCCTTTTCCAATAGAGGTTCAGGGTTGCCTTATACATTGCATCTTTTGCCAATGAAATATAAAATGTCTGTAATGTCTACCCCCTTATTTCTGAATAATACTATCAAGACTTTAAAAGTTTGTTTAGTGAGTGGTATAACCTGAAAGGAGTCAAACTGGATTTGTTTCAGGTAGCATACTTCAGCAAAACCTGTCAGTATATCAAACATTCTGAAACTGACATCAAAACAGTTTTCACTGGGAGCATATATTAATGCATAGACCTCCACCGGTGAAAAACCTAATGATTGTTTGAGTAGAATTTTACCCACATAAAATAAATCTGGGTATAACTCCAATCCACCCAGATACCTTAGATGGATGGCATTTTGCCATTTTGCTAGCTCCACCAGCTTTCTAAATAAACTAGTACATGTTGGAGCAGCTGGTCATTCAAAGACAGTCTAAGGTCAGAAAGGGCTGGTGTCAGTAAAGTAACATTATGTGGGGTGATGAGCTAAGCATCCACCTCAGGTTGTGCATCAAAAAATATTTCAGCGGTACTGGTATCTATAGGAGAAAATTTAATGTCGGCTGATTCAGTAAGAAGAGTCTCCGGTTCCCGGGTCTCGTCCTTTTCCGACTGTATTTGTCCATCAGACACAGTTTATACAGGATTCAAAGACTCATATGCCGGGTCAGGAATCCAGGAACCCTCTGGCATCTGGATCCACCCCTTTCCCTTCAACAGCTTTCAACACCTGTTCAGGCATCCATTTTGGTTTTGTGACATCTGGACGCTGTTGTTTATCAATATGATCGGTCCTCATGTTTGAATCCAGGGTTTTACTTACAGCAGAAAAAACTTAAACTTTGGAAATTTTATCAGCGCTTGTACCAAGCAAGCCACCCAAAGAGCGTTTTCTTTTTTTCTCCTCTTCCAGCTTCTTTTTGGCATCCATATATTCTTGCTCTGCTTGTGATAGCTGTTGCTGTAATAACTCTTTCATCTGATTTAATTTGTGTTGAAGCATTATTTCTTTATCCGTAAATTCCATAACATCCTGACCTTTGTGCTCCATACTTCTTTTTCCCAATTCCTCCATTTGTAAGTCCTTTGTGGCATCTACAACACCATTGCCAATGTGCACCTGCAGAAAGCTCCAATCCTCCTCCTCCATCGTCCTCCAAATGTGCACTGGAATCCTCCATTCCACACACAGGAAGCAGAGCCCCCTGCAGCAGAGTAGGGGAATTTGTTGGGGAAAAAGGAGTAATATTCCATAATCAAAACCATACTAATACCATAAGTTACACTTCATTCCTTAAATCACTGTCCATTGTCCTGCTAACCTAAAGTTTCCATAAGGTATTGTCCCATCCTTTCCAAAGATAAGCCAACTGATTCTTGGAACATCTTTCCAAGTCTTTCACATATATTTGTCTGATTGCCACCTTTATATTTTTTAGTAGCACCTCCTGTGGTACAAATTGTTGCCGAAGAACCCGTTTACATCTGGATTGCCACAGGTAGTATTTGAAAATCGAAAACACCACTTGCAGATTTTCTACTGCAAACTGATACCACCTCTGGGACTGCAATACATATGTTAATTCCTCATATGAAAAAATCTTAAAAGGTTGAATATCCAAGTGGTCTGCTACCAAATCCCAAAATTGTGTCACATATGTACATTCCAAAACCAAATGCTCCTGTGTTTCCAATATTTGATAGCAACTCTGTCGTAAGCAATATCTTTCTGAGGTGGCCTTGTATTTGTTGTTTTTAACATTCAGTCTCCCATGTATTGTCAACCACACTACGTCCCACACATGTACTGGCAACCTTTTGTTCAATAATTGTGAAAAAATCTGTTGATTCTGTTGTGGAACACAATAGGGTAAGACTATGTCCTCCTGGCATTGCACCCTTACCAGTCCTTCATACATTTTGATGTCTATTCTGAAACAAAGTAGCATTATACTGAACTTTTCATGCTATAATCTGCTGAAACATCTCCTTCACTTCTGGTGGAATAAGTTGAATATGTGTTAACATTCTGCTTTTCTTAAGTTCCCATGCCTTTAGACAAGGTACAGCCTACTCCAACAAAATGGTGCAGCGTGTATTTCTGTTGGTTTTGTACTGGATCCACAATATTGTAATGCAGAAACATACCGTAGAAAAAAGTCACTGGATGTATCATACCAATATCACCTTCCTGAATACTCCGATAAGTAATATTTCTCTTGATAGGGTTCAGTCTACTACCCCACAAGGCCCTAAAGAAAAGACTATAAAGTCTTTAACAATATTTTAGGAGAGGGGAGGGAAACTAACATAAAGCAATGTGGGCATAATCAAAATTTTTGTCAAAAACAATCTCTTCTGTTTAGCTATTGTTCCATGCACCCAATTCTCTAGTCTACCTTCTTTTTTCTTCATTTTATTTTCCCAATTTAACACTGCTGAGTTACCTTTTCTAAACTCTATTCCCAGTATTCTATGGGTTCCTCTGTAATAGCTATACCAGCAAAGAAAGCCCTTCTCTGATCCCCAATACCCAATTGAAATCCAATACTTTTTTCCTTTATTAATACTGGAGCTTGAGACCTCTGAGGATTCCTGCAGGTGCTTCTGAATCACCTTTTCCTCTTTGAAAGATGTGCCATAATGACCACATCATCTGCATAAGCCAAAACCTTCAATGAGGGGTAGTGTCTGAGAAATGAATTCCATGAATCCCTGGGTCATTCCTAATATTTTGAAGTAACAGATCAATACCAAATAGGTATAGCAGGGGACTCATAGGACACCCCTGCTTTACTCCTCTGCGTACCCCAAATTGTTGTCCTCTCCATCCATTCACAATCGGACTTACTGTCTCCTCTTTATACAGGCTTTTAGTCCAATTAACATATATTAAAGGGATTCCATACTGTAACATAGTGGAAAATAAATATTCCTGACTAAGAAAATCAAAAGCCTTCATTTGGTCCAAACTCAATATGAGTCCTTCTTCCCCCCAATTGGCCTCTATAAAACGATTCCCTTAGTTTTATTAAATTCCCTTGTATACCTCTCTGAGGAATCGCACACCACTGTTCTTTACAAATAAGAGCATCTGCACACTGTGCTAATCCATTAGATAAGATTTTACTTAAAATTTTAATGTCTGTATTTATAATACAAATGGGCCTCCAGTTCTGTAATTGCGACTTGTCTCCTTTTTTTCAATAAGAGAATCAAATCTGCTTCTACCAAGGAACCTGGAATATCATGTGTAAGTAGCAACTCATTAAACACTCTGGCCAATTCTAAACTAAAAAAATCACAGACAAATTTGTAAAATTCAGAGGGAAGCCTATCTGGGCCTGGAGTGGAATTATTTCATACAGTAACTTCTGAATTACTCCTTTAACTTCCTTTGAAGTAATTGGAGTTATTAAACCTAATGTCTGAACAGAGGAAATAGTTTTCTTCTCCAGCTTACCTATATAGCTTTCCTTATTCCATATATCTGGAGCTGAACTAAAAGTTTCTTCCACATATTTGCTTACTATAGTCTGCATGGTGTCTTTATCCCACTATATTGTTCCGTTTTCATCCTTTAACTCCCAAATCAATTTATTTTTGGAATTTTTTTGACTTTCCTTAAATGGATCAAAAGTATGTTTTTTGTTTATCATCCCAAATCTTATTTCCTGCTGCAAAGTTCTGGCTCTATCATACTGAAATAGAATCCTGTATTTCTTAACCTGTTGAATGTGTGAATTAAAATATTGTCCTGTAGTATCAGATAAAGAAATTAACCTATGTACAGTAGCTGTCTCCTTAATTGCAAATATTTAAAGTATTGGTCCCAGCTCCTTTTCACTACACATTTTTGAAACAGGGATTTAAAAGCTTTTTTTTGAATCCATCCACCAATCCTCTAATGAATCATACATACATTGAACAGACAATCAAATCTCCCATAAACCTTTAACTTCTTTTACAATCACCTCCTGGTCCAGAAGAGACGAGTTCAACTTCCAAGATGGTTTCCCACAATTAAAGGTATTCTCCCACTGACAATCAATGATCACTGCTGAGTGATCTGAAAAGGCCAAATCCCTGACTTTTGACCTCTTGACCTCTAGATTTTTTGAAACAAATATATAATCAATCCTTGTTTTTAAGGGTCCTTTCCTAAAGTAAGCCCCCCCCCCCAGTGCTGACCAACTCAATACCATCAGTTAACTGGGCTATGGCTACAATGTCTTTTAAGGCATTTGAATCGCAAAATATTTTGTCTGTTTTTAACCCTCTATCCTCTTTCTGCACACTACAGTTGAAATCCCCTCCCCATATTATAGTTCATGTAGTACACAGAAAAGGCTGAACTTTCTGAAATAATTCCACTCTCAAAGCCTTCCCTTTCGGTGCGTATGTATTAAATAGGTGAATCCTATTCTGTCTATAGGATATGTCCAATATCAGGACCCTCCCAGGGTCCAGATCTATAAGTCTAGAAACCTTCAAGTCAGAATTTAAAATAAAATTCCCAGCCTGTCACACCTACCTTGACCTTGTGACCAAAAGGTGACCCCTGCCTCCATCTGATATTACAGTGTGCCATTTCTTGAAAGGTTTTTATCCTAGTATCTTTGAGCAAAATAATATTTGTTTGTAGCAAGCCCAATTCAGATAAAGCTACATCTCTACATACTCCGTTCTTGATACTATTGACATTTAGAGTCAAAACCCTGAAATGACCCATAAGAGTAAACCCTCACCTCTAAGTTACTGTTTCGATCTAGTGGCCCACTGTTTCCTCCCAGCACTACTTTCTTCTAGTTCTGAAGAGGTACCCATGGAAGAAGCCACCAAGGAGGAATCAGACCCTGAGTCGTCCTTCTCAGTACCCTTCCCGGGCCTCTCAACCGGCAACACTAAGAATTTGTTGAGATGTATTTTCCCTTTCCTTTTTACAACCCTTCTTTCCTTCCCTTTGGGTTCAGGGGAGGGTCTGATTTATCTCTGGTCCTTTTTTTATATGACACTGTTTTAAATGGAGTTTCAAAGTCTGGTTTGGAGGGGAGGGGGCATAGACCTCCTTTCAGAAATAAGTTCTGCAGGATCTTCCTCGTGTATACCCATACTACTACCTCCTTCCCTTCCATCAATATCCACTACCCTTATCTGGGTAATGTTCCTCTGTTCCTGTCCCCTAGGGGTGTCACCTACTATCACCCCCTCTTCTGCCTGAATAACCATGGATTCCACTGTCACCTCAGGTCTGAGATTTTTCCCCACAATCACTTCTGTTTCCAAGGACCTCACTCCTTTCTCCTTAACCTGTGGTTGTACATCCTGCTGTAAAGTGATGTTCTGCTTTCTACCATTGCTCTCTTTTTCTTTTAGAATGTCATGCATTCTTTTCTCAGAGGCCAGAGCACACCCTTTTTTGGGGGCCTGAGTAATCAAGGCCTCATGAGAAAGGCCTTCCCCTGAATTGTGGGAGGCCCAAGGATATTTAACATAAGAGTGACCTCTTTCTTCACACAAGTTGCACCAAAACAAGTTTTTGCAATTAGAGGAAAAATGGCCAGTTTCCAGGCAATGAGAACACTTATGAGTATCACATGCATTAATTAAATGAAGCCAAGACCCACACTTGTGACATGATTTTGGCTGGCCTGTGTAAAACAACAAGCCTCTGTCTTTCCCCAGAAAGAAACAACTTGGTAGATGAATGATGCCAGTATTGATCATAAACAGTTTGCATTTAACCCTCCACCCTCTGTCCAAAACTGCTCAGAATCAATAACTGGAGTGGGATGTTCTAGCACTTCACAACGTTGTTTCAGCCATTATAGAATATCAGCAATATCTACACTCGTATTTTTAAAGACAATAGTAATCGTGCACACTGCTGGCTTTGTAATAGGGATTGCCAAAAAGGGGGCCCACAGTGGTGTCTCTTTCAAGCCATTATATTTGGTCCAAAATCTATCCAAAGCCTCCACAGTTTTGAAACTGATATCATAATTGTTTTCATCAGTGTGAATTAAAGCAAAGACTGCAGAGGCACAAAACTTCAAAGAGTCTTTCAATAATTTCCTCCCAATGTACACCCTATCAGGAGGGTCAGGCAGGCATCCCTTATACATAAAACAAATCACATTTCTTCTTGGGGCAGGTTCCCTAGTGTTTGGTTTAAATAAACCTGCCATTCATAATAAGGGTTTAAACATCTTCTGTTTTGCTGGGTCTTGTAAAAAGTCTACCCCTAAACCCACAGATAAAGTCTCTATCTCATCCTGCAGAACGGGCGTTTATTATACTTGGTTTAAATCAGTGTTCTTTTTTTATTCCCCTCCTTTGTCCACTTGTACTAGCCCCAAAGTCATCTCTTTTGTTTGCACAGAGTCTTCATTACCTACACACTGCTCTGCTGTGTTTGTGCCTGTTTTCAGTAATGTCACATCGCTAATGCTAGCACCAGCCTCCAAAGGCTGAGGCGTCCCCTGGATGTTCAGGATCATTTTCCCTGTTGCAGATATTCACATCCCATTATACTCATGTACTTTGGGGTCTAAGGGGTCAGGTAACCAGCTGCCTTCCCCCTGTATCCAGCCGGCAGCTGCTAAAGCTTCCTCCAGTGGCCGACCCCTTTGTTCCACTTTATGCTTTGCAGTTGACCCTTTCCAACATTTCCCCATTATCCCAAAGTTTACTTAACTTATTCTTCTCTGTTGCAGGCTGATTCTGTACCATGCCCATTGTGCTGTCCTCTGGCTCTGAGTCCTGTGAAACCATTCGCTTAACTTATTTCTTATTCGGGCATCCAGGCACCTGTTCCCCAGTCATGACTCCGGTGCTCATACTGGCTCCTGCTTGTGTCACCAGTCCTTGCAGTTTCTCCAGATTCACATCCTTCACTTTCCTCAACTCTGAATCCTGGTCTTCTTTTTGCTTACCATCCTGTTTGCTCTCAATGTCATTAATAATTTTGGAGCTGACTTTCAAGTCAGCATCTAGCAAAATACAGGTAGTTTCCATGTTTTCAGACATCATCGGTGAAAAGCTTATACTATCATTATTGGTCTCTAGGTTTATTGGGGCTGGGGAGGAGAACCTCTCCCCCTCTTTGTACACATCCTTCTCCTCTAAAGCCTGGAACACAGTGGCCATCCCGATGATGGACAGCAGCTCCCCCTACTGCTCAGTAGGGGAATTTCCCTCTTGTTCTGGGCAAATTTCCCCCATTCACTAAAAATACCACAAACAGCTTAATCTGGTTTGATGTCAGTTGGCTGAATATAGGCAGAATTGTCTAATCCTCCTTTCTCGGTCAACAAAAACTAAAAAACAAAACAAAACAAAAAATCCTTAACAACTCAACGTACACAAAAATAAATAAATAAATAAATAATACCACTGACTGGGCTGTATATGCCCAATTTTATACCAGATTTAGCTAATAATACTAACTGGCTTGAAAAATTGCTGCTGAATCTGTAGAACAATGTTATAATGTTTCATCTTAAACTTCAAAAATGTATTTACATCTGTATGTGTTTTTGGCATCCTTCCAGGACATTAAGGTCTATAATCTAAGGGTTTCAGTGTCACAAATATAATATGCTCTGCCTTTACTGGCCACCTGTTAAGATATATTATTTGCTGCCTGCAGTCTCTTTCTCCTCAGTCTTGGATCTCTCACTTTCATTATTCTTACAATTGTATTTTTAATATTACATATTAATACATTTTTTTACATACATACTTCACACACCTAACAACATCCAGAGTACAATCATCTGTAAATTTATTTAAATCAATATGTACTGTATTTAATTCAAACATTTGTCCTGGGGAGGAGATGGGAGAGTTCAACATAGTCAAATTAACTGTCAGTCATAACTACTACTCTCTGCTAATTAAACAGAAGTGTTAAAGAAAAAATAAGTCTCTAAAAGCATTGGATTTCACCCATGCATTTTTATATATTCAATTCATTTTATTAGCCTTCACTGTCTATAAGAAATTTAAACTAATTAAAGCCTCACAAAAAAGAGGAAAAGGGATGTCTTACTGCTTAACAGATTATTGACAAAATTCCGTTTGTAAATTTTGATGTATATACATTAAACTAGATAAAATTGGAAACCAAAATAACTTTTTCATAGTCTGAATTATGATGCTTCTAAGCTCAATAAGCATTTAAACACATTATTCTCCAGGACTCTGAGGCTATATTCATATTTTGAAAGACCAGCAGGTATAATATGAATATAATCCATTTACTGCATTCCTTTTGCTCAGGTCTGGGATCAATTTAATTTGCCTGATAATATGGCTTTCAAATATTTTCAACTTAAGCATGCTGTTTCACAGTATATGGGTTAGCCACCTTGGTAAACCACACTCAATCCCTTTTTTCCAACATTGAAACCCTTGATAATGATGTCTTATGTTATTTCTAAGCTATATCAGTCCTCCTTTTGGAATTGTACAGAGATTATGAGCACCACTGTAAGTACTGGAAGTTTTTTTTTTCCAGATGTGCCATTTAATTGGCCCAAAGTATGGAAATATGCATTCAACTATGTAACTCAAGAGAGACTTCATTTGATTCAGTTCTTTATTTTACATAATTTATATTTTACTCCTCAAAAAAAAAGCTAGAATGGGAAAGGCCACATCAACACTTTGTACTAGGTGTGGCTCTGGAGAGGGTTTGCTATTACATATTTTTGAGGGGCTGCCCCCGGTCTGTAACTTGTGGGCTGAGATTAAAAACAGGATGGATCCAGTTTTGGGACTTCAAGATTACTTTAGCTCTGACATATGTATTGTAGGGGACCTTAAACATGTTCCTGCCAAGGAACAAAAACACCAGATTATGATGATATTCTTAACCTTGAAAAGGCTGATATTATACCATTGGAAAGACCAGTACCTTGTAACCTACATAGAGTGGATCAATGAACTGCTAAGCAATCTCCACCTGGAGAAACTTATTGCTAGTACCCAGAACAGATTATCTGTATATGAAATGAGATGGTCAAAATTACACATGCTTTATTCTCTGTCCAAATGAACACTAGCCAAATATTGCTCCTTTGGTTCCTTGTAGTATATTTGTTTTGCTTAATTATTGTTGTATTAATTTTGGATAATTCCTCTTTCAGAATATTTATGACTGTGTACTTTTGTTAATTTGTTTTATTAGATGTGCTACTGTTGTTTAACTCTATTTGGTAGTACACTCAATGTTTTGTATATACAGTAATTATTGCTGTGTTGTCTGTTTTTTGACTGATATGTTTGTTATTGTGGATGTTCACATTTTTTAATTGAAAAAATAAACTTAATTTCAAAAATAGGCTTCCTTGAGGGTCTAGCCATTCATTGGTGATTGCAGACAGTGTCAGTGCCTAGAATCACAAATATTGCCCACTTGCAGTGGAGAAGGATACCCTAAACATGACTGTGCAACAGGTACAGTTTAAAAGTTCATCTGAGTCAGGCTTATTTCAGAATTGCTCTCTAAGATGCAAGAGCTTAAGTCTTAGGTGACCATCTTCCTCAGTGGCTCTCTAGTGTCCTAGATGTCAGTCTTTGATTTACAACTACTGTAGCTGTGTCTTTCAGTACGAAGCCAAGAAACTGACTTGTCCATCCATGTGCCCAGTTCTGAGGACCTAGCATTGTATAGTTGTGGCTGTGGTGCTGGGACCTAACCAGACTCATCTTCTATCTATTGCAGTGGACTGGTAAACTGCTAAGTGCCTAGTGATCCCTTAGTCACAGGCTCGAGAGCAACTGTCGGACTGTCAGTAGGAGAAACAGATTAAAACTTCAGAAGACAAACAACGTTGACTTTCTGGTGATGTTCTAGTACCAGGAAAACTTTTCTGGTGGCTGTTGTGGATCTTTACCATCCCCTTGAGAAATACATTTTCACTGTTCTTGGAACTAACAGGACTGGTGAACACCATACCCCCCCACCCTAGCGATAAATCCGTAAGTACTGTTATCGGTGAGTGGTGGTGAGAGCTCTACTCTTAACCTGTTTTTGCTTGGTACAAGAACAGATTGTGGTGTGAACAGTATCCAAAAGCATAAACTAGATCTGAACTTTTCCTGAACAGTGGTGAGAGCATTGTTACTGGTGCTTTCCTGGCAGCTTCCTATTGGAACTATTAAATCCAAGTCTTCCCTGGTAGCAAACTTAAGATATCTCAGGACGTGAACCATTATAGGACTCTCCTTTTACTGTTTTATTTATTTACTATTTGTATAATTTGGGGTTGGTTGTGGGAAGGTGGTGGATGGTTGGGGATTTGGTAGTGTAAGACTGTATGAGTATGAATGTGTAGTTGGATCACATTGTATTTATTGTCTGGATGGTGACTGAATGATCATTTAGGTTTTTATATTATTGTCTGCTTGTCGATCTAGCTGCCTAGATATGTGTAGGAGTCTTGGGCCCCTCTGAATCAGCTACCTGGCAGCCCTGCTGCATGACCTCCACCCCTTTTGTGACCTCCCCCTTCCTGATGTCACTATAAGGCATTGCAGGGAGGTAAGTGTCTGTAGGGGGAAGGGAGGCCTGTGGCAGGGCACTGGGGGCCCAATGGAGGTGAGAGGGATTGAGGTGGTTAGGGGAAGGAGGTGCCCTGGGAATAAATGGAGCCTTGAGATAGTCCCTACTTGTTTCGTCTCTGTTCCCAAGGTTCACCACTGGACCATGTGGGCAGGCAGTTAGAGTAGCTACAGCCTCCACCAATCCCATCTGGGCAGTGTTATGCAATGCCAGGTCGATGAGAAAAAAGACTGCAATTATGTCAGTATTGATTTCATCGGATGACCTGGCGTGCATCACAGAGACCTGGTTGGGGGACGATGCTGGTCCAGTTTTGGAGATGTTGATTCCTGCCCAGTGCTCTGTGGTTCACTGCCTGAGAAGGAATCATAGGTGCTGGGAGTGGCCATCGGCTTTGGATCCAGCCTGAGTTTCTCCATACATCTGGTGGGTTCTACCTCGTCATTTGAATGTGTGGTAGTGCATGGGGGTCCAGGTGCAGGTTGCAGAATTCTCTTGGTTTACCACCCTCTGGGATTGGGCAGAGAATTCCTGAAGGAGGCTGTGGACTTCATCTCAGACAGGGTGTTGAAGTCGCCCAGATGGTTGATTCTGGGGGACTTCAATGCATCGCCCCATCATCACTGCCACACCTTAGACCTGGTATTCTCACTGGTTCTCGGGGTCACTGACCTCAAGATTGATCGGGTCACTTGGTCCGATCACTGTATGGTGAAATTCTCATTTGGGGTCCCCCCTCAAGAGTCCCCTCCCCAGTTGAGATGATCAGCTATCACCCTTTAAGGGGATTGTCCCCAGAGGGACTGATGGCGGTAATTGATTTTTCCAGTGTTAGTGCTGTTTGTGCATCTGGCTTGCATGAAGCGGTGGCAGCCTACAACAGGTCTGTCTCTGGGGCACTCAATGCCATCATACAGGCCTGTATATAACCCAGGTCCTCTCACTTCAGACCCCCATGGTTTGATGGGTCTCTCAAGGTGATGAAGACCATGTGTTGGAGATTAGAGCATTGCTGGTGGAGGACTTGGTCAGTAGAGGATAGACTTTCTTTGAGGTATCACTATGCTGATAATTAAAGGACAATCGACTGTAAGAAGGAAGAGTTCCTGTCATGGGAGATTGCTGCAGGGAAGAACAGACCAGCTCAGCTCTTTTGGACTGTGGACAAACTACTTCTTCCAATTTGTCTACAGCAGAAAAGAGCCTTGTCAGTAGCACTTTGCGAAGCGTTTGCTCTGTTCTTCTCTGACAGGGTATCCTCTATTCAGGCTGAGATCTCACCAGTGAGTCTAGACCAGTTCTGCAGGGTGGGGTCTGGGTGGGGCAGAGGCACTTCATTTGCCTGGGTGGAGTTTCAGCCAGTGGAGGTGGCCAAGGTCTCCAATGCAATTTCAGAACTGCAGCTCACTTGTTGTGAACTGGACCCTGGCCCTACACATCTCCTAGTGGGTTGTGTCAAGGCTGTCAGTCCAGTGTTTGCAAGGATAGCCTGGTGCTCTCTTTCAGAGGGAATCTTCCCTGATGCCTTGAAGGAGGTGCTGGTGAAGCCCCTTCTGAAAAAAAAACGTCTCTTGACCCTGACGTCCTGGTGAATTATAGACCTATCTCCAACTTCCCATTCTTAGGGAAGGTTGTTGAGAAGATAGTGGCTCTGCAGCTCAAGGAGCACCGGGAGGCCTTTGACATCTATGAGCCATTCCAGTCCAGATTTAGGACAAGGTACAGCACAGAGATGGCTCTAGTCCAGGTGCATAATGATCTGTTCAGGGCTAGAGATCGAGGGGAATGGCAAGTTCTCATTCTCCATGATCTGTCATCAGCATTTGACACCGTGGATGACATTGTGTTGTTGGATCACCTTTGAGAGTATTGTGGACTCACCGGTACTGTCATCAACTGGTTTGAGTCCTTTCTCTCAGGCAGGAGGCAGAGGGCAGTGATGGGGAATTGCTCATCCTCCCCAATGCCCCTGACTTGTGGAGTTCCTCAGGATTCAATCCTATCACCGATATTGTTCATGGTGTTCATGCTACCTCTGGGCAGGTTCGTTAAACAGTACAGCTTGAGTTTTCACTGTTATGCAGATGATACTCAGCTGTACATGTCTTTTGCACCAGGGACAAGTGGTGCCATCAACATTCTGAATAAATGCCTTGCCGAGATCCAGTATTGGATGAAATCTAACTGTCTGAGACTTAACCCAGAAAAGTCTTGGTCCTGGGGTCAACCCCATTGACGGCATCTTCTAGGGTGAGAAATCTGGACATTGTCCTTGATGAGGAGCTGACATTTGAAGCTCAGGCGTCGGCTGTCATCAAAAGTGGTTTCTGCCATTTAAGGAACGTCACCCAGATTAAACCCCTAATTCTGCCTGAAGTTCTCCCATCACTGGTGCATCCCTTTGTAACATCCAGACTCAACTACTGTAATGCTCTTTATCTCAGGATCAGTGGATGGAACCTCCGCTGGCTGCATCTGGTGCAGAATGTAGTGGCCAGGCTGCTGACAGGACTGTCCAGGTCCTGTCATGAGACCTTGGTCCTGCGGGGTCTACACTGGTTGCCGGTCATGTGGAGGGTTCTCTTCAAGGTGGGCTTGCTCACCTACAAGGCCCCATACTGATCAAGCCCTGGCTAACTGTCAGACCTCCTCACCCCTGCCATCCTGGCCTGCTCCCTTCGTTCTTCCACCGAGGGCCTCCTGGCTATTCTGGGGACCAGGCTGAAAACCTTTGGTGATTGCTCATTCAGGGTGGCCAACGTGGTCCTCTGGAACTAACCGGGAAGATCTTTGAGGAAAGTCCCTATGGTGAAGACATTCAGGAGGGGCCTAAAGACTCACTTTTTTAAACTAGCATTTCCTGCCGATGCCTTTTAACTTGCATATATAAATGTTAATTATTTAACTGTTATGGTTATTGTTTATGTAAACTGATCATTTTAATTTGTTCTGTCAAACTTTTTTTTATTGTACATTGCCCACAGCCTACAGGATTGGGTGCCTAACAAATGATAAATTGATTGAGTGATTGATTGATTGATTAGTTTAGTTTTTTTTTTTTGTTGACCGGGTAAGTGCACTAGACAAATCCTGGCTATTTTCAGGCAAGACCCGGGGGAGGGGAATACAGATGAATGCCAACTGACTTTGAACCAGATTACGCTGTTGCTGGTATTTATAGTGAATGAGGGAAATTTGGCCAGGACACCAGGGAAATTCCCTTACTCTTTTCGATAAGTGCCATGGGATCTTTAACATCCACCTGAACTACCATCAATCCAGGCAGATGGGACCTCGTTTTAATGTCTCATCTGAAAGACGGCACCTCAGAAGTGCAGCACCCCTCTCATGCTGCACTACAGTGTCAGTTCTGGAATATTAACCCAAGTGCCAGATGTGGGAACTGAACCCGCAGCCCTCTGATCTCCCGGCCTCAGAGGCGAGTGTGCTACCTACTGAGCCACTTACACTGCACTGATTGATTGATTGATTGATTGATTGATTGATTGAGAAAATGACAAATCCCCTTTTGGCTGATTTAAGTCAGGTGGGAGTTTCAGACATGGAAGAAAAGGAGAATGAGGAGGTTGATGAGGCAGCAGGACTGTGAGCAGCGCAGCACATGGTGAATGTATATTTGGCGGACACTAGGCACCTTACCATTGCCGACGAGCCCTTGCTATACTGGAGCAACAAGGTCACAGACTGGCCTGCACTGACCTCATTTGCAATGAAATGCCTCAACTGCCCACCCACGAATGTAAGTGTGGAGCATGTATTCAGTTCATCTGGTGCCATTGTGTGGGACAGATGCACCAATCTGTCACCAAAAAATATTGTCATGCTAACATTTATTAAAATGAATGAGGGTCACATTCCTCACAAGACAATCATGTCCATGATCCTACCACATGACAGTGAAGATGAAGAGGAAGGTATTGTCAGCACTAGCAGACTGTCTTGTACCACAGAGGTGGACAAAGCAGTAAAGGAGAAATAATTCCCATCTATTGAGAATCCAGTCTGGAAAACTGCGAGTGCTGTTTCCTCGATGAGGTTGAAGACTAAAAAAAGATGTGTTGTTTCCCTCCTTGTCCCTCAGTATAATCCTTTACTGTATGATTCACAGATAATTTTATTTTCATTCATTGTACTGTTCTCCATCCCCAATTGTTCTGCTGCTTTTTCCTAGCACCTATTTGAGTACCTGCCTCCACCACCTGAATGCGATGTCTACAGACAATGCCTGCTCCAGCCAGCAGCACACAGCACCGTCTCCTCCTCCTCTGGCCTGTGTGGGTCCTACTCAGCCACAAACAGCATGGGCCACCACCTCCACACTGATGCAACATAAAAATGCAATTTTACCAGCTAGGCAAAGCATGCCTGCTCCAGCCAGCAAGACACAGCACCGCATCCTCCTCCACCTCCTCTTCTGGCCTGCTTGGGTCCTACATAGCCACAAACAGTATGGTCCGCCAATACAAAAATAGTTCTGACTCTAGGGAAAACAGTTTGGTTTGATCCCGTGGTATGAGTTGCAGTTAATCCCTCATTGAAAAACTCGTATAACTGAATGCAATGTTCATCCTGAGATAGTATCTACTGGATTTGGAATTGAACAACCCCCATCATGTAGAGCAGCTAAACATGCTTTGCAGACAATCAGAATCAGGACTGGAGATGATATCATCACAAGTCTACTGCAGCAGTGTCCAATGTGGAACTGTATGACAGGAGGATGCTCAAGCCGACCCTCCAGCAAGCCAGCTCATCAAGGCAGCAAGACCTCAGCCCCAGCAAGGCCTATCTTTGCCTGCTGTGATAGTGAGTCACTTTCACTGTTGTTCATAGTCCTTGTCCTCACTGCTGGTGGGGTGACTCCAGTCCTCCACCTCACAAAGGCCAAAAGGCCTTCCACGCTACTCAGAAAGATTTTAAAATGTTTTTCTTCCTACTCTTTTGTCTCCCTGCAGGTTTCACCACTCACAATGGCTGTTCCTACATCATCTCAGTGGCACGCACATGGTGAGCAGCTATAACGTAAGTATCATTATGAATTTCTTTTTTTCTTTTCATTTGTATTGGAAAGATTGATTTATAGTACAAAATTATTTGACTAAGTGCTTATATGGATACATAATTTGGTGTTGATATATTTAATGTTGTTACCCAAAAATTAAGTGGTATCATACAGAATATTCAATAACACTGAAAGTCCAATTGAGAAATGTTTCAACTCAGAATAAATGTGATGAGTTTGATAGCAACACAGGAGTATTCAGTGCATTTGTAAGCAACAGTTTTACTTGTCCTTACCTCTCTCTCTCTGAGCACAAAGAATAATGCGCCCACCATAGACTAGTTTTGTTCAAAAAGGTATGATAAGAGGAGGGAGGCAGTGCCATTACCAGACTAGACAGTTTCTTCAGAGCTTTTTGAAGTATTTTGTATTTGGTTTTTATATATTGCACTGGTTTTTGTGTGCCTCCTATGAGCAAGAAATGTCATGAAGATAAATTGTAAGTACTGTTTATCTTAAGTGGCTTTGGTGTGCTGTATTAGTTATGGTATTGGACATCGTGCAAAATAAAACTAGTCTGCAGTGAGTGCACTGTTCTCTGTGCTTAGGTTCTTGGTTTGACTGATACACCACCACATTGAAGACATTAGGATGGTGGAGTGCCTGTTTTTGGCTTCTTCCTCATCTCTTTCTCTTAGTCTCATGATGGTTGACTCCAGTACTCAGCTTCGCAGAGGATGAAAGGCCTTTATAACTCACATTGGGCAGGGGGAACATGCAAAAAATATATTTTTTTAAGTCCAACAAAGCTACAATAAATGTACACTAGGTTTCAACCACCCAGCTCTGAACCCAGGTCATCCACACCAGAGGCATGACTCTTACCACAGCACCAAACCACCAGCTGGGAGCTGCCTGGCCAAACATGCCGTTACATGTTCACTCTCTATAGGTTCCTAACCCGGTCAATCCTTTCTACCCATCACCTTTTTGTGATCCCCTCCATGCTATAACCACTCCTTGCTATAGTTTAATAGTTGCTGTTATTCCAGTTGGTCAAACTGAATAGCTCAATTTGACTTGGCCATATCATGGGTTACCCAGTACCATATGGCAGTACTACTAACCAGTAACTGCCTGACATATTTATTCTGGTAACTGAGAAAATTTTCAGAAATGATAGTAAGAAACAGAAAGAAAGGAAAGGTGTGATGTACTGGAGGCACAGCATTTTGAAAGAAAATATTTTTTTTGAAAGATAGAACTGACGCAGATGGGATAGGACAGAAATACAGACTGTACAGTAATAACAGAAATGGGTGTTTACTCACCTGGCAAAGGTGATTGTGTTGGTTGGCATCCGTGGCACTCCAAATATTACCTCATGGGGTTTTAGCCCACCTGATAGGCTAGTGATGCACATGATCCTAGATCAAATTTCTAGTATATCCAGGTCCCAGAAACCCCTGCTCTCCAGTTCGAATCTTCCATAGCTGAAATCAAGGTTAGTAAAAATGCCAGAGAAAAAAACAACAATGCAAGGAAGACCAAAAAATGATGGCATGAAAGAAAGATGCTAGCTACGACGTAGTCTCAGAGGCCAGTAGGCCGAATTTATTATACCTATTATTTACAATCTAATCTCGATCCCATAGGAACTGACTGTAGACTCTCACTCCGACTGTAGACTCTCACTGCAGCAGTCCCCACCCCAAACCTGACAATGGTTAAAGAACTTTCAGTCCTGGTCACTCTGAGCACTCTGAAGGGAGGGCCTTGGAGTGCCATGGATGCCAACCAACACAATCATCTTTACCAGGTGAGTAAACACCCATTGTGATTGGTTGGGCATCCATGGCACTCCAGACATTACCTCATGGGTAGATAAGAAGCAGTGTAGTACCCAAGGGAGAGAGCAGAGTGGTCTATGAGTGAGGGGAAGAAGTTGCTGCTAGGAGGATCTGTGTGGTGAAAGTGGGCTGGATGGCATGCAGGTGTTTGAGTCTGTAGTGTCTAGCGAATGTGTGCAGGGAACTCCAAGTAGCTGCCCTGCATATGTCTTTGGAGGACACAGTGGACCTTTCTGCCCAGGATGTGGCGACTGCCTTGGTGGAATGGGCCTTGATACCCTGAGGGGGTATCATTTGCTTTGCTAGGTAAGCGTTCTGAATGGTTCTCCTTAGCCAACTGGCGATCGTGGACTTGGAGGCTACCCTGCCTTGCTTTTGGCCCTTTGTGACGACAAATAATCTTTCCATCTTAAGGAGGGGCCGCGTTCTGGCTATGTAGATGGAGAGGGTGGATCTGACATCCGGGTGATGTGGGACTGACCGAATGCCCTGCTGTGTGTCCGCAGGGAAGGTGGGTAGCTCAATGGGCTGTTCCCTGTGGAATGCAGTGGACACCTTGGGCTGGAAGGCTGGTACTGTTCAAAGACAGACTCCTTGAGGGGTGAGAACAGTGTAGGGTTCCATGCACGATAGAGCCCCCAACTCTCCAATCCATCTGGCTGAGCAGATGGCCACTAGGAAACATGTCTTGAGGCCAACCCAGAATAGGTCCACCTCCTGGAGTGGCTTGTAGGGCACCGAGCTGAGGGAGTCGAGTACCAGTGGGAGATCCCAAGGTGCGATAGTTGGTCGCGTCTTTGGTCGGAGTATCTCCACCACTTTCAGGAAGCACAGGGCGTCGGGGTGTGCTCCCTGACTGTACCCCCCAATGGGCCCCATAGCCGCCCCTATAGCTGAAAGTTGTACCCTGAGGGAAGAGTGGGCTAGGCCCTTGTCCACTCCTTGCTGTAGGAATAGCAAGATGGTAGCCATGTCCATCTGCTCAGGTACCCTACCTCTTTCTTGACACCACCTCGAGAATATAGACCATTGTCTACCGGAGGTGGAGGTGGTGGAGGTCCGTCTGGACTGTAATATGGTACTGACAACGGAGTCATGGCAGCCTGCCTCCATTAGTCTCCTCCTCTCAGGAGCCAGGCCGTGAGCTTCAGTGTCCGCGGGGCCGGGTGGATTACTGGTCCCTGGGAGAGCATGTCTGCTCAGCGAGGAAGTCTGAGGCTGGCTAGGGACATCTCGCGAGTGGAGGCAAACCATGTCCTTCGTGGCCAGTACGGGGCCACTAGAATGATGGTGTGATGTGATGCCCGTATTTTGGCTAGTACCTGGGGAATTAGGGGGAGAGGTGGGAACACATATGCATGATCCTGACCCCAAGGTTGGGATAGGGTGTCAGTTCCCTGGGAGTGACTCTCCCTGAAATGCGAGTAATAATCCTTGACCTGTGAGTTCTCCCGTCTTGCCATGAGATCTATGGTTACGGGTCCCCATGCACTTTGGATCATCTGAAACAAATCAGGGTGCAACCGCCATTCTCCTGGGTGCACCTGTTGTCTGCTGAGCCAATCCGCATGCACGTTGAGTTTTCCTGTGAGTTGTTCTGCGCCTAGATGGCTGAGGTTGGATTGAGCCCAATTGAGGACTGATGTTGCCTCCCTCAGCATGGCTCTGCTCCTGGTACTGCCCTGCTTTGCGATGTAGGCCACTGTGACCTGATTGTCAGAACGTCATCAGGACCACTGGCCAAGCACGAGGGTTTGAAAGCCTTGAGCGCATGGTATACTGCCCTCATCTCTAGGATGTTGATGGACAGCTTGGATTCCACTGGCGACCATAGACCCTGGTCGTGCATCTCCCAGGCATGCCCCCAACCGGACAGGCTCGAGATCTTCTCATGTGGCTTACAGAGAGGTCTCCAGGGGAACTCCCTGGTGAGGTTCGACTCCACTGTCCACCATGCTAGTGCGCTTCTCACTGACGGTGGTAGCGGGACAGTGACCTGCAGGTTGTGTTCATTCGGTGCTCGCCGAGTGAGGACATATGTCTGGAGCGGGTGCATATGCCACCTGGCCCAGGGTATGAGATCTATGCATGATGCCATGCATCCTAACAACTGGGCTATGCGACTCATGGTCATCTGGTGGTGGCCCTTCATTTGATGGGCCAGGGTCATCAGGTTGATGACCCTCGTGGGGGATGGTTTTGCCCATCCGTGGGCCAAGTTGATCAGCGCTCCCAGATGCTTAATCTGCTGTGTGGGAATATGATGGTTCTTTTCCCAATTGACCACCCAACCGTGCTCCTCGAGCACCTGTAAGGTGGTCGCTGTGTCCTGTAGGGCCTGTTCCTTGGAACGTGCTCGAATGAGCCAGTTGTCTAAGTATGGTATGATATCCAGTCCCTGCTCTCTGAGTCCGGCCACCAGGACTATGGAGACCTTGGTGAACACTCTCGGGGCTGATGTGAGGCTGAATGGTAAGGCCTGGTACTGAAAATGGTGGCCCAAGATGTGGAAACGGAGGAACTGCCTGTGTTTTTGAATGATAGGGATGTGAAGATAACCGTCCTTTAGATCTATGGACGTCAGGTAGTCACCTACCCGGAGACTGCGTAGAGTTAATCGTATTGTCTCCATTTTGAATCTGTGGTACACCACATGCTGGTTGAGATGTTTTAGGTCTAGAATAGGTCTGAGTTCTCCTGACTTCTTGGGTACGAGGAAGAATATTGAGTAGACCCCTATGTTTTGTTCTTGCCGGGGAACAGGCAGGATGGCCCTGTTCCAGACTAGTTCCAACAAGATGCGTTGGACCTGGTGAGGGGTGACCTTTCTTTTGGCTATTGGGGAGGATACAAATCTGTGGGGGATTTGGGGGTGGGACAGCTCTATGGAGTACCCCCGTGTGACCACTTCCCAGACCCACCTGTCCGAGGTTGTGTTGAACCAAAGGTGTGAGAATAACGAGAGTCTTTGCCCTACTGGTGGGTAGGGTCCCTGACTGTGAACGGTTGGAAGGGCGTAGTCACTGTTGCTTCCCCCTGTAACTTCTACCTCGTCCCCTGAGTTTTTGACCGCGGACTCTGAAGGAGGACGGATGATAGGCCTGTGGGTAGGGGTTATGGGGACTGTGGGATGCCCCTCTGCCTCAAAAGGAACCATTGTGCTGTGCTGAGTCTCTGCGGGGTTGGTATAGCATATTTCCACTCCGAAATCTCCGCCTTGATGAGGGAAGGTAGTTGTATCTAGCTTTACTCTTAAGGAGGTCTCCACCCTCCTCCTTTTGTTTTAGGTAATCCTGTAGCCCCTCCCAAAACACATACTTCCCCCCAGAGGCAAATTCTGCAATAAAGTCTTAGATTCATTGTCAGTGTCCCACAATTTTAGCCATAATGCTGTCCGGGCACGATTGGTGATAGCTGTGGCCCTGGCGTGTAGGCGCAGGGTGTCTACCGCCATGTCGGCAAGGTACTTTGCAGCATCTAAGGTGCATTCTAAGAGTTCTGCCTCCCTGGATTTCAGGTTGGCTTGTTCCTGAAGTTCTTTGAGCCAATGGATCTGTGCTCGGGCTGTGTAGATGGCAGTAGTGGCCGCTTTTGCTGCGGTGCCCTCAATTTCGAATGCCTTCTTTAGCATGTCCTTCACTTTCTTGTCCATAGGATCTTTGAGGGATATTGTTCCACAGGGTAGCACTGTCCTCTTGCTGAGGGCAGCAACCTGAGGATCGATGGTGAGGGCATTACACCAGGCGCCAGATTTTTCCCTCTTGAACTGGATACATTCTGTCCAGGTTCTTCTTGTTAGGCATCCTGCCTGGTTCTGTGGATCACCATTCTTTATTGAAGACATCCTCAATAGCTGGGCATACTGGAAAAGTCCCCGGGTTCAACACCTTCAGTTGTATCATGGGGTCGAGTTTCGACTCGGGCTTACTCTCTTCTATGTCGAACCCCATAGTGGTTTTGATAATCTTCATGAGCCCTGGAACTGTGTCAAAGGAACACAACTTTGAAGTGAGAGACAGCGTGGTCGGGAGTTCTGCTTCATCTTCGTCTGATTATACCCCATCCTCCTCCTCCTCCTCCTCTGGGATGTCCTTGTCCTCCTCGGCATCCTCACGAGGATTGTCCGGTAAGGTGTCCTCGAGGTCCAGAAGCTCCTCCGGTTGCCCCCCCTGCCTTGCCCGGTTCCGGGATCACTGCAATGACTCTGTGTTGGGTGAGGGATTCGAGCTTTTACATTATTTTCAGCATAAAGTTCTGCTGGCTTTCCATCATGGTGACTGTGGCCTGCTGATTCTGGATCAGGAGGGAGCCAGGGCCCATCCATGTGGGGCCGCTGGGCCCCGGGTTGCTGGGCTCCATGGGGGGCGTTTGTTCCATGGACGAATCATCGTCGTCGAGTAGACAGGTGGCGCAGAGGGGCCCCGGGGATTGGGGTAGGAGGGTAGCGTTGGAAGTGGAACACTTCTTGGCTTTAACCATCTGGTGAGAGAGAAGAAAGGCCTTAGATTAGAGCTGTGTAATGCCCTGCGGGGGGTCCTTTTTGTCCCCTGTGATTCAGCATGGAACGGAAGACAGTTGCCTGGCATCTGTATAAATTCCTTGGGAGGCTAGCCAGAGTGCGGGTGGCACTGTGGGGGAGACCCCGCAGACACGGGATGGGATGGCCTACTCTACCAGGTGGTTCTGCTGCAGAAAATAGGCACCCATGGGTCGCTATGGGGAGGGACCCATGGCGTAGCAGCTTAGGTGGTCCAGGGAGCGCCATCTCCTAACGCCCAGGTCACTGTGGGAGGGACCCAGGAGAAGGAAGAGACAGGCACCTGTGTGTCTTGGTAAGCCGTAAACTGGGGGGGTCGCTATGGGAGGGACCCCTCAGGTGTGGTCGCGTAAACTGCCCCAGCTGCAACTCTCCATTTGGCTGGGTTCTAGATGGGGAGAGAGAGAGAGAGAGAGAGAAATAGAGATGAAGGGCTGCGAGGCCTGGGTCATCCCTCGAATCCAGGCAGCAAGAGAGAGGAGGCACGTGGGCTGCCTTGCTAAGGGGGTCCTTGGAGCTGAACCAAGCCCTAGATGAAGCAGTTCCCCCTAAGGAAGGCGACTGGCTACTGAAGGGCCTCCCCCCCTCCGGGACAGGGAGGAATGCTGACTGCAGACTCAGGGACCCCCGCCGAAAGAACACTCTCTGCAGTGCTCTCTCACTGTTCCTGAGATGCCAGATTCCCCCCCCTTTGCTTGCCCTCTTCTCCCTGGCAGAAGTCCTCAGGAGTGACTGCCTAGGAAGAAGGTGGCATAGTCTACCGCAGGAGGCCCGGGGAAAGGGCAGGGAGCCACGTGGAGTCGGTAGGCCAGACGCCTACCACGCGTAATGCGCGATACAGGCACGTGGTCATATAGCAGTGGATTACGCTGGGAACATGAGCCCCAGCGGTCCGCGCAGATCAGGAGGAGGGAGGGAGACAGAAGGAGCCTCCGGGATGAGTGGAGGCAGAAACAAACGCCAGCAGGCGAGTCGCGGTAGGGGTAAGGGCCGGGAGAGGAACGGGAGACCATGTGGGGGGCGAGAGGCCAGAGTGGCTGCCGCAGGCTCAAAGGCTAAACCACGGACATTCTCCTCACTAAACCAAGTGGCCAAAAAGAAATTAACCAGAGATACAACCCTTAGTGGGTGAAGACAACCTTTAAATTGTGGGTGAAACACTCTCTGTCTATCTTTACAACAACGCGTTATCGCGGCGTTTGTGATATTCTTAGACATCTAACTAAGCATTGCAACAACAAAAATAAAGCTTAGGGCACTGAGCAAATGGTATAAGCTGCAATAAGCCTGCCAGGCTAACTCTTGCCTCTGATTCTGCAGAGTTTAAAAAACAACCAAAACAGAGACATGCAGACTAGATAGTTGCTATTATACCAAATCCCTTCTTCACATTTTTTCTCTATATAGCCCCATATTGGGCAGTACAATAAGAACAAAAAACACATCGCTTGCATTTCTTTTCTCTAGTAAGCCTCAAATTAAATGATATCTTCTTATAAGTTCAAGGCCTACCTTTGTATGGAGCAGACAGGGATTCCTGGTGTGCTTGTTGCCTGATCAGATGCACGATTCGAAACTGGGGAGCAGGGGTTTCTGGGACCTGGATATACTAGATATTTGATCTAGGGTCATGTGCATCACTAGCCTATCAGGTGGGGTCAAACCCCATGAGGTAATGTCTGGAGTGCCATGGATGCCCAATCAATCACAATAAAAAAAATATGAACAGACAGAGAGAAATAAGAAGGATAGATGAACAACATTTTTCTTTTTTCTTTTTTACTTTTTACAATTTAAAACAGAGTAAAACATAGAGATAAGAGATAAAAGAAAATGGTCACATTAGAGGGCTGTGGCCTGGGGACAGAGGGTGCACCACCACTTCCCTGTTCCCCCAAACCCTCCATAATTGTCTTCTGGTTGCAGAGCACCACCTCCACCTCCAGCATCTCTTTCAGCCCCACCACTTGACAGGAGAGCTCCTCTACCTCCCTGTGGAGCTGTTCTGCTTTACCTCAAGTGGATGTGGGAGGAGGATCTAAGGCCGGTCTCTGAGGTGGTGCCGCTTGTTGCACCACCCGAGGCCGACCACTGGTCCCTGTCATAGTCCTCTCCATCTCCCCCTCTGCACCTGCACACCACCATGTCTGTTTCTCTTCCCCTTGTCAGAGGAGGCACTAGGAGTGGCACCACCTACACCCCTCTCACCACCTTTTTGTCTCACATGTTCCTCCCATTCTTTCAGGTGCCTGCCTTGCAGGTGTGTGCTTCCCACCTGTCCCTGGATGACTCCCCCTTTTCCCATGCTGCACAGTAGTGTGATACAATTTACAAGTCACCACATTGTTGTCGGTGGAGTCCAATTCAAAAAAGTCCCTACAAAGGACTTAGGCTACTGCTGATGACAAGGGGAGAAGTGAGATGTTCCTGACTGCAGGTGCTCCTCCTCGTGGTGTGCAGGCATTGGTGGTGGTGACAGTGGCTGCACAACTGGTGCTCTCGGTGGTGCCCTTGCTGTCTTTGCTGGGGCCAGGGATCCTTCTCTGTGCGAGGGGTTGGGTGCTGCTGCTGCTGTCATCTCCTGCTGCTGCCACTGCCATTGGCCAGGTCCTCTTTGGCCAAAACCCACATCTCCCCTCTACTGCCTTCACCCTGTCTCCTCCTTACTCTCTGTCCCACTCATTCTAACTTAAAACAAAAAAAGAGTAAAAAGAGTGAAAAAAACACATTAAAAGTGGTAAAAAAGTAACAGAAATAAGTTTTCGATATACACAAAATAATAAGTAAACAACTAAACAAAGACTGACTAACTATAAAGTAAAAATAAAATATAGAACAGCCAACAGAAATGTGAAGAAGTTGTTTTTTTTCTCTACTTTTTAAGTAGCAAAAAGTGCAAATATGTCTCCTTTCAATCCTAGCTCAGACTGCAAAGTGAAACTAAGGCTGAATTACACTACATAGAACAGTAGCATGTGACCTGCAGGAGTTGTTTCCATGTGACCTCAAGCACTTGCTTACAAAAAGTAGCCACTTTTTGAACAGACTTCGCTTAATTGTCTTTACTGGAGAAGTCACCGGTGAAGTTAACATACCTCACCTGCCCATCTTCAAAAATCAATCAATCAATAAAAATCTTTATTTATTCAGGCGGACATCATTGAGCAAAGCTCATTTACAAGATGGACCTGATAGGTCGAGGAACAAAATAAGGGTACAAAAGCAGACATATACAAAAACACTTCTATGTAAACAGATACAAAAATATAAACATATTTACAAACAAGGTAGCCAGGGATTACTTGCTCCAAGGCATGCTAGACCAGACAGTTATGATTGAAGCCTAATAAAATGTTAGAAGCAGCCTCAAAATGAAAAATGACATAGGCGGGTTGGTGGAGTTATGGATAGGGACTAAATCTACTATTAATGATTAAGTGGGGTATAAGTAAGTGTCAGGGTAGCAGTGAGGATTTGGTGGGGGGTAAAGAATGTGATAGGACTAGGCTTTATGAAAGCAATTGCATTTCTCTGGGAAGAGACGTGTAGAGTTTTTAAAGGATGGTAGAGGTATATAGGTGGTCAGCTTTAGGGTCTTCTGCAGAGAATTCCATGCCAATGCTGAGAGTAACTGATTGCAGATCTCCCATGTCGGGTGCAGGCTTTTGTAGTTTCAAATGATGAAGTTGTTGCTTCTTAGGGCATATGACCTAGCTGAGGCCAGAGTAAAGCAATCTAAAATATAGGATGGAAGTTTGTTGGACAGGGCCTTGTATATCCATAGTGCAGCATTTTTATTCCTTCTAAGGTGTAAGGATGTCCAACCAACTGCAGCATAGAGAGAGCAGTGATGAGTGTTGAATGGAAGATCTGTGATGAACCTTAGAGCTCTATGATACAAGGTATCCAATTTACTTAAATATGAAATAGTACAGTGGCCATAGAGGAAATCTGCATAGTCGATAAGTGATAGAAATGAGGCCTGGATTATTCTCTGTCTTGAATCCCTGGTTAAATAATGTTTGATTCTGAAGAAGAGGCCGAGCCTCTGACGAAGTTTTTTCAGAAGTTCTTCAATATGCTGAGTATAATCAAGCCTGTTGTCAATCCATACCCCTAAATATTTGAATTTGTCAACATAGTCAAGGCTTTCTCCAAGAATGGTGAATAGTTGGGGAAGATTGCTTGGTGAGAAGGTGTTGGTATAGTAATTAGTGGAGAAGAACATAGCTTTGTCTTCTTTGCATTAAGGAGGAGTTTTTATCAAGTAGTTGGTACTGCAAAAGGAGAACTCTGATTGTAGTATTTCACAGGCCTTTGAAGGCGATGGGTTACTAACATATAAGACAGTGTCATCTGCAAAGAGGTGAACATTGGCTTTTGTGAGGTTAGAGTCAATTTTGTTAATGTAGATGGCAAAAAGGATAGGGCCCAGAATAGATCCTTGAGGTACTCCTCTTAGGAATGGTTTTGATGAGGAAAGGTTGCCTTCATTTTTCACCTGTTGCATTCTATCAGTGAGGTAACATCTGAACCACTTGAGAGAGGGTGGATCTAGGCCTATGGATTGCAGTGAAGAGAGTAACAGCTCATGATCCACTGTGTCAAGGCTTTGCTTAGGTCAAGAAATACAGTACAGACGTTGTTCTTTTGTCTAGCTCAGTTTGCCAGTCATTTGTGACTTTGTCAATGCAGAAATGAAAGAGTGCCTGGTCCTAAACCCAGATTGAACAGGGTTCAGGAGATTATTAACATCGAGGTAGTCTCTTAATTGGATGCTCACTAATTTTTCTAGCATTTTGGAAAGCACTGGCAGGATGGAAATGGGCCTGTAATTGTTGAGGTCCATGGGGTCCCCTGATTTTAGGGAGGAAACACTTGTGCTGTCTTCCACAGCGAAGGAATAGAACCAGAGGCTAAGGGAGATTGAAAAGATGTGTTAAAAGGAAGCACATGTAATGCAGTTTTTAGAAAATAGGGGTCAAGAGAGTCTGCACCTGCACTTTTTTAGTGTCCAAGTGCAGTAATAGGTCCTCTACTTGCTTCAGTAAAATTGGTTTAAATGAGAATGAAGAATCAGCCCTCTGAGCCTCATTAGACTGGGATTTAAGTTGTGACCGAGATGATTAGCTGGAGAGGAATCAAAGCAAGGCCAGCGCTGTGAAGTGAGTGTTGAATGCATTTAGTAATTCTTGTTTGTCGGAGATAGTAGCCTTATTAAGGTGCACTTGAGGTGGCAGAGAAGTGCTAGAGTCCTGCCCTAAGATCCCTTGATGGTGCCCCAGAATTTAGCAGGGTTGTGGTAAGAGGCATCCAGCTCAGCCGAGTAGAAAGCAGCCTTAGCATCCTTACTTTTTGGTGCAGCTATTTCTGGCTTTTCTGAACAGCACCCAGTCATTTGATCTTTCATCTTCCTTGCCATTTTCCATAGCTTATCTCTGAAGCAGTGCAGATTTAAGGTCGGCTGAAAACCAGCGGCAAGATTTGTTTTTCGCTCTAACACTAGTGATTGGTGCATGAGTATTGAGGGCACCTATAATGATGCTGTTTAACCTGAAGTGCTAATTCCACAGAGTCTGCAAGGTAGAACTCCTGCCAGTGTGCAGAGTGGCATAGATCGTGGAGATATCCCTCGATGTTGAAGTTTTTTAGATCTTCTCAGGAGGAATTTTGCTGGGTTAGCTGGTTTGCCAGATGATCTTATTCCTGCAATAAGACAGTGGTCACTTATGTCACTGAATAGTACCCCAGCATGTGAGAACAGATGGGGTTTGTTTGCCAGCATGATGTCAAGTAGGGTATTGTTACTTCTGTTTTTTAAATTGATTCTTGTCGGTTCATTTATTAGTTGATAAAACCCATATGTATCACATAAGGATACTAGGGGTGCAGCTATTCTGGAGAGCCAGTTTAAATTCAGATCACCTAACATAATAGTATCTTCAGGGCCAAGTTTGATTATGTTCCCCAGGTGGGTTAGGAGCTTATGATCAGCAGATGGAGGCCTATAGCAGCCAACTAGTTGAAAAGCTGCTATGTTGGGGATAGCTATTTTAAGGATAAACATTCTGAACTTTGGGCAACGATGTTGTACTAAGGCAAGATGTGGATATATTCGATTTAACATAAATAGCTACTCCCGCCCCTTGATAGGCGGTCTGTTCTGAATATTTGGTAGTTGGGTAGATTTACCTCCCTATCTGTTGTTGTAGGTTTGAGCCATGTCTCAGATATTACCAGGAAGTCTGGCATGGTGTGGGTTACCCAGGCTTGTATTAATGAAAGCTTTTTCAGGAGACTGCAAGCATTAATATGAAGGAAGCTTAATCCTTTAATGGAGGCTAGATCTGCTGGGGAGGTGATACCCTCTGGAGGTCCTGGATTGATTTAAACATTACCAATACAGATTAGCAGAAAGAACAAAAGTTTTGTGAGGGCTTCGAGGGATAGGAAGCAGGAACAGTCAATGGGCCTTCTTATCCTGCTCGGTGGCCGATGCTTTGAGATGATCCACTGTGTATTACGGCTTAGTAACCTATCGCAGAGTGCTAATTTGGTGGAAAGGTATAAGGGGGCACTGTATATCCAGTAATGGAGCATTGAGCGTGAAGAGTACATGAAAGGTTGTGACCCTTTTTGGGGGTTACCCCACTGATTGTGGTGAAGCAGTGGTAGGGCATATGTGAGGAACAGAGCAGCATCCACTGGAGGTGTCACAGGGAGGTTAGGCTGGCGAGCTGCATAATTCAGCAAGGCATGGATTGGTATGGCATCATCCTCAAAGAAAACCATAGATGAGAGAGAGAGAAACAGTAAGAGGAGCTTCCCCATTTTGATGCAGTACCTAGAAGTTAGTTACAATGAGGACAGGGGGAGGACTGCTGAGCAGATGCCACTCACAGTACGCTGGCAGTTTATTGGATAAAATTTTGCTGTGGGTGGAGGTAAGGAAATCATGGAAGATGCGTATAAAAGAAACAATTCCAAGGGGAGGCGGGCAAAATTTATGCCCCGCATCTTTCCTGGCTGTCTCTCCGGCCTCCTGGTCCACTGGGCTGCCTTATGGGTTCGCTGACCGCTCGCTGATGGAGCTGTGAAGCCCCGCACTCACTGGGTGCTTGAGGGCAAGGCGGCTGGACTGGAATGAGACAGAGGAAGGCACAGTCAAATAAGTAAAAGTGCAGCAATCAAGTAATTCTGCAGTTAGTGTGATTAAAATTTCGCCTCAAAAGGCGGGGGTCGCTTTAGCGCCTGGGCCCGCTACAAATCCCACCAAAAGGCTGTAATCACAGAAACATTTCAAAATACAACAGGAATTTTAGCATTAACACAATAAAGCAGTAAAACAGCTCTTTTAGGTAATTTAGGTTCAAAAGTCACAATCCTGACCAGCTTCAGTAGTGTAAAGTCTAACAGAAGTCTATGGAGTAGGCGGACCAATCGGGCGCAAGGCTCAGATAGCGCTCACCCTCCGATTGGTCACGGCTTTCCCGTACCTTCCTGGCTGTCTCTCCCGGCCTCCTGGTCCCCTGGGTGGCCTTGCGGTCACCGAACACCCGCTGGCGGAACGTAGCCCCAGCGCTCACTGGGTGCTTGAGGGCCAGGGCGGCTGGACTTCCTGGCTGTCTCTCCTGGCCTTCTGGTCCCCTGGGCGGCCTTGCAGTCACCGACTGCCCGCTGGCGGAGTGTAACCCATGCGCTCACTGGGTGCTTGAGGGCAAGGGCAGCTGTACTTCCTGGCTGTCTCTCCTGGCCTCCTGGTCCCCTGCGGCCTTATGGCTCGCCACTGACTGGGCTGGCTGGGAGTTTAGCCCGGTGCTCACTGGGTGCTTGAGGGCAAGGGCAGCTGGACCTCCTGGCTGTCTCTCCCAGCCTCCTGGTCCCCTGGGCGGCCTTGCGGTCGCCAACCACCCACTGGCGGAGCGTAGCCGCGGCGCTCACTGGGTGCTTGAAAGCATCTTAATGGTGAAGTTACCTTAAAGTCACCGGTGAAGCCACATAGGCAAATTTATAAACTGATAGCAGGAGAAGATGGAAGGTTTGATAACTTTTATTGGACCAATAAGTGTCTTGTACAAAGATGGAATTATACACAAGCTTTTGGGGCCACACAGGTCCCTTCTTCAGGTGAATAGCAAAACTGAGCAACAAGCAGTATTTATATCCACTGTGGTGCAATTAAAAATCAGGAAGTGAAGTAGGAAGGTGATAAACGGGACTAGAGATGAAAGCCTAAGATGCAAAAAGTAAAAACATGAGAAGAAATGGGGAGGGGGCATAGTAGGTACAGGTCAGTAGGAGATGAAAGGAAGCTAAAGGGAAGATGAAAGCATGCAGATAGGATCTGAGATCAGAGGCTGGCTGAATGGGTAGAATGGACAGGAGATGCCTAATAGATGCAAGGAAATCAAGAAATTAGGAAAAACAAAAGAACAAAGGTATAGATAAACAGAGGTGTGAAAACAAGAGGGAGTAGGTGGGACTGAGCTCAGGAGTTAATTTATTTAAGAGTTTAACCAGGCAGGCATACTGAGTGGCTAACCACACTTTTCCAGATGCGACCTGGGGGAACAAGGGAGGGGACAATGAGGGGAACAACAAACACACAAGTAATTTGTACAGTTGAGAAGGCACAATATGAAAGACTATACATGTAGGTAGCCAAGGCAGACATGCAACTTAAGACTAGGCAGGCACAGAGACAAAGCATAGCAAATGACATTGCATTGTACATATAAAGTTAACACAGCTAATGGTTTGTAGACTATAAAGAGGATTACGTACTATGTCAAAATAACATGGTATGGAGGCCCAGCAGGGCTTGAGGCATACTAATGTGTGGGCCCGGGGCAGGAGCAGACAGTGAGGAAATATTCATGGAGGCGGGTGTTGAGGTGTCTAGGATTAGAGATGTGGCAGATATCAGTTGGGAGGTCATTCCATAGTTTAGGTAAGCGGTGACTAAGTGCAGCCTGACCCATAGAGGTACGCATACGAGGGATATGGAAACGCCTAGTATCCGAGTGACACAGTGAGTTAGCCGCTGGGGGTTGAGTAGTTAAGGTAGTATTCAGGTAGGGTGGAAGGGTATGGGACCAGTATTTAGCAGCAACTCTTGAACAGTGGATTAGTCTGTGGGCTGAGAGTGAGGGAAAGGCCAGGGAGCTATATAGGTCACAGTGGTGCGTCAGTTTAGGACTTTCCAGTATGAAGCGGCAGAAGGAATGAAAGAGTGTGTCCAGGCTGGTGAGAGTGGAAGGTGAGGCGGTGCCATAGACTACATCCTCATAATCAAAAATTGGAAGTATCATTTTTTGCATGAGTTCGCGCCTGACCGGGGTAGGCAGGCAGCCTTTGTTATGATAGAGGGCCCCCAGTTTAGGAAGCAATTTTTTGTGAAGGGAGTCTATGTGTGTTGAGAAGTCTAGATATTGGTCGAGCCAGATGCCGAGGTAGCGGAACAAGGTACAGGATTCTAAGGGGGCAAGGTCCAGGGTTTGGAAAGGGGGGCAGATGGTGAGTCGGGAGAGCCGAGGTTGCGAGCCAAAAGTTAGTGAGATTGTCTTTTTTGCGTTTAAGGAAAGCTGATTTGATCTGAGCCAATGTTGAACAGCATTGAAATCCTGCTGCAGTTGGGCATGCACTGCTTCTGCAGATGGGCCAGTGTTGTAAAGCACAGTATCGTCTGCGTACATTTGTATAGCAGAATGGGAGCAGACTTGCGGTAGTTCATTCAGGAAAATTGAGAAAAGGATTGGGCCCAGGATTGAACCTTGAGGAACTCCCATAGTGATAGGGAGGGGGGACGATATGCTGGGGCCAATTCTCACAGTTTGCTGTCTGCCATGCAAGTACGCCTGAAACCAGTTAGTGGCAAGGTCGGACAGGCTGGCAGCCTTTAGTTTGTCCAGTAGGATTGTGTGGGAGACGGTATCAAAGGCTTTGGCCAGATCGATGAAGATGGCCAAGGTGATATGGCCTTTATCCATACCTGAGAGGATATCATTTGTGACTCTTAATAGGGAGGTGACAGTGGAATGAGATTTTCGGAAGCCTGATTGGTAAGGGGTGAAGAAAGAGGACTCGACTAAGTATTGGGAGAACTGAGCATGGACAAATTTTTCTTGTATTTTTGCCAGATTTGGGAGAAGGGAGATGGGATGGTAATTCCCAGGGGAGGAGGGGTCCCCCCCCCTTTAGGAAGTGGGGAGACAGTTGCCAGCTTCCATGCTGTGGGAATTGTTGACGTTGAGAAGGAGAGGTTGAGCAAGTCAGCTATCGGGGCGGCAATAGCATGGGCTGAGAGCTGACGTAGTCTAGACTCCATGCCTGAGGGACATTTACCCTTGTTGGGGTTTAGGTTAGACAGTGCTTGGTAGACTTCGGACGGGGAGACAGGTCGGAAGGAGAAGGGGGGAGAGAGGTGTGCTGGAAGTTAAGAGTGGTAGTTGCCTTGAGTGGGGAAAGAGGTAGGCTCTGTACCAGGGAGGAAGCGCTTTTGGTGAAGAAGGTGTTAAAAGCCGAGGCAACTTCAAAGGGGTCAGTGACAGCTGAGCCGAGGATGGCTAGGGGCCAGGGTAGGAGGTTGTACAGGCGTGGATAGGAGTGATTTTATAGTTTTCCAGAATTGGGTCGGGTGGTTAAGATTTGTGCTAAGGGCCAGCGAAAAATAGTTCTGTTTGACTAGTCGGATCGATTTCATCCAGGAGTTACGAAGGGCTCGATAAGATTGAAAGGCTTGATGAGAGCTAGTTGTTTTGTACTTTTTCCATGCCTGGTCCCTGGTGTGGCATTTGCTGATGATATCAGAGGAGATCCATAGGAGGTGGGAGCCCCTAACTCTAGTTTCTTTTTGAGATGCATGAAGGTTCCAGACATTCAGGAAGCTATTTTTGAAGTTGTCAAGTGCAACGTCAATAGTAGGGGCCTGGGAGATGAAGGACCAGTCCACCAAGGTCGGATCCAATAGAAGTGATGTTAGAGAGAGTGATTTGAAAGACCTGGCTAGTAGGTTCCGGGAGGGGGGGTTTGAGGGGTTTATGTACTTTTCTGACTAAGTAAACCATATGGTGATCACTTAGGGAGCCCGGGAGTAAGCCTGCTCCTATTGACCTATGGGGGTGTGTGGTCAGTGCCCAGTCCAGAAGGGAGTGGTTGTGTGTTTTTAGATTTAGCCTGGTGGGTTGGGATATTTGTTGCGCGAGGTTCAAGGCATTTATTTTGGAGCGTAGCTTGGCGCAGTCAGTTGCAAGCCAGTTGTAATTGAAGTCCCCTAGGGCATATAGCTGTCCTGTTGCGGCGGCAGATTTTAAGTTGGCCAGGTGGTCCAGTATACTGTATAGTTAGGGTCAGTAGGATCCTGCTATATACACTGGCGTGAGAAGGCAGTATTTTGACAGTTAGAGACTCGATTTGTGGCGAGGGAGTAGGGGTGGGGACCAGGGTGAACTGATGCTTGTCGGAAATAAACATGGCTAGGCCACGCCCCCTTTTTTTACCCATACAGTCTTGCCTAGTTAGGGAGTATCCTGGAATGGCAACAGAGGAATCAGGGTGTTGGGGTTTGAGCCACATCTCAGAGAGTATCAGGATGTCTGGGCGAAGTGATAGGATGGATAGTTGTAGTTCTGGAATTTTGTTGAGGACACCACAAATGTTTAGGTGCATTATTTTTAGGCCCTTTGATAGAGCCAGAGGGGTTGGCATTGTAGGAGGGGTAGGGCCAGGGTTGGTTTCAATATCATCTTTTAATAGTAGAAGTAGCGATGCAAGCTGTAAGAACCTGTGCCGAGAGGTCCTGTATGTGCGATGGCATTTATGTGGGCGAGGTACTGACGGGAGCAGGTCAGCCTTAAAACAGCGTAGCACAGACAGTCCGGGTGAGAGAGAAGGGGGAGAATGGTTGCTCCTATTAGCCAGTTGGAGGGGGGGCTAGTTGGTGCTGATTGTGGGAGTGTGGATGAGCTCATTAGCCCTGTGATTAAATCATTGAGGTGGAGATGTGACAGTAGTTGCCTTAGGGGGCGAGAGGCTGGGGGGAGGGAGGCTATTGGAAAGCCAAGCAGGAGTAGAGAGAGAGCTAGAAGCATCATTGTTATGCTGTATCAGGGAGACATGTACAGTGTAGTGGCCACTAGTGGAGCAGGCAGATAACCTGCTAATGGAAAAGTGGGCTGATTGTTTTCTACGCCCACACGATCACGTGACTCTCCCTATAAAGCTACGATCTGACCAAGGGTGATGGTAGGGAGCTGCTGGCACGCAACGCCAGCGGGGCCTTCACCACGTGCTGACTGGCCCACACAGATGCAAAAGGGTGAGCTCACAGTCCAAACAGGCTGAGCTCCTCGTTGCGTACCTTTTTCACTTCCCCGGTCTTGCAGTTCTTGGGGGGTCCGCTATGCTCCACGATCCCAACGCCTGAGGCTGTCCTTGCTGCTGGGAGGGCTGGCGACTTCGTAGCAATCGCGGCTACCAGCTTTTTCAATTCCCCAGTCTTGCAGTTCTGGGGGGGTCCGCGATGCTCCGCGACCCCAACACCTGAGGCTGTCCTCTGCTAGGAGGGCTGGCGACTCGTGAGCCCCCTCGTGGCTACCAGCTTTTTCACTCCCCAGTCTTGTGTTCTGGGGGTCTGCGATGCCCATGACCCCAACACCTGAGGCTGTCCTTGCTGCTGGGAGGGCTGGCTGACTCTCGTGAGCCTCTCACGGCTACCAGCTTTTTCACTTCCCCAGTCTTGAGGTTCTGGGGAGGTCTGCGATGCTTCGCAACCCCAATGCCTGAGGCTGTCCTTGCTGCTGGGAGGGCTGATGACTTCATAGCCCTCGCGGCTACCAGCTTTTTCACTTCCCTGGTCTTGCGGTTCTGGGGGGGTCCGCAATGTCTGTGACCCCAACACCGAGGCTGTCCTTGCTGCTGGGAGGGCTGGCTGACTCTCTGTGAGCCCCCCTGCTACCAGCTTTTCACTTCCCCAGTCTTGCGGTTCTGGGGGGTCCGCTGATGCCTGCAACCCCAACATCCGAGGCTGTCCTTGCTGCTAGGAGGGCTGTCGACTTCGTAGCCCTCGTGGCTACCAGCTTTTTCACTTCCCCAGTCTTGCAGTTCTGGGGGGTCCGCGATGCTCCGTGACCCCAATGCCCGAAGCTGTCCTTGCTGCTGGGAGGGCTGGCGACTTTGTAGCCCTCGCGGCTACCAGCTTTTTCACTTCCCCAGTCTTGCGGTTCTGGGGAGGTCCGCGATGCTCCGCAACCCCAATGCCTGAGGCTGTCCTTGCTGCTGGGAGGGCTGATGACTTCATAGCCCTCGCGGCTACCAGCTTTTTCACTTCCCCGGTCTTGCGGTTCTGGGGGAGTCCGCAATGCTCCGTGACCCCAACACCCGAGGCTGTCCTTGCTGTTGGGAGGGCTGGCGACTTCGTAGCCCTCGTGGCTACCAGCTGAGAGACAGGGAGGATGTGAGGTATAGGTAAAAAAAAAAAACAGAAAAAAAACAGAACAGGCAGAACTCAGAGAAAATAATATAATAGTAAGAGAGATACAGAACCAAAGTGTGATAAATAGAGACATGATTTAGTACACAATAAAAAAGAATTACAGTTTACCATAGTGGATCATGAAACCAATGTCCCAATTCAGTCCAGCAATGTTAGATTTAAATTGTTTTATATATTTCAATTCCCATGTCCTTCTGTCCTGTGTGTTTCTGAAGTTGCCTCTTAGTATCAAGACAGATAAATCCAAGAGAGAGTGATCTATTTGTGAAAATTTTTTTTCTACTGGAGTGCTGATAATCTGGTTTACTATAGTGTGACGGTGGTGATTCATCCTGGTTTTCAATGGTTGGCTAGTTTCCCCCAATATAGCAAGCATTTGTGCACTTCTTGCATTGAATTAGGTAAACCACATTGCTGGATTGACATGTGAAGGATCCATGAATTTGTATTATGTTGTTCTGACTTGTCTTAATGGTGCCCTCTGCACATACGTGGGTGCAGGTCTCATATCTTGCCATGTTGCATGGTGTTGTCTCTCTTGTTTTCTGGTTATTTAGATCTGCTGGGAGTTTGTTATGAATCATTATGTTCAAGAGGCTGGGGGACTGCTTATAGGCAGTGACAGGTGGTTCAGGGAAGATGTCTTTCAGTGTTTCATCTTCTCTCAGCATGGGTTGTAGCTCTTTGATAATTTCCTGACGGGGTTTTAGCATGGGGCTGTGAGTGACCACTAGAGGTGTGCAGTCAGTTTGATGTCTTTGCCTGTATTCCAGCAGATTGTCTCGTGGTATTTGTATGGCCCATTCAAATTCTCTGTCAGTTTGTCTTGGAGAGTGGCCCTGCTGAATTAGAGAATTCTGAAGTGTGGTAAACTGAAGGGGTAAACTGATAGCAAAAATTGGCAGATTGCTCCATGAAGGCAGAGTCAGTGACTTTGCCAGAAAATCACCAGTGAATTAAAACTTTGCAACATCTCTACTAGTAATGGATGATCCAGCCATAAGCCTTGCTCCTACTAGTGCAAAAGGGTCAGACAACAACATCAGCTTAGCAAGTGAAGAAGTGCAGTGCATTTACCAGGAGATTTACAAACTTGCATCATTTTATATCAGTGTTCATTGACTTGATTGCAAGAACTCATGTCTATTTTTTCTCTTATTTCCATTTTAATTTGTTGTTTTTATTTTAGAGTTTAGCATTTTTTAATTTATTTATTTATTTAGAAATTTTTGGAAAAAGACCTTTGAGTCAGAGACTCATTTACAAAGGCTCCACATCAATCATACAAAGACAATGACATACAAATCCAAAATAATCAATGAGAGGTAAACGGGAAAACTAAACAACTGACTGTGCCAGTAAAATTACATATAGGTTGCTGAACACATGGGCCCAGATATTCAGACTGTGCCACAAAGTAGAGCAATAGCAGGAGCAGGCGCAAGTGCAGTGTGCCCCTGCGCAACACTTGCGATTTTCAAAAACAGTGCAGGACAAGGTGCGCTTGCACATCACAACTGAATATCACACCAACTGCGCCATGGCACAACCAGGGATGTGCAGTGGAGCAGGGCTGATATGCAGTAGCACAATCAGGGATGTGCAGTGGAGCAGGGTAGTAGCGCAGTAGCACAACCAGGGATGCACAGGGACAGGATGCAGGGGTGCACCACCCATGGAAGCCATGGGCGGAGGAGCATGCAGCAGGCCAGACAGCGTCCCCGCACCCCATGAACTGCACAACCTGCGGTGAGCTGGATGGACCACCAGCCCATGAACACCAGCACCGAATCCACAGCCAGGGCACAGTGCCCCAGCACCCCCCCCCCGGCAAGCAGTGACACAAGGAGGGCCTGGCCACCCAGTGCCACCCCATCCCACTAATGCAGAGCAAACCCTGTACAGTGATCCCCAGATACCCGGCCCAGGAGCAGTGCCCAACACTGCATGGCAATGAATGTATGCCACCACCCCCACTGTGACAATGCAACCCTGTGCACCATGGAGCTATGCATGGCAGCTCCACAGTGAGCACCCCACAGTGGGCGGCACCAGCCACCGACGCAACAACTGCAGACACAGTGCCACCCTGCATGGCCTCCATGGCACAGCAGAGAGGTCGACCCTGCAGCAGTACCCAAGGGACCCCGCATGCAACAAGACCTGCCCTGGACCCCACCACCAACATGACAGCACCCTGCACACCCACCCATGCACACACCCTGTCCCAGCACTGGCCCCAACAGCCAGCACAGTCACCCACTGTGGTGCATGGAGGCATGCACCACACGGGATGCAACACAGGGCATGGACAAACACCCATCCTGACCCAAGGGCACCCTGACACAGGGCCACAATAGCGGGGCAACAAATGCTGCTGGCATGCATCCACTGATGCTGTGTACCCACGGCCTGCACCCCACCATGGCACAGGTGTTCTAGCCATCCTGCGCATGCACCATGAAGCCGTTCGCTGCCAGCATGCAGCCAGAGCACAAGTGAAAGACATCAGAACACAGAACACAGACACCACAACAGACACCAGGGACAGCATGGAGGAGGGATAACAACAGCATAGCCCACAGTGTCACTCGAGGCAGACATGAAACACACCGGTGACAGGAGGCAAGCCGCCATTGCGTCGTGGCCAGAGGGTTGCCACCATGGACAGCCACCAGTGACGTGCCAGCAGACCATGCGTACCACAGACAGGCAAGGGTGCCAGCTGCATGGGCCATGGACATACTGACAGGGGCACCAGGGACACAGTGCATGCACCAGGGACCACTGCACAGAGGCATCCAGTGCACAGGGAACAACACACATACCACAGGCAGGGACTGAGTGCCCCACCCACACCATAAGCAGGTCCCTGCTGGACACACATACACCCAGGCATGCACCACCCCAGACACCATGCACACCACTGCAGCCAAGCACCATATGCCTGCTGCAAATCAGAGACCACCACGGTTGTCATAACAAATAAGTCTATAATAATGCTGTGAACTGTACAAATAAAACATCAAACAAAACTATTTACAATGTGGCGGGGAAGGGCCACATACCAGGTGGGGGTGGGCATGGGTCAAGGGTGTACAACAGGAAGTGGGATGAAGGGGTGTGAGGGAAAGTCCAGTGGGGAATGGTGAACAGGTGCATAGTGGGCCTATTGGCGACCCCTCTCCCCACTTCTGTCTCAGTGGCGCCTCCTGTGCCTCCTTCTGTCACCCCTGTCCATACGTTGAAGCAGCTCCAGGGTGGCCCACGACAGCTGCAGCAGCTCCTGCACATTATGTTCTAGGGCAGTCCAGTGTTGTCCATCTAGGACAAGGGAGCAGAGTCATTATGCGTGACTGGCCAGACCCCTGCAGCCCACCCAATGGGCATGGCATACAGCTGTGGGCCAAGCCCCTGTGATGGCATGTGACCACCTACAGTGTCTGTGCCCACATGACCCACCTACCCAGGCACCCATAGCCATATGGAACACTGCACACACCCACACCCATGTCCAGCATGGCACCACTGTGGCCGTATAGTGACATGGCTAAGCAGTGCGATGGCAGTGGCACAGCCATGGACCCAGTGCACTCACAGCCCACCTGCGACACCCACCCACACTTGGAGTGCCACAGGACAGTGCTGAGTGCACCATGTGACGTGCATGGCACTGGGGCCAAGTGTGGGTGGCCACACCCCACCACCTCCCCTGCAACCCAGCATGCACAGAAGTAAGGGGAAACATGTCACTCACCTGCATCCTGGCCAGCAGAGTGTTACCACCCATGGCCCCTCCAACATGGCCCAGCTGCAACTGGACTGTACCCGCTCTGTCCTGCTCCCACTGTTCACGGGCCAGTCATGCCGTACGGAGCTCCTCTGGGCCTAGGGTGCAAACATGGAGAGGCAAACATCAGTACAGGTTAGTAACAGAGCCCCCCGTTGTGTGTGCGTGCCCGCTCAGCCCAGCCATGACACACACCCCCACCATCACCCCCATTAGATGGCCCCCACTCCCCTGTGGCGTGGCCTTATGCACACTGCAATATCTGGATAGACAGACACTATCAGTGTTTGAATGAAGCACCTACCTGGCCGTGGCATGGCGCTTCACCGGGCTCATGCCTGCAGATGCCGCAGTCGGTCAGGGTCCCGCCACTGTAGGTCACCATACTGGTGGTGACACTGCTCCACTGACCGGCCGATCCTCATTGCCTCCTCCAGGCCATCAGACACCTCCTGACACACAGCTGTCCATGGCCTGTTGAGGGGATCCTGCCCAAATAGGGCACCAGCATGTGGCTCTACTAGGGCCACCAAGTTGGCCAACTCAATTGCACTCCAGAGCTGTGCTCTCCTATGATGCATCCTGCTGTTGGTACTGCAAGCAAAATGGCACTCTGTAGTGCATGAGCCCCATGTGCGGAGGCAGTGTGGTACTGCACTGCCAGTCCCTATTGCGCTGTCACCGAACTGCGCAATGGGGTGCACCCATGTGGAAGCATGGTGGCCAGGGGGCAAAGGTTGACCTCAGGGTCAAGGGTCTGTCTGCACACGGAGCACCACAGCACTATTGGGATGCCCTGTGTGTAGCATGGTAGGGTGCTTGTGTGTGATGCCCTGCAGTGGCCTACTGCGCTGTGGCTCCATGGCACCTACAGCGCACCAAGGCACGAGCACCACACAGGCGAACAGTGCACTAGCACCACAGGCACAGTGGTGGCCATGCCCTGCACTGCCTCCCATGCACAGCACATCAGCAGCACTGCACGTGTCAGTGTCAGCACCCCGGGCATGTGCCGTGCGGTGCCGATTGCTCACATCACAGTGCTACGCCATAGCCTGAGCTTGCTCTCCAACATTGCGCAAGGTGCAACAGTGCGATATTCAGCCAGCATATGCAAATCAGCTCATTAGCCATTCCACGGCACAACCACTGCATTAGTATCCACAGTTGCACCTCACCTCATTTGCATGCGCTGCGCTATATAAATGTGACATGGGGCTGCAGAGGACATGGTTAGGTATTGCAGTCCATTGTGGTGGGTTGCATGCTGTTGGGATGTGGGGACTGTGGTTTGTGAGGGCTGAATGGGACTGCACAGTCCAAGGTAATACCTGTCATTCCCACAGGCTCGAGCAAGACAGAATGTGAGGAAGAGGAGGAAAAGGGACTGGGGAGAAGAAGGAGGCCCAACTTCACCAGGGCTGAATCAGATGCCCTGTTTGAGGCATATTTTGACAGGGAACCACTGCTCAGCGGACAGCAGGGAACGCCACAGGCCCATGCTGCGGCATGGGGTGAGGTGGCGCGTGCCATGAACCAGCATGGCACCCACCAGTGGTCCATGCAGGAGTGCAAGATGAAGGTTGGCACAGACAGGAGGAGGAGGATTAAAGACAAGGTGGCTGCCATCAGGGCTGCACGTGCTGCCACCGGTGAGGGCCAGCCGGATGTACCACGCCTGACACCACAGGAGGAGCAGGTGGCCAGCAGCATGCGGTGTTGTGCCATCAAGGGTGTTCCTGGTGGTGGCTTCCAGATGGGTGGCAGCCCATCACTGCATGGTAGGTCCTGTGTTGTCAGGGTGTGGGTGGTGGAGGGAATGCCACAGGGCAGGGCAGAGCCACGAATGTTAATGTGTTCCCTTACAGCTCCTGAGCATCTACATGGGTCAGCGGTGGTAGGTGTGTCCACTGAGGGGGATGCCCTGGACACAGAGGATCGCCCATCCACCTTCCCAGGTGTCCGAGGGACTGGATAAGTGCATACTTGCACGTCTGTCCAGACTGATGAGGGTGGTGCGGGTGTGGACGAGGCCCTGCCTGTGTCCCAATGTGACAGCGCCCACAGTCTCCAGCATGCTGGGATGCAGATTAGTGCTGGACCCAGCACCGATGATGATGGACCACATGTCCTGGACAGTGATACATGTGGGACACAGGATGGTCCCACAGCAGGCAACCGCACGGGTGTTGCCGTGGGTGGTGCCGCAGTGGCTGCCTGCATAACAACACAGTCCCAGCCTGTGCCTGTATGCCCCAGTGGGGCAGCACTGTTGTGCGTCCCTGGTGGTGGGACTGTTGCAGCAGCTGTGGCAGCGCCGGTGAGCCCTGGCGATCGGGAGCTGGAGGGGCTGCGCCAGATGTTAGCCAATGGCAACGGGGGGACAGTGTCGGGGGAGGTGGCAGTGCGCCATGTGTGGACATGCCCTGGCATGGCTCTGGTGTGCAGCACCCATCGTGAAGGGGTGCTGGCCAGCAGGGCCAGGAACACCACAAGGGACAGCATGCCAGACTGGCGGATGACCTCTTTGATGAGCACAGCCGTCTACTCCAGGCTTCAATAGATCAGCAGATGCAGCTTGTGACAGCAGTGGATCCACTCAGTGCAGTTCTGTGCCAGGCAGACGAGCAGCACAGCTGGGACCACGGTCTGCTCCTGTCAGAGATGGCCCTGCAACAGGTTGATGTGACTGCTGCCATTGACAGGCAGACCAATGCATTAACAACTGTCATGGCCACATTGGGCACCCAGTTCAGTGTCCAGCTGCCACAGACACCGCACAGTGTCATGTCCACCCCCTGTTTCCGGCGCAGTGCGACACCTGCTATGTCGACACTGGGTTCAGCTATGGGCATACTGAGCACACCTGGCACAGGCATGTTCAGTGGGCTGCAGACCCCTGCACGAACATGGTCATGTTCATGCAGCGTCACCCCTGGGGGACCGTCGGTACCACCCCATGAGGCCAATAGTCAGCATGGCATGGCTGGTAGGTCTCAGTGGGGCCACCCACGCATCCGTGGTGGCCGTGGTACTGTTCTGCGTGACTGATCTGTCTCCCACTGTGGTCACTGTCTGCCACTGCCCTATGTGCAGTGTGCTGTGCATTGTGCAATGCATGGGTGGGGTACCTGGCTCTGCACACACACAGTCCCTGTGCACACCCTCCCGGCTGCCGGCCACTGTGGCATGTGCATGATGATGCCTGCATTGTGCAGTCCACCAGTGTGCAATGGTGCCCAGCGTCAGAGGCACGTGCAGTGATGGCCACTGGCAGGGTAATGTGTGGTCCGGGGTGGGGGTGGCTGTTGGGGTTGGCGTGCCATTTACCCCTTGTGTATGTCTTGTGTGTGTGTGTGTGTGTGTGTGTGTGTGTGTGTGTGTGTGTGTGTGTGTATACATGCCGTGTTTGGCCCTGCCCATCCCTGATGCCGTGTGCGGTGCCACACTCACACCCATTCCCTTACCACCATCTGCCTCTGGTGTCTTGCCTGCCTATCTGTGGGCTGTGCCTTTGCCCTTGGTGGTTGCGCATGGCCCCGTGACCTACCTGAGTTGTCCAAAGTGCTCTTCTGTAGCAGTGTCCTGGTGCAGCTGTGACATCCAGATCCGGTGGGGGTCTCTTCGCCCAAGGGGTGGCTGCCCATCACCAGCTGGACCGGCGTCTTCATCATCTCCACCACTGTCCCCCTCTTCGACCTCTATGGCTCTCCCACAGTCAGTGGCCATGTTGTGCAGGACACAGCAGGCCATTAATAGCCTGCAGGCCTTCGAGGGGCTGTACTGTAGGGAACTGCCTGATGTGTCCAGGCACTGGAACCATGCCTTCAGCATCCTGAACACCGGCTCGATGAGATTCCATGTTGTGGCGTGTTCCTCATTGTACCGTAGCTGCGATGGGGTCATGGGGTGCTGGTATGGTGTGAGCAGCCAGGGACGTAGTGGGTAACCACTGTCACCTGTGTGTAGAGGGTGGATATTAGAATGGTGGTCTGCGTCGCTATGCCATGGGCCAACATGGCCGGTACCCATGCCACCTCTAATTATGCACCCCCCACGTCTGCTCATGTCGTCCTGTGTAATATGCATACTCACCTACTAGATGGCCAGTGGGGATGTCCCCACTCTCAGACCTGTGGAACAGTGCAGACTGGTGCCAGATGAAGGTATCGTGTGCTCCCCCAGGGTGCATGGCACAGACATTGGTAATGCACCCCCTGGCATTGTACACCACCTTGCAGTTTATGCTTGGGTAACCCTTGCTGTTGATGTATGCTGCACCCTCCGGGCCAGGTGGTGGGCGGATGGCCACAAGGGTGTAGTCAATGGCCCTGAGCACGTCAGGCAACCGTGCTACCCTGTGGAACTCCTGTATGTGTGCTGTGCACTCCACCTATGTGCGGGGGATATGGATGTACTCTGCAGAATGTGGCAGTAGTGCGCTGAGGAATTGTTGAGCAGGCATGATGTGGCGGACTGGGTTATGCCTGTCATGTTCCCTGTTGGTCTCTGGAAAGTGCCCGTGGTGAGCAGGCACATGATGGCTGTCACCTTCATCTCCACTGACAGAGCATGGCTCCATCATGTGGGTGCCTGCATCTCATCACTGCACAGCTCACAGAGTTGCCTCAGTATCGCCCGGTTCAGGCGTTACTGGCCCACAATCTCTGTGTCATAGTACTGTTCGAAGCTGGTGCAGGCTCGGTACAGCCTGTTCTGGGCATACCGCTGATGAGCCCTTCCACGGCCGCACCTTCCTGCTGCCTGCCTTCTCACACCCCTCATTACCGCCTCCATCTGGAAGGTGGCACTGGCCATGTCACTGGCTGGTGTCCCCCCCCCCAAGGCGGCTGTTGTTCTGTTTCCCCTGCTGTCCATTCCTGATGCTCCCCCTGCACCAGGTACACCTCCGGCTTTTGCCTGTGGCTGTCCTGCCTCCTGCCACTGCCCTCAGTCCACTGTGGCACTTCACGCCCTTTGCTGAACAGTGACACGGGCACACCGACTCCTATCCTGTCTCTGGCACTGTTCTGGTGGGCCCTGTCCTGCTCCTGCCCAGTCCTGCGCACTGCTTCCTTCTATTTCTCCCTGGCACTCTGTCACAAGGCTCCCACCTGTGGCTTCTCTTTTGCATTCTTCCTCCCCTCTCTTGCTCCCTTTTATTTTGGCTCATTTCCGCTGTTGCGCAACTTCCACTTGCTCCGCTATTGCGCACGGCGTATGCTGTTGAATATCACACTACGCATGTTATTCATGGTTCCACCCCCTATGGTTGTGCATGCATTCATGACTGTTGTACTCTGGTGCATTACTTATTGCACTGCGCAGCCGCCTCCCGCTGAATATCGCACAGTGGTGCATTTCCTTCCCTGTTGCACATGGTGCATCCGTTCTGAATATCCGGGCCATGGTAAATACTAACAATAACCAAGGTATATAGAGAATTCAGACACATGTTAAAAATCCTGACTCTAGGCATAATAAGGTCTGTATAGAGACCCAAGATCAAGGGGGGTAATGGGGGGGCATATGCAGAGCATCAGTCTCTTGTCTATGGGGGGGTAGCAAAGAGAAAAAAATATGAGGAGGAGGCAGGAGTGGTGCCTTAAAAACAATCACACACATTGGATGTGCAAAGGTGGTCTCTTAATTAGGTCTTGAAAACGCCAATCTTATTTAGTGACACAATGTTGCTAGGTAACGAGTTTGTCCAGGATGGGGCACGGAACATGAAGGAGTGTTGGTAGAGGGAGGAGTGCCATCTAGGGATGTGAAGGAGAGACCTGGTCAGCCTTCAGGTATTTCTGATGACCAGTGCAAGCTTTATGATGTCCTCTAGACCAGTAGGGGCCAGCCCCAGAGTGATTTTTCTTGCCATGAGACAGGTCTGAAATTTTAATCTGCTATCCAGGTTCAACCAGTTGATTGTGCTATAGAGGGTGCAGGTGTGGACGATGTGGTCACAGCCAATGGCAAGGCGGCAGGCTTTGTTTAGGGACACTCTCAGCCTACTAAGGGAGGTGGTGTCAGCAGCTCCATAGATAAGGATCCCATACTCTAGCAATGATAGTATAGAGGAGGAGACTGTTAACCTGAGGGCATCAGGGGTAAAACAGTGCTTAAAGTGATGTAGAACTCTAGTGTTGATGGCTGATGCAAGGAGGTGGATGTACTGGTGGGAAGAAAGGGAGTGCCCAGGTATTTGAAGGTATCGACCAGTTCTAGAGGGGCCTGATGGATGTTGAGAATGAAGGAGCGAGCATTTTTGTGAGGATTTTGGTGGTGGGCAAAGGTCATAACTTTTTTTTTTTTAGTTTAGAACTAGTCTCGACTAGTGAACCGTTGTTCTGCTTCAGTGAATGCTAATTGCAGTGAGTATTGGAGCAGGGTGGGGTCAGAGTGTGATGAGTAGAGGATGGCATCGTCTGCATATAAATGAGCTTGGGATCAGAGGCGAGGGTGCCATTTACTTCAATAAGGGAAGGGAGGTCTTAGACTTGCCACTAAGTTCTCTGATATTATTCCAGAATTTGCGGCCGATGCCCCAGGAGGAAGTAAGGGAGGTTTTGTAGTGGGATGCCTTTGCTTTACGAATGGCCCAAGTGCATTTGTGGTGTGCTTCATGAAAATGTTGTCTATCTGCAGGCCTGCCCGTGTCAAGGGCAGTCTGCCAGAGAGCGTCCCGGTGGCGCATCAAGTCCATAAGTTGATGAGAGATCCAGGGTGCAGGGTTGCCTTTGATTAGAGACTTTGTGCGTGGTGCAAATAAGTCACACTCTATTCTCCCACTCTGCTCCGGGACCTCCACCCCTTTTATTGTCCTCGATTGTCTAATGACGTCTTTAATAACTGCCGCATAGCGGGTATAACGAGAAGGCGCTTAAGGGACGGTGGCCGGACAGAGGGAGATTGAGGGGGTGGGCAGATAGGGATAGTTAACATGAGACGCCTGGGTGAAATGGGATCAGAAGAGGGTCCTCCTTGTCTGATTCCCATACCCAAGGGCTCCACAGATTGTGGGCAGGTGCCGCGTTCCTCTCCAAGAACCCATCCAACTCGGGCGGTGCTATGTAACTCCAGGTCTATTAGGAACAAGACTGCTATTATTGCAGATCTTGTTGCAACATCTGACCTGGCATGTATCACCGAGACCTGGCTGGATGAGAATGCAGGTCCTATTTTAGACTCTGCTGCTCCAGCTGGGTTCTCGGTGATGCACCGTCCGAGATTGGATCGTAGGGGCGGGGGAGTGGCCATCTTTTTTAGATCAGATCTGAGTCTTGTGGAGGTGCCAGTTGGTAACGCCAGGTCTTTTGAGTGTAACCTGGCAGCAGGTGCAGAGTTTAGGATTCCCTCATCTACCGTCCACCTGGCGATGGTGGAGAATTCCTGAAGGAATTCGCAGACTTCATCGTGGACATGGCATTGGAGTCACCCAGATGGTTAATACTGGGTGACTTCAATGCCTGGGTCAATGATGAACTCTCACACTTTGGAAAGAATTTCCTCCAACTTATGTCTATGTTGGGCCTGTCACAGGTAGTTACCTCTGCTACCCATATAGGGGGCACTCTTTAGACCTGGTGTTTACACTGGATTTGGATGTTGTGCATCTGGGGGTGGAACCAAATGTGTGGACAGACCATCACATCATAAGATTCAGTTTTGGGGCACCCCCTAATAGGCCTGCCTCTACGGAGATGGTCCAGTATCGCCCTTTAAGGGGAGTAAACCCAGAGGGCCTATTAGCGGTACTGGACCTATCGGGTGTTTTGGGTGAGAGCATGAGTCCAGAGACCTTGTTCTGCCTATAATAAGGCAGTGAGCAAGGCCTTGGACAAAATTGCTCCTGTTCGTGGTTCGCCCACTCACTCCGCGCCCAAAGACTCCATGGTTTGATGAGTCTTTGAAGGAACTGAGGACAGGGCTTAAGGAGGAGGGCCTGGGCGGAAATCTTGCCTGGATGCTGACAAACTTAGATTGATGGATCATTATGTTATCTATCAATCGGCAATAACCAGTAAGAAGGCAGAATTCCTGTCCAGGGAGATTGCTGCTGCACGGAACTGACCAGCTCAACTCTTTCAGACCGTTGACAGACTGTGTAATCCACTCTGTCTACAGTCTGGAAGAGATTTTTCACAAATAAAGTGTGATGAGCTTGCTCGGTTTTTCGCTGATAAGATTGCCAGCATTAGGTTGGATATCGGCCAGGCTCATTCTTCAAGGGCTTGCAGTGATCGGCAGAGAAACAAACACCTGTGTTGCCTGGTTTGACTTTGGTAGGCCGGAGTTCATGGATATTGTGAGGATTGTCCAGATTGTACGTCCAACCAGCTGTAGTTTGGATCCGGGCCCTACGCCTCTATTATTAAGTTGCGTAGATACTTTCTGTCCGACCATTGCTGAAATTGTTTGGAAGTCTCTGGAGCAAGGGATCTTTCCTGATCCCCTAAAGGAGGCTGTCATTCGACCACTCCTAAAAAACCTTCATTGAACCCGAACTGTCCAGCTAACTACAGATCTGTTTCTAACCTACCCTTTTTGGGTAAGGTTATTGAAAAGGTGGTTGCACTGCAACTGGATGACCATATTACAAATCGCAATGTCTATGATACTCTCCAATCGGGATTTAGGAAAAGACATAATACTGAGACCGCTCTTGTCCGGGTTCTAAATGATCTCCTGATAGCGAGAGATCGAAAGGCGTGTACTATTTTAGTCCTTCTTGATCTCTCTGCATCATTCGACACTGTGGACCATGGTGTGCTTTTGGAATGCCTGCGGCTTTACTGCGGACTGTCTGGTACAGTTCTGCAGTGGTTTCAATCTTTTCTCATGGATGGAGACAGAGGGTTATCACCGGAATTTATTCCTCTGATACCTTCTCTCTGCCCTGTAGGGGTTCTGCAGGGCTCCATTTTAGCACCCATGTTGTTCGCTGTCTATATGCTGCCTTTGGGAGACATTATTAGGCAGTAGAGCTTGGGTTTTCACTGCTATGCAGATGATACCCAGCTGTATTTGTCTTTTAGTCCCGGACAGGAAGGTGCAGTCTCTATACTTAACAGCTGTCTATCCGAGATCAAGGATTGGATGAGTGCCAGCTGGCTAAGGTTAAACCCGGATAAGACTGAGGTGTTGGTGGTGGACCCAGGTCGCCTTGAGGCGGGTTGTAGGTCTGGGCTTCCTTCAGGCATATGGATTGATGGTGCCCAGCTCTCAACCTCAGACCAGGTGTGTAACCTGGGCGTTATTATCTACGATGGTTTGACCCTGAAGTTTCAGGTGTCATCCGTTGCCAAATCTTCCTTTTATCACCTTAGGAATATCGCTCGGGTGAAACACCTGGTTCCTCCGGCTGACCTTCCAGTATTGGTCCATGCCTTTGTTACTTCTCGCCTTGATTACTGCAATGCCCTGTACCTAGGGCTACCAGGGGTTGATATCTGCTGCTTGCAGCTGGTGCAGAACGCAGCAGCCAGGCTTCTGACTGGGACATCTATGAGAAGTCATATTACGCCTGTGCTGCGAATCGCACTGGCTGCCGGTTCATGCATGGATCACCTTTAAGGTCGGGTTACTGACCTATAAAGCCCTACATGAACAGGGACCAGCGGTATCTTCAAGATCTTCTTGTGCCTCCTTGTCCCTCTCTCAGCCGCTCCACCACTGACGAGGGATTGCTAGAGGTCCAGGGTCCGCTTAAAACCTCTGGAGCTCAGGCTTTTTCTTATGCTGCCCCTACCCTGTGGAACTCTCTACCTCATTGGATACGAGGCTGCCTGACCTTTGAGAGTTTTAAGTTAGAATTGAAAACTTATTTATTTAAACAGGCATATGGAGAGTGATTTTATTGTAATCATATTGTTATTGTTGTTGTATGTTATATGTATGTATTTTTAATTGTTTATTTGTACAGCGCTTTGGCTTTGAAAAGCGCTTAAAAAATAAATTTTTACTTACTTACTTACAGGCGGTGTTAAAGACATGGATGAAGAGGTCTAAGGCAGTGTCAACATTAGGGACATTAAAGATGAGAGACCAGTCCCAGTACCTAAGATAAATTTTTAGGTTCTCGAGTTTTCAGGGTTTCAGTTCACGTAGTTTACCTAACAATTTTAGTTTTTGTTGACTGGGAAAGTGGGACTAGACAATTCTGCCTATTTTCAGCCTTGTCCTGGGGAGGAGGGGAATACAAATGGAAACCAGCTGACACTGAACCAGATTAAGCTGTTGGCAGTATTTATAGTGAAGTGGGCAACATTTGGCCATGACACCCCAGACATTGGCCTACTCATGGACTCTGGTGAGTTGCAGGAGGAAGATGTTGTTCAATAGGCTGGGGCTATGTCCTCAATCCCTGCCTGTGCCTTGCAAGAGGACAAATATTGCTATGGAAAGCTTATGTGATAATGGAGATATAGAGAAACAAGTTTCAAAATAAGAAGATAGTATGTTTGGGGAAGAAAGATAGCTGGAGACAGAATTGGAGGAAAGAAAGAGACATCTGCTGCAGATGATGCTAGAGAATGATGAAAGCTTTAATAATAGAAAGGAGTCTTTGAAGCAAAGACTGCAGCAAACTCCTGGGAAAAAAGCAGTAGGAACAATTGAACTCTGCAGAACCTAGCAGTGTTGTGCAAGCTGAAGGAGAAAGTGACGGTCAGCTAAGTGCTTTTGGTACATGGCCTGACAGTCAGCTCAGAGATCAAAGTGGACCACTGACTGTCAGACATTACATTATAGAAGTCTTCCTGCTTTCAACAGCTTCACCAAAGAATGTGCAGTGGTTCCTGAAGAGAGCCTTCCAAGAAGCAGACTGGAAGAAGGATGCAGCCGGGAACTGGATCCCTGACCCAGCATGGGACACGGATGAAACCTTGTTGTCACAAGAAACAATACAGGCAGGAATGTCAGTGCAATGTGAAGTGAAAAAGATAAAAAGATGGACTAATGTTGTTGAAAGCAGCTGAACCTCCCAGTCAAAGCATGGTAAGTGCAAATAAAAAGAAAAAAACTCTGGTAGTGGCCATGGGACCAGAGAGCAGAGAACAATCAAAATGGGGTCAATAACAATAACTAATTTTGGGGCCATTGAAAAATGCAGATGGACTTCACAAGTTCATACAAACATACGAAATGCCAGCAGAAACAGGCCTCATGGTCATTCGAGTCTGTCTGATTGTGCCACTAGCCCTTCAACTTGCAGCTGTCCCACCCTCCCTCCTCCTTCTCATAACCACCCCCTCACTCTGTCCCCCTCTCTTAAATCCTCCAACCATTCTACATGATACCACCTCCTTGGGCAGAGTGTTCCACTTATCTACCACCCTTTCCGTGAAAAAGTGTCTCCTGATTTCTGTCCTGAATCTCTCCCTCTCCAATCTCAGCCAATGCCATCTTGTGTCCCACCCCCTTCTGATGTGAAGAATCCCTTCTGTATTAATCCTGTTAATACCCTTTAGGTACTTAAAGGTTTCGATCATATCCCCCCCATCTCTCCTCTTTTCCAGGGGACACATTTGCAGCTCTCCCAGCCTCTCCTAGTAGGATTTTCTTTCAAGTCCCTGTATTATCTTCGTTGCCCTATGCTGCACCCCCTCCAGCAGTCTGATGTCCCTCTTCAGGAACAGATACCAGTACAGCATGCAGTATTCCAGGTCCGGCCTAACCAGAGAACTGTACACGGGGTAAGATCACTTCTCTGTGCCTGGAGGAGATTCCCCTCACTATGCACCCCAGCATCTTGTTTGCCTTTGCAGCCGACTTCCTGCACTGAGCTGAGTGGTTCATACTCCCCGTTATTAGTACCCCTAGATCCTTTTCCTCCACTGTGCTTTCCAACTGTAACCCTTCCAACTGATATTTTCTCCCTTGGTTCCTTACTCCAAAGTGCAATACCTTGCACTTCTTGACATTGAACCCCAACTGCCATGTCTCTGACCATTCCTCTAGTTTGGTCAGGTCTTCTTGCAGCCCCCTCCACCCCTCTATGTCATCTACCACTGCACTGATCTTAGTATCATCTGCGAACGGGCTGATCCTACTCTGGATCCCCTTTGAGATATCGACTATGAATATCCCGAACAGCACTGGTCCCAGTACTGAACCCTGGGGCACCCCACTAGTAAAGTCCCTTGGTGATGAGAGTTCTCCCACCACCACCTTTTGCTGCCTACCCCTCAGCCAGTTGGTGATCCATTTGACCATATTTATCCCCACCCCAATGTATTCCAGTTTTCCCCCCAGCCTCCCATGTGGCATTGAGTCAAAGGCCTTGCTGAAGTCCAAATACAGGACGTCCACTGCATGGCCCCTGTCCAGTTTCCTTATTTTTTCTTTATTTGTCCCCCTACATTTTGCTCTGTTCCTAGAGCTTGGTCACTTTTTTTTCTGTTAATACAAGATCATTATGTTAAATATCTCAGTTTAAAACATTTTTTGTTTTCAGTAATTTTTTTTATTTCTTATTTCATACACCAGAATATTTACCTATCTTCTTCTTCTGTTACATCGCTGTTCTTGTTTCAAAAACAATCTAGTTTTTACTTTCACTATCTCTGTGCCACCTGTGGGCTATATAAACAAAAAAACATTTTCAACACCCCATTGGCTTCAAATAGATAACAAAACTTTTAGTCATCACTTTTGAAAACACTCTGCTTAATTGTTGTAAGAGTGTGGGTTTAATAACAAACATCAGTCAACATATATAATGCATAAAAAACCAAAAATCTGCATTTGTCATTTTATTTCTCAAAAAAACACAAAAAATAAATAAAAACTAGATATTTACAGAAAAGAAAACTAGGGTGTTAAAACGCTCAAAGCAAAACAAAATACTTTGGGTAAGTCTTTCCTTCAGACTCACTGTTCTTCTCTGTAGATTCAATATCAGCTTGTGTGGAAACTCTCACATGTCCTTCCTCCTCACTGGGTCAGAAGATACTGGCCATCCTGTCTAACTTACAGCCCTCTGGTGGGGAGTTTATATAGAGAACAGGGATGACATCACAGACTTGTGACTCTCTAATTTACAAACAAGCTCTATTTTCTAAGTGTCGGTGATGTTCATCCTATCTAAGTTCTCCTGTTTGGATGTCACCTTTTTCCCAGATTTTTATTAACCTAAAAACCCAAGAGAAATGATGCCCCTATTTCCAAATATCCCTTAATTAAGGACTTGGGCAACATTAGGGTAGTTTGGCTGCTCCCCCTCTGATGACATCACTGCCCACGTCTCTATAAGAGCAACCATTTCCTGGGCTGCTAGCCCTATAGAAAGGACCTTCCCAATACCAGACCATAATCAGGTATAGAAAAATAAAATATATTTCCATTTATTGCTACTGGAATCTTTAGCCTTGTCAGGGATAAAGAGATGAGGGGTGCGCTCCCTATCTATTTATTCTGCAAGACTAGGAAACCACACTTATGCTTTTTACTCAAAAGGATTCTATGAGTTTCTACTGCATTTTTAAATAACAAGCATTGCATTTTATTTATTCATATACAGTAAACATCCAACAAACAGCCTAAAACATTTTACTTCCCTACTACACTGTATTCATTCATATACAAAGTCAGCTATTTGAATTGCATAGTCCTGATATCTTCATTTTGCAGCCGTCGGGTAAACTTGTCATTTTTTGCTCAGAGTCCAATGCTCCATCTCCCTCACTTATAGGGATGCCTTTTAACAACTAGACAACTTTTCAGAGGCTTGACACTACAGAGCATTTCTCTGATGCCTGTAATGTCATTTACTTGCAATTTAGCCCTTATTCTGTTTTGTCCATGAAGTGGACAGTCTTACTGCAGTGAGCGGCTGCAAGGAGCGTCTACAGCTCCCATGGCAACAAGCCAAACCGAGCTCCTATTTCTCTGTGTTGCAGCCACTCAGCTGAGTCTTGCTAAACCTCAGCAAGCAGTTTTTTTTTTTCCAGGAGCACGACAGCTCCAAGGAACAAGAATTGCTGCACGATTGTGCGTAGTCACCTGCACGAATGTGCACACTTTTCCTGTGCAAACGTGCACACAGCGCCTCACATAAAGTGAGCAGGGACTTCCAGAAAACCGGGGATATAGTGAGAAGCGCTAAAAGTATTACATTCTTTTATTCTTTAATACAGCTGGCATTTTAACTAAGTCTCCATAACCGGAGACTGTGGTACTTACAAAGGGATGTTTATGTTTTTTTTAATTTTAGAGTGGCAGTTCTAAATAAAGGGATACAATTAAAAAGGAATAGTACAGACAGTTTTTAGAGATGTCAGGTTGGCCACTCTGACACAAAAGTAAGGATAGTAAGAAAAAGATTTAGAGGACAGAACAGAGTGAAAAGAAGAAATTATAATGTAAAGGGGATGAGGTGGAGGGCGGTCCTGATTAACACCAGGAGCATGGGCAACAAAATGCCTGAACTCCATGCGATGCTGGCTGAGGGATCAGTGGATGTGGCAGCGACTACTGAGACACGTGCCACCCAGAAGAATGATTGGGACATAAACTTGGAGGGCTACACAATATTCAGGAGGGATAGAAAAGAGGGAAGAGGAGAGGTGTTGTGCTGATAGTCAAAAATGGCATAATGGTTAGTGGAGTGGAGGAGGCTGATGGGGGGTGGAAGTGATTTGGGTAAGCAAATGAGGGGAGGTAAAAGATTGAAAATAGTGGTGATGTACAGACCCCCCCCTCAATGGATGAGGCCCTGGAGGAAAAATTAGTTGAGAACATCAAGGGGCACTGTGACCATGGAAAGGGTAGGGTAGCGGCCATGGGGGACCTTAATATGCCAGGGGCAGACTGGGACATTTTGACATCTGTAGTGGCCAGGAAGCAGACACTGATGGATGTGTTTCAGGATGCCTTCCTGATCCTGCAGGTGGGGGAACCTACTAGGGAGGGGAGGATACTGGACATTGTTCTTGCTGACAGTGACCAGATAAGGGGTCTGGAAGTGTGTAGCCCACTGGCAGGTGGTGACCATGCCATGGTCTGGTTTCTGCTGTGTCTGGGAAGGGGGGATAACTGCTCTAATACAGTAGCAGTGGACTTCAGGGGGGTGGACTTTGTGGACATGGGCAGGATTCTACCAGGGAGATTGGACAAGATTAGGGCTGACATGGATGCTGGTAGCTTGTGGGAGACCAATAAGAAAGGGGTGAAGGAGGCTACTAGCTCATGTACAAGGGTAAGGCATAAGAATGGTAGAGCCAATAAGCCGTGCTGGTGGACCAGGGAGGTGCAAGAGGCAATGAGGGATAAAAAGGCTGCCTATGCATGTTTTAAGTGCTCCGGGGGGGTTAGGGAGAGAGGCGACTATGAGTTGACAGCAAGGAGGGTCACCAGAGCGGTGAGGGGAGCCAAGGTGAGGATGGAGCAAAGCCTGGCTAGGGATATCTGGAGGGATTGAAAGGGATTCTATAGATATATAGGGGAGAAGAGAAAAGGGAGAGCACAGATCGCCAGGATTAAGACTGGGGAGGGATGGGCTCAGGAGGCGGTGGATCAGGCAGAGGTACTAAATGAGTACTTTGCCTCCGTATTTATGGAGAGAGATAGGGGATCCATTCAGCCTGAAGGGAGGATAGAGGAGACAGCTGAGTGGAGAGGTCAGATGGAGTCTAGAGGACCGGAAGAGGCTGGGGTACCGGGTGGGCCAAACCAAGAAGGGGGATGGGTGCTTAATTGCGGGGGTGGATTGGGAGGGAGAAATCACAGCAGACAGGGTGAGGGAGGCCCTTCGGGCGCTAAAAACTGATAAGGCACCAGGACTGGATGGGCTGCATCCGAGGGTTATGAAGGAACTGGTGGACGAACTAGCAGCTCCACTAGCTGCACTCTTCAATGCCTCTCTGCAGACAGGATGGGTGCCTCAAGACTGGATGGTGGCTCATGTGGTGTCTATCCACAAGGGGGTCCAAGGAAGAGATGGGAAATTATAGGCCTGTGAGTCTAACATCTGTGGTAGGCCAACTAATGGAGGGCATCGACAAGGAGAAGCTTGGGAGGCAACTGGAAAGGTTGGGGCACCTGGATGACAAACAGTATGGTTTTGCCCCAGGGAGATCATGTCAGACCAGCTTCATAGATTTTTATGACTGGGTGACGGGGACCCTAGACTGAAAAAGACCGGTGGATGTCCTATACCTGGATTTCAGTAAGGCGTTTGATTCGGTACCCCACACCAGGTTGTTAACAAAGCTGGGGGGGATGGGGGTGGGAGGACAGTTGCTTAGATGGGTAAAAAATTGACTAATGGGGGCGAACACAGAGGGCAGTGGTTGGTGGGATAGTCTCCTCCCCTAGGAAGGTCTTCAGTGGGGTTCCCCAAGGTTCAGTACTGGGGCCATTCCTGTTCAATGCCTATGTCTCCAATATGGGGAGGGGGAGTTAGGAGTAGGATGAGCCTCTTTGTGGATGACTCAAAACTGGGAGCACTGGCAGATGGGAATGAAGCAAGAGAGACAGTCCATAGGGACCTGGATACCCTTGAGGGGTGGTCAAGGAGGTGGGGACTGAGGTTTAATCCAGGGAAGTGTAGGGTGCTGCAGCTGGGTGTCAGAAACCCAGGTCATGTATATACTCGGGGCAGGGGTCTTACTGCAAGCCACAATGAGTGAAAGGGACCTGGGGGTGGTGGTAGACACCAAAATGGATAACACTGAAAACTGCAGATGATCTGCAGCAAAAGCAAACAGGATTCTAGGCTGCATAGCCAGGGGAATTACATCCAGGAGGAGGAAGGTGATCCTCCCTCTGTATAATGCCTTTGTCAGGCCGCATCTCGAGTACTGTGTGCAGTTCTGGAGATCTCACCTTAAGAAGGACATAGCACTGCTGGAGATGGTCCAGAGGAGGGCAACCAGGATGATTCAGAGCGTGAGAGAAAGGACCTATGAGGAAAGGCTGGAAGAACTTGGTCTGTACTCACTGGAGGAGAGGAGAGGAGAGGAGAGATAGGAGGGGCATGATAGGGGTCTTCAAATATGTGAAAGGGATAAACAGGGGAAGAGCCAAAGAAATGTTCAGGCTAAAGGAAGGGGACACAACCAGGGGACATGTGTGAAAGCTGGAGGAGGGAAATTACAGGGGAGAATGTAGAAGACATTACTCACTGAGAGGGTGGTGGGGTAATCGAATTCACTGCCCAGGAGTCTGGTGGAGGAGGGCACAGTGGAATGCTTCAAGAGTGGGTGGGACGAGTGCATGGGTAAACTGAAGCTGAAGATGACCCACTTTGGGGCTGGGGGTGAGAGAGCGAGCGCCCAATAGGGGCTGGCTACCAGGCATACATGAAAGACTGTCAGGCCTATTCTGCTGGCTTTTAATATGTTAGTATGTTAGTATATTTGGCTGTTTTCACATCCTGCCACATATTCATTTATATACAAAGTCAAATATCTGAATTGCATGGCCCTGATGGCTTCATTTTGCAGTCATCGGGTAAATTTGTCATTTTTTGCTCAGAGCCCAGTGCTGCATCTTCCTCTCTTATAGGGCTGCCTTTTAACAACTAGACAACTTTTCAGAGAGTTGACACTACAGGGCATTTCTCTGATGCCTGTAGTGTCATTTCCTTGCAGTTTAGCCCTTTTTCTGTTTTGTCCATGGAGCGGACATTCTTTCTGCAGCGAGCAGCTACAAGGAGCGTTTACTGTGTTTTTTTAACCTGACACTCCTTTACTCTGAAGGGTTCATTGTTTGCATTCAAATTTTATCAGTGCTGCCTGGCATTTCTTATTTGGCCAAAAATCTTGTTCTATAAAGAGAAATCTGAGTATTTTTACTCTTTAGTAAGTTGACTTTATGCTATTTAAAACACCCCTTAGAGTTTTTATTGTTTCATTTTTACCTTGTGGGCATCTTTCCTTTTGCTTGTGACTTTGTGTTCAAAATTACTCTGAGTGAACGCCTTGGTGTCACCCTCCTCTTAGGCCCATTTGTGAATCCCAAGGGAGTGACGCATCTGTCCCCTGTACTCTTGCGAGTAAGCAAGGCATCGCCTAGGCAACTGTACAACTTCAATCCTTGGACTGAAGCAAGGGCTTCACAAATGGGCCTACATTCTGAGTGTTCTGTGGTGACATATCTATTCATTTTGTGGTATAAAACAGTGAACCTTCCAGGATGCCTTAGGGTCAAGGGCCTTAAAGACTACATTTTCACATATCCTCCTTACATTTATGTTCACATGACTCTTACATCATTTTCCTTGTTTACAGCTGAAGAAAAAGGGAGGGGGCAGGCAAAGGTAAAGGTAAAGATTTTAGCCATTCTTATTCTATTCTCATTTTAGTTCACCAACTTATGTTTTCTTAGAAATTATTTCATTACATCATTTGTGAACTACTTTCCTTGATATTTTATAATTATCCCTTTCCATCTCTACTGGTTATTTCATTACATCATTTGTGAACTATGTCCCTTAATGTCTTATAACTATCCCTTTCAGTCTCTAGTGGATATTTGTGTTGCACCCTATCCCTGTCTGTGGTCTGCTCTTGCTGTTGTGCCCCATGTACACAATTGCCAGTTGCTCTCAATGTTCATTGCTATTCCTTCCTGTAATGCTTTTAAATTAAAAATCCATTTCATTTCTACTCTTTCCAGTTTTTATTTCTAGTCTCCCCCTCTCCCTGATGGAGGAACCACTTCCAACTCCCAAAACCTCAGGGATACCCTAGTGTGTTCTTCCTTATTGAAATTCTGTGCTACGGTTGATCCTTCATCCTTCCTCCTAACATCACCCTTATGTTCCTGTATTCTCACCTTCAGACCTCTTTTGGTTTGCCTTACATACAGCTGGTCACATGGGCATTGGATAACATATACCACACACCTTCAGTTGTATAATCAATGTGGTCTCTAATCTCAAATTTTTGATTCGTGTGTGGATGGCTAAAAGTACTTTTTTTTCTTGTATGGCCGCACAATAAGCAGTGCCCACATGGTGTCACACCTGGCCACAATAGGCCAAGCAATAGCTGTCCAATCTTCTGTTCCTGTATTTTGAACTGAGACTTTGCCACTCTATCTTTTATACTTGAAACCCTTTCAGCCACTATAATTGGTCTCTGTCACAGCTCCTGTATATGGGGGTTGTCCTTAGTTACCAGATGCCAATTCCTTGTTAATTATTTGTCTTATATCTGTCAGCTTATGGTTATGTTTAACTGCTAACACTACCCTATTTGGTTTCTCTTCCCATTCTTGTGTGCGCAGCAATACGTCCCTCTCTTGGCTATCTATTCTAAAATCTGCCTGTCTGAGCATATTATTATCATACTCCCTTTCCTTAAACCTGTTGATCATGTCTGTCTTATTCATATGGTAGTCCCTCTCTAAACTGCAGTTTCTTTTGACCCTCACTAGCTGGGAGTAGGGTATGTTCTTTTTAATCTCGGTTCATGGTAACTTGTTCTATGTAACACGGTGTTGCGGTCTGTTTCCTTGTGATATAATGTTGTCTCAAATTTTCCTTTGTATATTTTTATCATGAAATCCAAGTAAGGTATCTCTTCTTTGCTATGATGCATAATACATTTTAAGCTGACATACCATTTTTAGTTGTGTACAAAAATCAAATAATTCTTGTTCATTTCCCTTCCATAAACTCAGCACATCATCACTGTATCTAAACCAAACAATTATTTCATCAAAATACATATTATGATCACTATTCAATACAGTACTCATTTCAAAATCGTGCATGTAGGAATTAGCATAGGCTGGGGCCATTGTACTCCCCATTGCAGTACCCCTATCTTGTTGGAAATATTTTCCATCAAACTCAAAGTAATTGTGTTCAAGAATGTAACTTGCCAATTCCTGCAACAGCTGTGCTTTTGGTTTAGTACCTACTTCTCTCTTATCTTGCATCTTCCACATGTTTTCTACTCCCTTCCTGTGGGGAATAGAAGTATAAAGGTCGGCCACATCAAATGTGACCAACCAAATACCCACTATTGCTCTTGCATTTGAAATTTGGTTTTAGTTTATGTATGATGTCCATGGAGTCTATTACATGTGTTTCAGTGCTTTCCACTATCAGCTGTAAGTGATAATTGACAAATTTTGAAATAAGCTCAAGCACCGAGCCAATGCCCAACACAATAGGTCGGCCTGGAGGATTTGGGGCATTTTTGTGTACCTTGGTATAAAGTAGAATGTTGGTAGCCTTGGATGTTCTTTCAATAAAATATCTGCTTTCCATTGATTTAACCATTTCATGGCTACATACTCAATAAACATCTTTCTGATTTGTTCTTTAAGTTCCATTGTGGGGTCTCCTGGCAGAATATGGTAATTGTTCCTGTTCTCTAACAGCTCTAAAATCATCTTCTTATACTGTTCACTATCCTGTATTACTATATCTCCCACCTTATCTGCTGGCTTGATTACTATTTTGTTGTTCTCACTTAAACCTTTTAGAATTTTTCTTTGCAGATATGTCAAATTCTGATATTTAGGGAGGATGTCATATTTCTGTTTGTACAAGTTCATAATCTGTTTCTCTACTATCTTGCAGAAACTTTCTATACCAATACTTCTGCCTGTAGGTGGCACAAAATTTGATTTAACATTTAAAGCTTGTTTAACCTTTCTTTGTTCCTCATTTTCACTACGCTCTGTCCCAAACATATTTTTAGCCTCAAAGTTTTAAAGAATTTTTGTAAATCTATTTCTAGTTCGAACAAGTCCACGGGCTGGGTTGGAGCAAAGAAACGTCCTAATCCTGATATGTGTTTTTCTTTATTAGATAGTGTCTTCTTGCTAATATTAAAAATAGGAATTATTTTGAGGATTCTCCCCTTCCTTGGGCCATGTACTGTTGTTTTGTTTGCCTTCCATCTATCCCTCCTCACCCCCCATCCCCTAATCCCTCCCCTGCCCCCCTGAAAACCTGAAGGTCCTTGTCAATTACCATGAGCTCCCCCTGGGATCCTAAGGTCATATCTTGGTGTCTGTTGTGGTGCATACGAGCATCTTGATTGTTCTGTGTCTCCTGTGTGTGTGGCTGCTGTTATTGCTCATCCTGTGGTACTTGTGCACCCTTCATGTAACTGTTGTCACTATCTGTTCCACTATCTGTATTGTAGATATAGTACTGTGTGTGCCGTTTTTTCTTATACTTTTTCTTATACTTTTTTCTTATACTGTTTGTATGTTTATACTTGGCTGTCTTTGTAGTCATTTCTATCCCTAACAAACTTTTTGATTTTCTGTTGTTTTAATCTGTCCTCATACCCTGTAGCTTCTTTTTGATGTCTTCTAAGTTCTTAGTGAACTCTTCAGCTTGTATTTGTAGTTTTAGTTTACATCTCAGAGGAAGGACTTGGTTGGTCTGAAAGCTTAGACACTGTTTTCTTTTTGTAACGTCTATTTTGGTCCAATAAATGGTATCAAACCATTTGCTTCTGCATCCCCTCTTAATGAAGAAAACATTCAAAAAAGACTCTTTTAACACTTTTCTTTTTGAATAATTTGTATACTAGCAATAAGGCACTCCCAGGAGTTAGATTAACAGTCAGTTAATCACCACCCTAGGGGCAATGTGCACTTGGCTGCACCTCATACCTAATTACACCCCTAGTGGGTGATTAACAGACTGTTAGTCTAACCACTGATCATGCCTCATTGCTTTAAAGTAATTCTGGACAATGATATATAAAATGGGGTTTTATAACAAAAAGAAATGACAGGACAAGAAAAAGTGCAAAATATTTCAGCTAGTGATTTGCCTGAGAATTTAATTATGTAGCAGCCAAATATAATGGACAATGAATTAAGAAACACAGGAGAAGGGTAGAATGCTTCTAAAATTCAAATCACAGTGTTATAGTCACAAAATGATTTGGGGAATGAGGATCCCGGTCCCTCTGACGCAGATATGAGAAAGACAAGTGCTGGCCTCAGATACTCATCTTTGTTTTTTAAATAGGTCTGAGACAACCCCCTGCAGAAATGTGGTATGCTTAAAGTATAGCGGGGGATTGCCTGAGCTCCCAGACAGGGTCTATGAGACCAAAAGACTTATTAAACAGTCCATGCAATTCCGAGCAGCAGATCTCTATGCCCTGATACATACATTTGGAGAGGACACTTTCAATATCACCTTTAAAACTACACCAGGCCTTGATAGGTTTTCATCAAAATATCATCAATTGAAAATGTCCTCTTCATGGATACCTTTTATAGCTATACCCCTTACAAAGCCTTTTATCAAAAATGTTTTGGTCCCTACCGGGTCATAATGTTTCACACTTAATAGCGTATGACATTATGGCTAAACCTGCTCAGCTCTGTAGGTTACAGCGAGTGGTACAATACCATGAATACTGCTGTACATGGTTTTGCACCTCTCAAAACATCACAGGCAGAGGATAAGATCTCTGCTGGGATGGGGTTCCACCGAGCAGCTGCTGTGGCTCAATGGACTGAGCCACTGCAGCCAGGAACCCAGGCACTGCATTTGGGACTGGGTTTGATTCCTGGCCCCAGTAACTTTTTTTTTTTAAACTTTGTGCGAGCCCTGAGTTGAACACCCCTCCCCCCCGAGTTGAGAATCTTTATTGGGGGGGTTCGGGGGTGGCAGCCCCCCATAACGGGGTGTGCAGAGGCAGAGCCCCCCACAAAAAAATGAGTTATGCCACATGGCAGAAATCATGCTGTATTAGCAGCGCAATTTTGCCATGCAGCATAATGTCTTGTGACATTATGACCTCGTGCCATTACGGTCATGTTCAGGAATGAAGGGGTTAATGTCAGTGACAATCACTATGGACTAGAACAAAGGTGTGAACTTTTTGGACCCCCAGAAGCAATTCAGGATACAGAAAGTATAAGGACACGGGGTTCCTGTTTTAAAGTTAAAGTGCAACAAGATGACTCAGGAGTGATGCACCTTCCAAATACTTTCTATCTCAGCCAAGATAGTGGGGTTTGATTTTATGGAGGACAGCCCAAAGCTTGTTATACATGTGGGGAACTCACTTATTTAAGAAGCACACACGATAAACTGAGATGTAGGGGTCTATGGAGAGTCTGGGCATGTTAGCATGGTGTGTAAAAATGTGCATAAATGTAACTTGTGTGGTGAATCAGGGCATACATATCAACAGTGCCTTTGGGCTGCAAGGAACAGAGGTGATGGTTTTGACCAGGATCATCTGATCTGAAAAGCACTAGTGTCAAATAAAGGAAATGAACCTGATATGCAAGGCACTGTGGATTCTGCTCCAAGGATTGAGTCCTTATTATCTGACAGTTTATAGGTGGAAAGTCAAGAGAAAGAATCCCCCCAAGAACAATCCTGTCTGCAAAATCAGTCTGTAGTGAAGCCTTTCCAACCATCCCCTTCCCCCAAAGGAACTAAAAGTACTGGTACTCAGAAAGTAATGGTGGAGAATCAGGGGATTCATAGATACTTGGAAAATGGGCTAAGAAATCCCCAGGCTCTGCTTGGCTGATAGCCCAGGCAAGGCGGGCATCTATCAGTCAACAGTGTCCGGGTATTAAAAGTTCCAGGTAGCCACAAGCCTCATAACAAAGATTAGCGTGTAAATAGAACATTCATTTTGGAATGCTGCCATTTTCTTTGTCATTGATTAGAGGGCAATTTCGCGGCCTATTCTCCCCCCCAACTCAGCATTATGTTCATGAAATGCATACTAAAGAAATCCTAGAGCACATAATAAAAAAGTAAAGCACCTAACAGCAACAGTCACTGCGATCATCTGTACTTGTCGTTAACGCCTACAGCATATAAACACAGAGTCGCATCGCTAGTTCTCTCGCCCAAAAGCCGTCGCTTAATTTCAAGTCCCAAGGTGGCAGTACACATTCCCAATGGGCTGGAGCACCAGGAAGAGTCCCCTTTGAAGTTAATGGTTTCTGTGGTGGAAAGCAGTAGCGCAAATGGTCCAGCTCGCACCAAATGCAGTACTGCTCACTAAGAATAGAAAAACGAGCTGAAATCCAAAATCACAGTAATTCTTTTATTACACATTTTACAAATATCAGCTTCCTCTACTGACTGCTCTCCCTTTGCCCCCATCGTACTGTTATCCACAGCAGTCTGCTGCAATCTCTTTGCTTCCTGGTTCCCACAGATCAAGTTGGAAACTTTAATTCAGTCCTCGTACCCGAAAGTAAAGTGATCAGCAATGCAACGAAATTGAAACCTGTGCTTTTTTTTTTTTTAAATAACTACACGGAGAGAGGGAACTCAAACTCCATGTCTTCTTCTGCTGATCGTGTGTGTGTGTGTGTGTGTGTGTGTGTGTGTGTGTGTGTGTGTGTGTGTGTGTGTGTCTGAGTGGGGTGATACAGGAGAATGGCTCAGTGGGGGGGTGCAACAGTAGATAGAACACTACAGACACAGAAGGACTATTTTACAACAGACAGTCTTCAACTTCATTTTTAGCCAACTTTTTTATTTCTTTTTAATTTTATGTAAATCCCCCTATAAAAATGCCACAGGTAGTCCATTTTCTAGTGCAATAATGCCCTCCAGGATGGGTGGTATTGGGAAATATCGGACCTTCCAGAGGCTATAAGGCCCTCCACCTGTGGTGTTGGGCCTCATTAAGCCCCATGAGCAGTCCGGTATTGCCCAATACCGCCCACCCAGTCAGGCGTTATTGTTTACATATAAGTTGATGGCAGATAAGGACCTCTTGGCACACCCAGTCTGCCCTTTTATCCCTACCTAGTATGAGGTCTGATGCCCAAACTGAACACACTGATACAGATAACAACTGCTGAAATTAGGGAATTGCCATGGAAAACATTGATATCTAATATGTCACAACCATCAGGAGGGGAGGTTTGGTTCCAAAAAGAGTAATTCAGTCATCTGCTAAACAAATAGCAAATCCCCCATTTGTGTTACGAAATAAGTATCAGGTGTTACAGGATCAAAAGGACTGGGGGGACTTGGACTTAGACTCAGGTGACTCCTCTACAGAATCTGGGAATTCATCAGATATGGACGAAGAAGGAACAAAGATATTGTGAAAATTTAAAAGAAAAAGTATATGTCTCAATCCCAGGATAGCGTAACTTATGGATTTTTGCTATTAAGTTCATGGCTATTTCCATTTGATGCAGCACTTAAAAGTTGCCATATTTAATATTTGTAGTATCAAGAACTACAAGACAAGGGTTGCTGAATTGTCTTCTTTTCAGGAACTTTAATTTTCAGATAATACTGTTACAAGAGAATAGATTAAGCTCTCTGTCTGAAGTATCACAAGTGAAAAAGAGTTGGGTAGAGGGTCATTCATATTGGTCTTTTGGAACTGATAAGGCAAATGGCTTGGGATTGTATTTATGGGAACACAGTTTTCAATAATCAAAGTGGTAGACATTAATCCTGGGAGGCTGTCGTTAGATTTTATTTTTGAAGGGGTTAAATGTTATTTAATTAATTTATATGCTCCTCAAACAAATCTAGTCAAATAGTATGTTTTGAAAGTATTAGGCCTTTTTCACATCTAAGCAAGTGGTATGGGGAAGGGATATGAACTGTGTTCTGGATATTAGAACAAAAGGGGAAGCGTAAAAGAAAATGTATGGTGAGTCTCATGCTTTGTAAAATATAACAACAAATGCAGATTTAATTGCTACATACAAGGTATTACACAAAGATGGTGGTTTCATTTATTATAGAAATGAATATGCTACCCTGAATTACTTTTTTTTTTGTTACCTCAAACCAAATATCACCTGTACTGTACAATTTAATCTGGTACCACCTCAGCTTTCGGATCATATGATTTTAGATTGTGCTTTTACTCTGGGTAAGGTCAGATCACAGTCCTCTTGTTCAAAGAGTAGATAAAAATTGACTATGCAATGATTAGATTCTACTGAAGTTAGAGCAGCAGTACAACAATTATTATTTGCTAGACAATCAGTGTTTTGTTTATATGAGGATACTAGGTTGTGGTGGGCCAACACAAAAGTGGATCTTAAATTATTTTTTGTTTACTATGGCAAACAAAAGAGGAAGAATGAATATCTTAAGTATTTGCAGTGTAGAAATCAGTTGTACAATTTTCTTTAAAAAACAGGCAGGAAGAAGGCATATATAAGACACAAACTGATAATTTAAAAGTGGAGATGTTAAACTTACAATGTAACAGGGCTGTATATTTAGAGGCAGAATTTAAATATGGCACACAAAAATGACCCTATAGTGAGCTATATGCAACATGTAAAAATAGAACAGATAGCTTAAGTATCAAAGCTGTAAGAAATGTTAATGGAGAAATATTAACAAATACAAAATAGTTTTTCCAATTGGTAGCACATTTTGTGCAGAAAACCATTGGTACTGCTTTTTTCCCCTTCTGAGACTATAAAAACATTTTTGACTGTACCTTCTCCGAAGCTAGGTGTTGCCCACCCCCCAATGTCTTGGGGTATGCTGTTGGAATATCCGTGGGAAGGGGGATCACACAGAAACACGTTCACAGACTTACATTTTGTTCCACAAATCTGGGGCACAGGGGCTAGACTCATAAAACTTTGCCCCATCACAAACCCAGTTTGCAGCATGTAAGCTAGGTTTTGCCCCAATGTGGTATTCACAAAAGCCCAGTTTGCAGCCACAAACTGGGTTTGTGATGGGACAAAAGTTTGAGGGATCTACAATGCAAATGAGGGAGAGTGGACCAAGTCAAATACTAGTTCAGTATTTCTACCTTTCCTTTGTCTCCCTCCTCTCACCCCTTTTCTTAGTGTGACTATCCCCTTTGGATTTGAGTTTTACCTGTATGTATTGGGAGAATGCTTTATCACTCTTGTTCATGCCCTCCACTATTCTCAACTCAGTACTGGCATGGTTTTTGGTGTAAGAAGAATGAAAGGGACCACAAACATTGAGGCCTTAAAGAAGGTAATAAGTTGGTCATGTACCACGTGCTCTAGTAATTTTGGTGGGGAGCAGAAAATAGACTGGTAGTTGTTGTTTATTTGTGGAGATGAATGGTCTAAGCTACTGTAGAGGGAGAGATTTATGAGGTCAGTAATAAAGAAAGTTAATGGCTGGAGCTGTCAATCTGAGGAGTAGGAGGTTAATCCTATGTTGGCTTCAGTTTTTCATAGAACTGGGGCAGGCAGTATAGCCTAGAGGTTAGAGTAATGAGCAGTGAATGACCTTGGTACATCCAGAAATCCTGGAGTTGATTCCCACAACTTCCACTTGTATACTCTGTGAACCTGAGCAACTCACTTAACCTCCCCAATGTTCCCAGTTTGCCCCTGAAGACAGGCCTTGGGCCTAGTGGGCCTTACTTGGTTACTAGCAGTAACAAAAAAAAACTACAGGAACTGATGTATTTACACATTAGTGACTAAGTGCTGGACAGAAAACAAAAGGGGAAATAAAGGAAGGGGAATAGGAGGAGGAGGAGAAGAAGAAAGAAAACAGTGTGAGAGAGGTCAGACTTCATAGCTCTAAGACTTCAGACCACCCAAATCCTGACTACTGTTGCAGCTACTGTAACAGCTGGAAATGTACTGAGATTTCTGTAATACCTCTAGAGAAATTTCATGCCAGCCTGCAATACCACTGTTGGGCCACCAGAGAGAATCTCTTTAGAAATAGCTTACAATATCTATTGCCACAACTGTAAATGGTTGGATTTTCTTTGTTTCTGCTTTTCTTAGGGGCATGACATCAGCCTGGCCTTTTGGACTCTCCAAGCCATGGACTTGACCCACAGCAGCAGGAGCTGTTGTCTATCTCATATACCACAGCCAATCAGAGAGCTGACATTAAGGGAAGCAGAACTTTCTCTTTGTTAAAAATCCAAGTCTCCTTCCTGCCCAGCACTCCAACGTTAGATCCATCAAGTTTTAACCACTTATTTGGCGTTACAATGTTTCTGTTCTTGCTAGGGTCATCAGCCTGATCTTCTCAGCTCCCTTAGCAGTGGCTACAACCCACAGCTCTCCAGGGACAGCTGTAGGAGCTGCTGTCAATCAAACATCCCTCTGTCAATCAGAGGGTTGACCACTTATGATGGAAGTGTGACATTCACTTTGTTAAATGTCCTGGTTGTCTTCCTCGCTAACACTCAGATGTCAGAGCCCAGTGGAATCCATCCATGTGGCCAGAGCTGCCAGCTTTCTGCTCCATACTTTCTGCTTAGGTAGAGATAAGGAGGGTGGGGTAGCAGTCTATGTGAGGGATGGGATCAACTGCACAAGGGACGAGGGAGAAGAAAGGAGAACAGAGGCAATCTGCCTGCAGCTCCTAGACTCAAGGGGTAGGAAATTGAGGTTTGGAGTGGTTCACAGGCCACCCTCCCAGTCTGAGGAGCTTGACAGGGAGTTAGCAGGACTAATCAAAAAGGTATGTTGAAAAGGGAAGGTGGTCATCGTGGGGGATTTTAACTTGCCGGGGGTTGACTGGAGCATTCCGGTCACCTCCAGTGTTAGGGAGTAAGTGTTTCTTGATGCGATCCAGGAGGTTCTCCTGACACAGTTGGTTACTGTACCTACTAGGCTAAAGAACACTTTAGATCTGGTATTGTCGAATGGGGAGGCAGTGAGGGAAATAAAGGTAGAGGACCCACTAGCCGACAGCGATCACCAAATGGTGTGGTTTAATATCACGATGTGTGGAGAGCCAGAGAAGCCAGTTACTTGGGTGGTAAACTTCAGGGGGGTGGACTTTGGGAGGATGCAGGAAGTACTGAAAGGGAAACTGGAGGGCATAAGGCAGGAGATGAAAGTGGAGCAGAAATGGGATATTATTAAACAGGGGGTTACAGAGGCAACAGAAGCCTGCACCAAGGCACAGAGTAAGAGGAGCAGAGCAACAAAATCATGCTGGTTGAACAGCGAGGTTGTGGAGGTGGTATGGACAAAACGAGTGGTGCACCAGAGGTTTAGGAGGATGGGGAATGAAGTGGACAGGGAGGAATATGCAAGATGTTCCAGGGAGGTGACCAGAAAAGTGAGAGAAGCCAAGGCCCAGAGGGAGCTGAGATTAGCACAGGGAATTAATGGGGGAGAGAAAGACTTTTTAAGATACGTCAGGGAGAAAAAGGAAGTGCAAGGAGACAATAGTGAGGATAAAAAGGGGTGGGGAGTGGACGGAAAAGGGGGAGGAGCAGGCAGAAGCACTGAATGAATACTTTTGCTCAGTGTTCATGGAAGAAAGGGGGGGACCGCTACCAGCATGGGCTGAGAGGGTGGGGACAGGGGCAGAGGAGGCGACAGATGGAAGAATTGAGGCAAGTAGAGTCCTAGAGGAACTGAGGGCACTGAAGGTAGACAAGGCACCAGGGCCAGATGGTATCCACCCCAGGGTGCTGAGGGAGATGGTGGAGGTGTTGGCGGAGCCGCTGGCAGATCTGTACAGCACCTCACTGGAGTTGGGATGTGTGCCACTGGACTGGAGGATGGCACATGTAGTACCATTACACAAGAGTGGGCCAAGGGATGAACTGGGTAATCATCATCCGGTAAGTCTCACCTCCATAGTGCGCAAACTCATGGAAACGATACTAAAGGAAAAACTGGTTTCATACCTGGAGAACAATGGCCTCCAGGATGTGAGACAGCATGAATTTGTTTCAGGGAAGTCTTGTCAAACCAACCTCACCCAATATTATGACTGGGTGACAGGTGAGCTGGATAGGGGTCATGCGGTGGATGTTCTTTACTTTGACTTCAGCAAGGCCTTCAATCTGGTGCCTCATGGGTGGCTTGGGGAGAAGCTAACTGGTATAGGGGTAGGGGAAAAAATGATGAACTGGATTACAATCTGGCTGAGTGGCAGGCTGCAATGGGTTGCGGTGAGAGGGAAGCTCTCAACTCCAAGGCCGGTGAGGAGTGGGATGCCACAGGCTCTTGGTTGGGGCCAGTATTGTTTGGGCTCTTTATATCAGACACTGCACATGGGGTGGTGAGCAAGGTAAGTCTGTTCACTGATGACACCAAAATTGGAGCAGTGGTGGATGGAGAGGAGGAATGGAAGCAGTTGCAGTGGGACCTAAGCAAGCTAGAGGAGTGGTCAGAGAGGTGGCAGCTGGGGTTCAATGCAAAGAAATGTAAGGTTATACACTTTGGAGTGAAGAACCCAAGAAGAGAATACTGGCTGGGGGGGTTAAGCTGGGGATCACTGAGGAGGTGAAGGACCTAGGGGTAATGATAACAGGGACCATGAACAACACTGCCCAGTGCAGGAGAGCGGCTGCAAAAGCAAACAAAATGCTGGGGTGCATAGCGAGGGTTTTTTTTTCCAGGCAAAGAGAGGTGATCTTGCCCCTCTACAGGTCGCTGGTAAGGCTGCACTTAGAGTATTGTGTGCAGTTTTGGAGGCCATACCTAAAGCGTGATATCAGGCTACCGGAGGGGTTGCAGAGGAGGGCAACAAAGATGATATGTGGAATGGAGGGAAGAGACTATGACAGCAGGCTGGGAGACCTGAATATGTACACCCTGGAGGATAGAAGGGACGGGGGGATATGATAGAGACATTCAAGTATCTGAGGTGAATCAATAAGGATGGGGTAGATGGTGTCTTTAAGTTAAGGAGGGGAAGGGTCACCGGGGGCATGGGCTAAGAATAGAGGGGTGAAGATTTAGGAAAGAAATGAGGAGACACTATTTCACAGAGGGTGGTAGCAAAATGGAATGTCCTACCAGAATGGGTGGTATCATGTAAATCTGTGAACAGCTTCAAAGGCATGGGACAGGAACGGGGAGAGTCAGGGTGGGGGAGGTGGGTGGTGGCAGTAGGATGGCAAAGGGGAGGGGGTTGGGAAGCTGCAAACTATGGGTGTTGGCTGCACACTTCTGCAGATTTAGATAGACAGGGTGGTCTGTTTTTGCTGGCACATTCGTATGTTCGTAAGGGCAGACTGGATAGACCAACTGACCTTCATCTGCCATCACATCAAGTTTTGTGTTTCTGTGCTTTCTCCTGGGGTGCTGAGCCTGATCTGTGTGCTCCTGCAGCACTAGATGCAACCCACAGCTCTCCAGGGATTAGCTTAGGGCTGTGAAATAGACAGTAGCTCTTGCTGCCTATCATACATCCCACAGCCAATCAGAGAGCTGACTGCTCATCAGAGAGGAAGGAATATCCATTTAAATTTTCTCTCTCCTCACATGGACTCAGAGTGAATGGCTCAGCAGGAGTGGGAATCAAGTCAGGCAGGTACAAGTGGGCAGACTGGGTGGGCCAAGTGGTCCTTATATGCCAACAGATCCTGTTTTAATGTCTCTAGGCAGTCACCAAAAGGATCTGCCACGAACCTCTATTTCTTGGTCTGGGAGTATCCTCTCCAAACAATATATTTGTAACTACTAAAGACATGTTGGACCCATTAATGTCTTTGTTCACAGTATTGCTGCCCCAATACCTGCTGTTCACACCCTGTGCATGCTGTCTTCTAGATAGAATAAGTTGCTATTTCCCTGTTTGAATTGATACTGTTACACTCTTTTGGCTTGATAATTCTGTTTTGATTGGTTTTCCAAATGCCTCAGTAGTTTTTTCTCAGGTCTGCTTTCATCTGGCTGTTTCGACCCTTGTCAATGTCTGCACTATAATGTTTTAACTGCACTATTAGAGCGGCATGTTCAGTTCTGCTCAGACGACAAGCACCTTGTACTTCTGATATTTGATTCTCATGGACTCTATTAAACATTTAGAGCTAAATTTAAACTTTTTGGTTCTACTTGTGTGAACCTGTTGAACTGGATATTTGGGACCAGCTCTCCTTTCTCCTTCCTCGTCCTCAAGTGCATGCACATACACACATAAAAACAATTTTGGTCTCTGACACTGAGCCAAAAGCTGACATCATGTTTTAAAATAACCCCCTCCCTAACACAACCCTCCCCAAGGCCCCCAAACCCCATAGTTTAAGAGATGCCCTCCAAAGACTAAATATTTGGGGTGGAGGTTTAATCACAGGACAACCCATCGAGCAGAGTTGTCCCCCTCTCTGCCTTTCCCATTTATTAAAAATACCCATATCATATCAGCAAAAACAAGCACCACCCACTAGCGTGTCCTGCTAAACATTTTATTTTGTGCAAGCATCAGAGCAAAATACATTAAATAATTTACATTTAGTCAAAGGAGGCCAAGGAGATGCCAGAAAGAATGGTAACAACGTCCTGGGCCTGCTTTAAGTAAATGTGAGCTATTTTACATATTCTGCACTGATACTTGCACAAAATAAAATGTTTGGCATGTCAAACTAGTGGATGGTGTTCATTTTTGCTGCTTTTTATTTTGACTGTTGGATTGAGCACATCAGTGGTGGAGCAGTATATGTTTTGTACTCATTACAAAATCCTTGCAGGCTCCCTGGCACTGAGACAGGAGCTGGAATGATCCTGCATTGCAGTTCCCCTCACTTACCCATCCCAAGGCCCCCTAAATACAATAGATTCTATCAGGAAGCAATGCAAAGTAATGCAGAATTCTGCAGGGTTATGGCAGGAAACAATGCAAGTTCAATGGCAGTCAATCTCTTTCGCCATGTAGGAATCTATTTCACTGTGTTGCATCCTGACAGACTTCACTATACCTTAAGTAACCATTGGGAATCACTTCTGACTTCTGTTATCCCCATAGAGTTCTTTAGGTATATTTAGAGAGGCTAGAATGTGAACTGACATTGGCTCCCTTGAAGCCAACCGTCCGCCATATTACGGGAGAATTAAGCTGCTGGCAGATAGCCCGAAACCTTCTTGAAACTTAAGTAGCAGCACCAGCAGACTGTTTGAACAGCAATGGAGTAATGCAGTACTTATACAAGCAAAGGAAAAATGAGCATACCTTGTTTTTGTCTCCACAATGTGCATCTGGTTCTTCATTTCCCTGCTGTCAATGGTGCTTATCAAAACGGATCAGCACATTGCTCTCAGAACAGTATGATGATGCCACTATCTAAGTTTCAAGAAAGGTTCCTGCTATCTGCCGGCATCTCAATCCTCCTCTAAAATGAAGGACGTGCAGCTTCAAGGGAGCCAATCTCAGTCTACACTCTAGCCTCTCTCAATATACCTATAGAACTCTTTGGTTATCCCCCCCCCATCTTTAGCACACAGGTTGAGTTGTAAACTGTTAGACAGACTAGCATGAGATGCTGCGCAACTGAGAGGGAGGAGCAAACTAGTTGTGCCACTAAAGATGCTAGGTAGACCAGTTGGTCACTAAATGCTCCACTTTTTAGTTTGCAGTGAGACCAAATAGATAGAACTTTCAGTCTTCTAGACAAAGGCAATCCAGTCATCAATAGAAGTGTCTGAAACCATGCCTGAGTGAAATATGTCAGTTTCTATTTGTAAATCAGGTATTTAAAAATACACTCACGAGATTGCTTCCAAAATAAATGAAAGCTTTTTTGCCCTCCCATTCTTCTATACCCTCTACAGGAACTAGGTAATTACTGTTTTTAAATATGCACTAATATTAAAGCATTCTAATTCAAATACCTTGGAAAACCTTTAATTGAAAGCAGATGGTTTCAAGGATCATTTATTAGTGAGTCAAATTCTTTTCAGCTTAGAAGTCTTTCAATAGCCTCAGCTTGTATTATCAGTGTAATAATACTAGAAATTATGCTTTCAATTAAAAGGACAACTCCGATTTAAACATTTCCAAATAATGTTCTTAACAGAAACATAGAAACTTAGACAATGACGGTAGAAAAAGAACAGTGGTCCATCCAGTCTGTTCAAGTTCCCTCTTAGCCCTGGAACCTATTGTTCCTCTAGGGTACTAACCCTCTCAGTCCTCCCCCCATTTTCCTCCTTGATTCTGTTGCTTCTAGCAACCACTATACCCTTTATTCTATCCCATCCCTGCTTGAATCCCTTATTTTTGCACTCACCACCATGGCTGACCAGCTGTTCCATGATTCCACCACCCTTTCCATAATGCAGCACTTCTTCACATCCCTCAGAACCTCCTCCTGTTATTTTCCACTCATGTCCAGGGCACCATGAATTAGTGTTCAGGCTAAATAGTTCTCTACAGTTCATTTTGTTAATTCTTTTAAGGAATTTGAAGGTCTCAATCATATCTCCCCTCTCCCTTCTGGTCTCTATTGTGTACATGTACAGTGACTTGAGGCACTCTTAATAGGATCTTCCCTGTTGGCGCTGAATCATTTTTGTTACTCTGTGTTGCTCTGACTCCATCCTAACCTTATCCTTTCTGAGGTGAGGACTCCAGAACTGGGTGAGGTCTCCCCAAGGATCTATAGAGGGGGAGTATTACCTCTTTTCTTCTGTTAACAATACCCCATACTAATACATCCCAGCATCCTATTAGCTTTGCTGTATGTCTTGTTGCACTTGCTCAATTGCTTAAGTGAGTTGCTGATGATAAGTCACAGATCCCATCCCTTAACCGTAGTGCTAAGTCTCTCTCCTCCAATCCAGTACTCCGTCTTGGGGTTTCTGTTCCCTAGGTGCATTACTTTGCACTTTTTAAAAGTTAATGTTTAATGAATGGCAGCCAATCATAACTAAAGGTGCACGTGGCTTAGGAATTACATCTAAGACAGTGCTGGACAAAAGTCAATGCTGACATGACAAAACTAGGCTGGGCTGGTCCTATATGTCTCTAATATCTAATCAGATCTTCAACTCACCCATAGAGATCCATAAATTCTACAAAAGAACTCTCAGGACAACTTTGCAATTATGCTAAATTTGTCAGAGTGCTAGTGTATCCCCTATGTGCTAAGGAGGGATTAACAGTGTGGTACTCCTCCTTCTTGTGAGAAATAAAAGTATGTAGAGAAATTGCAATAGAGTTCCAGAAGTGCAGAGCTCCAAGACAAAGTGGAGCTGGTGTCACTGTGTATGCCTGTAAGTCCTGTGCAGTATGTCAAGGGCAAGGTGGTGTGCAGTTGTTTGTCCATCTCCACACTTAATTTTTGCATGTGTATTAATGCATTTAAATTTTCACTGTGTTATTGTGTGGAGCATCATTCCTCTCGAGTGCATTCCTGGTTCTGTGCACTATGTCCCTGGTAAGGTAGGGCCTACTTTATTTTCTTTCTAAGTCTGAAATTGAGCACAGACAGCAGTGGTGCTGACGTGGTAGAGGCTCTTAAAAACAGAAGTCCCTGAGGGTTAAAGTAGTGGGATACTGAGAAGGGTGTAGTCAGTTCCTGAGAAGGTATAACTCAGCAGAGTACATCCTGAGCTGAAGGAGCAAAGCTGAGCAACTTGCTGAAAGAATAAGGTACAGGGAGAGATAAGTGCCACCTTTCTATTGTGGCCCACCAGGGTAGTGTGCAGGGTACCTGGATCCTAGTCCAGCTGCAGTCTCTAGTGAGGCTTGCAGACATCCTATTCTCCACCTCTGCTAATTGGGTCCCTGTGTTGAAACACTACTGGGAAAATAAGGTACAAAACAGAGCAAGCAAATATTGGAAAGGAAATGGAAATTGATTTTTGAGGACCCTTCTACAAGAGTTCTAAATTTCATAAGAATGTTGTGGAGTCCTGAGAGGCTAGTGCAACTCAGTCCTTACCCAGGCAGGATGGTTGGTGCCCTGTGTGGATAGTTCAAAGGTGCAGATGGGGAGTTGGAAGAAACCCTTTAGTGTCCTGGTGTATTAGTATGCTGATGGGTGTAACACATACTGTACGGGCCACATTCTGCCAGTGGAGACTAATCTTGTTGCCCATGGATTTCCAAGAAGGTTTGACAGTCCTGTAAACTGGGAACCAAGGTAGGGGACAAATGAAGGATCAGTGTCAGAATCAAAATGTGTACCTGCCTCTCATGATACATCAAAAGGGAAGTGGAAGAGATATTCCACTGCATAACTGTGTTGTCTCTCAGGAGGGAGCAATTAAATAAAGAAAAACTTAAACTGAAGTTCAAGTACTTTATTGTTCCACTCAATAAAAAGTCATTACATGCATACAGGATCATAAATACAATTTTAAAAAGCCAAAAAAAGAATCATAGAGAATGAGTAGATTGCCTTACATAAGTGCAGTAGCGAATCACAAGTGCATTATTGGGTCTTTCACATGTTTATAATTTTTCCATAAACATAATAGGATGAGGAGATTCTTGTTAATTTGACCATAATATGCAGCCTTATATTCCTTAGAAGAATACATCATGTAAGTTTCTATATACGATATCAAAAATATCCCTTCTCTATGGTAGGTAATACAGTATAGATTATGTTCTGGTGATACTTTAGCTAATGCCTAGGTCTTTGAGAAGAAGATAGAAGCATGTAAACAAGACACCCTAAGGCTGGGGATACACTGGGCATAATTTAGTTTGTAATCACAAAACATTCAGACTGTCTCCAAGAGAGAGGCAATACACGAGGTTGCCAAAAAAGATATCAGCTCAACTGAGTATATACGTGAATAAGAGAGCAACACATTTGCTCATTTGAGTTACGGTGGCAGGGGGTGCATTAGCAAAACAGCATAGATCCCTTTCACATACAGTATTTCACCATGTCCTGAGCAACTGGTTCTATTGGACAATTCTTTCAGATTCTGAGTGTCTGGTCCTTTGTGAGTGTATTACTTGAAAGATAATGGCTAATACACATTTCCTGCATATGACTGAATTTAGTACAATCTTAGAGTATATGTAACAGAGTTTCAAAAGTGTTTTCACCACAGTCACAATAAAGATCTTGAGAATTTGGCTGGACATTAGATTTAGAAAATCTAAACTGCAATAGTTTTGAGAGATATACATTTCTAGGCTGAACTTCAAAAATTCACACCTATCCTCTTTTATCATGGAGAATTTAAGGTATGGTGCTATAGCTAGAGCAAGGTTTATTTTATTTTGAGCATACCACCCATGTAATTTTAAAGTCCTAATTTTCTTTATGTCTAGGATAGAGCAAATCTGTTTGTTTCTTTTTGATTAGCATGGCACAATCACCTGAGATGCAAATGTTTTTAGGAACGTCTTCCCAAAGATGCTCCATTTTCAGTAATTTCAGAGTATCTCTTCTATCTTTTAGCCAGTAGGAAGAGGAGTTATTGACAAGCCAGCTTAGTTTTCCTTCTAAACATTTTCTGGTTAGTCTCCTTAAATCTGTATTAATACATTTGATCCAATATGTGATCTTTGTAGATAATGCTAAATATTTGCATCCCAGCCCTTCCTAATTCTGCTAGTACTATTTCTGATGGAGCAGGTCTTAGAATGGACCTATCTAACTAGTAAAGGGTTTCTTTATTTGGTCAAAATTCTTATCTAAATAAATCTCTGCCATATGTAAAGCCACGCTATTCATCTTCATTGTCTGGTGTGTAGAAGCAAATGAATATCCCCCAAACATAGCATTAAAGCATAACAGAACATTTTTTGTCTGTGTCAATTTGTTTACTATATACTTTTTGTACTTAAACTGAAGTCCCCTGCCTTGGGTCCTGTAGCAATAAGATGTCTGCTGTGGCTTCATTGAACTGCCCCATGACTAGGAGCAGCCAGGGTGTGTACTGTACTATAAGATTTAATAAATCTCCACTGCCTGATTTGAAGATTTGCATGAATAACTAATGTATTGTATTTCTGATGACAGTTAATGGTATCCCTTACAACTCGGTTGCTCAGGATCTGTTAGAGCTATTAGAAGAACCTTGACTTGCCCCCTCTTGTGGCAGTGGACCCAAACTACCTGATGTCTTGGAGTTGGCTGCAAATTGCACTTGAACAGCAGGGACCAGGGTATAGAGGTTGTAACTGTAAGTGTGAGGATGAAGAACATGAAATAAATGAAGATTGGATTTTGCTGCAGGGGTTTAAGCCTGCAGGCCTGTAGTTTAATTCAGTGGTGCCAAGGAGACTGGCCTTAATGAGCTGGATTCAGGTAGAGGAGTGTACTCCCCAAGACATTTGTATCCATAGAGTCTGATTGGCTTATGTGGCCAGGCAAATGTCTGGTCATTGTTATGGATCAAGGAATTGAAGGTGATGCTGGGCTGTAGTGAGCTTGTGCATTACAAGTGGCAACCTCAGAAAAAATATGATTGCTTAGGAATGTGCTCTTAGTGAGGAGACAGTGTCTGCAAACAGACATCCCAGTTTACATTTGTGTTTAAATACTTTCAGCCTATGACATAAAAAGGCATCTTTACTGTGCCAGTGCAACCTGTGGTGCTTTGTCATGAGGCCACAGAGTTTTAGAGCAGGCCATGCTCTGAGACTGCCCTTCCTATCTACTGTAATCATTGCCTGTATGCCCAGTCATACAACAAACTTGGAAAAAAACTGTGTGTAGCAGTCTACATTTTGTCTTTGTGACCGCTTGAGATCTTTTCCACCTGCTGTCCAGCACAGAAAATAGTATCAGTGGGTCTAGTGAGGCCTGGTAGAGCCTTTAACCATGTTGCTGCCCAAAAGCAAAAAGACCCAAGGAGTCATTCCAGCATTTTTCATGGCCATCCATCTCTGTGTCTACCCCATACCAGTTGTGCTGCATGAGTCATTAGAGCCATCATTTATGGACTAGGGAGACCCCCTGTAGTGCACCACCAGCAACAAGCAAAGGACACAGATATGCTCTTGGGGGGCAGAGAGGCGAGGGCCCAAAAAGTAAGGACAGGATTCGGGAACATGGCTTGATGGAGCAGGAGTCACAATTGAAATACCAAATTCCTTGTGAAAGAGAACATACCTTTTCCATTACCTTGTGTGGGGGAAGAGTAGTAAGGAATGTGATTTTTGCCACTGTAGGGAAAAGATGTGATTCCCTTGTATTTTTGCACTCTCTGTCATGCCAACATAGAAACAAGAAAGAGAGGTATATCTTGTATCTGGATACTGGGCTATTAGGGTGCCAACAGTAAAGAGGCCTGTGCCAGCATGCCAGTAGTGCCTTGATTTCAGACATCCCCTGGGATTCTGCTAAGGTGAGTTTAGTGGCTGTAATCAAAGAAGACTCCCAGAAACTGCTGATACCACAGAAGCCAATGATGTGGAAATTGTGGAATGTAGGTTGGCAGAAAGGGGAACTGGGGTTCCAGCTTGTATTTGCTGTTTATTGCTATAAGGTAGCCCATGTCTGTGTCTACCACCCCCTTGTAGGTTGCCTTAAAGAATAAGGAGGGTTGTGGTAATGTTGGGAAGTGTGGTGTGCACAGAATCATCAGCCCGTGTTGTCATTGGGTCAGTCTTCAAGAGGGTTGCTGCCCTATCATTGATGCCACCATAAGCCTTCAGGGCTGCTTCCATGCTACCAGCCCCTAAGTTGCCTACCAGCCTCATGAAGAATGGCCGGATAATATATCTAATGAGAAATTCCAAAAAGAACATTAATGAATAAAGTGCCATCATCTGTTATTATCCCCAAAATAAAAATTAAAATACATTGTTTCCTTACACAAACCAAAATTGGAAAATGTAGTGTTTTGAAACCGAGAGTTTTTGCTATGCTGGATGTGTGGATCAATGTATGCTTTTTTTCTGCAACATTGATGCCTGCTTGATGGACCCCGTGCTACCTTTGTGCTACCATATAGCTACTGGCCATATACCATGGACCAGGAAGCTTAATCAGAGTTAAAAAAACTGGTTTCTAAATTTCAGGGTGAATTTTTTTTCCAGCAGCCAGTGCTGCAAAGAATGAAGTCGCATTTTGTTTGGTTGATGGCAAACCACTAACCTGATTACTTTTTTCTGTGGACAGAAGGCAGGAAGCCAGGTCTGGGGTCAGATATTGCAGCAAATGGTGAACTGAGGTCATGTGAGCCACTGTGATCAAATGGAGTGGACCAGGAAACCTCAATCAGAGTTAAAGGCAGACACTTTTGACATGTCCAACACATGTTCATGTCCCAGCATGTGAGTGGAACAGTACAGTAGTGGAACAGGTATAAGATTGGTGTCTTAGGCATTGGCAGGTGTCCACAAGAGGAAGCAGAGAGCAGAGAACATTGCTGGTTGACTGAGATAAGGTACATGTTCACTACTGTTCTGACATTCACTACTGGGAAGTGTGGAGGTTAAAGGGTAGGCAAAAACAAGGAACAGGAACAACACCCTATCTAGGGTAGGTGTACAAAGGGGGTATAACAAACAACCTAAGTGGAAAAACTGGAAACACCCCATCAAGGGTAAGAGTACATAAGTATTTTCAAGTAACACAGGGTGAGTAGGAATTGGGAATAGTGGGAGTGGTGCAGGGCAGTGGCTGTGGGGTGTCAGTTTTCAGAGAGACCTTCTGGAGACTTAAATACAGCCCCATCTGCATGCACCTCTCTGGGTTGTGAGAGGAGGTTGTTAGACTCCAGGCCAAGTTGGCTAGGATTCTGGGAACTTTTCCCTCTTCCAGGGACCACCAGCTCTGTTTCTGTTACCTCAGAAGATGCCATGGAGGAGGAATGGCTGGACTAAGGTAGACCCTGGAAGTGTGGGGGTTGGGGGCTCTCGAAGGGTGGGGGAGGTGGGTCAGAGGCATGTTCCACAACCAGTATGACTAGAAAATTCCTGCACCTCTCTGACAGGGTGGGACTGCCAGGAGGAGGCACTGGAGGTAGTAGCCAGCGAGGATGTGGGGGTTCTCCATGTTGTAGACCCCAAGGATTGTGGGAGAGGACCCCAGATGAGGAGGAAGCAACTTCTGGTGAGAGACTAGCTTACCAGGAGGATAGATTTGGGAATAGAAAGGAAACAGGGAGGGATGTCAGGTGCCTACATGGCACTGGCCCAGAAGGAAGGGAAGTGAATCGGGGGGATCACTAGGAAAGTTGGAGGACTGGGGAGTTTGATGGCATTTTTCACCTGGGAACCAATGAGCTGACATGGGCTGGGGGCTGGAATAGTGCTGGGGGAGTTTAGGGAGCTAGGGAGTGGTCTTAGACAGGTAGTGCACTCAGTAGCTGACTCTCAGGTGCTGCCTGTCTACAAAATGGGGGAGGAGAGAGAGATCTCCACAGCAGGAGCTTCAACTCATGGTTAAAGGATTATTGCAGCGAGGAGGGGTTCAGCTACATTGGGGACTGGGAATCCACCTGGACAGATAAGGACCTGTACAGTGGTACTGACCTGCAGTCATCCAGGAGGGGAACTGCAATCCTTGGTGGATGGTTTAATTGTTACTTTGATGAACATTTAAACTAGCTAAGGGGGGGTGGAGGACAAAATCAGGGTGGCAGAAACTGCCCCCCCCACAGGCTGAAGTAGAGAGTATGGCAAACCCAAGGGGAGAGGAGCCCACCAGGGTGCAAATTAATAAAGGAAGCAGGGTACAACCAAAAGGGGATGAAAACAGAAGCATTAAAAAGAGACAGCGGGAGGAAAGATGGAGGCAAAAAGGACAAAAGGGGGTTACAAACAGAGTGCTAACAAAATCTGGAAGGCCATGTGTGGGAATGCTAAAAGTCTAGGAAATAAGATTCCAGACCTAAAGACCATCATCACAGTGACCGACCTGGGTATTTTGGCCATTACTGAGTCATGGTGCACTAAAAACCATGAAGGGGAGATTGCCATGCCGGGTTATACTCTGTTCAGGAAAGACTGGGTGGGAAGGAAAGGGGGGGGTTGGGGTGCTTTATGTGAGGGAATGTATAAAAGCAACAGAGATACTGGGCATACAAGGGAGCAGAGGTACTATGGGTCACCCTGGAGATGGATTACAGAGCCACTTTTCGCACTGGTGTGATCGTCAGACCTCTGACTCAGGGGGAGGAGTCAGATAAGGTACTAGTGGAAGCCATTGGCAAAATGGAAGAATAGGGGGAGGTGCTGCTGGTGGGGGACTTATGTCTGCCGGAGGTAGATTGGAGCCTCATAGCTGCAGCTGCAGCTGCAGCTGCAGCTACAACTAGAAGCAGGGACATCCTGGACTTTCTGCAGGGGGTGTTCCTTAGGCAATTTGCCAGCGAACCCACTCATGATGGGACAATACTGGGTCTGGTACTCACTAACAGGGATAGTGTTGCAGATGTCAAGGTGGGAGGCCACCTAAGGACCAGTGATCACCATACAGCATGGTTAAATATTAAGGAGAGTAGTGGAATTGAACCACACAAGGGTGAGGATCCTGACTTCAGGAAGGCAGATTTAATAAAGATGGGTGAATGCCTCAGGGATGACCTGGCTGGGGAGGTGGGGGTGGAGGAACAGTGGGCAATGATAAAAGGGGTCATAGTTAAGGTGACAGAATTCTGTGTCAAGCAAGTGAGCAAAAGCAAGAGGAAAAAGAGCCAGGTCTACTTCTCAAAAGAGATGGTGGAAAAGTAAAGGCTAAAGGGTAGCATTCAGAAGGTATAGGGAGATACAGAGGGAGGAGGATAAGGAGGTGTATCAGGGAAAACAGAGGGATGGCAGAAAAGCAGTAAGGAGTGGGAATGTACAAATTGAAGAGAGGATAGCCCAGGTAGTATCAAAAGGGGGACAAGCTATTTTTTAAGTATGTATGCAAAAACGACTGGGGTAGGCATTGTAAGGTTAAAAAGGGAAGGGGGGACTGTGCAAAGGGGGACCAGGAAAAGGAAGACATCCTGAACAAATAATTCTGCCCTGTGTTCACAGAGGAAAGATAAGGGGAGGGGCTACAAAAAAGTAACAGGAGCTTTGGGAGGGTGGACACAAGTCCTTTTTCCAAGGAGAGAGTCCTGAAGGGACTCGCTAATCTGAAAGTGGGCAAAGCACAGGGGCATCATTTGATGCATCCAAGGGTGTTAAGGGAGCTCAGGGAGGTATGGCTGTTCCTCTGACATTCCTATTTAACAGCTCTAATGGAAACCGGAGTGGTTCCAGAGAACTAGAGAGGGCAGATGTACTCCCAGTTCACAAAAGTGGTAGCAGGGAGGAGGCTGACAATTACAGGCCAGTCAGTCTGACATCGGTGGTTTGAAAGTTAATGGAAACACTACTGAACAGATTCTGGAATATCTTGAATCCAATGGGTTACAGGTTCCAAGGCAGCATGGATTTGGGGGGGGGGGTCATGTCAAACATATTTGATAGATTTCTTTGACTGGATGATCAAGGAATTAGATCAGGATGGAACAGTGGACATGGTCTACCTAGATTTCAATAAGGCTTTTGACACTGTTCCACATAGGAGACTAGTAATCAAGCTGAGTAGCTTAGGAATGGGTCCAGAGGTAATAATCTGGGTAAGAAAATTAGTTAGGGGATAGGCAACAGAGGGTGGTGGTAAATGAAGTTCACTCTGAGGAAGGGAGGGTGACCAGTGGGGTGCCTCAGGGATCAGTGCTGGGGCTGGTCCCCTTAAATATCTTTGTAAGTGACATTGCTGAGGAGCTGGAAGGGAAGATCTGCCTCTTTTCAGATGACACCAAAATCTGCCACAGGGTGGACACATTGGTGGGGGTGGTGGAAAGAATGAGCAGAGACCTGAGAAAACTCAAGGAGTGGTCAAGGGTAAGGCAGCTGGGCTTCAGTGCAAAAAAAGTGCAAAATAATGCATTTAGGGCATAGAAACCTGTGGGCAGAGTACAAAATGGATGGAGTGGTACTGAGGACCACAAAGCAGGAAAGACACCTGGAGGTAATCATACTGAATGACCTAAAAGTGGTCAGGCAGTGTGACAAGGCATTTGGGAGGGCTAGTGGGATACTGGGGTGCATGGGGAGGGGTTATCACCAGCAGTAAGGGGGAGGTGGTGTTGCCCCTGTATAGATCGCTGGTAAGACCTCACCTTGAGTATTGTGTTCAGTTCTGGAGACCACATCTCTGGAAGAATTTAAGAAGAGTGGAGACAGTCCAGAGAAGGGCAACTAAAATGGTGCAGGGTCTGCAGCAATGATGAGAGACTAAAGGACATCAGTGTATACAACCTGGAAGAGAGGAGGGAGAAGGGGGATATGATAGAGACCTTTAAATTCTTTAAGGGGGAAAATAAGGTACAGGAAGGAAATATTTTTTAGGAAAAAGGTGTTCCAGAACAAGGGGACATACTATGAAGCTGGAGGGGGATATATTCAGGAGAGATGTGAGGAAATACTTCTTCACAGAAAGAGTGGTGGATACCTGGAACAACCTTCCAGCAGAGATGGCGGTGGCAAAAACAGTGTGTGGGTTCAAGAATGCATGATATAGGCATAAGGGAATCTTACTGGAAAGAAAGGTGGAAGGGAGAAAGAGCCAGAGATAATTTAGGGTCTATGGTGATATTGTAAGCAGGGAAAATGAGCAGACTGAGTGGGCCAAGGGGTCCTTATATGCCATCAAATTCTATGTTTTGTGTTTCTGTCCCAATCCCAGAACTCTCACATTGGACAAGCAGTTTGATTTGCAATGTGCAAGAGATGCTCTTGGTCATTGTGGAAGAGAAGCCTGATAGTCAGCTATAGGAGCACAACCCTTGCAGTCTGTAACTTCTTTTTGTTGGAACGGGCAGTTGTGGGGGATTCCTACACTTCAAAGGAATAGTGGCAGCAGATCATGAAAGAGAAACTTGGAAACTTAGCACGGGGATGTCCTCCATTTTGAGGTTTGTTGCTGTGTCCCATGGGTATACTATACAGCGCATCTGCCCAAGGCCTAAGCCCATTTAAAATGTCATGAGGATGCTTGTGTGATGTAAGTGTTGTATGTCGTTATCATTATGGAAAGAACAGGTGATGGATGGGACAGCCCATTCTGGCAGTGGTAGCTTTATACCAGGGAACATGCCCTAGCGAAAATATGTGGTGCCCTAGTTGGTGCCCCATGTGGTATAGAGCTACCTCAAAGTAACAATATGCTCTTTTTGTACAGGTGCCTAGCATCCAGCTGGTAGCCAACAAAGGCTAGCACCACTACTGCATTCTGAATACTGAGTATGCCAAATTGCAAATTAAAAAATGCAGCATTAAAAATATTTGCTTAATGATCACATAATTTGCTCAACGGCCATGTTCTGAAAGCTGCATGGAAGTTTTCCTCCAAATTCTGATGATTGACATGCAGCTTTTGTTCAGTTTTTCTGTGGTACACCACCAAAATATTGTGGATTTAAAAGTACATGCTCTAACAACAGTAGCCTATTATCCTAAATGTACCTTGTAAATGTACAGTAATACCTTCAACCATCATAATTAGGGTTATGCTGAAGTTCTGATGTGTTTGCAGAGAGATGTGCTATGGATCTCTTTGCAATTATTAAACAATGAAACATTAGTTTTACAAAGCTACCATAGATGTTCCACCTTAATCATATCTAGAAATGTTATGGACTTTTACTTCGCTGGTGAAGTTACAAAATTCTCCTTCATGAATAACTTAGAAAATTGCCCACTTTGCCACTTTGCATAGAATTTTCCTGGGGAAATGGCACTTTTTCTGGTGAAGTCAGATGAAGTTAATGTGACGTTGCAACTTCACCAGTGAATTTGCATAATTTCTCCTGAAAAAGTGTTGCTTTACCTGACAAAATGTTTGCAAAGTCACACTTCGCATGTCATGAATTTGGCAAACTTCACAAATGATTTCACAGAGCAATGTTTGCCAACGTCACACATCTCTAATCATATAATTTAAAATCTTGCAAGTTAGTTTCTTTACTTTCTGAATTTTCCTCTTCAAATATTTTGCAGTCAAAAGAAATTAACCTGCACTGTAAAATGTGTTGTTATACTGAATGTATTTGCATCAGAAGTTTTGCTAATATTGTGAGAGCACTACTTTTTAATTCTGTCAGGAAAGCTTGAACCTAAAGAGCATGGCGGCATTTTCAAAGAGCCATCTCCATTTTTTGGAAGCAGCTGCACAACATCTGCCCACACTGTTAGACCGCCTAGAAGGTGGTCTAACTCCTGAACACAAGTCACTCTGGAAATTACACATGCATCAAAATGTGTAAGCTCTGGCCCAGAAAAATCCCCAATTGTATAAATTCTGATTGAAATAACAGGTAAGAAGTAAACCCATTTTATGTTTATAAATACGTTTTTTTACACTCTGGACATAGCATTTAGGGAATGTAGGTAAACAGACCCTGTCACTCCCTTTCCAGTTACATGACAAATGTCATCATTTAATGTCTCAGACTCTTTACTTTCTGTCATTGAATGTTATAACTGTGTATGCCACACAGGATGATAATCAGAATGTAGTAGGAGAAGCATGAAAACTGTGAATGTGTTTATAAGATTATAATAGCACTTGCTGAAGAGTAAACTTTTGCTAAAGTCTGATTAAACCATTTTATATATCACACCCTTTATGGCTCTCCAAAATTATCGCAGATAGGTGTTGACCTCTCATGGGTTAATGTACATGTCTGTCAAGGTTCTTCAAATATGACCTCTTCTTCTCCCCCAACTCCCAGTGGCTCTTCATTCTTTCATGTCATCTCTCTCTCTAGGCTAGTGACACACAGGGGAGCTCCCAGGAGTATCTTTTTAGATAAGACCCCAAATTTGTACTCCTCTTTGCTCAGAATAGATAGCTCTACAGGTCAGACTGGGCAGACTGGATGGGCCTTTCAGTCCTTATCTGCCGTCAGCTTCTATGTTTCTATGCTTCTATGTCAGTTCTCTCCTTCCTATATGTTTATTTATCAGAGGATGAACTGGTTTGGTTTTATCTGCCCTGTAACTTACCCAAAAAATTAGAAAATAAATAATAAAGGAATAATGCACAACAGGGTGTGTGTCGTGCTGGGATAATGCCACACCCTGGGGGGGGGAGCACGAGGCAGCAGGCTGAGTATGTCCAACACCTCAGGCATGGCAATATCCCAGCAAGACACACACCCTGGAATGCATTATTCCTATTACACAATGGCTTGTTGTTATATACAGAATAAAAAAAATAATTTTAAAGAATGTTTTTGTTAGTGCGAAAAAATATTTTTGTTTCTTAGGAGAAGATGCAAACAATGCTAAAGCAAATCCAAACAATCAGTCAAAAGGTTCATAGTGCTGAGACTAGACCCATGATGTTATATTGGGATAACACCATGGGTCCAGCTCCAGACTGACCAATCACAGTCCAAGATTCTTTCTTGCCATTGTATAATCTGGTATGCTTAAATTTCCAACTCAATACCATCAAAATCAAAATCAAGCAATCCTCCCCTACCACTGTTAGATTCAGAACACACCTGGCATTCTGCTGAAAAAACATTGCATTTTTCCACCTATTTGATACTACAAATAGATTTCATACACATCAGCTTGAAGTGCCATATATAGCCCCAATCAGTCTGCATAGCATCACCCTAATATGTGAAGTTAGTGATTTAAGTGAATGGAATTCCCCTCACCATGCAGCATGCAGTTGTGTTCTGGAAGAAGGAAAGAAGTATGGATCTGGATTCTCTCTGTAACAACTCACACTGCATTTTGGTGTTAAAAATGCTAATGGCAACCCTCAGGGCTAATAATAAAAAAACATGGTGTACTGCCAAACAAGTATCTTTTCACTTTGATTCATGAGACCCTGCCTTGATCTGCTACAGCTGCAGATTTATACTCTCATATTAGGAGGAATGCTGTGTCCTTCTGATTAGCAGTCCTGGATCAAACCTTAATATTTTAGCCTTTGCAATCCCTTTGTTTCTCCAGTTTCTCTGCTGCAATCAAACACTTTGCAATTATATTCACAAATGGTGCCAGCACATTGCACACACTCCCCAATCCCTCCATATCTTTGTGTCCTTGCCAGCAGACAAAGGATATTCACCCTTGAGCAAACACTGTGGATGCAGTCTTGAGCATGGCAAGATCACCACCAGCGCATGTGCAGTTTAAAGCAGCATTCCTCTTCAGATGTAGCAGAATCACAAGACTTACAAACGTGTACTTGGTGGCTTAGTAGCCATCTTAACTATGTTGGGATTTGCACACATGTGCAGTTCTAGTTTGAGGGCCATCTTGTGCACTGCAAATAATTACTATGAGGTCCATCTTAGGAGGCCTAATTGCCATATGTTGGAACCATTTTTGATTATAGAATAGATACACTGCATGGACTCCATCAGAGATCTCTGCATATGTGTTTAAATACAATAGCTTGTGTATAGTTCTCAGAGACAATATTAAGTTTATAGTGATACAAAGACTGAAATGGTTACTTAGCCTACACATATGTACTGAAAATGGAAAGCAGGGTGACCAGTAGAGTGCCCCAGGGCTCAGTGCAAGGGCTTCTTTTCTTCAATGTTTTTATAGCAGACATCACTGACGGACTGCAAGGGAAGGTGTGTCTGTTTGCAGATGACACCAAGATATTTAACAGGGTGGACACCTCAGAAGGAGTGAGCAAGATGGAAGCTGACCTTAAGAAACTAGAAGAATGGTCTGGAGTGTGGCAGCTAAGATTTAATGCCAAAAAGTGCAAGGTCATGCACATAGAAAAGAAAAATCCAAGAAAGGAGTATTACCTAGGAGGTGAAACACTGGTGGGCTCATACCAGGAATGAGATCTGGGAATCATAATTTCAGACAACTTGAAGGTTAGTAAGCAGTGTGAGAAGGCAACATTGAAGGCCAACAGAATGCTGGGCTGCACTGGGAGGGGAATCACAAGCAGGAGGAGAGAGGTGGTACTACCACTGTATAGGTCACTGGTCAGGCCTCACCTGGAATTGAGTCCAGTTCTGGAGGCCTCATCTCAGGAAGGACATTGACTGGGTGGAAACAGTACAGAGAAAGGTGACAAAAATGATTCAGGGTCTGCAGTACATGTCCTACAAGGAAAGACTTAGGGAACTAAATATGTACTCCCTGGAGCAGAGAAAAGAGAGAGAGGGAACATGATTGAAACATCAAAGTACATAAAAGGCATTAACAAGGTACAGGCACAGGAACCTTTTCACTTCAAGAATGGCTCCAGGATCAGGGGACATGAAATCAGGCTGCAAGGAGGGAGGTTCTTTACCAACACCAGGAGTTTTTTCTTCATAGAAAGAGTGGTGGACACCTGGAACAGCCTGCCCCAAGAGGTGGTGGGGGTCAACACTGTGGGGGAATTCAAGAATGCAAGGGATAGACACAAGGGAACCCTGACTACAAAGGGCAACTACTGTAGAGTGTCCAAATAGGTCTAAAACAAATGGGAAGACTAGATGGACCTAGTGGCCTCCTTCTGCCGTCAACTTCTATGTTTCTATGTTTTCACCATCCTCAGGCCCATACAGAACTTTGACACCCATCACCATGCCCAAGTACAACAAAAAGACAAGCAAGAACTACCCCATGCTCTAACTTTGTTACCAGACTGGGCAACTTTGCACCCTGTTCATGGACTGCAGAGCCAGTGATATTCTGCTGAAAATAATACAAGAGAGCAGTCCATCAGCAGGGTTGCAGCAGCCCAGTAATTCACATAAGTCACTGCTTAGAGAAAGGAGAGACACTCTCTGTCACTAAAAGACCGCATGAAAAAGGGGAAGACCCCCAGCCTGGACCTAGGAGCACGGCATCTAACATGAGCTCCAGAAGGGGCACAGGTGAAAGTGAAGATGACTATCAGGAACATTTTGGCAACACAGGCCTGAGGAAGAGAGAGGAAACTGACTCAAAGGAACTGGTCACCTGTGTCTGCTCATGTGACACTGTCTCAGAACTCATGGTAAAAGAACTGACGGACTATGAAGCAATCATCAAAGCTGACAAACCCTGAACTCAAGGTCAAGAACACAGGATTGGTGTATAATGATGGGAAGAGAAAATAAGAAAACTAAAGTAGCAGAGGTACTGTAAAAAAGCTGTTACAGTTTATTTCAGTGCACTGAACAGCAAAATGAGAGTCAATCACTAACCTTAGTGCTTTGCATCTATAGCTTGACACTTTGTCTGTGGGGCCGGTATGTGTGCTACTTTAGTTTTCTTAATTTTTGCTGTCAGTGTGCACTGCTCCTGTATTCTCTTAGCAGTGCTATTTGTCCAGAGGTTGGATTCATCTGACAGTCTGTGAGCATGTAGTCTGTGTACCTGAAACCTAAACTCAACTCTCTAATCAGGAAAAAAGAAGAAGCAGAACCTCTTTCACAGTCCGCCTGACTATAGAAGACCATGTAAATAAGGAATGGGAATCCACAAACTCCTGATAAATTCTGGTAAAGGGGATATGCAATAGGCTCTATCGCCTATCAGAGGAGAAGAAATTAATATGGTGCATATCTCCCAATGTCAACCCACAGATTGTAGCCCTCTGTCACAGATTAGCTCTTTTTTTTAGACATCTCTACTATTCTATAGGACCCAACAGGCAAAATGTCAGTGGACATACTGAAGAAGATATACAGAATGCTCAACATGCTCACAAGAACTGCTGTGGCCTCCATTTATTTTAGCAAAGCATTTCTAAAGTGGTCAGAAGCAGTGGCTTAATCACTATCCTGAGAAAATGAGCAAGTGGACATGTTAGGTTACACAGCATAGGCAACAAAATATGGGGGCAGTGTTCTTGGACCTGACCCGGTCTTTTGATTTAATAAATCATGCCTTGCTTTGTTCAAAGCTTAGAAGTATAAGTATTTCCAGTTTAGTGATATCCGTTCCGAAGAGTTTTTTAGAAGGTAGATCTCAACAAGTGTTTATTGAGCCCTCATTATCTGATTTACTGTTAAATCCTAGAGGTGTTCCACAGGGGTCCATTCTTGGCCCCCTGTTATTTTCAATATTTATAAATCAAAGCCCCTCTATTTTTTCAGCTAGTCATTGTCTTCTTTATGTGGATGACTTGATTTTATATAACCAGGGTTCAAATATTGAGCTGGTTAACGCTGGTTTACAGAATGATTTTGATAAACTTGGTCTTTGGCTGTTAAAAAATCGAATGGTTTTGAAAGTAAAAAAGACCAAGTGCTTGGTATTTGGGAGTGCTCCTCGATTAAAGATGAATCCATGTTTACACATATTTGATAGATATGGTGACTTATTAGACAAGATTAATAAATATAAGTATTTGGGAGTTCTTCTAGATCCTTGCTTGGGATTTTTTCCCAGGTTAAGGCTATTAGTAGGACTATTAATTCAAAATTGGGCTCGTTATACAAATTCAAGGCTTACTTATCAGTAGAATCTCGTAAAACAATTGGTATGGGTACATTGTTGCCTCATTTTGATTGTGTTTCTCCTTTATATATTGATTTGGGGGAAAGGGAGGGAAGGGTTTTGAATGTGGCTTACAACAATATTTGTTGATTTGTTCTTGACGTTCCTCGGTTGACACATCATTGTGTCTTATATTCTTCTTCGGGTTGGCTATCTCCCAAATTAAAGTTTGCCTATGCACTTGGTAATTTGATACATCATGCTATTTATGTTAGGAACTCTTTCTCTTAATCTGATTTGGTAGTAATTAGGGATTCTCAGGTAAACTTGCATTCAAATCAAAGGATTGTTCTGAGGGCTATTGTTAACAGGGGAAAATTTGTATTTTGATCTTTTATGTCATCTGCTGCTCGTTTATGGAATGATTTGCCTCTTTCCCTTAGATGCATTCATTCAGCAATGGGATTTAAGGTTAAATTGAAACATTATTTGTTATCTGTTGATGTATGTAATTGTTAGTATACCATTAATCATGTTTTTGTTTATTGTTGATTGTCTTTTGGGTCGGACCTGAAAAAAGGCTTTACCCAGTGTCCTTACCTGGTTAACAAATTTAAAATAAAAAAATGCAGTATATGGTGGACTCTTGAGTAAACTCATTGGAAGTGAGCATGAGAGACACAGCAGCAGTGAATGGAATAAAGAGAAATCTATGGCTGCTATGGCAAGCTGATTTGTACGCCAAGGTGATCCTTATCAATCTGCAATTCAAAGGGAGAGTCATCTTTGAGGAAGGGTTAGAGAAATATATCAAACTGAGAGACTGTAAATTCCCATCTTAGGACAAGAGAGCCAGACTTCTCCCTTGTACTAGATGACATTTTCTAGCAAATGGGTGCCAAAGAAACAGATGTCAATTTATAAATCAAACCAACAAAAACTTCCAGCTCAAACCGAATTTCTTTGTTTCACATAGGAACTAACAAACCAATAAATCAGATCAAAGGGATGTGGCAACTATAAAGATTACAATAACACATCTTACCAAGCAAGAAGTACAGTGGACCCAGGATGTAGAACCTCCACTAAGGAGCAGACTGCTACAACTTCAAAAGCTCTGGGCCCACACAGTCATGGACAGGTGGATACCAGAATTCAGTTTCCAAGGGTATACAATAGAAGTTACACAATGGGGCCAGTTTTCAAAAGCCCCCTTAGAGCAACACAAAGTGCACTGAACCCCCACTTGCAGTAAACTCTAGTACACCAGGGACCCTGCACCAGATTTTAGTAGAAACAGTGTCCCAGTGCCAAAGTCCCCAGGTTTGCCACAAGCCATCCCATCTGCCACACAAATGTCACACGGAAGGGGATTGCCACAAGCTGCTGCAAGTCATGCAGCTTCATCTGTCATCGGAGCAGCACATCTGCTATGTAGAACATTAACACAGTGTCCCAGTTAGGCACCACACTGTTGCAGATGATTCCACTATTGTGTCAGTTTGTGCAGTCAATTGCCAAGGACGCCAGATATGCTACCTGGGATGTGTTCAGTTGGACCCGATGAGGTGGTTCACTGACAAGCATGGCATGAAACTGGAGGGACAGAAGGGACAATAAGAAAAAGGAGCACAAGCAAATAGGTAAAAAGGACAGTTTTCAAAGGATGATGCAAATGGAAGCTGAATGGCATAAGCCTGATTTGTGTCATTGAGCATGCACAAGAGTTTGGCACCATTGAGTGGTATCTTAGCAACCCTGCATCCCTTAAAAGGCAACTTGCTACCTGAGTAAAGGAAAACACCTGGAGTGCCAGAAAGTGTATCACCAAAATAAGATTGTTTAAAGAAATGTTATCTTTTGCAGAGAGAGGGATGGATAATGTCAAGAAAATGTACCCCCGTTACATTTGTGTAGAATCAAAATCTATTCCATAGCCAAAACTGCTGAGTGTAAGAACACTTTTAAGATTTATATCACAAACTAGTGGAACACATTTAAAAGGAGAAACATCATTTTAGTTAATTATTTATTTATTTATTCAATTTTGTTAACCAGGTAGGCCCACTGAGCCCCGAATGTCACTTTTTCAGGGGTGACACGGAATTAGTTACAGAGTAAGAACATTTCACATCTACAGCATATAGGTGTGCTGGCCATTTTGGTTTACAATCAGGTCAGTACACCTCAGAATTCAAAAACACAGTACACGGCAGGATTCAGAAATTCATCAGGACAAATGCAATGTGCAATCACATTAGTAAGGAACAGACCTTTTACAGGGTGTGTAATTAGTACAGAAACAGAACAATTGAAAGTACACTTGCATCTCCAGGGTTGGAGAGGTTTCTACTGGTCTGACCAGGGCCAGGATAGGCAGGGATCTCAGCTCTGTCGTTCTGTACTCAGGTGCAGGAGCATGCACTTTTATGTAGTAGATGCTCACGGAGCCCAATATGGAAGGTTCCCTGGGAGGTCACGTCCTTGAGGTGTACTGGGAACTTATTCTGCAGTAGCAGTGCTGCATGGGCAAAGGATTTGCTACCAGTTGTAGTTCTTAACCTAGGCTGTTCAAGGAGATTTCTCCCTGTGGTGCAGAACTGTCTGCCTGATCTCTTTGAAACCAGCAGACCGACTAGGCAATCAGGGGTTGGTTATTGATGAGCTTGAATGTATTACATGATGGCCAGTTAAGGGATGCCAATTATTCGCAGTGATGTTGCCTCTTGTGGGATATTGTGGTGAAGCAAGCAGTCTTATTATATAGCATTTGCATCCTGTTGTGCTCTTATTTTGCCATTCCCTGCATTAGAGAAGCAGCGTAGGACAAGGTTGGGAGGAGGATGCTGTTAGCTATGGTGATCCTAGTCTCAGGGATCAGCTGGGCATTCAGACGGTATAGTAGACCAAGTTTTTGATGTATAGTTTTGCTAAACTGATCCACATGAGGCTTCAGTGTGAAGCTTTTATCCAGCATCAGGCCCAGGTATTTCAGGTACTTCACTACCTTTATTGATGTGCCTGATGAGGAGACTGGGGGAGTAGGGAGCTTCTATTCTGTCCAAGAGTTCTTGGTCCAAATAGCATGGCTTTTGTTATTTTGGCATTTAGAACCAGCTTATTTTCAGATAGCCAAGTTTCTAGGGTTCAAAGTCCAATTGAAGGTGGGGCACCAAGTCTGCAGTGCTATTCAAGGATCTGTAAATCACTGCATCATCTGCATACTAGACCACAGAGCTGCCTCCACAGTGACTGTTCAGGTCATTAATGAAAAGTGAGAATAGGATGGGACCCAGTATAGAGCCTTGTGGTACCCCCTCACTGAGGGGGAGCAGTTCAGATGTAACGCCTCTCCACTTGACCTGTTGGGAGCAATTGGTCAGATAACTACTGAACCACTTTAATGAGTGCTGACCAAGACTGAGTTGGAGCATTAAAGACGTCTACATAACATGTAAGAGTAATGATGACTCAGCAAACCTGAAAATAGTAAGTGTGACCATAATGTTTAAATAGTTATGAGGATATGAAGTGTTTGACAGGATGCTGGCATGACCCAAAATTAACCTCCACTATCCCTGGTTAGCTTGTTTCACGTGTCCTATATCTATGCTCACTACATCTAATTGCCACTGTGATAGCAATCGGTATGTACAGTGACTTGGCAAGTAGACATGGGATCCCTTTTCACCCAGCAAAGTATGTAGGTGTGGCACACAGGCTGTTAGACCTGCTCTGAGATTATCTAAGTCCTGGCAAGTCCTGAACTAGTGCAGTTCTTTGTGATTCTTATATACAGGGATATTGCAGCACCGCCATGGCACGAGCCTCCATCTACCAACTGTGCATCCGCCACAAGAGCAGTGCAAGCCCGGATAGCGCAGGTGGCCCCCCATGTGGTGCAGGCCGCATCTGAAAATCAGGAATGGCACAAGCACTGTGCACCATTTCCAATCTTGAGAAAATCTGGCCCAATGTCTTTAAACAAATTGGCTACTGATTTTTCCCCAAGACCAAAAAGAAACACAGAAACATAGACTTTGATGGCAGATAAGGACTGCTTCACTCACTCGGTCTGCCTATTCCCCTATCTACTGGATAGGCTCCAGATCCTAGTTCAGTACACACACAAAGAAGCTGCACTGTGAGAGGTGGTGCTCCTGACAAAAAAACAAGTGCAAAAAACTCGATAGCTGGGCACTCAACAAATCAATAAGGATTGACACATGGCTCCAAAATCTGAAAAAGGCAAATTTATTTTAGCATAAAAAGGCACACTTTACATGTTTCAGACTAGCATGTATGTCCTTTATCAAAAGCTACTGCAATCAAAATGAAACTCATCTTAAATAGTATACACATTAATAACATCATCATGATGAAATTTAAAAAACACCAATGAGCCAGGAGAAATAGAAGGGGGGAAGGGGTGGAAGGAAAGGGGATGAGCAATGGATAAGGACAATGTGAGGAGGGGTGGAATGAATAAAAATAAAATAAATACAAAGTACCTTTGAAGTGAAATCACACACAAACATATTTTCAATTTTTTAAGTTTTTTAAACAGCAAATATGGAGGTCATATAATTCCATCACAGTTAATTTTCTCTTTCTTTTTAGAAAAGGCTTTAAAATAAATCTTGTATTCAGACCAGGGTATTTCATAGCTCCAAGGATTACAATCCAAAATGCTTCCTTGATCAGAACAATGTCATTAAAGTTACCTCCTCTGGGATTGGGGTTTACTTTGTCAATGGTTAAGAAACAAAACACATGTTCTGCTACATTATTTTCATTTTGTGTTACATGATTTTCTGTAGTATATGTATTGTCATGTCTCTGTATTACCCTAATGTGCTCCCCTACTCTTGCTTTAAAGTTTCTAGTTGTCTTTCCTACATAAAAATAAGCACACAAACACGTTGCCAAATAAATAACATCATTGAGGTCACAAGTTGTTAGTTGTCTAATACTGTGTTATACAATGGCAAGAAAAAATCCTGGACTCTGATTGGTCAGTCTTGGGCTGAACCCATGATGTTATCCCAGTACAACATCACGGGTCTAGTCTCAGCCTCACTGTGAACCTGTATATGAGCATTTTATGGAGCATTTTCTTGATTGTTTCATCTTCTCTTAAAAAACAAAAATATTTTTCCACACAAAAACATCTTTAAAATGATTTTTTTTATTCTGCATAACAACGAGCCATTGTATAATAGCAATAATGCCCTCCAGGGTGTGTGTCATTTGGGATAACATCACGCCTCAGTTGTTGGATGCACTCGGCCTGCGGCCACATGCCCAACCACCTGAGGTGTGACGTTATCGCAGCACGACACACACACCCTGTCGGGCATTATTGCTTAATTCTCTTTCAGAATTCACACTGCTAAAGGCTTTACCTGCCTGTACATGTTTATAGTTTGCACAACGTTTACAAAAGTAACAACCAGAAATTCCCTGGGAAAGCCAAGTAGTGGGTGTTTTGTCTCTATAATGGCTATGAACTAACATATCACCTAATGATGTTATTCTTCTGTACGCCATTTGTGGTGGAACCTTTGTATCTTCTCTTAATCCTGGGTCTGCCTGTAAGACATGCCAATGTTTGTTAACAACAGTCTGTACAATAGATGCCTGACAGGAATATGCAGTAACAAAATTGAAAAGTTTTTTTTCTTGTGGAACTACATTTGTGGCTGATGGCAATAGGCTATCTATTTCTTTTACTGAATCCTGAGTTGTAAAATAGTTTTGTTGCTCTAGCCCCTGTCCTTTAGCCTATGGCTTAAATCATCAGTTGCTGTCTCAAAATGTTCCTCCTTACTACAATTGTGTCTAAGATGTAAAAGTTGTCCTTTTGGTAAATTCTTTGTATTGTAACTTGGATGGCAGCTATCTGCATGAAGTATAGTGTTACAAACTATTTCTTTTCTATACAATTTTGTTGCTTTACCGTCATCACTAACTCTGTATAAAGTAATATCCAGAAAATCAATAGAACTCTCTCTTCATGTGTGAGTAAATCTCAAAAAAGGGTTGCTACTGTGCAAGTGTTCAATAAATAACAATAAATCATGTTCCCTTCCTTCCTATAACAAAATCACACCATCAATAAAACGTTTAAAAAACTTAATTTTATCAAAGAAGGGATTTTTCATGGGGTCTGGAATGGCCTTTGACTCCCAGAGACCCACATCATTTTAGTCAAGAAGCATTAAGGATGTCTACATAACGTGAGAGTAGTGATGCCTCAGCAAACCTGAAAATAGTAAGTGTGACCATAATGTTTAAATAGTTATGAGGATATGAAGTGTTTGACAGGATGCTGGCATGACCCACAATTAACCTCCACTATCCCTGGTTAGCTTGTTTCATGTGTCCCATATCTATACTCACCACATCTAATTGCCACTGTGATAGCAATCAATATGTACAGTGATTTGGCAGGTAGGCATGGGATCCCTTTTCACCCAGCAAAGTCTGTAGGTGTGGCACAAAGGCTGTTAGACCAGCTCTGGGCTGATCTAAGACCTGGCAAGTCCTGAACTAGTGCAGCTCTTTGAGAATCTTACATACAGGGATACTGCAGCACCGCCACAGCAGAAGCCCCCATCTGCCAAGGTGCACCAATGCATCCGCCAGAACAGCAGTGCAAGCTCAGATAGTGCAGGTGGCCCACAATGTGGTGCAGGCCGCATCTAGAAATCAGGAATTGCACAAGCACTGTGCGCCAATTCTGATCTTTAGAAAATCAGTCCCACTGTCTTTAAACAAAGTGGCTACTGATTTTTCCCCGAGACCAAAAAGAAACAAAGGAAGATAGATTTTGACGGCAGATAAGGACTGCTTGACCCACCCAGTCTGTCCATTTCCCTACCTATTGGATAGGCTGCAGATCCTAATTAACCAACAGCCTACTTCCTCCTACTCTCACTAGAATTGTCTTATGTCTGTCCCATGCATTCTTAAATTTCCCCACTGTTTTTGACTCCACAACCTCCTCAGGAAGGCCGTTCCATGCATCTACCACCCTCTCCGTGAAAAAAATACTTCCTCACATTGCCCCTGAGCCATCTCCCTCTATCTTTAAATTGTGTCCCCTTGTTCTTGCACATTTTTTTTCTGAAAGATGCTACCCTCTTGGACTTTGCTGATTCCCTTCAGGTACTTGAAAGTTTCTATCATGTCCTCTCGCTCCCTCCTTTGCTCAAGGGTATACATATAAAGCTCTTTTAGTCTCTCTTTGTATGGCTTCTGTTGCAGACCCTGCACCATTTTAGTTGCCCTCCTCTGGACTGCCTCCATCCTGTCTATGTCCTTACGAAGATGCCGTCTTCAGAACTGCATGCAATACTTCAGATGGGGTCTCACCAACTGTCTGTAGAGGGGTAACAACTTTCTGTTTTCTACTGGTGATGCCTCTCCCTGTGCACCCCAGTATTCCCCCAGGCCTCCTTACTGCCTTCTTACATTGCTTACCTACCTTTTGTCCTCTGATATGACTACCCCCAGGTCCATTTTTGTTGTTATTGTTAATACCTCCCCCCACCCCCATTGTGTACACTTCCCCAGGGTTTTTGTTTCCCAGGTGCATTACTTTGCACTTCTTTGCATTGAATCTAAGCTGCCATAATTTTGACCATTCCTCCAACCTTGCCAAGTCCCTTCTCATCCTTTCCACCCCCATTGTGTATCAACCTTGTTGCAGATCTTTGTGTCATCTCCAAAGAGGCATACTTTTCCTTCCAGTCCCTCCACAATGTCACCTATAAAGACATTAAAGAGGGCCAGTCCAGTACTGAAACACACAGTACTCTGCTGGTAACCTCCCTTTCTTTGGAGTGGACTCTGTTTACTATTACCCTCTGCGTCCTGTTGTCCAGCCAATATTTTACCCAGGCTACCACCCTGGGACCCACTCCCAGGCTGGCTAACTTGTTTATTAATCTTTTGTGTGGGACTGTGTCAAATGCCTTACTAAAGTCTAGGTGGGCCATGTCCACAGCCCTTCCCTGGTCTACTACTTTGGTCACCCAGTCAAAGAAATCTATTAGATTCATCTGACATGACCTTCCCACTGTAAATCCTTGCTGCCTTGGGGCCTGTGCCCTGCCACCCTCTACGTACTCAACAATTCTTTCTTTCAGTAGTGATTCCATCATTTTCCTTTCCACTGAGGACAAACTAACAGTTCTGTAGTTTCCTGCCTCTGCCTTGCTCCCACTTTTGTGAAGGAGAATCACATTCACGCTCCTCCAGTCCTCAGGTACCACACCATCCTCTCATGATTTGTTTAAAAGGGTAGTCAGTGGTGTCACTAGTTCTCCCCTTAGTTATTTTAGAATTCTGGGGAGAAACCCTTTCAGGCCCCATTACTTCAGTTTCAGGAGTTCTTTCAGGATCCTTTCTTCTGTGAATGGACTGGTATCAACCCCCCTATCTAGAGTGCTTATTTTGATTGGTTCAGGTACCTCCCCCTCCTGTTCTTTTGTGAATACTGAGTAGAAGTATTCGCTAAGTATCCCTGCCTTTTCACTGTCACCCTCTGCCCACCCTCCTCCTCTTTATTAAGCCTCACTACCCCTCCCTTGGTCTTTCTTTGCTCCCTAATGTACCTGTAAAAGGTTTTATCCCCCTTCTTAACTGAGTTGGCTATCTTTTCCTCAGTCTGGGCCTTTGCTATTCTGACTGGCTTCCACACTTACTTCTGTTTTAACTGGTACAGTTCTCTGTCTTGCTCCTTCTGTGTTTCCTTATACTGTACTTCCTGAATGCTATCTTTTTTCTCCCAAACCTTCCCCGCCAGTTCTTTTGAGAACCATAGTGTTTTTTTCCTTCATTTTGATTTGTTTGTTTGCTTCACACAAAGGCTTGTTGCCTCCATGATGGCAGTTTTGATTTTTCCCCATTGTTCCGCCACTCCTCCTTCTTGCCTGTTTGCCAGTGCTTTTCTGAGGCACTGTCCCATTTTGCCAAAGTCAGCCCTTCTAAAGTCCAGTACCCTAGCTTTTGTATGGCTTGACTGTACAGCTGTGTTTATCGTGAACCACACTGTTTAGTGGTCGCTTGTTCCAAGATGGCTATCCACTTCTTAATCTGAGATCCTCTCTATCCCTGTTTGAGAGTACCAGGCCTAAGATTGCTCTCTCCCAAGTGGGTTCCAACACTAACTCTCTGAGGCATGCCCCCTGTAGGGGATCGAGAATGACCCTGCTCTTGGATGTGGCTGCAGCAAAGGTGCTCTAGTTAACATCTGGCATATTCAGGTCCCCCATCAATAATATCTCCCCTTTTTCTGCCACTCTAAGAATGCCTTCACATTGATGCCATCCTGAGCAAACTCTGGCCTAAGCTAGGTGCCCTCTATCGAAACAGGGGTAGCATCCCTCGTCCTGCTAGGTGCGAACTGGTACATAAAATGATACTGTCAACTTTAGACTATTGCGACGTCATGTACGGGGCTGCCCCTCAATCCTCCGTATCCAGGCTGGAATCTCTCTTTAACTCCTTCTGCCAGTTTGCCTTGGATGCCCCTGCTCTGACACAACACTGCACTCTTTACTGCTGTCTCAATTTTCCCTCACTTGTTGGCAGGAGAACCTTGCATGCGGCAAAGTTTACCTCAAAATTCTGGCTAGGCTCCCTGCCCCCTTACCCCGCCACTTCCTCATCAGCACCTCACCCCTCCAATTACACCCTTCATTCTGATGACTCTCATTCTCTGAATATACCATACAGAAATACTTCATCTGTCCAAATGGCATTTTCCCATTGCCTACCTAAGCTCTGGAATCAACTACCAACCCAAATCCGCCACTCCTCTTCAGCCTATTCTCTCTCTACATCCCTAGCAAACTACCTAGTGGCAAACTGTAACTGCACCTAGCCCCGCGGGGCCCTGCCTAACTGTTGGTCTATACCTCCTCCTTCCTCCAGCTGGGCCTGATATGCTCCCCTCCTAAACCCTCTTGCAACTGTAGCACTTTCTGCAACCTAGCACTTTCTGTAATCTCTCCTGTGTCACCCCCTGCCTGAGTACCTATTGCTATACCTCCTGCCAGTCTCTCTCTATGTATCTTAGTCTAGAAATGTTATTAGCTATTGTTGGTTGTAATTCTGTACTGTCTGTTTATATGCTGTTAGGTGACTTCCTGATGTATTATCCTGTTGTATTACTTATTGTTCCCACTCCCCTTCCCCCAGGATGTACCGTGAGATGAGCATTGTTGCTCAGTGTAACCTTCCTGGTGAAACATTTAAATAAATAAATACATTTCCTTGTCCATTTCCTCCCCCTGAGACAGGGGTCTGTATACTACCCCAGTGCTGATTGTGGTGACATTTCCTGTCTCCAGGGTGACCCACAGTGTCTCCTCTCCTCCTTGTTTACCCTTTAGTTCTTTTGCTTTGATCCCTTCCCTTATGTAGAGAGCTACTCCTCCTCCTCTTTTACACTCCCTGTCCCACCTGTAGATTGTGTACCCTGGTATGTGTACATCCCAGTCATGGTTCTCTGTGTACCATGCTTCTGTGACTGCCATGATATCCAGGCATCCTTCTTCCATCAAGGCCACTAGTTCAGGAAGCTTCTTACCCACACTACGGGTGTTGGTACTCATTGCCATCCATTTTATGATGACCTTAACCCTTTTAGCCCCATCCCTGTACTTATTGTCTTTGCCTATTTCTCCATTTACTCCTGTCCTGCTCCCTATCAGCTTCTGTACCTTGGTGTTTACCTCACTAACTACCCTGTTTTGTGAATTTTGGCAATGCACTTACAGGGAGGCAGCAGGAGGGTGCCGAGTTACAGATTTATTTTTAATGTGAGGGCTGTGCCCCTCATCCCTACTAAAGGTCTCAACTCCAGGGGTGCATGTCGGGGTGAAATACTTAAAAAACAAGCCACCTGACAGCAAAAAAAAAAAAAGAGCCATGCTGGATCCGAACCATGCGTCCAGCACCTCCCAACTGACCACCCTCCCACCACGCAAGCGGACCAGCTCGGCAGCTGCCTGCCACACCCCCTCCCACATACCTTCCCTCGCCTTCTGCTCCCCTTGCACAAGTGTATGTGTATACATGCATAGCTTCCCATTGCTCTACCGCACCCATCCAGGTATCCGGTCGCTACCTTGCCAGGTAGCCCTGAACACAGGCGCCATGACTGAGTCGCCGTTTTTGTAAGTGCTCAATTGTGGTCACCATGTTCACTGGATACCCCCCAGCTCAGTTTATGTGTCTACCTATGTAGACATCTAATTTTTGACCAGTGGCACTGATACCCTACAGTACGAGATGTAGTCCATCCATCTTGAATAGGCTCCTGTCCCAGAAGTCACCCGAGTCACCCATGAACTGATAACCTTACTCCTGACACCACCATTTCAGCCAGTCATTAAACTCATGGATCACCTCTGGTCTTACCAGGTCCCGACCCTTACTCGAGTCAGGGAAGACTTATGAAAAGGCCAAAAAAGAGTGACTGGTCTGGGCCTGAATTCTAGCCTCTGGAAGTTGTTCTTCACATCTTCCAAAGGCTTGTTTGCCACATTATTAGTACCAACATTAGATGTACAAGCATCCCAGTCTCTCCCTCTACATCATCCACAATCCTCCTAAAAATCCTCTTGTCCCAGGAAGCAGACGCCCCCTGGTATATTCAGCGATTCCTACCTTCACTATCTTCTCCACTATGCTTCACATAGAGTCCTCAGCAATGATATTGTACTTTTTGACTTCTTAACCTTCCTGATGTCTGGGGACTTCCAAACTTTCTTTCTGGCTGGGGATGCAATGTTGGATGGTCCCCCTGGGCTCTGGGCCCCCCTGGGGAAGTCAGGCATCTGCACCTCTGACAGGGGTGCAAATTGATTTGCAATTCGAGTTAAAATGACTGCTGTTGTTCTGCCATCACCAGCCTTGCTACCCTTCCTCATACCCATTCTGTTCCAACTCCCGGGGCCTGAGGGCCTTTTGAGGAGAGGACCTACTGGTGGTTGTAGTGGACACCAGCTTAACTGAAGCTACAACAGGACTATGACATCCCATGCTGCTACCAGCTGTGCCTGGAGCTATGCCACTCCTCCCAAAAATTGGGCAGTGACCCAATCTCCTGAGCATGGCCCATGAGTACAGTGTGTCACAGTTATCTATCTCAATTCTAAATCTGTGCTGTATGCTCCCTGCCCTGGCTTGTCAAAATGAGGTTATGCTACTACTATTTGGATATTGCCTTGCTTGAGTCCCTATGCACTGCTGTGCCCCAGATATGGATTTAAAATGGAAGCCTGCTAGCAACAGTTTCAACAATAAGCCCGCCTGCTAGCAACACAGTTTCAACAATAAGCCCGCCTGTGACCTTACCCCAGATAGGGAGTACGGCAGAGGCCTGCTAGCATATACATTTAACACCAGACCTTCTAATGAACATACATACATACTACATACATACACAATGTCGGCAGAGAAGGACCTCAAGGCCCACCAGTCTGCCCAATCTAGCCCCACCTAACAAGATATCCCCAGCCTTACTTTTTTGCCAGAACCCCCTCCCCATTTACCAGAATCCCCTTGTGCCTGTCCAATGTATTCTTAAGCTTGTGATTGAGTCAGCCCCCCACCTCGTCCAGCAGACTATTCCAAGTGTCCACCACCCTCTCTGTGAAGGAGTACTTTCTTATGTTACTCTTTAACCCCCTCCAGCTTTCAGCCATGATCCCTCATCCTTTGGCAACTCTTTCTTTGAAAAACACTCCCTTTCTGCACCCTATTGATGCTGTTGAAAAACTTAAAGGTCTTTATCATGTCACCCCTCTCCCTCCTTTCCTCCAAGGAATACATATTCAGTTCCCTTAGCCTCTCCTCATAGGTCATTCCCTGGAGACCCCTCATCATTCTTGTAGCCCTCCCCACAGCTGCTTCACATTACTTAGCCACCTTAAGGTCATCTGCAATAATAACTCCCAGATCCCTCTCTTGCTTCATGACTGCCAGTTATACACCTCCCAGGTCATATATCATTCCCAGGTTTCTGTTTCCTATGTGCATAATTCTGCACTTTTTTACGTTATTCCCAAATGGCCAGACTTTAGACCATTCCTCCAACCTTTTAAGGTCTCTCCTCATCCTTTCAACCCCCTTGGCTTGTCCACCCTATTGCAGATCTTGGAATCATCATATGCCAGATAGGGATTTACTACAGAAGCCTGCTACCTCACATATTAAATATTAGTCCCCCCTGCAACTGCACCCCAGATAGGGGTTTCAAAGGAGGCCTGCTAACACACATATTTGCAGTTAATCTTTTTATTGAGTGTGAGTTTTACATAGACATGGTACAGATATGTTACAATCAGACATAGTGCACAGTTCAGACATTTGTGTTACAGTACCTGGGTTTACAACAGACAAGCAACTTACATCACAAACAGTGCAGCTGTTGTTCATTATTTCCTTGTACTATATGGTGCAAGGAGGGGATACATTCATCCTTTAGTCAACTGATCATTGCAGACTAGCAGGCAACACATGTACATATTTAACATTCAGGCCCTGCTCTCCAATCCCTTTTTTCTTAGTACCAGTAGGCCGGGCATTCGGTCATCTCTGAGTAGGGTCTGTTTTAATCATACATTAGGCTTAATGTAGGGCTCCTGACCAGCTAACACACATATTTAACTGTAGGCCCTCGAGTGACCATACCTCAGTTTGGGTGTCAGTGCATGCACTATCATTAGACTTACCAGAGATGCACTTGCAGTAATCTCTGGACCTTACCCTTTGAGTCCCCTGCAGAACTGTGGACTACCTCTAGATGCCCCTGCAGATGCCACCCTGAGTTCCTCAACAATGTATACTCGATATTCTTTCTAGTACCAAAAGAAACAGGCCACCGAAGACCAGTATGAGACCGACAATTAATTTATCAATTTGTAAGATCTACAATACTCAAGATAAAGACACCATAAGCTGAATTTTCAAAGCCTCACTTTTGACACAAGGTGCCTGCATCATACGGAATTGATGTAAGTGGCACCTTGTGTCAAAAGTTGTGGCAATACCAATTTTCAAATGCAGGCTGCATTGCAAATGGGAGGCCATGTAGCAAACCAGCCCTGCACCACCCAGCACCCAAAGTACTATTGCACCAAAACAGATGGGGGGCTTGCACTACAGTGGGGCTGCAGCATCCCTTAATTTGGGATTTTGAAAGCCTTGCCATGGCCGCAAGTCATGGCTGTGGTTAGACCAGCCATGAGCTAGTCTAACAGCCCCTGTGCTGTAGGCTGGATCTGTGCCAGTTGGGGGGATTGAACCCTACAACCTGCCTGATACAGTGCCAATGGTCTTTTGGCAGTGCCCTATTGGGTGACGTGTGACATGGCATGGTGTGTTAGGTAGAATGTTGACACCGGTCACCTATGCCCTGTACCAGTCCCAAAGACCCACAGATGGGGCACTTCTGAGAATGCTTGCATTGACACTGGTGTTATCAGCCCTGCCATATCTTCAATAGCTGTCAAACACCCCGACAAGCAGGAACTGTCCTCAGCTGCACTGTATGTGGTGCAATTTTATGTCAGGCTGGAACCCACTGGCAGCACAACATGCTCTTGCAGCACAGTACTCCGTGTGCTGGCATTCTGCATCTACAGTTGCCATAGTAGTAGCAGCAGCAGGTTGGTGGGCACCCCTCCCCTATAGGCAAGTGCCATACATGAGTCTGAGATACAGAATGCAAATGGAACTGCTACCACAGTTCAGGGGTGGGGAAGTTCCATCCCTGCCTCTAAACCCTACTGAGTCAGAATAGTGTCAGTGATACATCAGGTGGTTTGGTGCATAGTGTACAACACTCGCATACCTAATGGTGACAGTCCCCGACAATCTTGTAGGGCATCTAAGGCAGATCTGTGTATCTGTGGTAGCTGTTGCATTTGCATTCCTTCTGTCATGGACACATACCCCCACATGTCAATATGACCACCTACTTGCATTTCTGAGTTTCTGTACTCTGTGGCACCACTTCAAATATTAGGGTCTACCCTTTGGTTTTCATCATACAACCAGGTGACAATCTTAGACATAAACAGACTAGGAGGAGCAAAGAGCTTGCAGATGTGCAAAGAGGCCAGGAAAGTCCTCAACTTGCCAGAACACCATGTGCAGGTCATCACAGCAGTCAATCTGTTAAGATAATCATCCCAGTGGAATGGCACCTCCATCCCCAGGTCTTCACTCACCTCAGTAGAACTTGAGGAGCATTTCAAATAGATCTCATGGCATCCAAGCAGAAGACTTAGGTACCTTGCTTCTTTTCCAATTCAGGGAGAACAACTAAAGTGGGATAGATACACTATCCCTGGATTGGGAGTTCAAGACAGTGTCCATCTCCCCTCCCATTCTGATGGCCCCCTAGGTAATGCACTAGATTCAGCAGTCACATGCAACAATTGTGCTAATCACACCAGACTAGCCCACGAGAACATAGTATGCATCACTAATAAGCATGCAGATCACAGATCCTATATGACTACTCTGACTTACCCATACAAGGTCACATTTACCAACTCAGTCTGAGCAACTAGAATATCATGTCCTTGCTAGAGAAAAAGAGAGAGAGAGAGTGTTACAGACTGGGTACTGTACCAAAGCTGTATACATCTTACTGCAATCCAAATGAAATGTAACTCATAAGGCTTACAACACACAATGGAGAATATTTAAAAAAATAGATGGTGCAAAACAGCAGGCATTGACCCAAGGGATGCTGGCATCTTGTAGAGTTTGTAATTATTACAACTGAGCTTCAAGAAAGGACTCTCACCTCCTTCACTCAGGATACAAGTTTTGGCCATAAGGACAATGAGGGGTAATGAATGCCCTATGCTCCCAAGCCCTGATCTACTGAGATTCCTAAAGGTAGCAGAAAAATTGTGCCCCAAGGCTAAAAGAGTATTAGGCCCTTGGAAACTGAATGTGGTCTTATAAGGCCTCATTAAACCACTATTCAAACTGACCTGTTTCTCTGCTTTGTACTTTTTAACCCTGAAGGTGGTATTCTTGATCACAATTTGTTGTACTGCAGGGTCAGTGAACTGTAGGTCTTTTATTGCAGAAAATCCTACATGATATTCCAAAGTGATAGGGTGGCAGTAAGAACAGTCTCATTCTTCACCCCAAGGCATCCTCTTTATTTCATAATTCACAAGAAATCTCACTCCCAACCCAGTCCTATCCCGAAGAACAGGGGAGGATGAGTCCTGAATATGCTGGATGTGAAGAGACCCATGAGTTTTACATCAATAGAACAGTCCCTCACAGGAAGACAGACAAGATGCCATTGCTGCACAGCGAGGCAAAAGAAATGACTCTCAGCATCTAAGTCCACCATAACCAGGTGGCTAAAGGCCACAATCAGAGAAGCCTACTCTGCACAGTGCTACAAGGTACCAAATGCCCTCAAAGCAGATGTCAAAAGACCTGTGACCATATCCTGGACAGAAGGCAGTGACACTTCCGTTAAAGACATATTCACCACATCCACTTGGGCATCAGTGCATACCTTTACTAAACACTACCACCTAAATGTATGAGACTCAGCCAGGGCATCTTTTAGCAAAAGGGAACTACAGGCTGTAGTAGGGTCATAACCATTCCCATGCAACAGATCTATTTGTCGAAAGCAAAAACAGCGAGAGCAAAAACCATGCAGTGCAGTCTCATAATCTAAGCATGGTCTGAAACCATGCTAGATTATATATACCAACTCCAGGACCACACATGCATTTATGCCCGCACCTTTTTTGACAGCGTGAATCAACTGTCGGCAAATTGACTGGTTACCCTGTTCCCACACCCATATTGAATCAGGGTACTTTTTATTAGAACACATCTGAGATGACATCAGAGTGCTGTAATGGGTGTGATATATAATGACAATTTACCCACCTTATAAAGGTGGTTGTATGAGCACCCTGTACACACTCCGAGGCCCTCCATGAAAGGAGATGCCACTCAATTGGACAGTGTTACTGGTGCTTAACTGTCTCTTTTTTGTCAACACATCAGAATTTCTATGTACAGCACATAGCGACGTGATGAAATAGTTCTAGAAATTAAGCATACAGTTATTCTAGATGTGTGCAGTTAGAAACATAGAAATATAGACAGCCATGGCAGAAAAAGACCAGTAGTTCATCCAGTCTGCCCACAGAGTTTATGTCTACACTATCCACCTTCTTGTTCTCTGTCTTACTACCATTTCCCGACTAACTACTAAGCCCTTACCTCTGTCCCAAAGGAGCTAGAAACCATTAAGGGTTTTGGTGCCCACTGCTTCCACTGTCAGGCTGTTCCAAGGCTCAGCCACTATCTCTGTCAAATGGAACATTCTCATGTCCATCCTTACACTCCACCTCCAGCTTCCACTCAGGTCCTCATGTTCAATTATGGTAAATAAATAAGGGGGTTCTCTACATTATGTTGTTTTTTGTGTATAATTATCAATATCCTCTAACTGTTAATAACATTTCAAAGATATACAGGTTACATTCTACAATCAAGATAAGTTTCTTCACAGGTCAGACAAGTTAGGAAAGATTCAGACTGAAAAGACACTGGAATTTCAAAAACCTTGAGGGACATGTGCATCAGCCTGAGAGGAGACTCTAACACCTGTCTGTGATAACTTCAGAGTGTTATAAATGGTGCTTAAATTATCTTCATCAGGTGAGTAAACTAGGGGTATCCCGTTCAGGTGCCAACTGATTATTGGCACTGTGTTGTTGTCACAGGAATGTTGCTGCAGGCTTCTTGGGCTACTTTGATTGTTTGGTGGTCTGTATTCTGAGCGTGAACGGTTTTACAGCGCTGTGTTTCTACTGCGTTGCTGAGTGTTGTAGTGCTGTCAGATATGTGTCTCTATAGGGATTTAACTGGTGCAAGTTTCTATTGCCGCTGCAGGTGTTGTGTGTTAATGTGTGTTGAGTGTATTATTTAATGTAATCTGTTCTTGGTGTGTTGATGCATTGTTGTGTGTTCCTGTGCCGTGTGAGTGTTTCTTGTGCCATGTCAAGTTTCTGTTAGGTACTGTTCTGTTGTCACAATGTCCGTGGAATATCTTGAGAGTTTTCTGGGCAATTTGCTGCTGGTTCACAGCATGTATGTGTATCGGGAGGAGTGTTGCCATGAGGAAATGACCTACTGGAAGTGTGTCGACTATCACAGTGGGATGTGCATGGCAAGAGCCCATACAGCTGGTCAGCATGCTGTGACTGCTGTTGGCACCCACAATCCTGTGCCTGATCATGCTGCCACAGCTGTACACAAGATGTAGGTGAATATTAAGCAGAGGGCTTTGTCTAGCAGTGAATCCTTGCAACAAGTGGTTGCCACCTGCTGTAGCTCATTGCCTGCTTTGGTCAGTGGATGGTTGCCATGCCTGGACTACATCAAGTGGACTGTGCATCATGTGAGGAAAGGTGCTCGTATGGCTCCCTCTCAGCTGACCTCTCTGTCCGAGTTGGTTTTGCCAGAGGAGCATTGTCTCACTTAAAGAAGTGAGGAGTTTTTGCTGTATGCCTCCACGTCTGGTTCTGACAGGTTTCTGATCTTTGCAACTAAGGCTAATTTGGTGTACATGGAGAGGTGCAGCAACTGGTATGCTGATGGTACCTTTAAGTGCTGTCCTCCTCTATTTAGACAGCTGTGTACCATCTATGGAATAGAATTTTCTTGTGTGATTCCCACCATCTATGTTCTGATGGCAAGCAGAAGCATTGCGGCTGACACAGCTGTGTTTCACAAACTTATGGCACTCAATCCTGATTTGAACCCATGCTCCATCATGCTAGACTTTGATATAGCTGTTTATAAGGCTTTCCAACTAGTGTTTCCTGATGCTGAATTGCATGGCTGCTTCTTCCACCCATGCTAATTAGTTTGACAGAAAGTTCAACAGATGCCTGAAGTACAGTGGCTATATGCAGAGGAAGAGAAGATTGCTTTGAATGTGCGACTTTTGACAGTTCTGGTGTTTGTGCCAGCACCAGATGTGGTGCGAGTCTTTGAGGATCTTAGAGGTTGGGACTTTTTTGTGAGAAATGATGAATTGTTAGTTCTATTACTGGATTATTTCGAAGACACATGGTTGAGGCGACCCATCAGGAGTGGTGTGAGATGGCGACCTCTATTTCCAATGGATTTTTGGAGATGTTTTGCCGCTGCCTGTTCTGGACTGTCCCGGACCATAAACGCTGTGGAGGGCTGGCACAGAGCTTTCAATTCCTTGCTTGGAATAGCTCATCCAAGTCTTTGTGTAACCCCCCTGCGACAGAGGAAAGAAAACTGTGATCCTCTAGGGGCTGATACTGCTCCAATAGAAGAAGTGTCTGAGGGGGACGAGTTGGCTGATTAGACAGAAAGAAAGTTTGTTGGTCCACCTGTCTGTTTCTGTCCCACTCCAGAACTGGCTATATTGTTTCAGGGAACTCCCCTGACATTGGAGACTGGGTCTGTGGAAGAGGGGCCTACTACAAGAGAGACTGACAACCGAGGGGATGATGATGAATTTGGGGAAGTGGACTCTGCTGTGCCTGTGGGACAGGGTGCTGAATGGGAAGCTGCTCTCACAATACCCCTTGAAGGGACCACCCCAAACTTGAATACTAGTCTGGCTGAGCCTTTTGAGTGATTCCAGAGCAGCTTCTCCGAGCCAATGCCTTTTGGAGAGCCCACTTCGAAATTTAATACTGGTTCAACTGACCCCTCTGAAAGGACACAAGAAAGCACCACTAGGCAGAGTGGTGAAAGTGATTTGGTAACAGAGCACCCTGCAACAGGAGAAGAAGAAACAGCCCAGGGGCAGGCAACATTGATTTCACCTCTGAACAGGAGGTGATCACTAGGACTGATGAACCAGCACCCCCAAGAAAGTTGGGGAGGACTGTGAAACCTTTACTTAAGTTGACCTATGATACCCTGGGGGCACCCACTGATCTACCCCTATTCGTAGTGCACAAAGATGTATATGTAACCCCCAGGTCATTGTCCAAAGTTTCCATGTATGCTGCTTGCGCTAAGCCCCCCAGTGACTGGAGGGAAGGTGGCAAAAAGAAAGAGGGGAAAGTGAAAGTGCACCCAGGGGAAACCAATGGTAAAAAGTGTGTTATCAATGTGAGTTCAAAATACATGTGGTTCTGAATGACTAAAAGAGTGAAAGATTGGTGATACGCATACATGGTGCTTGATAACTGTTAAAAAGAGGGAAAGTATTTAGCCTTATAAGCTGTACATAAAGTGTTTAATGCTTCTAATTGTTTAATACCTGAGTAGATAGGAACCAGGTGTCTAGCTAGAAGTGTTTGCCATATGTTGGTTGTTAAGCTTTACTGTTTTACATTTTTACAGGTTCCTACCCATAGGCTTGGCAGGATGCCAAATATTTAAGTGGGAGGAATGTAACCCCCCTGCTGGGGCTTACCTGTCTAGCTGTTTTGGAATGCCCATTCCCCGTTTCCCCCTGTAGTGTGCCCGCTCCTGGGCCAGGTCCCATGTTTTTCCTGGGTCTCCATCTGGCCACTGGACATTGTTTTTATTGAAAATGGAGCTGGAGGAGCTGATGTAGGGAGTCAGCAAAGCTGTTTTGCACTCCTGTGCATTTTGGATCACTGCACATGCGCAGAAGCGCCTTGTACTTCAGTTGGTCCCTTGGCTGTTTAAACACCTCTCCGGTGCTCTCGACCCCATATACCATTTAAAGAGTGACAGAAATACCGTGAAGACCATTACAGTGACAAAACTGGCAGTTTGTTGTAATGGTCCGTGGTACACCGACACTGCTTTCTCTGGTGATTTCACCCCCTTCCCAAAACAACTCAGTTTTGGAATTGATTATCTTAAAATGCGGGTGGTGCAGGGGGCAAAGCCCTCCACAAAAAACACTTTGTTCTACTGATGGCACAATGCCGACTGTCAGCATTGTGCCATCGTTGTAATGCTGATTGACAAATTTACTGTCGCTGCAGCTTGGTGGAACCCTTGACCCCCTCGCTCAGCTGAATGGGGGTTGGACACCTGGGGGAGATGTGTGAGAAGTAGCTACTTAAAATTTAAACAAGCACCTTTGAGCACTGTGGAATAGGGGGTCATGAATAGTAATGAAGGGCTTTATGTATATTAATGAGCCTGATCGCTGATCCAGGGGGACTGATGATGACGAAGCTAGTGACAGGCAGCAGGAGGGCTTAATAGTAATAATTGTGCAGTCACTTGATGGGGGACAGGGACTGCTGCCAGATCATGGGGCAGTTATATCTGAAAACTACATACTTTAGCTGCAGAGACTCTAATAGGTGGGACTGCTTTACAAGTTGTGAGGACTGGAGTCACGTGATGCAGTCACCCTGAAGGCAGCTCTCCTCCGTTGCTTCGGTTCCCCGACCCACCAAACTGACTCTGATTGAGTGTTTTTAGATGATTTGCCTAACATACAAACATAGGTAGCATTCAGGGGAAGATCGGGCTTTCAAAACAGCGACTCACCGGCGAATAGAGAGATGATCGCGAAGAAAAACATTACCAGATACACTCCGCCTTCCACGCCGGAAAAGGCCTCAAAAAAAGCCAGGGCTTCAGGGAGTGAAGATGCCCCGACATCGGAGACTGGCCTGGACGAACAGCAGCTGCTCACACTGCAAAGGTTTTTGCAGGAATTCTCCCCATTTAAAGAAAGCATCATAGCGATGACTGCCGAACTAAAATCCCTCACACATGCAATGGAAGATTTGCAACAAAAAGTTGCTGACGACAATGCGAAGATCAGCTCACTGGAGAGAAGAACAGAGAAGTTAGAGCCCGAGGTCACCGCGATCAGGCATAAGCTTGCCAAAATGGATTTAAAAATCGAAGATTTAGAAGGTCGCAGTCGCTGAAATAATGTAGTAATCATCGGTATTCCAGAGGGGGCTGAGGGGGCAGAAACTATTAGTTTCATTCAAAAGCTGATTGAAAAATTAGCTGGGCCTTCACCTTTCCGTCCATTGTACACTATCGAACGGGCGCATCGGGCCCTCCGTCCCAAGCCATCGACTGGAGCCCCCCCCCGCCCCCGTCCACTGATGATAAAATTTTTAAACTACCTGGAACATCAGCATATGTTTGACAGGCTGAAAGAGCTAAAGGAAATACGATGGGAGGACACCAAAATTCGGATTGTGCAGGACCTTCCTGCTTCTATTAGACAAAGAAGAGCCCAGTTTCATCCTCTAGTCTCGAAGCTTATTGCTGCTAGTGTGAGATTCCGCATGTTATATCCAGCCAGGCTTGGGGTCATGATCTCAGGATCGTGGACATCATTCGAGGATGTTGATTCTGCCAAGAAGGGGCTTAAGAATGCCTTTCCGAATTTATTTAAAGATATCTGAACATTGAACAGAGGGGACTGCAGATGGCAAATAACATCCTACAGATGGCTTACATCCCCTTACCAGAAGCTTATCACTAAGTCTGCACCTTCAAGGCTGGCGTACATCAGGGATACCCATAGGCTGAGACATTACCTCAATAATGGAGGGCATACTATCTGTCTTGATTGCTAATAAATCTCCAGGTGTTTGGTGGACATGCCCCCTCACCAGGGATCTAGGGGTGCTCTAATCCAGGGGGTATATTGGTCCTTGACAGATGCGAGAATTGGGACTCAGTACTGTCGGGATCTGGTTCTCCATCAGAGTCCTATCAGCGATATCGACTGTTTATTGTACATCCCTACAGTAAAGCACCGGAGGTCCCAGGACTCTGAACAGTTAATTGTTTCCCCTTTCCCTTTTTCTCTCTCCCCCCCCTGTTTTTTCCGTATTTCCCTTTCCTTTTTTTTTACCCTTCTTTCTCCACCTTTTTTTTTCTCTTTCAGGTGACGTGATGAATGGAGCATCCTGGAGATATCTACCAGTTGCCGATCGGAGCTACTGCCTTACTACTCCGTGATGTCTCGTCTTTTGGTTCCCCATGAGAGAGGGTCGAGAAGGGGCGTTATTCCCAGTCTTGAAAAAGGCATAAACGGGACTGAACTCTATCCGTTATTCTTAGCGGTCCTGTTTTAACTCTTATATTTACAGCTTCCTGTTATTCTGCGGATAGCCTCCCACTTGGTCATTATTGTCTCATTTCTAAGGAATAGAAACTGGAAATTTGTTGCACACATTTTATGTTCATCGGAGGCTTTTGTATTAATATTCGGGATATTGTTACTCATTTATATAATTACACGCTTAATAATTATGTTGGCAGAGCAAACAGGAATTTATATCCCGTTGGGAACTGAGGGAGCTCATTTCCTCCCCTGTTTCGTATATGAATATGTTTAGCCAAATGTTATTATCTAGGATGAGTTGTTTCAGCAAAACAAGGTTTTGGTTAAGGTAGAAGTTTTAACATAGATCATAGGATATTTTTGATTAGAGTAGTAATTGTTGTCTCTAGTGCCCCTACCCTAGAGTGAGTTGGGATGGTGGGAATGGAAGGCTGGAGGTTGGAGGTGCATTGTGCAGGGTCCTGTGGTTCACAGACCGTAGCGTTAATCGGGTGGGGAGGAGGGGAATATCTGGGTTTCTGTTAAGTATTTCTTTAATGGGTATCGAATGGCATTGGGGGTGGAGAGGGTGGAATAGGCCCATGTCAGAATTTCAAAGTTGAGCCCAGACTAGTGATGGTCAGAATACGGCTAGGGTTTGGGAACGTAGTTTCCTACATTGAAGTATCTTCTCCTGATGGTGAATAACTTAACAATTTCCACTTGGAATGTCAAAGGTCTCAGGCAAAAACTTAAACAATATCAGGTATGCAAACATCTGCAGCTTCTGAGGTCTGATATTACATTTATCCAAGAGTCCCATCTTCTGATTGCAGAAGAGTTGAAGATGAAAAAACAGCAGGTTGGGCAAGTATTCATAGCTCAGGGTACAAGGCAGAGCTGGGTCATGATTTTGATTAGAAACAAAATTCCTTTTGTCTCAAGTAAAATTATTAGAGATACTCATGGCAGATTCGTTTTGGTCCAGGGTAGACTTTACAATTTGGAAATTCTGTTGGGATGTGTTTATGGTCCTAACGTGGACTCTCCAGACTTTTTTATGGATCTCATAGCCAAACTTATTCCCTTCAATAAGATTCTGATAATTTTGGGGGGTGACTTAAACATAGTTTTTGATCCAAACACAGATCGGACAGGTCATCGGTTTAAAGGATATCACCCGCACAAAGGGCCATAAGGGATTTATTGGACGATTTAGATCTTTGCGACATCTGGAGAGTATTGCATCCTAATGAGAAAGGCTTTACATTTACCTCTTCAGTACATAAAACTTCCTCGAGAATTGACTACATTTTAATATCGCAATGTTTAATAGGGGGAGTTATTGATTCAGCGATCCAATCAGGTCCTCCATCTGACCACTCAATTATAACATGCCAACTTACCTTAGTGGGTATTCCTGAGAGAAGAGGTCATTGGAAGCTAAATAATCAGCTTCTAAAAGATCCTGCAATAGTTGACCACATCAACTCTCAGATTTCCCAATACATATCTAATAATTTGAATTCCACAAAAAAACCAGATATAGAATGGGGTGCATTTAAAGCCTTTTTAAGGGGTGTATTTATTGAGGTAGCCTCAAGGAATAAAAGGCTCAAGGAAAGCAAATTGAGGGAAATTCTTGGCCAGATTCGAGACATAGAATCTAATCTCCCCTCCACCCCGGAACAGACTATGCTAGAGTTGGTCAAACTTAAAAGTTCCTACATGGAGCTGCTTAGAGAGAAAGCGGAATATCTGATACTAAAAGCTAAAGCTACCAGTATCGATCAAGGGGAAAAGGTGGGGCACCTCCTTGCTGCCCGAATTAAACAACAAGAAGCCGCCAATTTTATTATGGCCATACGCACGCATAGTGGCTCTTTGGTTGTCGATTCCAAGGCGATCACCGCTGAATTCCAAAAGTTCTATCAAACCCTGTACTCGACGATGTTAACTCCTCCAAGACATGATCTAGACCAATATCTGCAAGATTCATTTCTTCCCGCCCTTGAAGCTGAGCAAGCTTCAGATCTGTGCGTGCCCCTAACCGAAACAGAAATTATTGAAGTAATTGACAGTCTTCCCAATGATAAATCACCAGGCCCGAATGGTTTCTCCCCTAATTTTTATAAAGTATTTGCGAAAAGCATAATGCCCTTGCTTTTACCAATGTTCCAACAGGTTTTAGATGCAAAAAATACAGATACTACATTGTTTGAGGCCATAATTGTGCTCATTTTAAAACCGGCAAACCCTCAGAAGATGTTACTAGTTATAGGCCAATCTCCTGCTTAACCAAGATCTTAAAATTCTAGTAAACTTTTGGCTAACTGGTTAAGTAAGGTCCTCCCGATCTGATCGGGCGGAGAACAAGGATTCATGAGGTGTAGACTGGCTAGTGACCACATTCGAACTTTGGATCATGTTTTTCGTGACCAGAGATGCAGATTACCCCGCTGCACTTGTTTCTTTAGACGCCGAGAAGGCATTTGATAGGGTCGATTGGAGTTTTCTTTTCCGCACACTGCAGGCTTTTGGCATTCCATTAGAATTTCAAAATTGGATTCAAGCTCTTTATCAATTCCCATCTGCCAGTGTACTTTGCAATGGATGTAGCTCGGACAGATTCCCGGTATTATCTGGCACGAGACAAGGGTGTCCACTTTCCCCTTTGCTCTTTAATTTAAATTTGGAACCCCTCATCCGAAGAATTGTGAAAGATCCCGACATTCACGGAATTCCGGTCCAGAAGTTTACTATTAAGGCATTAGCCTATGCAGATGACTTACTTCTCTGCACCTCTCAGCCAAACAAAACTATTCCTCATCTTTTAGAGGTGATAGAAATTTATAGTAAGTACTCAAATTACAAACTAAACTTGGGTAAAACGATGGTGTTCCACTTAATTATAAAGTAGTAAAGAACGGTTACTGTTCATGGTTTATCTTGGCAGGGGAAATCTCTAAAATATCTCGGTATCACTCTTGTGAGGAATAGAGCCCTGATGAGTAAATATAATCTGGATTCTCTTTTAAATATTATTACTCAGGATTTAAAAAGGTGGGCCCTCCTACCTCTTACGATTTGGGGCAGGATAAGCCTCATTAAAATGAATATTTTTCCGCGGATATTTTACCCACTTAATCTCCTCAATATCTGGCTACCCCTCGCATGGTTTAAAAAACTCCATACTATTTTCACTAATTTTATCTGGGCAGACAAAGGGCACAGGTTTGCTTTTTATAAGTTAGCTGCCCCGAAGTTTAAAGGAGGCTTAAGAGTTCCGCACGTTTGTTTCTATTATTGGGCCAGTCATATGAGCAAATATTTGAGATGGCTCGCACCAAGTAATCTCAATAATTCCGGTAAATATGTACCACTCTGGGTCCAAATAGAATCTGCCTTAATTCGTTTTCATAACCTGACCCCTTCAGCTCTCCTTTTTGTACAGCCAAAATCCCTCCCCAAGTCCTTGCAGGACTCTTTAATAGCTACATCTGTCAGGGTTCATTCCAATTTTGTTCTTTTATCAAAATAACCCTAAATTCGATTCAGAGCAACCCTTAATGGTAATCCTATTATCAAATTAGAGGAAAAGTTATTTCCGATGGTTACCTCAGCTCCAAGGAACAAAGCTTAGGAGTTCTGGCCTCGAGACGGATCTGAAATGGATATTATCCAAGACATTTTAAGTAAATTTGAGTTACCTGCTGTTTATATATTTAAAGTGTTTCAATTGCGGTACATCCTTTTGGCTGCATTAGGGAACAATCTTCAGCAATCAGAGCTTGCCCTCCTGTTGGAGGAATTGGCCCAATTTGTTAACCGCCCTCATGCGGTGTCCAAAATTTATAAGGCTCTTTATAGTAAGGCATACCCTGAACCTATCAGACCTCCAGAGTGCTGGGATAAATTACTTCCGGACGTATCCATTAATTGGGAGTCGCTGTGGCGCGGGTGCCTCATATATATTACTCAGGATAGGCTGCGACTTGTGCAATTTCGCATCTTGCATAATCTATATTTCACGCCTCAGAAGATATCACAGTTTCCTAGGGGTGGCTCCGCGACCTGTTGGAGATGTGGCCAGGGCGAAGGCAATTTAGTTCATATATTCTGGCAATGCCCTAAAGTTGCCCCCTTGGTCGCAGAGATCAAACAAAGAGCAGACCCTCTTAGGGCTGGAGGACCTATTTACAGTTGATATATGCTTACTAGGGAATTTCTTAGTAATCCCAGTTAAAGTACAAAAATATCACATGGCTCTAGTGTCCATGTCTGTTAAAAAGCTAGTACTTCGTCATTGGAAGGATGACATTTCTATTTCATACACGGAATGGCTGACAGAATTTTTAAGTAATATCAGGCTAGAGAAGATGATTGCCAGCCTTCAGAATAGATTGTTCAAATTTAACAAAGTCTGGGCTCCCCTTATGGATTTGTTTTCTTTGCCGGCAGTATAACCTATAATCTTTAAGGTTATCATTCGAAATTGCTTATGTATCATTTTCCAAAACGACTGTCCAGGGCTGGTCTATTTAAAGGGGGGAGGGGGGTGAAGGGTGGGGTGTGGGTTGGATAAGGGGGACTCTTCCCCTTTACAGTTCTTCTTTGTTTTATGTCTGGAGTCTTACTTTGCATAACATTATGTATTATCTAAGTATGTTATTACTTTGTCTTTGGGGTTTAAGATGTCCTTTTATGTTAAAATGTTGAATAAAAACTAAATTGCAAAAAAAAAAAAAAAAGCTGTGAGGACTGAATGGGAGCAGCCATGTTATGATCCTTTGATCCCGTATGGGCAGCCAATCAGTTAACATGGTGTCCAAAACTGCTTGAAAAGGATAATGGGAGAAGGTGTGTACTATTTTCAGGTGCCAAGAGACTTCACAAATCAATAATCAAATAGGGCTTGTGTATGTGATTGATGATTGAAACCAAACAATCAGAGGGCAGGATTCTCTAGAGGGATCTCAGGGACTTTGAGGCAGTTGGGTCAGTCTGTGCTAGGCTCTGATCGAGTCAAGAGGGCTCAGTGCTGGATGAGAATACATCTAAGGCCTTTCACAGGGCTTAAAACAGAGTTTGTCAGAGGAATAAAGGAGAAGAGTTCTTGCTGTTCAGAGGTATTGTTCATCTGTGCTAATCGTTCCAGGCATCTTGTTGGCATTTGCTGTTTTAAAGGTGGCTTCTGCTGGAGACATCCTTCACCAGTTTGGGACTGAGAGAACACCTCTAGTTGGGAAAGAGACTTTCTAGAAACTGTGTGTAAGCCAGAGGAAAGGTGGATGCTGATCTGAATCAGAAAGACTGTAATAAAGAAAATACGAACAGGTGCCATATGCTTCAGAGACCTGTTGCTGTTGTTGAAATCCAGCTGAGGAAAGGAACTGTTTGATCTGGAGTTGGAGTTTGAAATCTGTTGCCCAAAGGCACTGGAAAACAGGAAAGTTGGAGAAACTATTCTGGCTGCACAGCGGAGCTGTTTTCTGTTGAGAGGAAAGAGAAACCAGGAAATTCCCAGTTTGACCCAGAGCCAGGCGGTAAACTTGTCAACCCTCACCGAGTGGGATCTGCTGGCTATAGGGGGCCACTGACATGTGCTGGAGGAGCTAGAGCACCTGTGACATGAGAGTGAGCCGGGCTGTGGAGCCACCCTTAGGTCTGGGTCCTCTGTGGTTTGGTAGGCCTTGCGTGGGAGCTCTGCAACGGACCTGAATAGGCTGAAGGTGACAAGTTGTAAATCTTCAATCAAGGGGAGAAGTGGCCAGACCTTCAAACAAGGTCCAAGTCTTCAGAATACTTGCTGCCCATTTGTTCTGTCCTTTCTGAACTGAAATCCCTAGAGACTGAACTGGTGAAAGCCCTCTGCTCCAGGAGCATCCTAGATCTTCAAATCTGTGAGTACCCAGGGCTTGCCCTGGCAATCAAGGGGAGTAAAGGTTTAACTGTTAACTTTCAGCTAACATTGTTCCTAGAGCCCCAATGCTGGCCAACCAATGGCACCGAGCAAGCCTGGAGAAAACCTGGGTACTCAGGGAAGAGGGACAGTCACTGGTACCAGGAGAGGTGGGTTCCAGTGTGGTGTGGCCTATGGGCCTTGTTGTTATTAATTGTTTCTAACCATTTCTAGTCATTTTTCCTTCCACAGCTATTCCTTCTCCAGGTACCCAGACCCTAGCCCTTCCCCATAATAAAGCTGTGTTTTATTGTTTGAAATTGGTGTGTGAAGGGTGCTTTGTGGAAAGTAACTGTAAAGTGTATGTGGTATATGGTATTGGGAAACTGCTTGGCATTCAGTGTGTGAAGTGGTTGGAAGGAGAGGTGGGTAGGTACAACATCCCAGGGGGTTGTACCAGTCATACACCTGGCCCACTGCAATTTACTCTGAGTTGAGGCACCATGCTATTTTATTTATTTCTTTGGGATAGAAACCCCAGAATACCACTGTAGCAGGACCCAGGACCCTTAACCTGTGTGAAGGTCAAAAGGCAGGGAGCCTGGGCTACGTTTGAAAATGTATTAATGCTTTATGCTCCAAACAGCACATGAATGAAATTAAAATACAGCAGTTTGTTTCGGGGACACTGGTTGGCTCCTCTAAATGGTGGAATAAAGACTCCAGTCAGAGACTAATGGATATTGTAGAGCAGTATGAGATGCGAACCCGTCCACATCACATTACCTCTCTGAGATAGTAGTAAACTACCGGTTGCAGGTGTAAGACTTGCTGGCACTGTGTCTTTCTTGCTTTCTTTAGCTGACATAGGAACCCTGTTATGAATGCCACTGCTGTATCCACTGTGAGTTATGCCGATAGTAAAGTTAAAAGACACAGCATCTGTGGCTCCTGTACTTCTTTGCCTTTGTCGTTCTATGTCCTCTGTGTAGCATGCCATGACCTGGAGTTTATTATATTTAGTAGTGGGGAGTGCATGGGGAAAAGCCCCCCACATTGGGGGGTGCGTGGGGCAGAGCCCCCCCCCACAATATTGCATTCCTACGTGTCTATGGCCATGTGTTCATTAGTAGTTGGTCAGCAATTACGTTGCTGATATTTCCCTTGTTGTTTGTAATATATCTTCCTAAAGGCTGGCGCTGCGACTGCCGGATGGCAGAATGTCAGGGTGCCATCCGGTGCTGTCAGCGCATTCCTTGCACTCTCTTTTACATCAGTAATTTAATTGTCACTGCAGCATGGGTGAACCATAAACTAGCATTCTTTTCTTTTCTTCCCTTTCTGTCCTTCTGTATACTGTATGTGAATGATTTTTCAGAGATATCACTTAAGTTAGATACAGTGTTTATTTATGGATGTGATGTATAGCAAGACATGCCAGTGAAGAGCATTTGTGAAAAGAGAAAGCTAAAATATTACCAATGGCCTATTGAAATGATTTGAGCCTTCTCAATTGAGCATAAGATTGATACATTTTCTCATATTTTTTTTTCTTTTAATTATTATTACATTTCTATAGCTTGATGTTACTCATGGAGGAGTATTTGTTTGGGATATCAGTTTTAGTGGTGAGGTCCCTTTTCATCCCAAACTTGCTTTTATTACAGTTCCCTGAGCAAAACAGATTTTTCATGATGTGACATGCTACTCTTGTGAGACAACATGTACAGCAAATGTAACCACAGATCAGTCTGAAGGAAAGTAAATTTGCTGTGCATCACCGTTCTGTAAGAGCTTGCACATTCCGTACCATTTAAAGCTGGGCTATGGTGCTGTCACAAAGCCTTGATTTTTTTATACTGATGAGACACGCTATCAATAAAAGATTGGTATAGAAATGGCAGCATCATGCAGCAAGTATGAAGCTAGTCTGGGTTAAATGTTGAAGCATGCAGACAGAAATAAGTTCTGTATTACAAATAAAAATCATCAACTTCATTACTATTCAGATCACACAGCACCTGGAAAGAATTAGTCTGCCACACCATCATCATTAATCATGATGTGGTTGTCAGTTTTGACATCCTTTAGGTCTATGTTTTGCGCTTAATCACGGCACTCAAAATATAAGCTTACAGTATATGAAACATAAAGGTTTACCTATTATATTGCCTCAGAAAACTGCATACAAAGTTGAGTTTTATGAAAAATGAGACAGTAATACAAGTAACATTTCATCTATATGAAAGAAGGCACAACAGTACCATTATAAACAGGAAAGCCATAAACAAAATGTTGCAGCAAGAACAAAGTGCACACTTTTATGAGACATAAAGCCCCATATTTCAAACACACACAGACATATACACTAAGCTCTGTTAGTGAGCAACAGAAGGTATACTGGAAGAAGCACACTAATAGGGTTCTAGGTGCAATCAGGTGTCCAATATACCTCCTGTGGAAGCAGCACAAATCACTCACCTATGTGGAAGCCCAAAACAGTTGTGACTGTATTCAGCACGGCAAGCTGGGCACTTTGTGAGGTACAAACCCATTAGCACTGGAGCACAGAACTATACTGTTGGTACATAACATGGTAATGACCGTACTCAACATGCAAGGCTCTAACACCTCCTTACCATATCATTACATTACATGCCATCTACATCATTATCAAGGCAATTGTTCCACAGAGTAGCTAGAGATTGTAGGCTGTTCTGTTCAACAGACCAGTCCAGGCCCCACATGAGAAGGGTGAGATGTAAGGATGCAGCAATGAAATAAATGTATTGCTGTGTTTACAGAAGCCAACATGACATTTTTTTTTTTTTAAGTTGAGCATTTTTATTATATTTCCAAAAACACACACCAACAAGTAGTAAAGTTGTGCATTGTAAAAATGGGCCTTTTGCAAAGGGCCAACATACACAGGAATGAGATATCAAACATTACAAGTAATAAAAACTGATAAATGCAAACTGGTAAAGCATTGTAGATCATCTGTGCAAGATCAATAACAGTTGAACACTTTAAGTGGGTTCAGGGTAGACTAAGAGGGCCACCAAACTGAGGTCCAGTTCAAACTGGAGTGCGAAACCAGTGTGGGTATTCTATAACAAGAAAAGGAGAAACTGGGGGGAGGGATATCCCCTACACCAGCAAGGTTCTCAAGTGACAGTATTGTGATCTAAGGAATGGGCCCGAGATCAGATCGTATTTGGGGATGGAACCCTAGGCGAAATTGGATAGTCTCTCATAGGTGGCCACTTGCGCCAAGGAATTTAACAACTCACCCAGGGTGGGACTCTACAGTGGACCATCTGAGAAATAGAAGCTTTTTGGCCGCTGCTCCTAATGAGGTGAGCCACAGGACTTTAGGGTCAGATTTGTTGGTAGCTGCCGGAAGCAGATCCCAGTAGGAGCATGAAAGAATCAATACTAGTGTCCAGGACAACATCCTGTGCCATGGCAATGACCTGATCCCAAAATCCTTTGATATGGGGGCATGACCATAGAATGTGGTAGAGATGTGCTCCATCTTGCCCACATCTCCAACAGACTTCCTTAGGCAGTAGGCCCAACCTTTTGAGTTTCACAGGGGTGTAATACCATCTATGTATGGTTTTATTCATAATCAGGTGTGCTCTACCATCTCTGCATGCCTGGTGGGTCCTGTGCCAGCAGTGTGCCCACTGCTTGTCTGAGATCAGAATACCAAGGTCTGCTTCCCAGCAGGTTTTAGCCTGGATGGATGAGTCTGGCTGGGCATCTCTTAGCAAGCAGTAGATCCGGCTTGCTCTGCCCTTGTTAAGTTTCAGCCAGGTTGTAAGTGGAGATGGTGTCTGGACGGGGATGTGCTCAGGGTTTGTCATTGGTGTACCTTTGATTACATCTCTGAGTTGGAGATATCTCCAAAAATGTTGTGTGGGTAAATGATATTTCTCACTCAGGACCTGGTAGGTTTCCACTATGGGGGTACTGGGTACTAGTAGATCACTGACCAGGCCTATGCCTTGTGCTTCACAGATTCTCCAGTAAACAGGGATCCTGGCTATAGTGACCTTCAGATTCTCCCATATCGGCATGTGCTCCCATGGGATTGCAAGATAGTATGTACCTTTCTCCAGGATTTAATGGATAACAGTATGGGAAGAGGACAGTTTTGTGTGTTCTGTCCCCCAAAGTAGAGTACTGTTGCAAGAGAGGGAGAACCAATGGCCTTTGATTCAAGGCCCACCAACAGTGAAGAGGCCTCTGCCTTATAGGTAAATGATTTAACAGTTTGTGCAGTCATAAATGCCAGGTGGTAAACCCCATCCCCCCAACTCCAGTGTTGTCTCAGGTTTTGTCGAGTGGAGCGGGGAGGACACCCTTCCCAAAGGAACCCTCCTATCTGGGTGTCTATCTTCTGAAATTATTTCTGGGGGATGTCCATGGGAGTATGGGACAGGAGGTATAAAATTTTGGGCACTAACATGAGTTTGATGGAATCTATCTTCCTCACCAGCAAAAGCTTCAGTGGCTTCAATCTGTCTAAATCATCTCTAATAATGGACAGCAAGACCCCGAAATTGGCCTTATGGGCAATGACTGGATTTGGGTGGATCACCACTCCCAGATATTTGATACCTACTGGGGACCATTTTAGGTCTTGGGAGGCAAGGGGGATGGCTGCTGCTGGCTGCATTCAGGGGTAAAACCTCAGTTTTAGTTTGGTTGACTTTAAGGCCTGAGACCAAGCTAAAACCATCCAGTAACTGCAAGATGTCCTTAATGACTGAAAGGGTATGAGTCGTGGTGATCAAAAGATCAACACATAGAGAAATGTTTTGAAAGTGTCTCTTCCCACTCGTATCCCAGGTATCCCCTTAGCTTCTGTAATAGCTATTGCCAAAGGCTGTATTGCCATGACAAACAGCAGCGGTGACAGCTGGCAACCCTGTCTGGTGCCTCTAAACAAGGGAAAGGGGGGGGAGACCATCTTGTTTGTAAGGACTGAAGTCATGGAGGGGGGGGTGTACAGTAACTGCACCCATGCCCTGAAGCTACTCCCAATCCCCATCACCTCTAGCACTCGCATTAAATAGAGCCATTCGACACTGTTGAAGGCTTTTTTTGAAATCTATCCCCAGTGCCATTGCTGGGTCAGGTGATGTTGTGATTAAGTGCACTAGGGTAGTCAGGGTTCTGTGATGATCTAAGCCCAGTCTCCCCTTAATAAAACCAGCCTGTGCTGGGTGTATCAGCCCCGGGAGGAACTTCTCAAGGTGGATCACTAGGACTTTTGCCAGGACTTTCGCATCTGCGTTAATAAGGGAGATTGGTCTGTAACTAATGGGGGCATGCTGGTCTTTCCCCTTTTTGGGGAGGAAAGTAATAACTGCTTCTCTAAGAGTTGGGGGTAGACAGTTCATTCCCAAGGAATGGTTGAATGCCCTGAGAAGATACGGTGAGAGCCTTTCCCCTACTACCTGATAGAAATCTATTGGGAAACCATCCTTGCCTGGAGATTTCCATGTTCTTAATAGCTGAGGAAACTTCCTCCTCTGTTAGAGGTTCTTCTAGCTGGGCTGCAAAGGTGGGTCCCAGATGGAGTATGGGTATGGGTAATGGGGTATGGGTAAATTTGTTAGGAAGGTGTGAATCTTCTCCCGCTCTGGAGGAGAGGGAGAGGAGTAAAGCGTCTCATAGTATTTGGCCATGATTGCATTAATGGTGGATGAGAAGTGTGCTGGAGTACCCCTTCCCTCTTTCAGGGCTATAATATTCCTAGTCACCTGTTGGCATTTTAGCCGATAGGCCAGAAGCTAACTTGCTTTCTTTCCCCCCTCCCAGTATGCATGATTAATCCTTCAGGTTTGGAATTCAGCCTGCCTGGCCAGGTGGGCATTCAGCTGAAGTCTTGTGCTGGTGATTTGGGCCATAAGGGTTCAAGGTGGGTATCTGTTCCCCAAAGTTTTGTAGTGTGCCTCAAGAGCTGCCAGGGAGCATTCCAGTTTGGCTTGTTCAGCTTGTCTTTTCCTCTTCCTGGTAGTGGCATACGCAATAATCCTCCCTCTAATGGTGGCCTTAAAGGCCTCCCATAAGGTAGAGTCTGTCACTTCTCCATTATCATTGTGGTGCCAGTATTCTCTGACCTCGGCCAAGAGCCATTCACAGAACTGAATGTCCTCCAACAGGAGGGCATCCAACCTCCATGAGGATATGTTCTTTTCTCTGAGGCCCCAGTCCATCCTCAGCTCAAATGGGGCATGGTCAGAGATCACCATCTGGTGTGTGAGGATCTTAGTGACCTGTCCATATGCAGAGCTGAATATCAGCCACATATCAAGTCTGCTGACGGTGCCATGCACCACCGAGAAGCATGTGTAGTCCCTAGCTCCAGAATGTTTGGTCCGCCAGACATCCAGCAGGAAATGTTCACCCATCAAAGATTTTGTGACCCCTAGTGCACGTCTGTGTGGCTCATCCTTCCCTGTACTTCTATTAATAGTATGATCTAGGGTGAAGTTGAAATCCCCACCACCACCACCACCTAGTAGTTATGCACGTTGAATACAGTAAGATCTTGGTTAACCTGATGTAAGAACTCGGGGGCATCTTGATTAGGAGCGTATATATTCAAAAGTATTATAGGATGATGGGGGAGTAGTGAGTTCAGCCATAATCCAACCCCCTTCTTTATCTGATTTTTGGTGACTCACTTTCCATCCCAGGTCTTTGTGAAGGAGAATGGAGACCCCTTGTTTGCCTGAAAGAGCCGAATGGTGCAGCTTCTCTCCCACCCACCCCTGTCGCAGCTTGCAAGCTACCACAGAGGAGAGCTTTGTCTCCTGTAAGAAGGCTATATGGGGGCCCAGTCTCTTTAAATGGAAAAGGACCTTCTTCCTCTTGATGGGGGAGTTGAGCCCCCTCACATTCCATGATACCAGGCTAACATCCATCTTGATTATTATATATAAACACTAATTTCATGAGTATGTCTCCCACAGGCCTGGCACAATCAAATGCTGCACATGATCCCATCCCCTTAGTAGAGCACATCCCCATGTCTGTCCCTTTGGCATGAGGTCCCCATCCCCTTGATGGTAGGGGATCCTAAAAGCCATTCACTGAACCCCCTCCAGCTCCTGTGTATAGAGGTGTGTAAGCTGTCTGCCCTCCAATTATTCCCCTTAAACTTACAGTAGGGTAATGATCACATCGTGATCCCCCCTCCCTAGTAATCTATAGACTAGCTGGCATCCTGTCCAATGGCTAGAACTAGCCCAGATGGGGATGCTGGTCACTGGGGTGATGTGCACTGTAGTACTAGGCAGATTCCTGCTGTCCTATAACTACTTTTACCCTCCCCCTTCCCCTAATATGGGAGGATTGCGCAGCAGATGTAGGTCCTCCAGTATTTATCCTGTCCCTGGGCTGCTTTTTGTTATGAAGCTCATACTGCATTAGTAAGGGTGGGGACTGGTGCAGCCACTTTGGCTTTAAATGCAGAGGTTAGAATATGAAAAATGTTTTTCTTTTGTTTTTTTTGCCTCTTCCTAAGCTGACATCCAGTGGACTTGCCCACCCCGAGTGGGATAATGTTCATAGCAGCTTATAGAGATTCCCCATGTCCCTTTTGCCCTTCTCTGCTCGATCAGGCATTCCATGGTAGTGCCATGTCCCTGCTGTGCAACCCCTATGCACGCTGGGGTGCTACTCAATAACCGAAACCTAAGGTAATGGAGTATATCTCCCAAAGACAGCAAAACATTGTGTGCTAATGATATACTTTTACTAACAACTAACAGCTAACAACTAACACCGTAGCTTTAAGGGCCTGGGCTGTCACTGTGTTAGAATGGTGACGCCTTACCCAGGTAATGTACTACTACTGCAGGTAGGATGGGAGTAGATGGCCCCGAAAGGCCTGATCAGAGTAAGACCCCCCCACCTCCCATCATACCTGTAGGTACTGCCCAGTTAATTCAGCTCACCGAGCAGAGCTCAGGTCCCTGTCTGCACAGGTGTGAGCTCCTTCACTCGCGCATCAGGTCCATGTTTCGGCTGCCGATCTTCGGCTGACTGGTTCCTGTGCTGCCCCCCGGTCACCGGATCCATCTCTGCTACTTTGGCCCAAGACATTGGGGGGATGACCGCCATCTACGCTTCGATTGTGGGTGGCAAAGCTGTATCAGAAGGGGATTTCAGAAAAGGGCCATCATCAGGCAGATCATTCAAGGCCTGATAGTGGTTCAAGACAGGAGAGTAGTCTGAGGGCTCGAAGGACTCTTCAGATCGGGCACTGCTGTTGCTGCGACTCTGGGAATGGAGTCTAGGGGCCTTGCTCATGTTAGTATCCTCAGGGGGCTTCTTTCGCCAGTTGCAGAGTTGCTTTTTAGGGACTTGTGCTGTTACTTCAGCTGCAGAGGGCCTAGGATTATGCTGACTATGCGCTTTAAGGGCTGTGGCCGGTGTGTAAGCCTCTTAAGTGGTGAGGTCCATGTGGCCCAGTTTGTCCTGCGAGCAAGTTCATGGGGGGGCATTTTTCCTGCTCTGATCCTGTTTCGGATCATGTTGGGCTAGGAATTGCTCCGCTGCCATCGAGGTATTGAAAAGCCTCGGGGTCCCATTCACAAAGACCCTTAATGTTGCTGGATATCGCAGGGAGTATTCTAGGCTGGCTGTTGTGCATGCCTTCCTGGCATAGATAAAGGCACATCTGTGTGCTGAAAGCTCTTGTGAATAGTCGGGGAAGATTTGGATATATTCCCCTTCCCATTGCAGGATTGATTTGGTCCTGGCCCCCCTGGACGATGTATTCTGTATCCCGAAATCAAAAAAATAGGCCAGAATTGGCCGAGGTCTGCTCCCTGGTTGGGGCTTGAGGGTTAGGGATCGGTGGGCCCAGTCAATCTCTAGCACATCGGAGCCCTGCCAGCCCAGGATATTCGGTAGCACTTTTTGTAGAAATGTAATGCAATCGTGATCTTTGCACCCCACTGGAAAACCAACCAGCCTGAGGTTGTTACGTCGGCTGCAGTTTTCCATGTCTTCCACTTGGCCCCATAGCATGTGGAGCATTTTATCTTGGTCCCGGAGCTTAGCGTCCATGCGATGGATAATGTCATCATTATCTGCAAGGTGCTGCTCTGTAACATTGGTTCTCTGTGATAGTGCTGTAATGTTTGAGGAGTTGTGCTGGGCAGTAAGTTCCATAGATTCCATTTTGGTGTTCATTTTTGTTAGACATGTCCCTAATTTCCAGCAGGTTAGGGTCCCCCAGCATGGCAGCAGCCACTGCCATTCCGAGGCTCAGATTTGTCCCCCAGGCCCTGATTGTGGTAAAAGAGGAAGACGATAGCTGCTTCAGAAGTTGGAGGAGTCCAGAAAGAAAAATTACCTTGTTAGGTTAGGTGAGTCCAGATCTCTTTGTATGTTGTATAAAGAATGGGTTTCTAGGCAGGTAAAGTTGTGATTTGGTCCGGATTAGTGCTAGGGCAGTCAGACCTGCAGATTTAGGCTGCCATACTTGTTGAGCTCCAGGCCACGCACCCCCCAACATGACATTTGTAATGTGTTCATTCCAGGTCTACTACATCAGTATGCCATCATATTGAGGCCTACATACCACACTGGTTTCACATCAAAGTACAGTACTCTTCCCTCTGTTGCCAAACCACCACTAAGCAGGTAGTGGAAGCAGAGGGCAGGTGAGTAGGTATTGCTTTTTTATGTGTAGCCTTTATCTCTTCAAGGTTACATTTTTTTTTTGTTTTTTTTTGTAAAATGCTGTAAAACAAAAAACAACTGGGGAATTGTGTTGGGACTGGGAAAGCGGAGGAGGAGGACACCACCAGGGGGGAGGTTGATGGTACAGGGATCATTGGCCAAACTTGGCCCCATTGGCAGCTCCTGTGGACCTCTTGGCTCCGCCAGCCAATAGGGCGACTGTCATTCACTTAACTAAAACAAACTGTAATTGTAGTCCACTTTCTCAGTCTAGCAAACCATGGCTAAGCAGGTAGGAGGGATCAGAGGGCAAGTGAGTGTCTGTGCTTTTTTTTTCCTGTGTAGCATTTTTTCTCCTTGAGGTTACAGGTTTGTTTTGTAAAATGCTATAAAACAAAAAATGAACTGTGGGGCATTGTGTGTGGGACTGGGAAGTGGGAGGCGGGAGGATGCCACCAGAGGGTGGGTTGAGGGTGGGAGTGTCGGTGGCTGAACCCACTATCATTGATGGTCCCCGTGGACCACAGGGCTACAGCCAGCCAATAGAGCATCTGTAGTTCACTAAGTTAAAAGAGATTACTTGTAGTCCGCTTCCTCAGTCTAGCAAACAGCCACTGAACGAATAGGAGGGAGCGAAGGGCAGGTGAGTGTGGGGAAATGTGTAAGGGACTGGGGGGAGGAGTGAGGATGACACCAGAGGCTGGGTTGAGGATGGAAGTATTGGCAGCTGAACCAGGTGCCATTGGCAGTCCCTGTGGACCTCATGGTTACATCCAGCCAATAAGGCCACTGTTCACTTACAGCTCCCAGAAAGCCAAGTGACCCAATGGATGAGCGACCCCGAAGCAAGAGTACCACAAAGCAGCAGAGTAGCATTTTAGCTAGGAGCGTCTGCAGGGCATTCACAAGGAAGTCCACAGGCCTGCAGGGGATTCTGCCTAGTAAAGGCCAGACAAGTAGGCAAGGCTAGAGGAGGAAAAGGGGGGCAAAAATACTGGTGAACAAACAATCCTAAAAATGCTAGGCCTATGAAGGCAGGTCGGGGAAGTGCGATTTCTCCTTATCTGGCATAGACCTACAGAGGCAGGTTGGTGGAGTGTGACTACTCCATATATGGAGAAGGCCTGTGGAGACAGATTGGGGAGAGGGTGTGGGACTGCTCCCTATCTAGGAAGGGGTAAAGAGGTAGTAAATGGGTTATTACCATACATTATGAAGGGGGTAGGCTAACAGGGCAGATCACAGTAAAGTATAAGAAGGAGAATACTGACGCAGGAGGCAGGAAGAGGAAGTTGGTATACTGTGGGGGTGGGGTAGCAGTGTTCTTGAGGACAATGTGAGAAGCAAGCAGATGTTCAATGTGTAGGAAGCTAGGATATTTGACAGCAAAGGTGCAGATGCTAAGGAAAAAGATAGGAAGACTGTCAGGGAGACAGGAAACCTGGGCTGGGAAGGGAGGAGGAGCAGGGGGATTGGGGAAGGCAGAGGGAATGGGGGTGCAGATTCACTGGGAACAACTACCTCATAGAAGAGGAAGCCTAGGAAAGTAGGATGAAGGATGTGGGGGAGAAAGAAAGAGAGAGAGAGAGAGAGAGTGTTCAGTAGGGGTAGGAAGGGGCAGATGTACCCATGGTGGTACCACTAAGGAACTGATTTTAGCCACAGAGCACTGCAGGGAAGGGGGATGAAATAGGTGGGATGCAGAAAATGGGGGGGGCGGCAGCTGATCTGTAGAGGGGGGTTTGTGGTAGAATGCAGTAGGATCAGAGGGGAAAGGGGACAAGATAAAGTCATTAGGAGTACAAGGGGGCATACTTGAGGGGTAGGGAGGAGGAGGAGGATAAAGTGGAGAGGCAGGAAGGACATAGACCAACTGGTGCTGAGGGGGTAGGGATAGTAGACAAGAAGGAAGAGGGGCAATAGGCAGACAGCAGTTGGGGAAGAGGAAGGATGGGAGGATTGCAGCAAGTGGGGGGGGACTGGGGAGTGGGACAGGAACATGTAGCTCCAACAGGAAGAGAGGTGGGGAAAGAAAAGGGTAGTAGCCCAGTTATTGTCATAGGAGAGTCAATAGGGAAGAAAGTAGGATGGGCTTGAGGGGATGGGACAACAGCAAAGTAGGACAGTGGAATGCCTGCCGGGAATGATGGCAGAATAGATATGCCCAATAGTGCGCCTACTCATACAGGGGATGGTAGGAAGCCACATGTGGTAGTTCACCTAGTTACTAATGACCTAGCTGGATGTGAGATAGAGACAGTGTAGAAAAAGTTCAGAGTGGTAAGACAGGTTTGTAGGGGTATGTAGTAGGCTAGATGGTTTCCTTGAAGCCAGTGGGCTCCAGGACGAGAGACAGCATGGGTTCATGGCATGGAGTTCCTGTCAAACCAACCTGATCAGCTTCTTTGACTGGGTAATGAAAGCGGTGGACAAGGGCCAGATAGTTTACATTCTGTACCTGGATTTCAGCATGGTTTTCACCTCAATCTCCCATAACAGGTTAATCAAGAAGTTTGAGGACCTAGGGATGGGAAGCAAATTCCAGGAGGGTGGCAAACTGGCTCTGTCGAAGTTTCCAAAGGGTAGGGGGAGTTCTGTGTTATGAGGAAATTTACCAGTGGGGTTCCACAGGGGTCAGCACTTGGTCCAGTGTTCAGTTTGTTCATAAACAACATTCTGGACAGTATCAAAGGTAAGATCTGCCTCTTTGCAGAAGACACCAAGCTCTGTGGGAGGGAGGACACAGATGAAGGAGTACAGGACCTAAAAAAGGACCTTGCAAAGCTAGAGAGGTAGTCTGGCAGCTGGGGTTCAATGCTAAGAAAGGCAAGGTCAGGCACATATGAGGTAAGAACTGCCTTTGGAGGCAGTATAGTGCAGTGGTTTAAGGCTCTGAGTTACAAACCTGGAGACTTAGGTTTGAATCCCACAGCCCCCACTTGCATACTGTGTGACCCTGAGCAAGTCACTTAACTTCCTTGTGCTCCCAGGTCACACCTGTAAACAAGATTCAGTTTAGTGTTTCCCTCCTCGTTGAAAAACAAAAAACAAAACATAAAAAAAAACCTGAGGGCCAAATACAGTCTTGGGGATCAAAGTCACTGTATCAGAGGAGGAAATGGAGTTAGCAATAGCCATTACCAGCATCTTAAAGCAGGCTATGCAATGCGGAAAGGCAGCAGCCAATGCTAGCAGAATGTTGGGATGTATTGCTAGTAGATTCATGAGCAGAAGGGAGAAGGTTATCCCACCAATGTACAGATCCTTTGTGTGACCACACATGGAGTATGGTGTGCAGTACTGCAGACCCTTCCTGAGGAAGGATATCAACCAGCTTGAGGCAGTACAGAGGACGGCAACAAAGATTTTTCTGGGACTGTACGGCAGTGCATGTGAAGACAGACTGAGGAATCTTAATATCTACTCACCTGAGGAGAGGAATGAGAGAGAGGGAAACAGAAGACATGACTGAAACCTTCAAGTACCTAAGAGTTATGAACAAGGTGGATATTGGGGACCTTTTTTGCCATAGTAAAAACTGGACCACAAGGGGGCACTGTTGCAAATTAACGGAGAGGGGAGGTTCAAGAAGAAGATGAGCAGGAACTTCTTTACAGAGCAGGTGCTGTCAGGGTATAATAAGCTCCCATGTGAGGTCATCAATCAGAAGATGGTGGTGGGAGTCATGAGAAGATGGGACAGGGTGAAGCAGATGGATCAGGGTTAGCAGAGAGGGAGGATGAGGCCCACTGTAATCTCTGGATCAGCGGCTCCACAACCAAGCAGACCAGATAGACCAAACAGCCTTCTTCTGCTTGATAGTTCATATGTATGTAACAATACTTCAGAGAGCTGCATTATAAGTCTTTGGCCATCCCCTTGGTTCACCACTGCATCATAACTGATTTTTTATGTCATGTATGCATGACTTTGCCTTTCATTTACATACATTGCCACCTTGCCTTTGCCATTATGTGCAAATTGCTTTGTGCCATACTTAATACAATATCCAGTACTGGGATTGGCATGCCAGGTAACATCCAAGTTCTGCCATTGCTGTTTGTGTGTTGCTAACTGTTTCAATATGCTTCCCAGATATTACTAGCATTTACATAATCTCTTTTACCTCGTTCCTAATCTTGGATAATCCCACGTTTGTCGTGGGCCTACATAAAGATGCTACAGAAGGGAGAGGTAACAGAGTTAAAGAGTTAAGTATTCAGCTTATTGTGAACAAGGGCTTAGGGTCATATTCTGAGAGTGGTCATGGAGTAATATAGACCACATGGGTCTAGAGCATGAGCCGTATGCACAGAAACATGGTTAGCAAACACAGCAGCCAGATTCTGAAAAGCAGCAATGCACACTGTGCAGACATGCTCTGCTGAGATGGGCAGTCAGGTACATGAGGGATGCTGGTGTGTCTGTGCCTACATACCATGTTGTCTACAGTCCATGGCTTCAATTCACAATATACATACAGGTTAACCCAGAGAATATAACGTGGCCAAGTTGTACACCAGGGGAAGGGAAGCAGTAGGAAATGTGGCATCCCTTGTCCAACACAGGACATAACATAGCCTATGCAGCACCATTCCCAAATGACAGTCAAGTGTCAGAACCCAAACATAGTGCTGACCATACGCACACACAGTGAACATCATGTGCAACTCAGTCATGCTAACTCATATAGTATATGGACACAAGAATGAACCCTGCAGACCCATGTTGGTCAATGCAAATAGTTTTGCTGGAAAGAAGTGTACAGGTAGTGCATGTCACAGAGAAATTTTACAGACACATGGGTATTAGTGCTGTAACAGGGAAAATCACAACAAAGCCACAGTGCGCACAGCCAGCTCTATACTATAGCCCAGTAAAAGTGCATGTGCCAGCACAGAATCACATCACAGTTCTGCATTTCTGGTTGTTAGCAGCATCTCAATGTGCTACCGTACAGTTTTATAGCACTCTATTGGCTAGATCCACAAAACTTTGCCCCTGCACAAACCCAGTTTTCCCTGGGCAAACTGGGTTTTGCCGAGTTGGTATTCACAAAGTCCAGTTTGCCCTGCAAACTGAGTTTGCACCAGGGCAAAGTTGTGAGGGGGTGGCAGTGCAAATGAGGGGGAAGGGACCTGCATATCCCCACAGTGCAATCCACAAAGTTATTGCTCCATGCATGGGCCTTTTGTGAAGGCCTTTGCATGGAAAAATTACTGCCGAACAAAACCTGGCAGTAATCCACACAACCCTAGTAGTTGGTGGAGGTACTGTGGCCCCCCTCCCCATTCCTCGATTGCCCACCCGATAAGTACAACACAGTTTCCATAGTGTAGTGGTCCCTTCCCCCTCCCTGGTCTCTGATCGCCCAACAGACAGGGTATTACATATTTTTCCATGATGTATTGGTCCATCCCCAGTCCCCCAATCTCCCACCGACAGGTTGTTATATATTTTTCCATAGTGTAGTGGTCCCTGATCACCCACTCGACAGGTTACTATATAGTTTTCCATAGTGTAGTGGTCCCTCCCCCCTCCCCAGTAATTGATCACCATCCCTTACATGGAAATCATAGTCCCTGGTAGTCTAGTGGCCCTTCCCTGATGTTCCAATTGCCTGTCTCATTGTAAAATCATACATCCCTGGTAGTCTAGTGGCCCTTCCCTTCCCAGTTTACTGTTCGCTCTCCTGTAGTGGAAATATATAATCCCTGGTGATCCCTGAACCCCATCCCATGAAAGATGGCACATGTAACCCTGGTGTCTAATGGACCTCCCACCCCCTCAGTCAGAAAGTGCCCTCCCACCCAGCTCCCCCAGCCTGATCCCCAGCCGGGCAACCAGCACAGTTCACCTCACCACCATGGCTGGCTGCTAACCGAGCCTTAGTGAGCATGTACGGTATACAGTATGGCTCAATGACAGTGATTGACAGCTGTCAATTACTGTCAGTGATCCATACTGTATACAGTAGGCACTCACTGAGAGTTCAGTGAGTGGCCAGCTATGGTGGTGAGAGGTGTGTAGTGCTGGTTGCCAGCTGGGGATTGGGTTTGGGGGTGAGCAGGGTAGGGGAACACTTTCTGACTAGATGGGGGATTCACCAGACACCAGGCTATGTGTAGCATCTTTCACAGGACAGGGTCTGAGGACAGGGAGGGACCACTAGACTACCAGATATTATATATTTCCACTATGGGAGGGTGATCTGTGAACTGGGAAGGCCACTAGACTACCAAGGATGTGTGAATTTACAATGGGACTGGTGAAAGGAACATGGGGGGAGGGTCACTAGACTACCAGGGACTATGATTTTCATGCACAGGACAGTGATCAGTGACTGGGCAGGGGGGAGGGACCACTTAACTATGAAAAAATACATAATGACCTGTTGGGTGGGTGATCGGGGACCAGGAAGGGGGGAGGCACCACTACACTATGGAAAAATATATAGTAACCTGTCGAGTGGGCAATCAGGGAGCAGAGAGTGGGAAGAGACCACTACACTATGGAAAACTATATAATTAACTGTTGGGTGGGTGAGCAGGGACTGGGGAGGAACCACTACACTATGGAAAAATACATAATACCCTGTCGGGTGGGCAATTGGGGTCCGGGGAGGGGGAGCGACCAATACACTGTGGAAACTGTGTTGTACTTGTGGGGGGGATCAGGCACCAGGGAGGGACCACCACACTAATGAAACTGTGTTGTACTTATTGGGTGGGTAATTTGGATCGGGGATGGGGGGCCGCAGCACCTCCGCCAACCACTAGGGTTGGGCGGATTACCACCAGGTTTTGGTCAGTAGTAATTTCTCCATGAAAGGGTCTTTGCAAAAGGTCCTTGCATGGAACAAAAATGTTGTGGATTGCACTGCAGGGATATGCAGGTCCCCTCTGCCTCATTTGCAATGCAGCCCCCCTCACAGCTTTGCCCCGGCACAAACCCAGTTTGCAGGGGCAAACTGGGCTTTGTGAATACCAACTCTGAGCAAAACCCAGTTTGCACTGGGCAAACTGGGTTTGCACTGAGGCAAAGTTTTGTGAGTCTGGCCTATGGTGTCAACACAAGATAAAATGTCAGTTCAATATCCCAAACTGTGAGCCAACCAGCCATAGACTAGCAAATAGTGAGTGTGATTATATCAAGTGTAACACCAATTTGCTGCAATGTTTCAAACCAGCTAGTGCTGCCTTAGATAAAGATATGCCTATGGCTGTGGTCTTTTTGGAGTTCTCAAAGGTGTTCAACACAGTGGCTCATGATATTTTGATTGAAAAACTTATTAGATTACAATTCAACTCAAATATCATTAGGAGGATAAGTTCATGGTTAAATAATAGGAAACAGTGTGTATCCATAAGGGGCTTTAAGTCTGAATGGGGTACAGTGACTTGTGGAGTTCCACAGGGCTCTGTCATGGGCCCAGTTCTTTTTAATATATTAGTGTAATCTATGCAAATGTCTTCAAGAACATGGTCATGTAAATATTCCGACGATTGTAAGGTCGGCGACATAGTAAATTATATTGATACTGCTAAAAGATTTCAGGATGATTTAGTTCAATTGGGAAACTGGGCTTGGCAACAAAAAATATTCTTTAATGAATCAAAATGCAAGGTTTTGCACTTGGGAAGAATAACCCAGAGTTTGAATATACATTAAATGGAATCCCACTACAGGTAACAACAAATGAAAAGGATCTTGGAGTTTATGTAACAAAAGGTCTAAAGTTTAATACACATACACATGAAACAACTAGTAAATGTCAAAGTATAATCTGGTGTATCCTAAGGCATATAAAAAGTAGAGAAGCCGAGGTACTTATCCCTCTATATACCTCATTGGTGAGGCCTCATATAGGATACTGTCCTCCCTTTTGTGCCCCATATACCATAGAGGGCAAAAATAAAATGGAAAAAGTACAGCAGAGAATTACTAAAAAAAAAAATTACACATATGAATGGTCTGGACTACAATGGAAGACTAAAAAGTTAAAATTATACTTGATAGAATATAGAATAACAAAAGGTGACCTATGTCTTACCTATAAAGCCTATCAGGATGACTTTCGTTTATAGAAAATTGGATTGGTAAAACATAAGACTCATAATAACACCACTAGGTCTCACAACTGGAAGCTAATAGGTGAAACCAACAGGACACATAAAAGAAACCATTGGTATTCCCAGAGAATTATAAATCTATGGAACTCACATCCAAGTAATATTATTGATACCAGAGATATGGAAATGTTTAAAAGGAGATTAGATTTATACCAGGGAGACAGTAAATACTTATTCCACCATTAGAATGGAATGGTGTCAAGTTCTATAAAGGACCTTGGTCTAATGAACTTGTAATTCCCTATGAACCTATGAACACCATTACCATAGCCACATTAATGTAATGTTATTTTAATAAAAAAATGTTCACACCATGATATCCACATTTTGACATGTTTTCAAGAGGGTCTCGTGTGAGTGGGTGTGAGGGGAAATTAGAGTAGCAGAGGTTTCTAACAGTTGAGGGACAAGGCAAGGCGCATTTTATTCCAAGGATGTCCAATCCCAAAGGCTTTGTGAGTCTCACACAATCCAATAAATAGAAAGAACTTTTCAGGAAGTACACTATCCACAATTCAGCTTATTGTCAGACAGGAAAACAGGCATATAAATACTACATTTATGACAAAAACATTTACACTCAAAATTACTATATAGTACCTATAATCAGTAGGTTAGAAGTAGAAAAGTTAGTAGAGATAAAAGTTAACAGATGGGTAGTGTAGCAAATGGAGAATACATAGTCCGGATGGGGAAGTTGGTAACTCAGTCAATAGTAGAGGTTTGTAGGCTATGGTGGGGTGCAAAAAGATGACTAAATATGGTATGCTTTATGGCTTGTACGATAGCAGAATAATTTGCACTAGTGGTGAGAGAACTCCCTCTGGCTGGAGAATTTATGGATAAGGCCTTCTGCTCAATGATCTTGTTGACTTTGACAACATAGAATAGGTTGCTGGTTTGAAACCTGAGTCACACGTGCTGTGGATTTAATTAATACATTGTTCTGATAAGTTGGGTAGGGCTAGTGTTCATATTTATAAACCAAGGCATTTCACATAAGGTCCTTCCTCATCTCAGGTGAGATGAAGAACGGTTTGCTGAATAGTACACAGTGGTGGTATAACTGTTGAAAGTGAACCTGCAATGGTTGTTGAAGGCAGCTGTGACCTTCTGAATTGCTGTGATTGGTGCTGTTCTGTTGACCTCACACCCATATTATTGGATCAATAGCAGGGATTGTCCTAGTATCAGTCTCTGGGCTTTGTTAGTTAAGCAGCTACTAGTCTGGTTAAGAATATCAAGATTCCATGTGAAAATTGTGCCCACAAAACCACACAAGTTAATAACAGCAATGGCAAAAGAGCAAAAGTGAAAATGCTACTGAAAAAACAGTCCTGAGCATGGACAGTGAAATCCCCTATAGGATTCACTGTCCTAGGGGTGGGGGAGGATGGAACTCGGGATGGGGGTCGCAATTGTGGGGTGCAGAATTACTGTTCCTAACTCGGGGGGGGGGCAACTCAGGGAGAGGGAGAAAGCTGTTGAATGCCAAAATGACAAGTGCCATAAATACCAGGTCGCTCAAATGACAAGCTCTGTTTTGTTCTCACTGCTTTTGCTTTGCTCCTTTTGCTTCGCTCTTTTGATGGGACACCGAGCATCAAGTTTCTGGTGGGTTACCCACAAAAGATCTTGCTTACCTTACATATTCCAGTGGTGGACCAGCATGTGCCACAATCTGCTGGATGTGAGAAAGGGTTCCTTTCATACTAAGGATGACCAGATGTGTTTTGGTTCTATTTAATAGCAAATTATGTGTAATTATCCAATCATGCATTTTGTTGAAAACCGATTGGTGTTACATTGAGTTCACTGGCAGTTTTAGAGTTGACATAAATAATAGTTTTATCTGCCTAGAGGTGAATCCTGGCATCCAAGATGGTACAGATCAAAGGGAGGTCATTGATAAATAGACTAAATAGAGGGGGCCAAGAATGGAGCCTTGTGGTGTCGTGTGGTGCAGTACAGTACAGTGCTGTACAGTACAGTACAGAAGTAAAATGTTGCTGCTGTGAGTTGCAGACTTCTTGTTTAATCAGTTGCTTGATTTGGTTGTATTATTTAATTATGATTATTGCAAGAGGTTTAGTGTCAATGACATTAGTTCAAAAATTATCTTAGTTTAGTGCCAAGAAGACTATAAAATCAATGACACTTACAAGTCAAAGTGATAGCTATTGTGCTTATGGAACTAGATTATCAACTCAGTAGCACTGAAGTTGCTTAAAATTTAATACTAACTGTAGTGGATGCCTAAGTTGATTGTTTTGGGGTAAGACTTTGCTATTGACTTTGAGCCATGACAATGTGTTGGTAAGGTAGCTATGAACCAACTCACTGCCTCAGTAGAGTGCTATTTCAACAACATGTGTACAGCTGAAGGATGGCGTGGTTTGCAGTACTGTATGCCTTTGTCAGGTTCGTAAAGATTGCACTGGTGCAGTAGCCTGCATCAAGGTCAGAAAAGCGGTTATTACAATTATCAGGGCAGTAGAGGTTAAGTGCTGTAGGCAGAAACCTGACTGTGTTTCAGTGAGTATATTGTTATGTACAGGTGTGCAAAGTTGACAAACTTCACTCCAAGAAATAGTTTGTGAAGTTTGTCAAATTTGTGAAGTGCAAAGTACCGACTACGTGACATGTTTGGCAGAAGTGGCACTTTTTCTGGAGAAGTTATGTAAATTCTCTGGTGAAGTTTCAGATTGCCTTAATTGCACGTTAGCTTCACCTGACTTCGCCTGAAAAAGGACCAGTTCCCCAGAAAAACTCAATATAAAGTGGCAAAGTGGTAAACTGGAAAATTCACAAAGTTATTCACAAAGGTGAATTTACCAGCTTCACCAGAACTTCACCAGTGAAGTAAAACTTCTCAACATCTCTATTGTTATGTAGGATGTAGTCACTAAACTGCCTATGCACTAGTTTTTCCAGGTACTTCTTAAGCACCGAAAACACCAAGACTGGTTGATTATTATTTTGATCTAATATAAGCTTGAGTTGATGTCAGATGGGCATTTCATACAATTTATAAATTCAAGATATACAGTAACCTGTTCACCTTGGTTTATAAACACAATTTAATTATATTTTCAAGGATGTTCCTGGTGAATGCCTACTACATCAATAAGCAAACAAAATCCATTGCCCCCCCCAAAAAAAAAAACAATACTGCTGTAAAAGGCCCATATTCAAGTTGCTCTTCTTTATCATATGCTTTAAACAAAGGTTTTTATTAATCAAAGAATAGCTGGGGGTTGAATAAGCTTAACCACCCCTTCCTAGTGACTCACTTAGGTCCTGTTATTTTACTTTCTATTTCAGTGAAAACCCCAACTCATATCAGCAAGGTAAAGACAAAAATTAGAATTGTATAATGCAGGACTTGACCTAAGGGTGTCATCATGAAGTCATGGTTATTCAAGTCTCAGTTGATCATTGCTAACTATGAACCCCTGTTTATAAAGACAAAACACATTTAGAACAGTTCTTTTGGGGCAACATCTGGGGGTGGCACAGTGGTGCTTGTTTGTTTATTTGGTGAAAGTGCCAAAATGTGTGAGACTTTCATTTTCAGTTCAGGGATTTAGAAGTCCTGGGACACACTGGGTAACTGTGAACTTTGGACAAGTTGGTAAAACCTCTATCCATTTTTAGGTGGCCAGGGTATGTCCACATGTGGCCACCCTCTTTGCTACCCCAGTCACTTCCCACCTCAGTGCTGTATCCTTTTACCCCAGTCTATGTTTTGTAAAAACAAAATGCTGACTCATGTCTCTGTGCGAAACGAGGAGACAGCATTTGTTATGTTTTTTTTTTTTTTTAAAATACAGTCTCAGGGAATGGGAAGGGTAGACAATGACTGGGCAGGCAGAAGAGTGGTATAGGGGTGTTACATATTCTTACCGCTATTGAAAAGTAGAAGGCAGTGCTCACAAATGGGGGGGGGGGGGGGGGGTTCTAGGAAAATATAAAGCACAAAAATATTGAAGAACCAGCACTCCAGATACAGGAATTCAGTGAGAATAGTGAATTTTACTGAGCAGCAAACTTCAATACTTACAATTGAAAACAAGTGTGCATAAATACACAAATACATATAAATCCAGCTCCCACAATGATGATGAACTAGACCAGTTTCTCACTGAATGCCTGTGTCTGGAGTGTTGGTTCTTCAATATTTTTATATTCTTACAACTAACCTGAAAGGCCACCATACCAAGGACCTCAAGTGTTTCAAACAAAGTAGCAAAGCCAATCTGAAGTCTGGGCTTCTGAATTGAAGGCAAACCAAATTTGTCAATTGCTTATATTACTTACTCTTAATCTGTTGGGTGACCTGATCTGAGTATCTGCAGTACTGCTGCAACTTTCCAAATAGCTGGAATCTGACCAGAACAGAGGTAGAGGTTGCATATGGTAGTCATAGATGCTTTTTTGGGCTGTTTCAGTAAGCACAGCACAGGCATGAGGAGCCATGCAGAGCTTTCTGGCAAAACAGAAGCCAATATTTGCATGTTAGGATTGAATATGCAGCAGGTGTAATAAACATGGAACATTGCTTAGCATACTCACAGGAAGTGAGCTTTACACCCTGAGGAAGGGGTATATTCCCTGAAACATTGAAATATTGATGTTATTGGGTGACCCTCTATGATTGTGCATATAAATAAAACCCCAACTCACATAAGCTGTTCTACAGCTCAGACACAAAGGGCAAAGGGCAACCATAGGAAGCATATGCCAAGTGTGGTCCAGCCCCTAGCCTTACTGTCTGCTGAGCTTCACTGATCTTCACCGACTGGGAGAGAGACCAATCATGGAGGGAAGGCAGACTCCGTCAGGTGCAGAAGCAGGGATTCCTTGACAGCAGTTCTACCTGGCTGAGTTGCCCTTGGAGTGTACAGTCCAGGCTCTTATCTCTGCTGAGGCAACTTCTGTCATCAATCGCACTGCTCAGACCCAGCCAGTGGCTGCTCTCTCAGCATAGGGAGCAGTTGGAACACTTAACCAGAATTCCTGGCTGCTGTATGTAAATCAGCATTTGTACTGATGTACAACTACTGAAATAGTGATCAACTAATAGAAGGCTCTCAGATGGAAATGACAGCTCAGACACAAAGAGCACCCCTAGCAGGCATATGCCAAGAGTGGTCCAGCCTCTAGCCTTACTGTCTGCTGTACCCACTATTGAAATAGAGATTGGCTAATTGAAAGCTCTCAGCCAGAAACAAGCAGAAGCAACAGCTCAGACACAAAGGGCAACCCTAGGAGGCATATGCCAAGTGTGGTCCAGCCCTAGCCTTTCTGTCAGCTGAGCTTCACCGAGCTTCACAGACTGGGAGAGAGACCTCCTCTCCTCTAGTCTCTAGTTGTGTTGCTAAGTAGCAGACCTTAACAAACTGATTGTTTTTTCAGTAGGAAGGAGAAACAAAGGTTCTACCCCCCACCCTACCCCTAATCCCACACACTCCTGGTTACTCTTCCTATATAGGTTCTGCATGTCACCACCCACTTCCTACCTGAACTGACTAGAAGGCCAAATAAAAAACCCTTAAAAAAAAACTTTAGAAAAAAAATGTTTTCCTACCTTTCAATTCTTTCCAGCAGAACAGCTCAGACACAAATGGCCACCCTTGGAGGCATACGCTAAGTGCGGTCCAGCCCCTAGCCTTAATGTCTGCTGAGCTTCACTGATCTTCACCTGATGGAAGCACAAGTAGGAGATTTAAATTCTCCAAAGCTCTTGCCTGCAGGTCTGCCAACTGAAGTGCTACAAGCAGAACTCGCAACAGCATAGCCGCATCCAAGTTCCATCTCATCAGCGGCTTCTACTCTTGTCAGTGGCTTCTGCTACAGCAGTTCCATGGGCACGCCAGCATTTGAGAAGGGCAGGTATTGTCTTGCAGCCAGTGGATCAGTCCTCTCTCCCTCACAGCAGCAGAGAGCCAGGACACATGGATCACAGGTAGCAGCTTTTACTGCAAGGAGCGGGGACTCCACGGAGCTGTTCTGAGCCAAAGAGCAGAACAACTGAGCTAGTAACCAGATCCCTTCTTACCTTGCAGGAGTACAAGCTAGATCTCGTCTGTTCAACATCTACCTGATTGTTTTCTACAGCATACAGGGAACAGTCAGATACACCCACCCACCTTCCCCCTAATCCCACCCTCCCCTGAGTGATCTTGCTTTACAGGCATGTAGTGCTGTCCACAACACCTGATAGGAGTTAGTAAGGTACAAAAACAACCTCACTGTTCTGTTTTCCTTTTCGTTCACACTTCCTGCCAAGAAACAGGAATCAGCACTATTTCTCAACTAAAACAAACAAACAAAAAAAAAATAATGGACCTTGTCAGTTGTCAAAACGGCGGTGCACTGTACAATATGATCTACAAATGGCAACCAGGATCCTGCTGTGTGTGCTACACCATAGCAGATCTTGCAGCCCAACTACAGGATGCTTGGACTAAAATATATCACCGCCAATACAGGGAACTCTATAGCACACCTCCTCAACCCCACCACCGCCAGTACCTGCATGTCAGCCAGGGGCCAGGACTTGAAGCAGGGCACAGAGACTGGCAGGTGGAAAGAAAAAAGAGGCATCATAGGAGGCCCAGGAAGGAAGCCAAAAACCAGGAGCATTTCCCAGACATCCAAACAAAAAACAGGTTTGTTCCACTGCTACCAACCACAGACAAAGTAATACAAGGTAAAGGAATTAAACCTCCAAAAAAGGCTAACACACCAATTAAAACCAATACAAACTCCAATAAAAACAAAAATACTAATACTCAAAATATAACCAACAACAATACCGAAACCAAATGCAATAACAGCAAAACTACTAAAACTCAAAATAAAATCAACACAAATTTAAACAAAAGCAAAATTCTCATAACTGGGAATTCCATGATCCGAGGAGTGGAATACCGCCTAACACAAAATGTTAAAAGTGACGTTGTGCTAAAGTGTCTACCAGGAGCCCTGCAAGTAGGGAAACTAACCACATAAAGGCAATTGTGCAGGAATCAGAGGATGTTACACATATAACAGTACACTTTGGTACCAATGACTTGACAAATCACACAATTCAGGAGGCCAAAAAACACTATGAGGACCTGGCCAACAAACTTTCTTCCCTTCCATTCAAATTAGCCTTCTCAGAAGTGCTGCCAGTGTGTGAAAAAGAAAAAAGCACCAAACGAGTCAGAGAGGTTGGAGTAGGCAAATTCAACTCATGGCTGCATGGTTAGTGCTAGACAAGGGATACCACTACAAAGGGAACTGGCACAACTTTTGAGAAAGAGCTTTTTTTAAATACGATGTATTTCACCTAAACAGAGAAGGTGTGCAAGCACTCAGACAAAAATTTAATGTCTGTACAGGTAGTTTAAACTAAATAAAGGGGAGTATGAAGCAGCTCACACCCCTGTCATCGGTGGGCTAGTCATCACCCCCCAAAATGCCAAATGCATGCATACATCCTCAGAAAACAAATCAGAACCAACATCTGCCCCAACCAGCAACCTCCATAATCTCTTAGCCAGAAAGAGCAAACTGGAGCAGTCCAGGAAGAGGGTACAATCTCACGCCAAAGAGGAAACATTCCTGGAAGGCTATGGTTGCAAATACGAGGAGCCTAACCAACAAACTTCCTGAACTCACAGCCATCTTGGAAACAGAAAGGTTGGACTGGGTGGCTGTAACAGAAATGTGGTTCACAGAAAACCACGGATGGGATCCGGCCATTCCCGGTTACAATCTGTTCAGGAAAGATAGGCATGGCAAAAAAAGAGGGGGGGAGCTAGCTATTTACATTCCAGAGGAAATAAAAGTCACAGAAGTAAAAAGGCAACCTGGGGACTTCGAGTCACTGTGGCTAACAATAGACATGATCAAGGGAAACCCCTTCAGAATCAGCATTGTGTACAGTCCCCCAAATCAAGGAGATAAAGAAGACAACATCCTAATACAGGAAAGCCACAAAATGTCTGTTAAAGGTGAAGTAATACTGGTGGGGGACTTCAACCTACCAGATATTATCTGGAGGATAATAATGGCAGCAACAAGAAGAAGTAGGTACTTCTTATTGTCACTACAAGGTGTGGGACTGTGCCAACTTGTTAAAACCCCAACAAGGAGAGATGCCATTCTCAATCTTGTCCTCACAAACTCGGAAAGCATCAAGGACTTCGAAGTGGGATGCCATATGGGCAACAGCAACCATCGCATGGTAAGCTTTAAGATAAACATAACACAGGACACCAGCCACTCAAAGACAAAGGTGCTAGATTTCAGAAAGGCTGACTTCCAAAAAATGAGGAAAACATAAGTAGTCAGTTAATGGAAATAGAGGTTGAGGAGGTGGAGGTCATGTTGGGGAGACTCAAGAGAGCAATACAGACTGCCACAGATCAGTGTGCCAGATGGGTCAGCAAATCATAATGAAAAAGAAATCCTCTATGGTTTTCTAAGGAAGTGGCTACCATGTCAAAGAAAAAAAGAAGGTGTACAGCATATACCAGGAAACCAAAACTGAGAAAGACTGGGAGTCATACAAGGTAAAAATGAGAGAGTCTAACAAACAAATTAGAAAGGCAAAAGCCCAAACAGAGGAAAAGATAGTAGAAGGGGCAAAGAGAGGAGACAAATATATTTTTTAGATACATTAGGGAACATAGGAAGGAAAAAGGGAGGATAGTAAAGACTGTTACTGAGAAGAGAAATGCACCAAACATAATCCAGTGAAAGCCAAAACCCTCAATAAATATTTCTGCTCTGTGTTTACTAAAGAGGACCCAGGGGATGGCCCAGCCCTGAAAAAGCACAACACCCCTGGACCAGGGGTAGACATGAGTCTCTTTACAGAAGCTGAAGTATGGGAGGCACTAAATAAACTAAAAGCATACAAGCATACAAAGCCATGGGCCCAGACAAGATGCACCCCAGAATCCTTAAGGAACTGGGAGCAGAATTATAATCCCCTCTGGCACTTCTATTCACGAAATCCTTGAAGAGCGGTTTGGTACCCAAAGACTGGAAAAAGGCAATTGTGGTTCCACTTCACAAATCAGGCAGGTGCCAAAAGGCTAGCAATTACAGACCAGTGAGCCTCACATCTATAGTAGGAAAACTAATGTAGACACTACTCAAACAGAGGATTATAGCATTCCTTGAAACTAGCAGCCAACAAGACCCTGCACAGCACAGTTTCACAACAGGTAGGTAATGCCAGGCAAATCTGCTTGAGTTTTTTGACTACGCTACAAAAATAGTGGACCACGGTGGGGCAGTAGATGTGGTCTACCTAGACTTTAGTAAGGCCTTCAACTCGGTTCCACACAGAAGGCTGGTAAAGAAGCTTGACCACACAGGCATTGGTCCAGAAGTAGTCAGATGGGTACAAAACTGGTTACAAGGCAGAACCCAGAGGGTACAGGTTAATGGAATGCAATCGACAGAAGACAGGGTGACCAGTAGGGTGCCCCAGGGCTCAGTGCTGGGACCTCTGCTCTTCAATGGTTTTATATCAGACATCACTGATGGACTGGAAGAGAAGGTGTGTCTGTTGGCAGATGACACCAAGATATGTAACAGGGTGGACACCTCAGAAGGAGTGAGCAAGATGGAACCTGGCCTCAAGAAACTAGAAGAATGGTTGGGAGTGTGGCAGCTGAGATTTACTGCCAAAAAGTACAAGGTCATGCACATAGGAAAGAAAAATCCAAGAAAGGAGTATTACCTAGGAGGTGAAAGACTGGTGGCCTCAAACCAGGAACGAGATCTGGGAATCATAATCTCAGACGACTTAAAGGCTAGTAAGCAGTATGAGAAGGCAACATTGAAGGCCAACAGAATGCTGGGCTGTACTGGGAGGGGAATCAGGATCAGGAGGAGAGAGGTGGTACTACCACTGTATAGATTGCTGGTCAGGTCTCACCTGGAATACGTAGTCCAATTCTGGAGGCCTCACCTCAGGAAGGATATTGACTGGGTGGAACCAGTACAAAGAAAGGTGACAAAAATGATTCAGGATCTGCAGTACATGTCCTATGAGGAAAGGCTTAGGGAACTGAATATGTACTCCCTGGAGCAGAGAAGAGAGAAAGAGAGAGGGGACATGATTGAAACATTCCAGTACATAAAAGACATTAACAAGGTACAGGCACAGGAACATTTTCAATTCAAGAAGTGCTCCAGGACCAGGGGACATGACCTCAGGCTGCAAGGAGAGAGGTTCTCTACTAAGACCAGGAAGTTGTTTTTCACAGAAAGAGTGGTGGATGCCTGTAACAGCCTGCCCCAACAGGTTGTGGGGGTCAACACTGTGGGGAATTCAAGAATGAATGGGATAGATGCAAGGAAGCCCTGACTACAAAGGGCAAATAAAGTGTCAAAATAGGTCTAGAACAAATGGGCAGACTGGAGGGACCTAGCGGTCGCTTTCTGCTGTCAACTTCTATGTTTCTACTGTGATTTTTAGCAAACATGGGTCAATAACATCAGAATCACCACTTTTTGTGGTGTCTAGGACATTATGTAGCTGCATAATATCTCAACATTTAATCCTCTTAAAATAGGTTACCAATACTTCCAATACATGCTGCCTATAGCCACTGCTCAGGAAATTAGAATTCTAGTGGTAGACAGTGACGTTATTGATGCAGGAAGATTGAATAATATTGAATTGAGAGAATAATATACTGGTGTAGGGTATTAGGATATCAGCTATTGCAGAGTTGCCAGCAACTTGGCTGCCTATATAAACCACATGAGAGATTCTTTGAAAGCTACCCTTACCAAGTATGGAGTTAATTCCAGTCCAGAGATGTCATGGCATGTGACTGTTTTCTTTTCAATATCTGGTGTAGTAGACCATTTTGGTACTTCTGGTCAAAGTTTCAGCTTAACTGCTGATAAGCTGGTTGGAATCCCAGCTCCTATTGTGGAACTTGACTTTGAATGTGGCTCAGGCTTTTTCATGCCAAAGAAAGCAATCCATCAGGTTGGACATAATCTAATTGTGATGCCCACCATAAACGCCAATTGACATCATTGGGAGTAGTCTATCATAGACAGTTTAAAGTTCCAACTTGAATAGGACTATGCAGTCTCTACATCCACAACAGGCATAAGTCTTTCCCAGTTCAGTCTTTTATGTTCATCTCACAGCAGGGTTATGTCAACAGATTTAAATTTTCTTTTTTGGATAAAGCATGGACTCTGTGGACAAAGTGTGATGTTCCTACATGTCTATGTGCAACTGAAAGGGCTGCTGTCACTCCTCAAATTAGCATAGGTGGCTGAGCTAAATATGTTTTCCACTCCATTGGTAAGAATTCAGTTAATACATATGCCACTTTTGGACTTGTTACTGTATCTGTTGTATGGTGTTATTATTTGGGTTCAGCAATGCTGATCCATCCCGTCCTTTGCAGTAATGCCAGTCAATGCTGAAGTCTCTTATGACTACTGTTTTAGCTCTATCCAGTCTAGGTGAGAGTCAATCCATTATACGAAATAATCTTGGTTTGGTGATTTTGAGTGGCTTATAAAAGCAACTGTGGTACAGATGTTTTGGTTCCAGTAAGATTTTTATGGTGACACTCTCTGCAGTCTATCTCAGTCGATGTCCCTGAGCAAGGTACACATTTCATCGCATATATGCTTGAGTGTGCATGTAATATTCCAATTAAAAATAGCTATACGCTCTACTATGAGGTGACTATATAGCACCAGAAAGGTAATTCACCTCCTCTCTTCAGAATGACTGGAATTTGTGTCAACCACAAGTTGCTTCAGTAGGCTACTGCTGCCACTTGGCATGAGTCATCTTTTTCTCCATGTTCCTCACATTGCTGTGTCTGTATTCTGCTTTAGGATAATAAGGTCCATGCCTATGGAGAAATCCTATCAGATGCAGAAGAGATGATAACAAAATTGCATTGGGGAGGCTATCATAACCACATCTGTTGAGATACTGTAGCACCCAAATCACAGTTGCTCATATCACCAATAGTACATATTGTTTGTATATCATCAATGAAGTCATGGCCTATGTTCAAAGTCCAACAGCATTTGAACCTGGGAAGGTATACATCTCCCCATTGTTCCAGTTCCAGCTACAGACCAAGGCATCACCAATATGTGATTTGACCCTGCTATGGTGGTAGAGCTATGCAAGTTTTTTGGCATCCAGCTTAGTACACCTGCTAGCTATGCATATGCTAACCGGATCTGCAGACAGCCATAATGACAGCTCTGGTGAACTGTGCTTTGGAAACATTTCAGAAAATCACTGATGATGTAGTGGACAGCCAGACATCCAGGTTGTAGTCTATCACACACAACAGATGCACTACTGAGATTTACATGAGAGTGCATATAGTCTCCAGCCTTGTGAGTTGACCTATGGGAGACAAATCTCTGCTTCGGTCATTTGCTGCATTCCCTAGTGTGACAGGTGCCATAGACTTTACAAACATAGCCATAGTGGAACCTTTCCATAATTAGGAGATGTACAGGATTAGGAAGGTATACCGCAGCAGAAATGGCCGGTTGGAGTGTAATGTGGGCATCATAATCACAAAAGTGTGTGCCCATTTCACTGGGTCTTGCTATGATTCCTAAACATTGGATCAATAAAGGTTAGACCATGTGATGCAGGAGGGAATCCATACATGGGCTGGCTCATAGGGATTTACACATATGTTCACCATAGCATGGCTATAGATTTGAATGGTGCTGAGGTGGGATTGAACTGGTATGCTCTGTTGCAGATAACAGTAGATTCACACATAGCTACTTCATGCAACCAGTTCTCAGCCCTAGGAATGAGGCTACAGGCAAATGCAATAAGGCTTATTGACAGACTATGGTTGGTATGGTTGAAAGGACATATCATATTATGAATGTTGAACATGTAGCTCAGGTTACTAGACTGAACAGATAGCACACTGCTGCTGCAGCTGAAAAGGTGTACTACATATTAATGGTGTGGTATATGCTACATAATCTGATACAATGGAGCCTGTATGCAAGATATTCCTGTTATAATTTATATTACAACTTAAATTGTGATTAATACACTGCAACACCTCTACCACTTGCCAGTCATGCAGCTCCTTTTATTCATTTACAAAAATGCCTCCCCACCTATAAGGCACCTACAGTTGCCCCTGTTGAGGTATGACTGCCACACCTCTAGCTTTATTTAGCTGTTTCCTATTATCAGTTTATGTGGTCAGCTATAATAAAAACAAGCATTTGTCAATGCTGAATGTTTGCTTGCTGGCATTAGCATTCGAAGTGCAGGAGTTAGACAGATGCAGAATAGGAATGACAGTGGAGTATTGAACTGATGCCTGCCCCACCCCCACTCTGCAGAGATGGACAGACATTGGGGTGTGCCTTTGGGTCGTCACCCATAACGCTCATGTCATTTCATCTCACCCTACCCTGCAGACACCACCAAGTGTTGAGGTGTGCCTTGGGGTTTTCAGGCTTTATACTAATCCCACTCCATAAGGAAATATGCTGAAATGGGTGCAGTATAGGAGAATGGGGTGAACTTTGGGGACAAAGAGTCCAAGGCACACCTTGATGCCTGTCACTGGTTGCAAGGTGGGGGTGGGGGTGGAATGGCATGAGCATTACTGTCAACAATCACAAGTCACACCCCTGACACCTATCAGTCCCTACAGGGTAGGGCATTATTGTTGGAAATCCTAATGCCCTGGGTGTTTCTTGGTATTTTCAGCACAAGTTTTCAACATGAGCTTTTTGTGACCCCAGTGCATGAACAGTGACACTATAAGTTTGTTAGCCGAAAGGTGATTTTGCACAGCGACTGTGCCATTTGGTGCCACAGGTACGAAAACATATTTCAAGCAGGATGTGAAAAATGACAGCTGTACTGTTCACGAGGAGGTGTAAAAAAATGGTAATGTTGAAAATCTGGAGTGAAAATATAAAAAATTGGTGCAGTCACAAGCGTGCAAAGAAACTGCACATCGCTCACCCATAATGCAATTATTTGGGGGATTATTTTACACCACATTTTCAACATAGGCATTTTGGGACCTCCCGCTCATGAACAATGGCACTGTGAGTTTCTTACTCTGTCCCACATGTTGATTTCGTACAGCGACCATGCCCATTGTGTGCCAGAGGTGTGAAAACATGTTTCGGGCAGGATGTGAAAAATGACAGCTGTACTATTCATAAGGTGGTGGCAAAATTGACAATACTGAAAATCTGTAGTAAAAATATTAAAAATTGGTGAAGTTAAGGGCGTGTGTAGAAACTGTGCAACGCATGCTGGTAACGCAGTAATTTTTTGAAATTTGTTCACCAGATTTGCAACATGGGCTTTTTGGGACCTCTCCTTATGAACACTGTCACTGTGATTTTCTTACTCTGTCCCGAACATTGATTTTGCACAGAGACCACGCCATTGTGCATCACATGTGGGAAAACACATTTCGGGCAGGATGCAAAAAATGACTGCTGTACTGTTCATAAGACGGTGTGAAAAAATGGCAATGTTGAAAATCTGGAGTGAAAATATTACAAATTCTCGAAGTTATGAGTGTGCGTGGGAAGTGCCCAATGCAAGCTCATAACACAGTAATTTTTTTTGGATTTTTTTCAACAAATTCGCAATATAGGCTTTTTGGGAGCACACCTCATGAACAGTGACACTGTCTTTTCATTACTCGGTCCCAGAAGGTGATTCATGCAGTGACCACGAAATCACCTTTTGGGACTGAATAACGACATGACAGTGACAGAGTTCATGAGGTGGGGTACCAAGAACCCCATGTTGAAAATTTGGGACCAAAAGTCTCAAAAATGGCCAAGATATCCACTTAAGTTGACCCCCCCCCCCATTGATGCCATTGTACAGCTTACTGGCATTTCTTCAGTTTTGTGGTCGGCTATGAAGAGTGCAGATGTGTTCTTGCTTCACCAAAGATTGTCATGCAGAACTCTGGAGGTAAGTATGGGGTGAGGGGGGTGTGGGGATGTGGGGTGCGCAGAGGATGGGTGCGGGTTGGGGGAGGGGACCCAATGGCAAGGGACCGTTTTCTGTCTTTCAGGTTATAAAAAATAAATAAATAAAAAAACACCACGGACCGTTTTCTTTTTTTATAGGTGTAAGAGTTTGGGGGGTCATGTTAGCCACACTGGGGTTGGCTCCTAGTATGGCACACAATGAGGGTGTGGCAGGGGCAAGAAAATGCTGGCACAATGGGGAGAGGGGTTAAACATGCCAACAGGGGGATTGGACACCCCGTCGGCAAGTGTGTCTGTGTTTGGGGGGGGATGATGCCAAGGAGGATTGGGCACCCCCCTCAGCAGACAAAACACAGCAATGGGGCACATATGCTGATGGGGATTGGGCTCCCCTGTCGACAAGTGAACTGGGGAGAGGGCATGCTGACAGGGGGATTGGGCACCTCCGAAGTCAGCTTGCTGGGGACTGTGAGAGGTGGATGGCGACAGACGCCACCATGTTTTTTGAAATGTTACACCAGGCAAGGCACACCCTGCAATGAGGATGTGCTCCCTCATTGCAGCAGAAAAATCATTTCAAGTTGGTGGCACACTTGCAGACTACTGTCATAGCCAGCATACTACTTCATTGGTGACACACAGATAAGCCCCAAAAAGCAGTGGCAGCATTGGCCACAATACTGCCACACCTCCACAACCTGCTTCTCCAGCAAGCTGCCACAACATGTTTGTTGCTCATGCATGCAAGCAAACATAATAAAAACACATGGTTGACTTTCTGTGACGTTATTCTCCTGATGGCAGCTTAGTTCTGCTGCTATGCTGTGGTTCAAGTTAAACATTTTCTCCTGCACAATTCTACAGCATTTCTTTATACTTCCAAGGCATCAGGGGAAGCAGGAGGAGACACGATTCCCTGATCCTGAGCCCACTCTGCTAAATCAAAGGATGGCTGTGGATTAAGTCCTACCAGTAGCCAGCATAGCTGCAACCCCTCTCCACACAGCATGGCAGATACCGAAGATACTGATACTGAACGGGAACATCTGACTCGCTCCCAGTTGGAGATCTTACTAGGAGGGATCAAAAGTTTCCACAGAGAAAATAAAGCTCAGTTTAAAAAATTGCAAACCCAGCTCCAGCTTCAATCTGTGGAGAAATGAGTAAAAGAAACAGAGGAACTCATTAGTGGCATAGAAGATGGTACTATCCAACTACATAGGGCAGTGGATTTCGTATTGGATCAACATGCAGCATGCCAAGCTAAATTTGCAAGATTTGGAAGTCTGCTCTCATTGGGATAAGCTGCAAATGTATGGTCTACTGGAGAACACTGAATCCAGAAGAATGATGGATTTTCTAGAAGATTTGCTGTGATCAGCTCTGGAACTGCCTACTGCTATGCAATTTTGAATAGAGCGAGCACATAAAGCCCTTACCCCCAAGTCAACGGACCCAGGAGCCCACCCACGATCCATTGTGATCAAATTTTCTAGTTACAAAGACAAAGAAGCTATTCTCTGGATTGCTTGGGGCAAGAAGACTATCTTATATAATAATGCTTGATTATATTTCTACCAGGATTATCCTCCTGAACTTATAAAACAGAGCCTTGCCTATTCAGGCATTTTAAAAGTACTCAAGGCTCATAATATCAAGTTTTAATCACCATACCCAGCCACATTAAAAATGTTCTGGGAATCTGGATTGGTGCTCTATTCTACCCTAGAAGATGCTCACCAAGCAGTGAGTGAGAAAGGCTGGACTTTACCTGGTAGACCATCAACTGCTTAGCCTTCACAGCCTCCTAGATCCCAATGGAAACCCAGCCAGTCCACGCAGCACCATTCAGCAGCTATTCAAACCACTTCTCCCTCATCCTTAGTTGAAATCAAGGATCTCCTGCAATCAGCTAGGAAACAGGAGGTAAGTCAGGGATAGAGGAGTAGGGGAGACAGTATAGCGCAGTGGTTTAAGGCTCTGAGCTGCAAATCTGGAGACCTGGGTTTGAATCCCACAGCCCCCACTTGCATACTGTGTGACCTTGAACAAGTCACTTAACCCCGTGTGCTCCTAGGTCACACCTATAAACAAGCTTTCAGCTTAGTGTGTTACTCCTGGCAAAACAATTGAAAAAAAAAAAGGGGAATATCGTAACTCATCAGAACACTCATGCCTCCTCAACCTGAAGGTGCTTCTCTGTAGTATGAGTAAGAGCTCTCTGAGTATTTCTTTCTTCAATCTCCAGATTGCAGCTTCCTTCCTGAGTTTCTAATAGTATTATTTCTTAGTTCTGCTAGTACCCAACTGTTTTGACTACTATCTGCAACTTTACTTTCTAGTCAAGGCTCATTTCTGTTCCTCAAACACTCTCTATCTATAACAGAAGGTAAGGGGAGTCGAGGAAAGAGGTGCCTAATTAAACTTTTATATCTCAGCCTAGACTGAAAAAATCAACTTTGTACAATTCTGGGATCTTTGATTACTTGTCTCACACTCCCCTTTGCTCTTCAATCCACTCAGTATGCGCCCCTATTACTGAAAATACCAGACACTATATGCAACAGAGTGGTGCTTTTCACCTTTGCCATCACAACCCTCCCCACCCTTACGCACTATCCCCTACTCCTCTATCCCTGACTTACCTCCCATCTTCTAACTGAACCCTTTCTCTGTTTACTGCCTCACATGCTACCACCTATTATACCCCCTCCTCCCACTCCCTACCACAACCTACTGTGCCATTTCGACACTCCACTACCATCCACAGCCTACTGTGCTATTTTAACACTCTACTGCTGTCCTTCCCCCCCACTATCCCCCTCTTCTCCCCCACTGATGCCCTTCCTTTTTCCATTCCTAGTTTAACTCTATTTTCCCCAGCCTCCCTATTCCTTAACCCTCTCCTCCCTCGGTCATCCACCACACTCCCTCCTCCCTCTTCCCTGCCCCCCCTTTCTCTCCCCTCCTTTTCTTCCTGGTCCTGTCCCCCTGCAGGTTTCTTTATCATCCTAAAGGGTATAGATCTTGTCTGTATCTCTCTCTCTCTTCTACCCCTCTTCCTATCCCCACTTTCTAATCCTGACCACCTTGCAGGGTTTCTGCTTCCTGAAGGGATATAGATTGGCTCTCTATCTTTTCCCCTCTCCCTTCCCCCCACTTTCAAATCCATCACCCACCACCTCCTTACTTCCATACCCCTTCCTCCCCTCCTGTTTCCACCTCTCTTCTCTACCTCCTGCCCCATTCTCTCCCCTCCCTTTCTGCCTGGTCCTGTCCCCCTTGCAGAGTTCTCAGCATCCTTAAGATGTATAGATTTTGATGTCCTTCCTTCTCCCTCTTCCATCCTCTAACCTTTATCCTACCAGATCACCTGCTCTTGGGTTGTTGTAATGTAAGTTATATCTGAATATTGTTTTGTTTACCCTAGCTGGTTGGTCTGGGTTATCTCTACTCTGTAATTGTACTACACTGTTTGTTTTTAGTAATTGTACTTGTATTGCTCTGTTATTGCTATGTATTTGCTTGTTCTCCCAACTCTTGTAACCCCCCCAGGATGCCTCTGGAAATGAACTGTTTACAGCTCATGTTGTCTTTCCTGGTGAAACGTTTTCTAAATAAATAAATTAAGGTTTTAATGGTACTCTGACTGGCCTCTATATCTTATTTCAGGCCGCTGGCTGTCAAATTCAGCATTCTATGTTTTATGGAACTTGCATTTTCATAAAATAGCAGTTATTGTTCTCTCTGTGCAGTTGCACTGCATGTGAGTGACTAGATGAATGGGCGTGCTGCCCTCCCCGCTCCTGCACTGAAGACCCTTTCCTTGATTATATCGGTGGAACTGCTTTTTGCTCATTTTTAATTCTACCCATCTAGCTTATAACATTTCTCTTGAATTTTATGCTGTGCCCCATAGCTTTCATCCCTGCCATTTACAATTATTGGCATAGATACAAATGGCATGGCTTTCTGCTGAGGTCTCTTCATATTGTTTAGGCGGCAGCTGCCTGAGCTGGCAGGCATTCTAAATACTTAACCAAGGGCAGAGTACTTCTATAATTAATGTAAACCAGCACAGTTAGCACATCCCAAAATACTTTTAAATACAATCATGATGAGGGGACTGCTTTCCACCCTTACCTTTGCAGTTAGAGTTCATTCTATTAGCATTAAGACTGGTCCTTTTGGTTAACAGTCTGTTATTACAGTCTATTAATTATTACATGATATCTTGCAGACTTTGTTTCCAAAATGATAGATAATATAATATTCACTATGCCATTATCTTTGCAATTCCATGTTTGCCATACCTAGTTTTGTGCATATAGTTTGAAATGAGTCACATTTTAACAGGACATTGTTATTAATGGCAGTTTTTCCAATGGCTGTTTTGTTTGGATCCGGAGGGAGGAGGTTGCCCCCCTTCCACTCCTCAGGATCCCTCCTTTATTGTCTAAGCTTTGTTTAGTACTTATCCCTAGTGTGTGGAGCCATGTTTTTACATTCTCATGAGGATTTGCGGGGTGGGGTGGGAAAGGGTGACGTACCATTATTGATTTTATTAGAGTTGTTACTCTTGTTGGCATAACTTACTCTCTGGTGCCCATATAGTTCTGAACTCAGTTACACTTCAGAACCACAGGTGCATGATGTGTTGAAAGGTTCAGGATCCTATCTTCACTTTTACTGTTCTAACATGCCACTGTAGCTACAAATGACATCTATTCCTCACACTCTTCTTTAGATCTTTATTGTTTGCGGGGTGGTTCAGATCCATTGATCTGAACCGGGGGGTCGGGGAATCCCTTTTGGCAGGACCTTCCCCACCTTGATTGGGAGCCATTCCATCTACTTCAGTCTCCCAATTACTTAGAGGGCTTTTTAAGTACCCTCCTCCATTGGAAACCTTATTTTTCCCCAGCCTGCCAGTTGGTGGAAATTAACCTTTTTTAGGTTCCTCTCCTGGTTTAAACTGTTCTAGGTTCTGTGTTTGGTATGTTTGTCTTATGTTTCTATGGTTGATAATGATACTTGTTCTTTCTTGCTACCTTTGTTTGTGATTTTACCACCCATCTGAACCTTAGTTGGGTACTGAGAGGCCACTTTATTGATAATTTGCATCAGAATTACATAAGTGGACTCCCAATGTGGCCTAATGAGAACAATGGAGCAGTTACATGGAAGTCACCTTATTTATGACTAACACTCATGATTAAGTACACAAAAATATTATCCCATAATAATCCAGTTAAGTGATCTAAAACACTGGCCGCACTTGCAAAGCACAAACCAAAAGTTTATCCAATTGCAGAGCACTCAAAGTTGTCTTCCTTTGGTTATTCAGTTGTGGTAGCCTCATCTTTTCAGAATGGGAAGAGAAGAGGCTCCGCCATATTAGTACCTCATACTACTCCTTTCCATTTGACTGCCTCTGAGACAGATGCACATGGAGGCCTAGCAATGATCAAAGGCATTTAGCTAGGTCAGAGACTTACTTTGGCAAGTTTATATATTCCACCTGGATTCACACCTTTTGTATTAGCACTCTTTTACAATAAATTATTGCCTTTCAGTCAGGTATCTTGATCATAGGAGGGGATTTCAATATGACCTTGGATAAAAAGGATGCTTCAAACCCCAATCCTCCACGCCTAACCTCTGCCCACCATTTGGTTAAATCCTATTTAGGTGAAATGGACTGGATTGGTATTTGGAAATATTTAAATCCTGAGGACCTACTATAAACACATTATTCTGCACCCCATGATATCTACACTCAGATAGATTGGCATTTAACTTCCCAGGAACATGCTCATCTAGTTCAGAGGTATAATACTAACCCAATAGAACTATCTGACCATGCTCCCCTGTCCACTGAAATACAGCTTGGGCACACTAACGGACACCTCCTTATGGAGATTTAATAATTCTTTATTAAATATCAAAGACTTTAAACAATGGGCCATGGAATGTATGGAGCGGATCATTAAGGAAAACTCCAGCCCAGAGGTTTCTGCTGCTACCCTATGGGATACAATTTAAGCTATATTTAGAGGGGAACCAATTAAATATTTATTTTATTTTTATTTAGTTTTTGTTTACCGGGTAGGTGTGCTAGCCAAACAGGTGACTATTTTCAGGCACGACCCGGGAGGTACAGTAACAATACAGAGTTCATTTACATAATACAGGGAAGCAGTAACAATACAGAGAACAGTTTTCAGTAAAAGGCAATACAGGAGTATAGCTTCAGAGACAATCAACAGGTCAAGAGAAAAACAGCAGATTTACAGTGTACAGGTAGCATTTGGTGAGTGGGTAAAGGTATACTGGGCAGATCAAAGGACAGGTGGGTCAGGAGGGAGAGAATGGGGAGGGGAACTGGGTGAGCAGGTAAAGGGGGATGCAGGAAGGCAACCTTGCAGCTAAGTGGTTAAGGTGGCAGCAGGGATGAAGGAGGTAGGATGGGGGGGTCTGGGTGTGGGGCGGTGAATGGATGGTGGCGGTACATGGTCGAGGTGGGGGGAGATATTAGGTCAGGCAGAGCTGGAGGCAGGGGAGACACCACCTGCAGTGGGGCTATAGAGGGGTGAAAGGCGGCGTGAAAACAGGGCAGGAAAGGACATGATAGGCATCGGCAGCCAGAGGAGGAGTGAAGCGGGGGAACATTTGGACAGGGCAGGGGGCTTACTGTATACATCTGGGTGAGGGGGATATGGTGGCATAAGTGGTAGAAGGCTACGGGAAGAGACCGAGTCCATGGAACCGTGCGGCGGCTAGAGAGAGCTGAAGGGGAGGGGATCGGAGGTGAAAACGGCCACGGGGTGGCTTTAGTGGCAGAACCACTCAAGAGCAGCCCAGGTTCATGGAACCAAAGTCGGCAGGGGAGAGTTAGGATGGCGGGATTCGGGTTGAGGTACGGTGGGGGAGCGGCATCAGCGGCTGGAAGGTGCGGCAAGTACCCGGGGTTGTGGTACTGTTCCCGGGCAGGGGAGTCAGTGCTCAGTCGGGATAGTCGGGGGGGGGCTGCGGAGGTTAAGAGCAAATGGGTCTAACTAGGGGATGTAGAAGCGAAAAGTCAGTGTTGGGGATATGGCGGGAATGGCGGCAGGGGGCTGAGGGATGAGACCATGTCCATGGAAACCGTATGCAGGCTGGACAGATCGATGAGTGTGAGAATATGGGGGTAAAAGCGGTGGGTGAGTGGTTTTAGTGGCAGGAGCCTACTAGAGGAGCCCAGGAGCATGGAGCCGTAGGGCGGCGGGGGAGGCTAAAGATAGCGGGGGTTCAGGGTAAGGTACGGCGGGTGAGCTGTTTCAGCGGCTGATGGTGCGGCTAATGTCCGGGGTTGTGGAACTGTATCCGGGCAGGGGAAACGGTGTTTGGGGGGGGGGAGCTGTGGAGGTCCAGGGGCAATAGGAGTAGAGGATCGGGTCCATTGGGGGGCGCTTAGGCATTGGCTGTGCCAGTACCTGGTACTCCTAGATCATCAGTACAAACATTCCAGTAAGCAGCAGTAACACGTAGAGCAGTGCAGACAGCAATAACAGGTTAACAATGCAGTAGTCAAGGCGCAGTAACACAACAAAATTACACACTCTAGACAAGTAAGAGAGAGAAGTACCCTGAAACGGGTCCGTTGGGGGGCGCTTAGGCATTGGCTATGCCAGTACCTGGTACCCATAGTTTGTCAGTACAAACATTTCAGTAAGCAGCAGTAACAGGTACAATAGTGCAAACAGCAATAACAGGTAAACAATGCAGTAGTCAAGGTGCAGTAACTTGCAACAAAATTACATACTTTAGACAAGTGCAAGTAGGCTTCGAGGTCGGAGTTTTGAACTCGAAATGAAGTGCATATGGGCAGAGACATATATCACAGTGTTAATGTTGTAAGTAAAATAGGGTAAGGAGTAGGAAGGAGGGAGTGGTGGGGCAAGAGAGAAAAGGTTGGCAGGACAAGCTCAGGTAGGGTCATAACAGGCACACTGGTCCGTGGAAAGCAGGTGCTCATGTAGCTTGCGCTTAAAGAGATCGTGGGAAGATGTCAGTCTAAGGTCGAGTGGTAGGAGGTTCCACACTTGAGGGCTGTGTGCAGACACTCCAGACACCCTTTGAAGGTGCGGCAGTGGGGATTTTAGTAGGGATTTGTCCAAGGATCTCGGCTCACGTAGAGGGAGGGCTGGCTGAAACAGTTCAGTTAGGGATGCTGGTCTGTTGAGTCTAATGATGGAGTCGCTAAGGCAGCCCAGGTAGTATAGTCTGGTGGCAGAGGGGGAGAGCCAGCTGAGGTATTTATACAGTTGGCAGTGATGTTAAAGTCTGGGGGCTTTTGAGGCATACCTGCATATATTGTTGAAAGTGACATCCCATTTTGTAGTGTGGATTATGCGCCATGGGTAGGATGGGAGCACAGTAGGTCAGAGCGGGTAGGAGGAGACCCCTGGCGATGGCTAGTTTGGCTGCAGGTGTGAGCATGTAGCTGGATCTGTAGGCAGCACCCAGTTTGCAGTTCACAGATTTACATGTTTCTTGGATGTGCAAGTTTAGGTCCAGAGATTGGTTTAGCAGGATGCCCAGATAACGGAAGGAGGTAACCACCTCAAGGGGGGTCCCATCCAGGTCAAGGACTTTTAATGGAGAGTGGCAGGACCTTATCTTGTGGGCAGTGCCCAGAAGCATCAGTTTGGTTTTGCTGGAGTTCAGTATAAGGTGGTGGGTGTTTAGCCAGAGTTGGACAGCGTGGAAAGCAGATGTCAGTGCCACGTTAAGTTGGTCTACATTATTAGAGCTAGCATAGATAACCAGGTCATCTGCGTAGAGTAGAGAGTCACAGGACGCAATGCTGTATGGCAGGTTATTTATGAATAATGAAAATAGGAGGGGACCCAGTATTGATCCTTGTGGCACTCCTATGTTGATGGTAGTACAGTCGGAGATTGATGAGTTAAGTTTGACTGCTTGGGTCCTGTTGGTTAAGTAACTCCTGAACCAGCTTATGACAGGGGTGAAAAGCCAAATTTATGAAGGGTGGATAGGAGTAGGGGTGGTCCAAGGTCGAAAACCTTGGTGAGGTCGATAAAGATAGCACCAGTAAGCTGACTTTTGTCCATGCTTGTGAGAGTATCAGTGGTGAATTTGGCTAGGCGCTGTGTGGTGCTGTGGTTTTCCGAAACCATGTTGTGCTGCACATAGCAGATTTGATGTTTCAAGGAAATCAATGGTCTGAGTGGCTGCTAGTTTTTCAAGTATTTTGCTGAGGACTGACAGAATAGCTATGGGTCTGTAGTTTGAGATCTCACTTTTGTTGCCCTTTTTGAAGATGGTGGTGATTCTTGTGGATTTCCAGATGTCAGGGAAGGTACTGTTGGAGAGGGAGAGGGTGAATACCTTGGCTAGAGGATAGGAGATGAGATGGGCGGCCGCCTTTAGTAGGCGAGGTTCCAGTGAGTCGGACCCGGGGCTGGTGGTGTCCGATATTGAGTTTAACAGTTTGAAGACTTGTGATGCAGACACAGCTTTGAAATAGAAGGGCTTGTAAATATCCAGCACATGTTTCTTGAGAGAGGTATCTGCTGGTGCACCAGTTGATGAGGGCTGGGAAACCACAGTTGGAGGTTGAAGTGTGGAAGTATACTGGGACAGATCAGAGAACATCTTATTAAATGCATTTGCAATGGTAAGGGAGTCATTACAGTGGACACCATCTAGAATCATTTCCCGAGGGGGTTATTGACTGAGGTGTACCCAGAAAGGTTTTTATGTGGCCCCAGAACTTGCGTGGATCTCTGGCTGAGCTGGCAAGTAGGTTCTGGCAGTATTTGCTTTTTGCTAGCCTTATTTGCTTTTTGCAAGAGTTTCTATGCTGCTTATAGATGGTGTGATCCCTGGGTTGGCCAGTGCTTTTATACTTCCTCCACAGTTTGTCCCTAGTTCTGAGTTGGCTGAATAGGTCTTTGTGGAGCCACCTCATCTGTTGTACCCTGACCCTTCTTTGTACTTTCGGGACATGTTTAGTCTGTGCTTCTGTGAACTTGGTGAGGAACACGTTAAGGGCATCCTCAACTTTTGTAGATTGGTAGATATCTGTCCAGTCAATGCAGGATATGTCCAGGAGAAAGGCACTTAGATCCAGGTGTGCGAAGTTGGTGAAAGTGACCAGGCGGGACTGGGGGGGGGGATGGAGAGGGACTCACGTGCCAGTGACAGATAGTGGGTGAGTGGTCAGTTATAGCATCAGCCAGGGTGCATGCCTTAGTAATGCAGTCAGGTCTGTTTGTGAGGATCAGTCAATAAGCGTGCCTGATTGGGGGTTTATCATCCTGGTATTTTCAGTGATGAGCTGGTGTAGGTGGAAACCTTGGATTAGGGCTGCAAGGGAGCTGTGGGCAGGGCCCAGCCAGTTTAGGTTGACATCCCCCAGGAAGATACCTCTCACCTGAAAAAAGTTAGAGAAGCCCAGCTTGAAGACTTGCAGCAAAAACTGAAAATCTTACAGGAAAATCACATGGGGGGAGAAAAAGCTGTTTGAACGGAATTGACTCAAATTAGAAACAAGATACACAATATATTAAATCTGAAGAGAGATAGAGAATTGGCCCTCACATATCTCAAACATAGATACTATGAAGGTGGGGCAATGGCTGCAAAAGTCCTAGCATACCGCTTAAAACAACAAGTTGCACAAACAGCAATTACCCATGTCAGACACCCTGACACTAGATGGACAGTTTCCACACCAGCAGACATCTTACATGCTTTTAAAATCTTCTACACCAAACTGTATACAGCCGATATAAATCCCATATTAGAGTCCATACAGCAATATTTGTTCCCCTTAGCTATACCCACCTTGTCACTTGCTCAACAACATTCCTTACTAGCAGGAAATACGGTCATCTATTAAAAACCTTAAGAATAATAAAAGCCCTGGCCCAGATGGCTACACTGCAGAAGTTTACAAATGCTTCTGTGAGCTTTTATGTTCCCTGCTTCAGTCCACATGTATGGGTGCTGTTAATAAGGGACAAATACCCCCTACTTGGAAGCATGCCACTATATTGGCTATCCCTAACCCAGGGAAAGACAAATTCCAATATGCCTCTTATAGATCTATTTCAGTGTTAATCATTGATTATCAAATGTTTACATCCTTAATTGCCAAACGTCTAGACCATTTCTTGTCACTTTTTAATCGATGGTGATCAGACAAGATTTGTACATACCCGACAAACACAAGATAATATTAAGTGGACACGTCATATTTTACACCATGCTGCCCGGTCGAATATTCCTTTTTTTGCTCCTTAGGCTGGATGCCGAGAAGGCCTTCAACTGAGTGGCATGGCCATTTCTTTTTTTTTTTGCAGTTCTCCATTGTTTTGGTTTTCTAGCCCAATATATAGAAATGATTCAGGTCTTATATGATGGCCCCTTAGCTTATATAAAAATCAATGGCCAACTTTCCTCTTCCTTTGTTCTGTGCAGGGGAACACAGCAGGGGTGTCCTTTGTCTCCTCTATTATTTGCTCTTTATTTGGAACCCTTAGTCCAAACCCTTTGACAAGACCCAAACATCACTGGGATTCATTAAGGTCATAAAGAACATAAGTTGGCATTATATGCCAATGATTTGTTAATATACTTAACCAACTCGGATGAAGCCCTCCCTTTTTTGTGGGGTTCTTTAACTCAGTTTTGAAATTTAGCTGGTTACAGCCTTAATATGTCTAAGATGGACATTTTAGCTATTCATTACACTCCATCAAAGATAATACAACAATTTCAGTTCAAATGTACTTTCCCCTACCTTCAGTATTTAGGAGTTCTTTTGTCACCAGAGGCGCAGCTGGTCTGCATGCTTAATTATGACATGTTCACACATACTTTACATAAAGATCTTGAAAATTGGTCCCATATCCCCCTTTCTTTAATCCAGTGACTAGATAACATTTGCATGATCACCTGCCTAAATTACTTTATCTAGCCCTGACCTTACCAGTCATACCCCCCCCACATGTTTTAACACATGGAATAAGCTTGTAGCCAGATATATATGGCAAGATAAAAAGCCCTGTGTCCGTTATGTTATGTTACAGCTCCCCAAACGTAGTGGCGGTCTAACCCTCCCTGATTTTGCACTGTATAATGAAGCAGCACAGGTTAATACAGTGCTGTACTGGTTGACAGATACTTATCAAGCACACTGGAAAACCCTGGAGTTAGTGGAAGGAGACCTTACTTCCCTTGTGGAATCTTTAGTAACAATACCCCCACTCCCGTCTTATAATGTCATTGAGAATCCTTACACAGTAAACACATTGCATATATGGTGCAAGTGGTTGCACAAAAAGAAAATAGATCCATATAAATATAGGTTCTTGTCTATTACTGATACACCAGGTTTCTTAGCATTTCATATGGACCTCAGTTTTAGGTGCCGGTCCCACACTGGCCTTCAATACTGGTGTCAGTTGATGCAGGGTTCCTCTGTAGCAACCTTTGCAGACCTGATGAGAGTCTATCATTTGCTGTCCTCTCATTTAAACCACTATTTACAAGCCAGAGATTACCTGCTTTTGCAAAAACAATCTGAACCGCCTATGGCGGAAATCCCTACTTTCATTCTCATCTTAATATGTAAATTATTAGGGGAAGATCTACTAAACTCATAATCTCTCAATTATATCAAGCTTTACAATCTCTACAAATGCCCTCTATTGATCACATTAATTTGGTTTAGGAGAAAGATCTTCACATTACCTTTACAGATCAACAATGGCATTCCACCATATTCTGTACTCATAAGGTGATTTCCTCTTATCTGTGATGTGAATTTACTTGGGAAATGTTAATACCAATACTTTATTACCCCATCCCGACAGGTGAAACACATCCCTCATAAGGGTGCACATTGCTGGAGAAATTGTGGGATATCTCCAGCTACACTGGACCGTATTTTATGGACCTGTCCAGTACTGGCTCCATATTTCTGAGTACTTCAGCAGGCCTTTGTGGAGATATGGGACCCAGACCTGAGGCTTGAACCCTTACCTTTTCTCTTTTTGGTAACTTCCATGGGTTACAGGTCTCAAGATACCCATAAGCTCCTCCATGTTTTGATTGTGGCTGCCCAGAAAGCCATCACTAAATGTTGGTTATCTCCACAGGCACCCCCAATTGGCATAATTTCACTAGTGACATATATCAAATGGAAAAGCTCATGGCTACCTCAATCATTCACATTCATCTTTTGAGATTTGCTGGTGCAGATGGGTGGTGTAGTATTATTAATAAAAAAAAAACTTACTTTGCACCATAATAATGTTGTTTACACTATGGAGTATCACTTTGATATCACTATTCTATCCATTTACAGCATTACTGCTTTATTAATTATCTTTGCATGACAAGGTGTAGATTATTTTATATTGTTTACTGAAAGAGTCTTTATTTTCTTTAAGGGGTATTTTTTATGTTTCTTCTTTCTTTGTCTTTTTCATTGTATATTTCTATGTAGTTTAGTTGCTCATGATATATGTTATAACATTGCTAAAAAAGATTTAAAGTTAAAAAATAAATAAAAAGACATGTTTGCTGCAAACCCACTTTTTTTGCAAAATGCCTTCATTTAGTACTTTGCCATTTGAAAACTGTAATTTCCTAGTTGCTGTTGGGACAAGATTATTGCAGTTTTTTCTTTATTTTATAGGTTAGAGATACAGAAGGATGGGGTGAAGGGTGTGGAGGAAGGTTCTGGAGGGGAGAAGACTGGGGTGTGAAAGTAGAACAGAGGGATACAGGGAACAATAAGGGTTAAATGTTGCTGTAATTGCCCTTTAATTTAAGCAGGAACATACTGTAGAAGTCTTGTTATTGTGAAGCAACTATGCGGATGTCGACAGCTTTTAACATTGCTGTAGTGCATATTGTATATGAACATTCTGAAGAAGGATATCAGATTTTTGGAGGGGGTGCATAGTAGGGTAATTAAGATGACCTAGGGGCTGGAGAGCAAAACCTATGAGGACAAGCTGACTGAGTTGAATATGTATACCCTGGAGGAGAGGAGGGATTGGAGGGATATGATCGGGACCTTCAAATATTAGAAGGGGATTAACAAAATGGTCACAGAAGGGATATTTAAGCTGAGGAGAGGAAGGGACACCAGAGGTCATGGTGTCTCAGGATACTTAAGCTGAGGAGAGGAAGGGACACAAGAGGGCATGGTCTCAGGTTGGAGAGTGGAAGATATCGGAGAGAGAGATGAGGAGGCACTTTTTCACAGAGAGGGTGATAGAAAAATGGAACACTCTGCCTGAGGAGGGGGTATCCCTTAGCACAGTGGGCAGTTTTAAAAGTGCATGGGACAGGGTAAGGGGGGTAAAGGTGAAGGAGGGAGAGGAGGGTGGGGCAGCTGCAATATAAGGGTGCTAGCTGTGCATTCGAGCAGACTAACTTGATGGACTATAAGGCCTGTTTCTGCTGGCAGATTTGTATGTATGTATGTTCGCATGTAACATTGGAATATTCTCAGAGTCTCAAGGCATTCTGATCCCCTTTACCAGAAAATAAACAAAACTTCTTCATTCAGTTTTCTCAGGCGCTGATATATGCCTAGTTTATAGCTCCATCACATTTCCCATTTCGATAATGCAATGTTCCAATTGCCACATGCTGCTGGCTTTGGTATCTGTTTAATACCCCCCCTCCCCCCGGTAAACTTATCAGATGTATTAGGGGATGTGAATTCCTCTGTTTTGTAGGCTGCTGAGCATTGTGCACAGTGTCCATATTTGAAATGTTATAGAGTTATAGACAATAAACAGTCCAGAAGAAGGGAGGATTTAAACAGAGTGGGCTGCTAGAAACTGCCAGAAGGAGGGAGGATTTAAGCAGAGAGGGTTGCTAGAAACTGCCAGAAGGAGGGAGGATTTAAACAGAGAAGGATGCTAGAAACTGTCAGAAGGAGGGAGGATTTAAACAGAGAGGGCTACTAGAAACTGTTAGAAGGAGGGAGGAATTAAACAGAGAAATCTACTAGAAACTATCAGGAGAGAGGATTTAAACAGAGTGGGCTGCTAGAAACTGCCAGAAGGAGGGAGGAGGGAGGATTTAAACAGAGGGGGTTGCTAGAACCTGCAAGAAGGAGGGAGGATTTAACCAGAGAGGGTTGCTAGAAACTGCCAGAAGGAGGGGGGATTTAAACAGAGAGGGCTTCTGGAAACTGCCAGAAGGAGGGAGGATTTAAACAGATGGGGCCAAGGATGGGTCATAGAAACTTTTACCTTGTAAGATAGTATTCCTATCCGAATCTCCCTCTGTTGCAGTCCCATTCACATTGATTTCCTGAATGATTTTTTTAAGAAATGGGCTGTGTCCTCTGTATACACTACATGCCCATTTTATCAACTAATGGACTAACCTGATAATTGACAGCAAGGGTGTAGGCAGGCATACTCACTGTACACATTTGTGTACAGTTTTGTTGAGTGTATGTCACAAACCATACCTTTTTGTTAACATTTTCATTCTAATCTGTAGTTTTTGGGTTAGTGTAGGCCACTGAGGAGTGTCTTTGTTTAAACTTCTGTTGTTTAGGAGATAGATAAATGTATAACCTCTTTATTTTTGTTTGGAAGCGGGTACCATTTGGAGAGGATGTGTACATTTTTTAATGGGGGGGGTGCAACTGTTGGAGATAGTGTGTACAAAATGAAAATTTCTATCTACACCCCGATTGACAGACTTGGAAAGTGGTTCCAGTATAGAATCTATACCCAAAATGATTGGGTGTCATGGGGAGTTGGAGAGGTTCTTATCAATTTTATTTTAGTAGAGTCACTCATTTAAGTGACATACCAAAGAATACACAGTGAGTGTTTGGCTCTAGTAGGGCATGAACAGGCAATTTCCTGGTTCCCAAGCCAGTGCTCTAACAACTAGATCACACTGCCTGACTTCAAGCTTTTTTTTTTTATCATGAAAGATTTTTATCGATTTCCAATGTTACAAGATATTACATTTTAACAAAGTCATGCCATAAAGTGGATGTAAGTAAGAAGAACTTCTGGGCCTCCCCTAAGGGGAGATCCAGTACACCCAGTATTATAAACATTACAATAGAAATCATCCAAATTGATTGATCTATTTTAGAGACTCAAATAATTACTTGAGGCAAAATACCCACATTCCAGGAGATTGGTTTATGAGTAGACTCTACAGAATACCTATGTATCACCTAAGTATTAAGCACATCCACACTGCTCCCATGGGGGACTGAAGGGAAAGGAGGAACCATCCTGACCTGTTTGAGAGTCACTAGGGCAGAGGAAGAAGTGACTAGACAATACTGGCCCCAAAAGAGCTCTGGTAAGTAGCTCATGTGGTTTATCTGATACTCCTAACAATGTAGAATAGGTGGGGAGGTCACTCAGGCAGGGGGGTTGCCAGGTGGAGTAGGTTGAACTGAGCATAGGTGTGAATGTAGATAGGCACCTCACTTCTAATGGAATTTGTGAATTTGATTTAAGCTGGAGTATGTGAGTCTTTCAAAGATGGCCTGCTTCATCAAAGTTGAGTGCCAGAACAGAATGGAGGAGGGTAGGGTTGTCTCCATTTCATCAGTACAGCCCATTTGGCCTCTAGCAGAGCAGTCATTACCCAACTTTTGAGCGGGGCTGGGAGGGGGTCAAGGGGGAGTAGTCTTCCAACAGCAGCAGAGGGTGTGGCTGTGTGGGCACCATGCCCACCACTCTGGAGCAGTCCTCTAGGACTGACCTCCAGAAAGACACTAAAGCAGGACACTGCCAGAGCACATGCAGTAGATGGGCAGGGCTTTGCTGGCACCTCCAGCACCATGTATGCCTTAACAGTCCCATTGTCTGGAGCAGAGTTGGGATGACTTCAAGCTTTGTGAACTACAGCATTACCCTTCACCAAGCTCACAAATGTTTGTAAAGGAGTTCAATTTCACTATGCCAGAGTGTGAAAGCAACATACTGTATGTCTTCTCTGTACTGCTCTATTGTTCATACACAAAATAAAGTGTTATTTAAGAAGAGAACCAAGAGTGATGACATGGCTAAAAAATCTGGTTAAGCTGCAATGAAGGGAATAAGATGGAGATGTAACAGTTCTACATTTTGCAAGGCGGGGTGCTGCTATCTCCATGTATCAGGAGGAAGAGGTCTGGTGGTTGATTCAGAGTGCTAAAAGTCAGTGTAAAGGAAGAATTGGAAGTGATGAATGGTGGAGCTGGTGGCCCTGAATTTGATAGTAAAAGGGAGGCAAGGTGGCAGTAGGAGCAGAAGACACTAAGAGCTCAAAGAAAGCACAAAAGAAGGGTACTACTGGTGCTCTAATGACAGATTTTAGGAGATGTTTGGAGAGCAAACCAAGGAAGATAAGGAGAAAAAAGGTTGCTGGTGTTGCAGATGTGGCAGAACCAGTCACTATAGGAACACTTGCAGCCTTGGCCAAAATAGTAGGCAGCAAATAAGGGACTGCAACCCCAGACAATGTAAATGTTTTTTTGTCCATCAATTTTTGAGAACTTTCCACTTTCAGTACTCTGCTCCAGTTTAAAGACATGATGTGTACCTTCTTAGTATCCAGAGTCTAACATGCAGATGTGGTTTGTGTCCATGTTAGGAATACCCTGCCTCTTCTACTTTCACCAAATAAATAAAAAACTAAAGTACACAAAATTATTCCTGTTGTTTTTTATTTAGACATCTCTCTCATGATATTTGATCTCATTTCAACCAAAAAGGGAATACCAATATCTGTCCTGGAGTATGTAATATTTTGATCTGATTTTGATGGTTTTATCTTGTGTCTTGTTGATGTTCTTGACGTGCTATGAATTTAAACTTTGCCAGTGAAGTGGCTGAAAATTATCCGAAATTTGCATTCATGAAGCTTCACAAAATTTCTGAGGACCTTAGGAACTTTGACTGTAAAGTTTTTATTACAAAGTGATGCTTTCTTGGCAAAGTCGACACTTTGCAAGCACATTTTGGTCAAGTCACCAGAAAACATATCTTTGCCGGGTAAAACTTTGCATATTCGATGAATTTGTACTTTATGAATTCTGTGGAATTTGCAAAATTAATTCATGAAGTGGATTTTGACCACTTTGGCCACCACGGATTGATAATGCTGCATTGGATATGTCACTTACAAGTCTATTTGATCTGGAAACAATGAAAGCACCATCTGAAGTTTTCTTGTGGTTCTCAGATTGCATCCACCCAATTTTACTCTATTGTAGACAATGCATTTGACAGTATTCCCTTCTATATCTTGCTTAAACTAAAAGATAAACTCAAAACCTGGACATAACACTGATAAATCCCAGTACTCAGAGAAGGGAAGCATTCACAAAGCAAGAGAGATTGTCACTCACTTCAGGATTACATTATTTAATTGGGTAAAGGCACTCTCCGTGTACAGTAATTTAACACAATCAGTTGGTGCATCAGAAAAGGACAATTTCCATGTCATTCTTTGTTGCATTAACTCTTTGAGTTAATTTATACTATTAAACTAAAATATAGCTGTCCTTTCTATATAAAATATGACTGAAAGATATTTCTGTTATACAGTATTTGTAAATATTTTTTAAAACAAGTAAATTATTATTTTCTGCACAAATAGTAATGCATACAAAACAAATGTGCACTAACAAATATATTACCATATATAAAAGTTGATGCTTAGAGAGGGATGAATTTTTTTACAAATCCCAAATTACACATAGACTGCTACTTGCCATCTGGTACGAAAATTTTATTGTGAAGAGATGCAATTGTAAAGCAACTTTTCCTTTTAATTGTTTTAGACATACTAAAAGAGTACTGTAAAAAGTTTTCTTGAATGCAGACAGAAACAATTAGAATGGTTCAAGGGGGTGAAACAGTATTATTATTTCTACATGGTTCTTTTTAACCTTAAAGACATTTATGAACATGCTTGTATGATGTAATGTATGGGATTTTATTTCAAAGAAGTATTACTCATTAGAACCACATATAGAGTTGATTGGTGCTATTGTTTATACTTGTAATTATCATACTATAGTTCAGAGTTCAAGTATCAGAAATGCCAGCAAGAAAGCAGAATCCAAATTATTGAAAATATTCTGAAATTTGATACATGTTACTATGCAAGATGTACTAGCAACTTGTCTGGGAGTTGTACTGCTCTTCTTCTTTGAATTTAATGACTGGCTAGGTCTCTGCAGTTAGACTATCTTTTTGTGTAACTAGATTAACTAAGGCCCTGATCTACAACACCCTGCCCTATGCAGGCATGCATGGTGTTCATGGATTAGTAAAGGCTTCTCTCCAAATATGCACAGACATCTGTACATGGCTAATGACAACTCTGTCATTGACAGCAGCCTAACCTGATCAATGGATCTATGCAGGAAGTCAGGACTAGTGCAACCACCAGAATGGGGGGTCACTTTGCAGCCACCTAAAATGTGAGATGCGTGGTGAGGAATCTTCCAGGAGGCTACAGAGATGATAACCACAGACCACTTTTCTGGTCAAGACACTCTTGGTATTTTGGGTCCCCAAACAGGTGCCCTAAGCCCACCACAAAGTCAAACAGGATGGGAAGACATGGAGGCAATATTTTGTCATTCTTCTAAAACTGGAAACTGATATTACTGGGAAAATAGCAGTTTTAAAGAACTTCTGTGTCCATGGCTAAAAGAGATCTTTTTCAAGCTTGAAGTGCTATAAACATTTTTTGCAAAACTATTATCGTCTTCAATTTGCATGCAAGCCTAGAACCAGGGCTAGGTGATATTTTACTCAGGGGAGCAATGCAATTTTGTCTATCTGCACTGCAGTAGAAAATAATGAGTAGTTTTGTGATAAAAGGTATTTATCACTTCTAGTTTGGACATATCTTTTTTTAGCCATTGTAGCTCTCTTAAAGTGAGGAGAGTGTAGGTTTTTTTTTTGTTTCTTTTTATGGTCTCTGGTGCTGTCTTCCTAGCCACACTGGCTCAGGGTATACGATAATTTATTGCCAATCCACTGAATAACCAACCCAGGCATTTTAGTGGAGGCCCAGTGTCTAGTCCAGCTCTGCCTCGGAACCAGTTCCATCCTTGCATGAAGCTCCACATTCATAGATGAGACAGCTAGAGGTTGAAGATGCCTTTCAGTGTGAAGTGGCATTAGGAACTGTACAGTAGCTTGAGCCATAACTGAGTTAAAAACATGGACCAAACAATCACTGAGCTTAGCATGATTTCAGGAACAATCCTGTGAGTTACAGTTTGCATAGATTGCTACCTGAACAGGTTGATGGCATATTGAAACTAGACATTGTATTCTCCTTTACATATCTGGAAGTCTAGCTTGACTTCTTGGCCCATACTGATGATATCCATGCCAAGATCCTCCAAACGCTAGGTGTGCTATACAGGAACAATGCCTGCATCCCTCCCACTGCCTGGAGGAAAATGACCATACAAATGATCATCACTGTCTTACTTTGAGGATGTGGTCTACAGTGGTGCCCTAAATCCACTCTAGGCAGAATGGAGCCAATGTTCCATTTTTTGTGTTGCTTTGCTCTGGACTGCACCCTCCACACACATCTCTGCTCTCTTTTTCCCCTCCTTCTACTTTTTCTAACTTGAGAGCCGGCATCTCTCCCATTATGTCTACCTTATACCTAAGTTCTGGTTTATTTTTTTCCCTTACTGTCTGTCCTCCCTCTTGACCTGCACCCAGCCTGCCTCCTGCTTACTCTGGTCTGCTGATCCTTGTTTCTTTTCAATCCCAAGGCCCCAAACCACAGCTGGTCAGTCTGTTTTCTCTCATAGGCTTCCCTTGCTTTGCTCCAACCTCCTTCATTCCATCTGATCAATCTGCTTTCTCCCCTTAATCCTTGAATGTACTACTCCAGGCCCACCCAAAACATGTCTACTCATGCAACAAATTTCTTATTCTATGCTATGCTCTCAGTCCTTTCTCTTTTTGTCTACATACACTAACAGTATTCATTGCACTGTTTACACTGTTCCTATGACACTGTATTACAATGTTCCAATCACACAAAACACTGTATTACAATACTCCAGTTTACTAATTGTACTTACATGCTTGTACTTCTCTTATACCGCCTTGTGGCATTATACTTCTTTATGTATCATTCTTCAGGACACCTCTGGAAAAAAGCTGTCACAGCTAATTAAGACGTTCCTGCTGAAACTCTTTCAATTAAATAAATAAATTGTTGGAGTAGTCTGGTAGCTTATTTCTGGAGGTGGCTGTTGTGCAGGCGAGGGTCATTTGGCCATGGAGAGTCCCATTTCTGGACAAAAACAGTCCCCAGCCAGGAACTGCTCTAAGCAAATAATGAATGTGTATGGTAGCAAGCGGGTCTGAGATATGGAAATGAAGATTTTCATTTCCACATTTAAATAAAAATCTGAACCACTCCAAGTCTCCCCTGATGGTTAGGGTGACCCATCCCATATCTCCCAGGAGATTGCAGGGGTGTGCTTCAAACTTGAATTATCAGTAGATTTACTAACTCATTGAAGAATCTGGTAGTGTTATTTTATTGCAAGTCTAATTATAATGTCAGACATCTATAAAGTCAAACTAATCTCTGTTAGGTACAAACTAATAGAATGTTTTTATTTATATATTTATTTGGAAATTTGTGACTGGGAATTGTTTCAGACTACTTCCCTTTAAGAACGAGTCAAACAATAAGCTACCTAGTCTGCCAAAACCCAAGCTCCATCAGCCTCTCTTTCATCAGTTGAGTATGCAGTTATTCTCTCTAGGTGACAGTCAAATGTGGTTGCTTGGTTAATCCATGGTATCTGCTGGATACATGTATAATGACTTCTTATGACCAAGATCCAGCGGTACAGTTTAGATACTCAGGTACCTGGGTCATTATTAAGTTGAGCAATTAGTATTATCTGGGACTATTTGGTCATATTATCCAGTATCCTGAGGGACAACCTGACCCACAAAATACTCTGCAAAATAATTGAGTCATATCTACTATCCATTCAAATGTGCAGTATTGGTAAAGGCAGAGTAAATGATCTTTTTTATAATTCTAGTTCTTCTGCTCAGCCCCCCCCCCACCTCCAAATCTAAAATAATACTTTATGAACACTGATGATACTTCGGAGGCATATTCTTGAGTTTCTTATAAATTGTATAACACTGGAAAGTGATATCAGAGTAATGTTGGTAGAATGCAAAATGCTCACCAATGAGTCCATTTCTGTTTCCATCACCAGAGCCACTGTTACTTCACAGTGAAAAAACAGAGACTCTAGAAAATGACTTAAAACATTGTAATCTCACGGTGGTAGGACTACCATTTAGCAGTGGGATCTGATGGGACACTGTGATCCTTAGAGGTAATCTGTGGTCCCATTTGATTGAGGCTATCTCTTCTAAGATCATAATAGGCCCCTACTGTTGAGGTTTGCAGTTCCAGAAAACTTCCAGCTGATTCAGCTTCAGAGCTCTTGCCAATGGCTGTGTCATCAAGGGTACTAATACTATCTCCTTGATCTACAGCCTGCCTTATATGTGGTGAAAACATGAACTGAGTAAGCAAAGTCTATTACAGTACTCCCTCTTTTGTCGCACCTCTAACCTTTACTACACTGGGAGGTTGGCATGTTCTTTAGTAGAGCTGGAAATTCTGTTCTACCCTAGACTCAAACAACAAAGGTTTGGGTGTTTGATTCTTGAGAACTCAGCCAAACATTTTTGAAAACCAGTGCAATTTTAGTTAACCTGGTTTGCTTTTGTCCACTTTGTGTGGACCTGTCAGATGAGCAAACTACAGTTCACATGGCAAACAGTTAAATCAAACTGCCAAAGAGTCAGACATATGGTGCAAGCCTTGTTTTAGTGTCAACTGATCACTGGAGTACACTGAGACAGCTCACTCATGCGTTTGGCATTGAGCAGAGAGGTAGCTTAGCTGGGGCACTCATGATTTTAGCGGTTTTAGCAAGAAAAAAATCTTCCTCTCTTTTTTTAAATGTTTGTATACTTTGTCTTATATTTGGTAGTTGGTCAGAATGAGGCTGTGAGCCTGTCTAGTCTGACCCCCACACTAGCGGGTCCAATAAATTATATCATTTTGTAAGCAGAACATCATTCACAATCAATACAAGCATGGAAGCATACCATATTACAATGTATTCAAGTGGTAACACTTAAGAAAGGATAGAAATGACAACCTCCCATTACTTACACATAGGAGGAAGTACACAGCACAAAACCTATAAACCAGTTTGTGACCAAACAAATGCATAATTCAAGGAAATTTACGGGGAATGGTACATTAATTTGGTGATATGATTCCCTTTTATCATATAGGGAGAATCCCTTCAGTTTTCCTCATGCAACTCAGAACAATAGCCTGTTGTCCCGGATTCCCCCTTTTTCCCTCACAAAAAGACAGAGACCATTGTATGTTGTTGTGTTCAGATTGGCAATTAATTTATTATATCTCATAATTCCATTTCCATCTCATCATCATTTATTATTGCCTCTTTTTCACAATGTATTTTATTGCATCCATATATCAATCCCTGATCATCCCTCTTTCTTCCTCTTCTCGCTCCCCCACGTGAAAACCTGGGTGCCTTCTTCTTCTCTTTTCCTGTTAGGTAACGGTGAGAACTGAGACCGCTTTTCCTCCTCCTCCAGCTTCTTCTTCTTTTCATCCAATTCCTTTTTTTTTCCCCCCTCCCCTCCTTCCCCCTTTTTCCCATTAGCCAGTCTCCAGCTTATGAGGATGGCTGGCTTTCCCTCAACTTAGGATAGGGGACCTCCTCCTTTTTCCTTCAATTTTTTTTTTTATATTGTACTGTCTACATGTCTCCTCCATGCTTCTATAAAACCCATAATTTCTGCATTAAATATATCTATGGCTAGATCTGACAGGTGCACTCCATCTGACCTGTAGAAATCCTCTACCCACTCTTCCACCCCCTGCCATATTTCCTGCCCCCCATTTTCTTTATCAATGTTCCTACCCTTCTATTCATTTTCCTCCTGGCCCAGTCTAAAGCTCTATGGCTGTGTTCATGTCTCCAGACCCTTCTTGGGATCACATCCGACCAGGCAAGGCATACCCCAGACCACCACTGTTGTATTTTCTCTAAATCCCTTTTTACCTGCATGTATGTGTCCACCCATGATTTTCCCCCAATGTCATTACCCCCTATATGTAAGACAATTAGGTCTGAAACTGGTTGCTGCTCTTTCACCTCTCTTAGTGTAGGAAGCAGCTGCACCCATCTCATCCCTCGGATGCCACGCCAAACCAACCTACATTTTCTCACATTCTGGAATAACTGTTTTCCCCCAGACTTTCTCTCCGCTCTCTTTTCCACCAAATAAAGGTAGGAGTGACCACAGATCCATACTTCCTTGATCCTCCCTCTTCCTATAGGATTTAAGCAGAATATATTACTTAAAGCATGTTCTTAGTTCCCATTCGTAGTCCCCCTTTTCTTGGCCTTCCCCCTCCCCCCTTTGTGGTCCCGTACCTGAAAATAAACACAGATGATATGTTAGTCTCCGTACTGCAGTGCCTGAATATACCTCTTGTAACTGGCAGACTGCCAGTGCCCCTTTTTCAACATCTTAGTCACCGTCTCTCCTGCAGCTGCCCACTGTGATGCAGCCCCTATTAGAAAAGAGTGAGAGGAATAATTGCCTGGGTCCTCACCCAAGAATCGCATGCCTTTCTTGAGCATGGCCGTGACCTGATAACTGGTGACTTTTTTGCCGTCCCCATGCACAAATAAACTCCCTGTTCTACACCCATGCTCTGCTGCGTAAGCCCACAAAGCTTTTACTGGGCACACTGTGTCCTCCTCTTGGGATTTCAGGGTCACCGTGCAACCTTTTCCCCCCTTTGATCTGTCTTTGATTTCTTGATTAGCATGTGTATCTCCTTCGTCCCACAGATTATATCTAGCCACTCCAATCCCCCCTTCTTTCTTGCCATGTCCCACAGCCTCGCTCACTCTCAGGGCCCCTTCAAACATTACTAGGTAAATTGTGTGAAATAACTGCGCTTCGTCTTTTGATCTGCAAATTGCCGGTAGTGCCCCTTTTAATTTTGCAAGCCACTGTTCCCCTATAGGTCGTCTACTATCCGCGAGTCTTTGTTTCAACTTTCCCCATCCTTGCATCATTCTCCTGATCAGCATTGACTTCGTTAGGTCCCCCCATTTCTTAAGGCTGCAGATTAAGCTAATCCCCGCTAGGTGTACCACCATTGTGTTGTGAGCTGTTCCTCTCTCCCACTGATCTACTGTGAACTTCCCTAACTGTTCCTCCATGATTGGCCCACTTACCTCCATGTGGTGTGTTGCCCTGAATGTTTGGAATACCCGCCACGCCCCTTCGTAGGCCCTCAAAGTCTGTGGTGCCCATGAGCTGCGAAACAGCAGTTCTGCTCCCTCTTGCTAACATCCCAGATGTTCATTAGTATGGGTGTTTTCTGATCCTGTGCTGTTGGTGCCAGCATCTGGAAACGGTCCAGCTGCAAACAGGAAAGGCTGTCAGTTGTGATATTTTTTTAACCCTTCTATGTGTTTGGCCCTGAATTACATATTCAATTGCAGGGCCCTTAAAACTAATTGTCTCAAAACCCACATTACTGTTTCTGATCTGGCTCCCCTGTTGTTTAAAACTTCCACCACTGCCTTGTTGTCACACCAAAATGTGACCTGATTCCGCAGTTCTTCTCCCCACACCAGGGTGCAGGCCCATATGGGCATGATTTCCAACAGTGTGATATCTTTTACTCACCCCTCCTTCACCTAACTTGTAGGCCATGGTTCTGTGAACCATCTTCCCTTCAAATAGCCTCCCATACTCAACATCCGTAGAGCTCAAGATCCGTGTTATATACCCAGTCTTCTTGCCAAAAAGAACAGCCATTATAGGTGTTGAGGAACTCCTCCCAAACCCTGAAGTCTTCTTTAACTCCTTTTGTTATGTCTACCCAGTGGTGTGGTTTAGTTACTCCCACTGTTGCCCTCGCTAGCCTTTTTGTGAAGGCCCTATGCAAAGTTCAGATGTCCCATGACCTTTTGCACCTGTTTTAACTGCACCCCTCTCCTCCCCGTGACCCCTCTAATCAGCTCCTTCAGCCTTATCACTTTGTTGTCTGGTAACCTAAAGACTTCATTCAGGGCATCTATTTCTATGCCTAAGAATTCTAAAACCTTACTGGGCCCTTCTGTTTCATCTGGTGCCAGCGGGACCCCTAACTCTCTGCACAACTCTTGAAAGCTGGCCAACATTTTCTCTGTGTCTCTCTTCCCGCTGCCTATTAAAAGGAAATCATCCAGGTAGTGTATTACAGCCTTATACCCACTCTGCTCCTGAAATATCCACTATAAACAGGTGCTAAATGCTTCAAATGTCACACATGCTATGGAGCACCCCATGGGCATTACTTTGTCGAAATAATATTGATCCCCAATCTTAAAGCCCAATAAGTCCCAATCTTCCCTCCTAACCGGAAGCAATCTGAATGCAGACTCTATATCCATTTTGGCCATCCAGGCATTATTAGTCGACCAGATGAGCTGCACTGCCTCTTCTAATGTGACGTAACTCACTTTGCTATGTTCCTCACTTATGAAATCGTTCACGGAGTCCCCCTCTGGAAATGACAGGTGGTGAATCACTCTGTATTCCCCCTGCTGTTTTTTGGGGCCAGCCCCAATGGAGAGATTCTCACAGTCTGCAGCGGAGGTGTAGTGTATGGCCCTTTTACTCTACCTGCCACTTTTTCCTTCTCAATTTTTCTTCCTAAGATGTCCTCTTTCCCTTTTCACTGAACCCAAATTATTCACCTCTCTCGCTCATCTCGGGCCTTCACATCATAACGGAAAGCCCATCTCAAACCCTGTCTTAAGTGACTCCACCACCTCCCTATCGGGATATTTTCTTAGCCACTTTTTCCACACTTCTGTCTTAATGGGCGCTCTCGCTGTTTGGAACTGATCACCTGCCCTCTCCCCTTCATCTCTATTATACCCCCCTCCCCATCCCTTTCTCATTCCTTGTGGTTAATAATTCTGGCTCCCCCTACCTGTGTGCCCTCTACGTCTTCCCCCCTTACTCAAAGCCTGCCCCCTATATCCCTGTCCTTCCCCAAAAAAACTGTTGGCCTGTGCCTTGCCCCCCCTGCCTCTTGTGTGCCTTGTGCCCATGTTGTTCTACATCTACTCGCCGGTTATGCTTCCCCAAATTTTGAGCAGGCATGCTGAAAACGGCATTGGGTCCAAGAGCAGAATGCCCTATTGTAACCCCAGCAACACCTCTGAGGTGCCCCTCCCCTTTTTCCCATCTCCCCTTCTGGCGTGGACTGGTCAGTTACATAATCCGTCCACAGATCCAATTGTTTTGTATCCCATCTTACGTCCCCATAAGTTACCATCCTTTGCCGGAAGAATTCGTTGTAACATATCCAGCCTACCCCACTTTTCGTCTTTGCTCGTCTTATTGTCAGGGAATACATGATCAACGGAATGCCCAGTTCAGGTTTCCTTTCCAGCACTATAGCTGAGTATGTAGTGAAACCTACAAACCATCCATCCCAAGTCTTTCCCTTGGTAAATTTGTCCTCCTCTTTCCTGCCCAACAAAACCACCACTGCCGCCATTTCACTCTTCCCGATGTTCTCCATTTCCTTGTATTTTGCTGCTGCCTTCCGGCTCACTAACGCAAATATGTCCATGTACTCACCCTTCCATATCTTCTCTTTCGTGGTCAGTGGTATGTGCTCCCCTATTCACATTCCTGGGCTTCCTATCTCCCTTGTTCCCTTACCTGCCTTCTCCAACCCTTTCTCATCCCCTTCTGTTGCCGCTGAATCTGACCTTATCTCCGCCAGTGCAGATTCCATTTGACCCAACCCCCCTGTCCTGAGCGCTGCAATAATTTGACCTATGTACTCCTTTATGCTTTCTCCTACTGCCCCACAACATTACCTGTGGCCTTGTCAGTTTCTTGTGGCCTGCTGGACTCAGGATGCCCTGAAATGTCCAGTTGTACTATTGGCTGTGGGAGGATTGGTATGCTTGAGGGATCCGGTCTCGGTTCCACTGGGGGAAACACCACATGGTCTTGGGGAGGTACTGACGGGACAGGGACATGGGGCTACGGCGGTACTGGGCTGGCCACTCTGGAAGGTACCCCCAGCAGGGGCTGCACCCTGGCAGGGCTGCATGGCCTCCCTGCTGGCCTCTTCCCATCGCCCCCTTTTTCCTTCCCCGCTTTCTGTTTCTCCCCCTATCTTCCTGGCTCCCCTCCTCCACCATCTGCCACATTCTGTTGGCCTTCTCTGATAGCTCCACTATGGTTTTGTAGGTGTCCTCTTTAGATGGCTTGCTCTTCTTTGGTGCAATCTCCTTGTATTGGTCTGTGGAAGCTGTAGCGATAACTGCACAAAACCAAGAAAATTGAAAGTCACATTAATCACTTTGCCTGAAATAACCTTGCATTTTAAAAGGGGGGGGCTCTCCCATCCCTACCCTATATGCTCTTACATGATGTATATCTATCAAATGTATATGTATATATATATATATATATATATATATATAAATATATATATTTTTTTTTTAAACTGCCCCCCCCCCTTTTGTTATACCACTCCTCCTTGCTGGGGTCTGCATGCCCCTCTCTGCACACCTATATGGGGTGTTGTGTTCTGTGAGGGCTCCCCATAGGCATGTTACACCCTTTTGCAAGGCCTGCACCGTGACGCCTGCTCCCGCACTTCTGGCATCATTTCATGTGGCCTTCTAGGCTTCACGTTCCCCATGTGGCCTTCTAGGCCTGAACTCTCCCCTAACGTGCCCCCAAAAAACTCTGATCTCTGTAGGCCTCCCCTGGGCCTTGTTGCCCCACTTCCCACCAGGCGGTGTGTTCTGCCACCCACTTTGGGCGTCTGCGCTCATCCCATGCGGCCATCCTGGCCTACTTTCCCCCCTCTCCTGGGGGCCGCTGGCCTCCCCGCATGGTCCTCTAGGCTTCCGCGTAGTCCCTCTCCCTGATGTGGTAGCGACTGAGCCACACACCAGGCCCTTCTTTGTTTCCTCCCCCTCTGGCACCTTCTCCACTCTTGATACCTTCCTGAGGCACTGCTCAGCTGTGGCGTCTGCCCTCCTGCTGTGTGGCCGTCCCGACTAGGCCCTTGCGCCTATGCCCACTGTCAGCTGCCTCCTAGTCTCCCGGCCCACTGGCACCTGGCAGACCCCCAAACCCACCCTGTAGTGTCACTCACCCCTGTACCTCTCATCTGAAGGCCTCCACTGGGCCCCCCTACCCCCCCTTGTGCAACCATTCATCTTTGCGGCCTCACCCCCGGAGTGTGACGTCATGCCACGTGGCCGTCCGAGATGTCTCCGCGCTATCCCTCTTCCCAGGTCTCTCCAACACACCCGATGCCCTTTTTGGCATAAAACAGCCTGCTTGCTTCTGAAGGCCACCACCTGGCCCCCACCCTTCCCCTGTGCACTGTTTGTCTCGCGGGCCTCCCCCACAGTGTTTGACGTCATGCCATGTGGCCGACTGTGCTGGCTCCCTGTCCGAGCCCCAGCCCCTTTGCTCTATCCGCAAGCCAGCTCTTGTGCTGCCTCTTCTGTCCCTCCCTCCAGGTCTCTTGCTTCCTCCCCAGACCACACTCTGTCTCCGTTATGACTCTCCCAGCCCATCGCCAGGCAAGGGCCATCAAACAGAGCTTGTCCAGCCCAATACAGCTCCAAACTTGTTCCCCAATCCACTAAATGCAACTTCTCATCACACCACAATACTAAGGCCAGAGGAGGCCTAGTTGTTACCACTTCTTGAACAATTTTGCGTTTTTACAGAAAACTAATCCCAGGCTTTGCTGAACTGTAGAGAAAACCTACAAGCTACTCATGTAGTGCTTGCTTCCAACTGCTGCAAGGCCCTTACCAGCCCATGCACTAGGACCCGCTGCCCAACCAACAAAACCACGTGCATAATTGCTCTGTCCCCACTCTCCCAACAACAAAAAACACAGTTTGAAGCAAGAATTCCTATTTTCTCCTTTTTCGGCTACGAAGCCTTTAAACAATCTGGGCTTCTGCTCTGCCGACCGAACAAACTACAAACCACCTGGTGCTCTCACCCTTCTAAATGTCCATTCCTCAGCCTGATTCTCAGCCCCACTGGCTAACTTTCTCATATACTGCCTCCTGGCGAATGTTCCTACATAAAAAGACATCATACATTACTACCTATCATCGACTAGCAAACTCTTTTTTTTTTTTTTAAATGGTTTCTACTACTTTCTGGTTCCTGTTTCACCTGGCCCTAAAACAAATTAATTGAAAAACCCAGGGTTTTTTTTTTTTTTAATCATACACATCTTTCACTTTAACCTTGGCAACCATAGTTGTTTGCTTCTTACCTGAATATTTTCACAAACCTCTGCTCCAGTCAATGCCAATCTGATGTGCTGCAGTTTAGAAAGATCAAAACTTCAGCAAAAGTGGCTGAACCACCTCTGTGCTGGCCATTATGTACCTCCTTTTGGCCCTCCCTTTCCTACTGCCTGCCTATTGCTCTTATCCCCAGCCCCTCCCCTTCCTTCCCCCCTTCCCACTCTGAACACACCACCCTCAGGTGAAGGGAGGGGGTGCACCAGGACCACTTGGTCTTCCCCTTAAAGGGCAAACTCCATTAACACAGGTCTTACCCAAGAGACAGTCTATTACATTTTTACTTCTGTTAACCAACTATTTGAAATGCAAATGTATATGACTACTAAGTAAGCGCAAAACATTTAACTGCTCAAGCATTGTATAAGATTGTAAAACACCATAAATAAACAGTCTGGCTGTGCATTAAGTAAGAGCCTCAAGTCCTTACAGCAGTTTAAAATTCGATTTCCAGTTTAAAAGTTCCCATATAATGTTCTTTCAAGTTACAGAGCCAAACGGCAGTGGTGACAAAGTGGAAACTTCCAGAGAGAACCTCCATGGAGTGTGCACCATTCAGCTACCTCTGAAGCACAAGGAAGACACCACTTGGTGGGAAAAGCATCATTTTAGACCCAGAGATGGAAGGTAATGGACCTGACATACATTGTATAAACATGGAACGTTAGGACTTTCCACAAATAGAAAAAGAAACACCATTGGCTGCAATCTATGCATCTTCCCTCCCACTGATCTTTATGTCCAGCCAGAGGAAATACGGATTATATAATGCACTTTGCAGGGAACACTTAGTTAAATATTATGTTGCCTAAAATGTACAGTAACTTTTGCCTGAGATCAGCACAGTAAATTCTGTGGCACACAGAGCTACCTGAAAGAAAGTGTCACCTGTACCAAAAGCCCAGTAACCTAGCTCAGGTCTCCTCAGATGCATCTGAGTTAGCAGTGTTTTCGGGTTGCAGTTCAGCTTCAAGCTTTTGAACAAGCTTGCCTGCCTCTGTCAGATTGTTGAACAAGTGATTTTCTTCTACTACCAAAAAACATGAGGGAAAAAAACTAAAACTAAAGTCAACAAAGAAAAAAAAAACTAAAAAAATGCAGAGAGGGTCACACAGCAGAGGGATAGCAGAAGGAAAAAAAATGCTGTTTGTGACTGTCAGCCTGAGCTGTGCACTGTCCACTGCTGCTAGTCCTCTGAGACCAGAGCCTATCTTTTCACTGGGAGGGTAGGGGAGGGGTTTTGTCTCTGCTTGAGCAGTGGGAGGCAGTGGGGTGGCAACTTGCAAATGCTCAACTGCCCACAACCAAAAAAAAACAACCTTCCCCTTTTATTTACTACAAGTTCAAGAAGTTGTACTGAACTGGAGCCTACCCATGTAAATTTAAGGATAGAAATGCCCAGGTCCCTAAAATACTATATTAACATATTTCTACACCACTCTAGCACTCCAAGCACAATTTTTGGGAATCAGGGAAGAAAAGAGGCAGGTTACTGGTGGCTCTCTAAACAACATGCTGAGTCCAGAATACCCACCCTATGCAGACCGGATGGCTCTACAGCCACTGGAGCTGCAAAGGCTAACCAGATAATGTGTCAGTTCTATGTGCAGTTGTACTCAGCCCAGACAGCTGGCTCCACTCTCCCATGGGTACTTCAGTTCTTGGGGAATGCCTCAATTCTCAAACTCCTGGACCAGGTTAGCAAAGACCTGGACAAGCCTCTTAAGGAACCAAAGTTCCACAAAGCCCTTCTTTCACTGGCTAAGGGGAAGGTCCTGGGCAGGGATGTATAGATGAAGCGAATTTAAAATTCACCGATGAAGTGAATGCAAAGTGGCCATTTCGTGTTATCATAATGCTACGTGAAGTGGCCATTGCAAAGTTCTCATTTCACCTTGTTATTATAATTTCATGTTGTTATTCCACCTTAACGCAAAGTAAGGTGGAATGACAACAATATAGGCACTTTAGGCAGCACCCCCCACACACATCACATGGCTCACAGTACTGTAAGTCACATGCTTTAGCCAGGCAGGAAAGAAGTGAGTCATACAAGCAGATACTTTCACTTTCTCCTTTGCAGAGGTAAAAGGAGGAAGCATTTTGTGTAGGAGAGGAGAGTTTGTCATTACTTTCTTTCTTGAGCAAATTTCAGAAAACCCAAAAACTTTTTTAAAAGCTAATTCTTTAGTTTTTTATGTTGGCTCGTGCATGCACAGCCAACATATTGTGGTAGTAGCAGATTTGGAGGTGCGGTCACTATTGGGCGAATGCAGGGCACGCATCGGTAGGTGCATCCCTCATTCCCCAATCAGCCTACATGATGGTGCCACACCATGCTTACTTAATGTGGTGATACATCAAACAAAAGGTCCGCTGCAATGTGAGCAATGCTCGTCATATGCAGTGGACCTCTTGACGTGCTTTCCCTGGTGGTAAAAAAAGATTAACATGGTGGCACACTGTCTGTCATACTGCCAACTTTGGGGGTGCCCAATCCCCCTGGCAGCATGCCCTGACCCAATGTATGTGCCGATGGGGAGCCTACTCCCCATTGGCATAATGCACCCCCCCATTTGTTATGTGCCGAGGGGGTGCCCAATCCCCGGTTGGCTACAGCACCCCCCCAAAAAACACTTAGATCTCATGCTGGGAGCCCACCCCAGCATGCCAAATCACCCTGAAAAATAAAAACCATCCAGCAAGGTTTTTTTTCCTTTTAAACCCTGTGAAAAAAGGAAACCGTCCCTCACCATCTCCCTGCCCCCCTCCCGCAACCCAGCGCCCTCCCACTGCGCACCTACCTCCTCACAGCCCCTCACCCCATACTTACCTCTGGAGCCTGGCACGATGATCTTGCGTGTACTGGGAACACATCTGCACTCTTCAAAGCCGACTGCGAACTGAAGAAATGCCGGTAAGCTGTATAATGGAATAAATATGTTTTTCAACTTTGATGTATATCTCAGGTATTTTTTGGAATTTTGGCACCAAATTTTCAACATGGGGTTTTTGGGACCCCTCCTCATGAATTCTGGCACTGTCATGGCGTTAATCCACCCCAAAATGTGATTTCGCGGTCACTGCATGGAATCACTTTTTGGGACCAGTCAACGAAACTACAGTGCCAGTGTTCATGAGGTGGGCTCTCAAAAAGTGTATGTTGCAAATTTGGTAGAAAAAAATCCCCAAAATTACTATTTTAAGAGTGTGCATTGCACAGCTTCCATGCATGCTTGTAACTTTGTGAATTTGTAATATTTTCACTCCAGATTTTCAAAATTGCCATTTTCTACACCTCCTTATGAACAGTAGAGCTGTCATTTTACATATCCTGGCCAAAATGTGTTTTTGCATGTCCGGCACAGAATTTATTTTATTTTATTTAATTCATATATCGGATTTACAACCTCTGAGTCAAAGACTCATTTACAAAGGCACCTCGTCACAGAGAGGGGAACAATCAATTTGTGAGACAAGACAGTGGGGAACAGTACAGGTGAGATACATGCAGCATACATAACAGAATTTTCAAAGACCAAATAAACACAGGCAATTGCAGAACAGCACACAACAATAAGTCATTGGAGGTCCCAGTGGGTCACACAGGATACGGTGTGTGGTATACAGATTGAGAACAGGCAAATCGAGAGAGCTGTTGTATATGTAATGCTATAGGAACTGGTTGGTTTTGAAAGGCATTCATGGGAAGCCCTATAATAGGCATATACAGCTCTGGGTGCTAATGAGGTGTTTGCGTAGGGCAGTTTTGAAGTAGCCAATTTTGGAGGCGTTTGTGATGTGCATGAGGAGGGAGTTATACCAGGACGGTGCTCTGTGATGAAAGGACCTTTGGGTGAGTGAGGTCCTGGCTCTAGGCACCTGGAAGGCGGCTTTGGTAGCATCACGGGTGGCGACCAAGTGGGAGGCCCATAGAAGCAGTGCAGTGACTCCTTGGAGGGCATAGCCCAAGTAGAGCCTTTTTAGCCAGTATGCAGGTGTGATATTGCAGATGTTCTTCAAGATTGAGTATGTTAGAAGTGGAGTAGAGTTGGCATGTGTGAGTTCTGCTTGGGGCACCAGTCAGGAGCCTGCAGACTTTGTTGATAGAGGTCAGGATTTTGGTAAGGGCAGTGGGGTCAGTGACTGCATAGGTGGGGAGACCATAGTCAACCAATGACAGGATGGAGGAAGTGATAGCCAGCCATGGGGCAAACTTAGGGAGGCAGTCTTTGTGGTGGTAGAGGAGTCCCATCCAGACATTCATGGCAGAGGACAAAGCACTGACATGAGCATGGAAGGAGAAAGCTGAGTCGAAGGTGATGCCCAGGTATTTGTATGTAGATACCTGCTCAAGGGGGTGGAGGGTACTGGGAAGGATGCAAAGGGGAGCATTTTTGGAGTTACTCTGTCGGTGTGCAAAGATCATAGATTTTGTTTTCTTGAGGTTCAGAACTAGGCGATGGTCGAAGAACCATTTTTCAGCTTGGCTGAAGGAGAGTTGCAGGGAGCTCTGGAGAGTGAGTGGGTTGGGGTGTGAGGTGGCTAGGACTGCATCGTCGGCATGTAGTAGCAGTTTGCCTGTGCAGGAGCTGGGAAGGGTGTTTAAGAAGAGACTGAACAATGTAGGGCCCAGAATGGAGCCTTGTGGGACTCCGGAGCGTACAGGCAGTGCAGTAGATAGGTTGCCATTTAACTTGACACGTTGGGATCTATCACAGAGGTATCTGGAGAACCAGGCCAAAGGGCCAGATGAGAGTCCCAACTTATGGAGGGTGTCAAGCATTAACGGGTGATTCACAGTGTCGAAGGCCTTGGACAGGTCAATGAACACTGCCCCAGCAATCTCCCTGGCGTCTAGTGCTGAGTGTATATGGTGGGAAAATTCCAGTAGAGCTGTGGTGGTGCTGTGACCAGGGTGGAAGCCATGCTGTTCTGGGCACAGAATATTGTATTTGGATAGATAATCCACAAGTTGCATGGATACTATTTTCTTCAGAGCCTTGGGGGATGGAGATTGGTCTGTAGTTGTTTGGCACAGTGCGGTCTCCATTTTTATGGATAGAGGTGATTTCAGCCTGTTTCTATGCACTCGGGAATTGGCCGAGGCACAGGGAACGATTAAGAAGGTCCGTGAGGGGTGCTAGCAAGACATCTATTGTTAGGCGGAGCATCCTGGAGTCGAGGGGGTCACAGTTCGAGTTGTGGGAGGAGAGGGCTTTTAGGAGGATCGGTTTTGCGTCATGGGGGGAGATAGCCTTAAAGAGAAAAGGGGGCGAGAAATTGCTGGGTTGTTGGTTACCAGGATGGGGTCAAAGAAGTGGGCCGGAAGGACTGCACTTAGATCGGAAAAAGTTGTGTTAAGGCAGTCAGCAACACGGGATGGGTCAGTATTAATTATGCCATTTATAACCATCTTTGAGGGAGGAGGGGAGCAGGTTGTTACGTTTAACTCCTTCATGTTATCCCAGAAGGTTCGGGCAGAGCCACAGGAGGAGGTCAAGGTGGATTGATAGTAGTTGGCTTTGGCTTGTCTTATGGCCTAGGTGCACTGGTTGCGAGCTGTATTATAGGCTTGCCTGTCTGCTAACCTGCCAGTCTCGACAGCAATGTGTCATAGGTTATCACGAATAGCACGGTCATGTGCGAAATCAGTTTTTGGGACAGTTTCAGGAAATGATGGTGACACTGTTCATGAGCAGAAGTCCTAAAATGCCTATGTTGAAAATTTGGTGACAAAATTCCATAAAATGACTGTGCTACAAGCGTGCATTGCGCAGTTTCCACGCACCCTTGTAACATCGCAAATGTGCACTATTTTCATGCCACATTTTCAACACTGGCATTTTTTTACACCTCCTTATGAACAGTACAGCTGTCATTTTTCACATCCTGTCCTAAATGTGTTTTCACACCTGTGGTGCACAATGGCGTGGTCACTGTGCGAAATCAATGTTTCGGGCACATTAACAGAATCACACTGCCACTGTTCATGAGGGGAGGTCCCAAAATGTCTACGTTAAAGATGTGGTTAAAAAAATCCCAAAAATAATTGGGTTACTGACGTGTGTTGCACAATTTCTATGCATGCTCATTCCTTCACCAATTTTTCATATTTTCACTCCAGATTTTCAATGTTGCCATTTTTTACATCTCCTCATGAACAATACAGTTGTCATTTTCCACATCCTGCCCAAAATGTGTTCTCATCCCTGTGTCACCAAATGGCATAGCCACTGTGCCAAACCACCTTTCAGTTAACAAACTGATAGTGCTGCTTTTCATGAGGTGGGCTCACAAAAAAACCATGTTGAAAATTTGGAGTGAAAATACCAACACATGCCTATGGTGTTAGGGTTTCCAACTGTAGCACCCCACCCTGTAGAGACTGACAGGTGTCAGGGGTGTGACTTGGGATCATCGACTGTAATGCTCATGCCATTCCACCCCCACCCCAACCCTGCAGCCAGTGACAGGCATCGTGGTGTGCCTTGCAGTGTTTGGCCACAAAGTTCACCTCATTCTCCTATACTGCACCCACCTCAGTGTTTTTCCTTATAGAATGGGGTAAGTATAATGCCCAAAGACCCCATAGCACACCACGACACTTGTCAGTGTCTACAGGGTAGGGTGAGGTACAATGCCATGAGCGTTATAGCTGACAACCCAAAGGCACACCCCAATGCCTGTCCAGGGGTGTAGCCAGAAATATCCATTTTGTACACAGTCGCCAATGGTTACATCCCTCATTAAAAAATGTACACATCCTTTCCAAATGGCACCCCCTTCCAAACAAGTCAGATTGTTGTCAAATTATTCCTCTACTCTCTAAGGAGGTTATACATGTATCAGACACTCCTCAGTGGCCTACACTAACCCAAATACTACTGATTAGAATGATAATATTAACAGAGTGGCTTATGGTTTGTGACAGGCACTCAACAAACTGTACATAAACGTGTACAGTGAGTATGCCTGTCTACACCCTTGTGCCTGTCGGTCTCTACAGGGTGGGGGTGGGGTTGGTGTCACTGCAATACTTCACTGCCATTCCTATTATGCATCTCTAACTCTGGCACTACCAATGCCAATGCCAGCAAGACAACATTCGGCATTGACAAATGCTTGTTTTGTAATGTATTGTCAGTTCTTTTTGGTGACTGATTTCTTTGTTTTATAAGTTTTGTTTCATGTCTGTGAGTGTGTGTGTGTGTCACTGTCTGTGTGTGTGTGCATGTGTGTGAGTGTGTGTGAAGTCACTCAATGCATGACGCATCAGAGAGGGAAGGAGTGTTTTGTGCGATGTACCAGAGACAGTATGTGGCCCATGGCCAGAGGGGAGTGCACACATGTGCTGGTCGTAGCTGGGTGGCGTTGGACCAATCCAGACTGTTTGGTCCTGCCTCCCCCCTCCAGAAGCAGCAGCACCACCAGTGACACCAACACATCCACCAAGTCCACCACCACCAGTAGCAGCTGCAGGAGCTGCAGTAGCATCACCTCCACAGCAGCAGATGGAACCCCAGGTGCGTGACCATGCTGCTGGCTCTACATCTGCCCCTGTTGTGCCTGGCCCCCCTCCCGCAGCTCTCCAGTTTAGCAATTTTACAACTGTGTCATGGGGGCAGCAGCTTTGTGGTGTGTCTGCTTTGTGGTGTGCAGGTGCGCCGTGTTCCCTGGTGGACACATCTGTGGACTGGGGGCCAGTGCACGCATATGCTGAACCACCACATGGTAGAGTGGCAGGCTGCCACCGAACGGGCCAGGTCTCCATCTGCTGGCCCTTCTGTGTCAGTGGCAGAGGGTGCTGCTGTTGTGTGTCACTGCAGCAAGAAGAGGGCCACAGCAGCAGCTGCTCCACCACTACCCACCACCACCACCCTCACCACCACCACTACCTGGTCCCCCACCACACCAGTGGACCCCACAATGCCTGCAACGCAGGCAGACATAGCACATTTGGGCTGTGGTGGAGAAAAATAATGAGAGGGTGGATGTTGTCCAGCAGCAGGTGGACCAAATCGAGAAACACCAGTTACAGATTTTGTCGATGCTTCATCTCTACTGGAACATCAGGGGATCCCCCATTAGCTTTTTTTTCAGCACCCCCACTGCTGTAGTGTTTTGTTTATGTTTAATAACAGACAGAGGGAAGGCCACACAGTATTAGTTTAAAGGGAAGCAGTCAACAACAGGAGGTCCTGCCCTGCAAGTATCAGCCTCTGGTTAAGCCTTTAAGTATCTTGCAGCATTTTTAACATACCGTAACATACTTTATTTTAATAAAGAAAAGTCAGCTACCTGGAAGTATGACGGACGCTATGGGGGCTCCATTGTGTGTAAAGGTGCAATGGCAACGCACCATGCACTTCAATACAAAAGTATTGAAGCAGATGGTGCGTCTTTGCCGCACCTTTCCTTTACACATAATGGAGCCCCATAGCATCTGCCATCCTTTGGGGTAGCTGACTTTTCTTTATTAAAATAAAGTATGTTGCGGCATGAGAAAAATGCTACAACATACTTAAAAGGCTTAACCGAAGGTAAGCCTTGCTGGGGGCAGGAGTTCCTGTTGCTGACTGCTTCACTTTAAATATATACCTACACATACGGTCATACATGCTCCTTATTGCCCTGTTATTATAATCCAGTACCTCGGTAATGTTTACTTTCTGTTCTGGAGTGGTTGTGGAAAAGCTGGTGTGAGCAGTGCAAGTATGATGTGCTAAATTGCATGTGTGCAGTCAGTGTTGTTTCGTGTGTGTGTGTGTGTGTGTGAGACATCAGACATTGAGCAGCTTCTTGCAAACATATATTGCTGATTTGTTGCAGTGTTTATGGTATAAAGAATAGCGATAAGAATAATGTATATTTTATTGTCACCATCATCATCAGTGGACTAAGTGATATGATATTTTTCAGAGGTGTCGGGCCAGAGTGCACCTTAGTCACATACTGCACACATGACTTTTAGGAGAGCATGTGTTTTTTATTCTATGATCTCCGCAATGTCATGTGTGCACTGTGAGTGACTGAGGTGCACAGTGACCCGATAAAATATCACATCACTTACTCCGCTGGTGCTGATGGTGCAAATAAAGTATATGTCATATATTCTTTCTTATCATTAATCTTGAGATACTGCAACAAGTCACACCATATATATGTTTGCATGAAGCTGGACAATGTCTGCACACACAGGAATGAACACTGATGGCACACATGCATTTTAGCCCAACACACTTGCACTGCTCAGTCATGCTTTTTGCGAAACACTTCTACTCATGAGTCCCGACACAAAGTAAACATTACTGAGGAAACAGAAATTTCTTTTTTGAAATAGACATTAAAGAGATTCACCAAGTTACAGTATTGCACCCAATATATGGGTGCCTTACCTCCAGGGGAATCTTTCTTGCTCCACATGTCCTTACATAATGCAATACTTGGGGATGCAGAAAAACACTGATGAAAGGCTCTTATTAGTTGAAATGTGCCCACATTTCACCACAAACTGACCATTATAACATAAGAAAATATTCTGACAGCAGCCGGCCATTCACTATAATGGAGTGCTCCCCCGCGCTCTCCCTGGCATCATGTCATAATGCTGCTGAGAGTGATGGTGGAACTTGGGCGGCTCTTCAGACTGGGAAGTCCTCTGGGACCCGGTTTACCAAAATTATGAGTGTTTTTGCCAGAAAAGCATTGCACTATGTAAGGACATGTGGAGCAAGAAAGATTCCCCTGGAGGTAAGGCACCCGTATATTGGCTGTAATACCATAACTATGTAACTTGGTGAATCTCTTTAAAGCAGCAATGCAACAATCTGGTGAAAATTTTGACCTATACTTTTTTATGCTATTTTACATTGCCTCTTTACTTACATCCTGACTTGTATGATACTTGTCTTTCCAGTATTTGAGTCTGCTTTAGTACTTTTTTCATGTCTGAAATAATAAAAGGAGCACTCCTTTTAATATGGTGTGGACCAGGTCTTCGTCAGTACTTTCCTTTATTTTTCTCCATCAGTTGTTATATATTACTTCTGTTGTAAAATTAACAATTATGCAGCAGGCAGTGTTTTATGACCTCACAGAACAATATTTATTCAAAAACAGCTGCAAATAGTGATGAAAACCTGGTCAGAGCCATATTAAAAGGCGTGCTCCTTTTTTTTTTTTCAGACATGAGAAAAAGTAGTAAAGCAGACCCAAATTGTGAAAAGAAGGGTATCATACAAGTCACAAGGTAACTAGTGGCTGGCAATGTAAAATAGTATAAAAAGTATAGGTCAAAATGTTCACCACATTGTTGCACTGCTGCTTTAGTTTATAATTGAAGTATGATATTATGTGTTCACAATCACAACACACAAAATGCAACTGTCTTGTGTCCAGAAAATCATGCATGCAGTGGTCACACAGAGTCCCCAGAATTTCTCTGCATCCACAAAATGCATCTGTCTTGTGTCCAGAAAATTCTCAAGTGCTGAGGAAGTGAAATGGGAGCGTTACACCACATGTAAAGTCCCCAGAATTTATTGCGAAGTCATTCATGCGTGCAGTGGTCACACAGAGTCCCCAGAATTTTTCTGCATCCCCAAAATGCATCTTTCTTGTGTCCAGAAAATTTCCAAGTGCTGAGGACGTGAAATAGGAGCGTTACACCACATGCAAAGTCCCCCAGAATTTATTGTGCAGTCACTCATGCATGCAGTGGCCACACAGAGTCCCCAGAATTTTTTTGCATCCCCAAAATGCATCTGTCTTGTGTCCAGAAAGCTTACATACTCTGTGATGATGATGTACTTATGATGCACAGTGTCTTGCCAAACCGTGTGAAAGAGGGATAACATGACATTAATCCATTCAGTGTTCCATCAGAAATGATGACCGTGAGAGAACTGTTGCTTGTCCAAAGTGTGCTGTGATTCCTGCAAATGTGATGCGATCACCTCAACAGGATGAAAGGGTGCCCTTTGTGTGTACACTAATAGTAGCCTTGGTTAGTTGATATACTGTATATATATATATATATATATATATATAGATAGATAGATAGATAGATATAGATATAGATATAGATATAGATATAGATATATATATACAGTATGTATTTTCTAGGTGAGGGGTTGACATATATAAACATGCACTCATTATATTGGTTTGTATCACAGGTCACACATACTGTTAGTGTGCACATTCCAGTGCTTGATGATAAATGTTTGCATTGAAATTGGAAATGGAATACTCTCAAGCCAATGAAGGTAAGTATTTTTTTTTGGGGGGGGGGCATATTTGCAAGTAGATCTCATTAATGTTTTTTTATTTGGTTAGTTCTACACAGATTTCATTTGCATCCTTCTCCAGTCTGGTTGGTAATGATGGCCATGGTCATCGATTGAAACAACTTCTGTGTGTTGCATGTCTGCCCCAGCCCGGGGGGGGGAGCTGATGTTGAAGAACTTCCTTGGATAAGGCAGGTATAACACAACAAAGCATCTGGAAGTTTCCTAAAAAAAGAAATGAAGGATCTATTACAAATTGATTTCAGCAGTAACACATTATGTTTAAGCTGTGGCTGTTCCACGGGTATCTGGATTAACACAGACAGCAAGCTGTCCCACTGCAATCATCAGATCACAGCTTAATTTAGTACCAGGCTGTGTAACAAATATACTGTGTCAGTGTCCCTGCATCTCAACTCAAGTTACATTTCAAAACCACATCTTGTCAAGTAACACAATCTGGGTCCAACTTTTTCAACACTGTCATGGCTGTACAGCTGCAAATTTGGAATACAGTGCATGATATGTTGCAGAAATATTTTTTGTGATGTATACATGTCAACTAGTTTATGAATCCTCAGTCAGACTTGTTGCACTCTTATGAAAAAAAAGGAACAGATGAAATAAAAGTTATATACATAGATACATAGATACATAGACAGTGTCGGCAGATAAGGGCCTATGGCCCACCCAGTCTGCCCATTTAAGTTTGTAAGTTCAGTTTATGTTTTCCAGGAAGTCTGTTGCCCCTTACTCCTGACCTCCAGAATTCCTTTATGTCTATCCCATGCATTCTAAACCTGTGATTGTTTCAGCCCCACCACTTCCTCTGGCAGGGTGTTCCACTTGTCCACCACCCGTTCTGTGAAGAAATTCTTCCTCACGTTTCCTCTGAATCGTCCTCCCTCCAACTTCATCCCATGCCCTCTAGTCCTGGAACATCTTTTTCGCTTAAAAATAGTGCATTCCTGCACCCTGTTCCTCCCTGTAAGATACTTGTATGTCTCTATCATATCCCCTCTCTCCCTCCTCTCCTCCAGGGAGTACATGTTCAGTGCCTTCAACCTGTCCTCATAGGACTTGTGATGCAATCCATGCACCATCTTTGTTGCCCTCCTCTGAACCTTCTCTACCCTGTCTATGTCCTTAGGTAAGGTCTCCAGAACTGCACAGTGTACTCCAGGTGCGGCCTCACTAGTGTCTTGTATAGTGGAATTATGACCTCCTTTCCTGCTGGTGATACCCTGCCTATGCATCCCAGCATCCTATTTGCTTTACCTGCTGCCTTGTCACACTGTTTCCTGCCTTGAGGTCATCAGAGATGATAACTCCAAGATCCCTTTCCTGCTTGGTGCATGCTATATCCTCACCCCCCAACTGATATATTGTGCCAGAGTTTTTGTGCCCCATATGCATTATCTTGCACTTCCTTGCATTTAATTTCAACTGCCAAACCCCTGACCATTCTTCAAGTTTCTGCAGGTCCTTCTCATTCTGTCTACACCCTCTGGTGTGTGTCTACTCTGTTACAGAGCTTTGTGTCATCAGCGAACAGTGAAATTCTGCCTTCTAGGTCCTGCGCAATGTCACTGATGAAGATATTGAATAGTACCGGTCCCAGCACTGATCCCTGTGGTACCCACTGGTCACTCTTCCCTCTGTGGAGTGACAGCCATTTACCACCACCCTTTGTGTCCTGCTGCCCAGCCAGTTACCTACCCACCGCACTACTGTCCTGCCCACACCCATATTCCCCAGTTTGTGCAATAGTCTTCTATGTGCACAGTGTCAAAGGCCTTGCTGAAGTCCAGATAGGCTATGTCCACTGCCCTCCCTGATCCACCTCCTAGTCACCCAGTCAAAAATTCAATGAGGTTGGTCTGACATGACGTCTCCTGGTGAAACCATGCTGCCTTGGGTCCTGTAGTCCATTGACAACCAGATGTTCCACCAATCTCTCCTTCAGTAGTGCTTCCATGATCTTCCCCACTACCGAGGTGAGGCTGACTGGTCTGTAGTTCCCCGCCTCTTTGTTCCCACTTTTGTATAGGGGACTACATCTGCTATCCTCCAGTCTTTGGGTACCTCCCTGTTTCCTAGTGATCGGCTAAACAGGATAGCAAGAGGTTCAGCCAACTCCTCTCTTAGTTCTTTAAGGACCCTGGGTGCACCCCATCTGGCCCCATTGCTTTATCAACTCTTATTACTTCCAGTTCCTTCAGGACCCTTTCTCGTAAAGGGACTTTGTCCATTTCTGCACCATTCTCACCCTTGTACTCCATTCAGACCCATTACCCTCCTCTTCCTCAGTAAAGACTGAGCAGAAATACCTGTTCAATATGTCAGCTTTACTGTTGTCATCCTCCACACAGCCCCATCCTCCCCCTTCAGTCTCACTATCCCTCCCTTTGCCTTTCTTTTTTCACTTATATACCTGTAAAAGGTTTTGTCCCCTCTACCCACTGATTTTGCAATGTGTTCTTCTGTCTGAGCTTTGGCTTCCCTTACTGACCTCCCTGCCTCCCTTTGCTTCTCCTGGTACTTCTCCCTATCCCCTTCTGCCTGTGTCTTTTTGTATTGCCTGAATGCAATCTTTTTGGCTTTCACTTTCTTTGCTACCTCTTTGGAAAACCATAATGGTCTCCACTTCCTTTTCCATCATACTTAGCAGTATGGATTGGAAATGGATATTCCATAGGTGCCTGTAGACAGTACTTCTGCGGTACCATTGATACAGACTTTCAGCAAAGGAGAGTCATTTGTTGTTAACCTGTAAAGAAACAAAATAAGTTTACCATATGTGTGTGACCATTGCAGCTCAGAAAAGCAACAGAAAACAAAACACACAGCTAAAGGAAGTTGAATAGCATAAAAAACATTAGTACACATACTCACTTTATAGTTTTAGTAGTAAGAAGCCTTGTGCCTGTGGCTGATGGATGTGGTCTCCTGTTCGACTCCTTCTGTCTTGGCATGGTCCATGTAATGGAAAAACATTGTCAGAATGACACTGGTGGTGGGTGCTGGTGGTCATAGCTGTGGCACATGATGACATTCCCTCTGACATCTTCCTGCATCTGGTGGTGGTGGTGGCAGTGGCTAACAGTGGTCTTATGGTGGTGGTCCAGGGGGCACACAAAGTCATTCTCTGTGGTGGCAGTGGCTAACAGTGGTCTTATGGTGGTGGTCCTTGGGGGCATACACAGTCATTCCCTCTGGTGGCAGTGGTTAACAGTGGTCTTATGGTGATGGTGGTCCAGGGGGCACACAGTGACATTCCCTATACTGGCACTGGCTAACAGCAGTCTTATGGTGGTGGTCCAGAGGGGCACACAAAGTCATTCCCTGTGGTGGCAGTGGCTAACAGCAGTCTTACAGTGGTGGTCCAGGGGGGCACACAAAGTCATTCCCTCTGGTGACAGTGGCTAACAGCAGTCTTATGGTGGTGGTTCAGGGGGGCACACAAAGTCATTCCCTCTTGTGGCAGTGGCTAACAGTGGTCTTATGGTGATGGTGGTCTGGGGGGCACACAGTGACATTCCCTATAGTGGCACTGGCTAACAGTAGTCTTATGGTGGTGGTCCAGGGGGGCATACAAAGTCATTCCCTGGGGTGGCAGAGGCTAACAGCAGTCTTATGGTGATAGTGGTTCGGGGGACACATGGTGACATTCCCTATAGTGGCACTGGCTAACAGCAGTCTTATGGTGGTGGTACAGGAGCCAGGATATATTGTGCTCTCTGTTACAAATGTGACATGACATATGGAATTTGAGTCACTCCGCGTGGGACACTCATTTAACTTTATGAAAAAGAAAACATGTATCATGCAACAAATGTGACAGCCTTTTAACCACTTAAGTTAAAACCTGCCAACGTTAACCTCATCATCTTCCTCATAAGGAAAGCTGCCCTCACAGTCATCTATGTCTGAATTCTGACCACTGGGAAGCTCTTTCTCCATTGTGTCATCATCTACATCTGTGGAAGGCTGTTTCATGCTGCCACTGCCAGTGCCACCAGGATGGTCCATTTCTACATCAGCAAAACCATGACTAGGCCAGGGTATGAATACTGAGGTTGCAGTCTGAGCTGGTATGTGCCTCTCATTTGTTTTTATGAATGTTAGCAAACTGACATTTGCAGGAGAGAGGTTTTTATGATGATCCTGAACTATTGCACCTGCTGAGCTGAATACCCTTTTGACACTTACACTGGAAGGTGGGTGTGTCAGGTACTTCAGTGCCACTGCAGTCAGCTCTGGCCATTCACTGATCTTTCCACTCCAGAATAAAATAGGATCATCACTTATTGACAGATGCCTGTTTTCAGACAAATATGACTCAACCATTCTATGTGCTGCACTAAGTCCAGTGGTTGATGCATCATCCTGTTCTCCGGAATCATTTATGTCACAAATCCCCACTTGGGACAAAGCCTTTCAAAGTGGGTTGACGCCAACCACTTTGGATGACAGACCACCTGGAACTGCAGTCCCCTTCCCCTTACAGGATATGCTTGATACTCCTCCAGGTGCACCTTCAGCCTGATTATGCTGCTGAGGTTTACTGACCTTGGCACATGACTTCTGTGCCCCATGAAGCAAGTGCACCAGTTGCCCACTGACATTTTTTACCTGTTCAGGCCTACCCTCCAGTACTGTTGCAATTCCCCATTTGTAATGTGGGACCAGCATTGTTGCTATCGCAAAGTTGTCACTATGCTGAATGCTTAAGATGTGACGATTCTGGTCGAATACTGTCAGCATGTGTTTCAGCAACATACTGCCAGCACTGTCTCCGGCAACATTCAGGCTATGCTGTACATTCACCAATGTCTGCCTCAGCACCCGCAGCAGTGGAATTGATTGGCTAATGGAGGCATACTCACCACTCACTGCCTGTGTCGTATGTTCCAAAGGCCACAATATTGTTATTACAGAGTCCATGAGGTGCCATTGTTCAGTCGTCATAGACATGGAGGTCCCGGAACTGTCACGGCTAGTGTGCATGACAAGATATTCTGAGATGGCTTTGTACTATTCATACAACCTCTCTGCCATGTATAAAGTGGAGTTCCACCAGATGACAACTTCCAGCTTCAAGCGGTGCTGAGGGAGGCTGTTTCAGATCTGCAACTGCCAAAGTTGGTCACTGGCATTTGCAGAGCGTGAAAAGTGAGAACAGATACGGCGTGCAACTGTCAGCATTTCCTTTATATCACGGTGCTGCAGAAACTACTGCACCACAAGATTTAAACAGTAGGCCATGCATGGAACCTGAACAAAGCCACCATTCGTGATGCATTTCACAACATTTGACCCATTGTCACTTGCTATGAACTCAGCTCTCAGGGACAGGGGGTTCAGCCACTTGTCAGTTTCCATCAGTACCAAGTCCAACATGTTTTCACCACTGTGTGAACAGGTCACATTGTGCATAGAAATTGGTGCATGTTGTCGAATTCCAGGAAGATTGCTACCATGACACTCCACCTTACTGCGCTGATTATTCACACTACCAACAGCACAAACAATACCCGGCACCTGTGCCCAATGTGCAGTTATACACAAATATGAACTCCATGCAGTTTTTCCACTGGTCCACATATCCATACTTAAATGGATGAATAGAGAGGAGGAATGCTGAAGGGCATGTCTTACAGAGTTGGACACAGTATGGTACAACTCGGGGACAGCACAGGTCGAAAAGTATGTCCTGGATGGGACTTTCCATTTTGGAGAGGTATGTGCAGCAAACCGCGGGAACCCAGAATTCTCCACAAAGGAGAAGGGCAAAAGATCAATTGCCAGCATTTTAGCTACAGCAGCATTAGTTCACGTGACACTGTATGATTGGGTGGGTACTTCAGCTTATGCACAAAAACACTGTAACTTGGGCTGACAAATGTTTTACATGGGGTGTGATGACAAATGGTTCTGCTCTGCGAATGGCAGGGGGTGGAGTGTGGACATTTGATGAAGACGGTTTCACAGGTGATGATGACAAACCCACAAATGCAGTTATTTTGCCAGATTTACCAACCGGGGTTGATGTACTACTTGCACTAGACATACTGCTTTCACCATCACCACCACCACCACCACCACCACCAAAACCGCTACTCTCACCAGCACTGGACAACATTTCAAAATCATTATGCTCCTCCACCTCATCATGCCTGTAGTAATCCTCTGCTTTTATTTCATCACTTTTTTTTAAACTCTGTTTATTCCTCCATCCTGTGGAACTCTGTCAGGCATCCTCCATTGCTCCAACTCTACCTCCATGCCTGAGAAGCCTCCTAATTCCTGGCACCAGCCCGGCTATCCCCTCGGTTCTGAGCCCCCTGAGGTAGGGCTGCCTTATCTGCCCAGGGTGCTCTATCTAGAATTCGGGCCAGGCTGGGCTCGGCCCAGGAGAGGAGTGCAACCGGCGGTGGAGTGTGGTTGGCGAGTGAAGGTGCTGTCGCCTATCCACAAGGTGGGTTGTTTCCTTAGTTACACCCCCAGACGTGGGACATGCAATGCTGTACAACCCATGACGTGAGTGCTCCCACCCACGTCCGGAAGACAGCTGCCCAACGTCTACCCTAGTTGTGAGCCCTTGTGTGCTGCAGTGCCTCCGGTCTCCATCAGGGATGCTGCTGCACCGGGCTCCCCCTTGATCCCTCCCTGAGAGAGGAGAGTAATCCTCTGGATGCTCGATCCTCTCTCTCCCCTGCCAACCCCCCGTGGACCGGACTTGTTCCCAAACCCGGGTTGCCGGTATGGCGTGAGGTGTGGCGTCCAGTGCCTCAACCCTCAGCACCACTGGGCCCTCTTATTTCATCACTACTGTACACATTTAATTTCCTACTTGATTTAATAGTCATGGAAGGGGATAACATGCTCGTTATGGTTGAACGCTTCACTGTAGTATTAGCTGCCAACTTGCGCTGAGTCCACAGTGCCATGTGCCTGTTCTTAAGATGCATATGCTGTCCTCCTGTGCCCAGATGGCTCCCCTTTTTACCTTGACTCACACATGCATGGCAAACCTGGCAGATTGCAACTGACTCATCATTTGCATCTTGCACAAAAAAATCCCAAACAAGGAATTGTGATGATCTAGTTTTAACATGTCCCTGATGCTGCTTATTGGACTCTGTTTTTTTAAGCCATGATGTGGGGGGTGTGCTACGTGATTTTTCTGGCAGGACACACTTGGACTGCAACTGACCACTACAACTACCTTTCATTATTACTGGGTCATCATCATCATCATCACCATCAATTGAAACTGGTAAATCACAACTTTTTACAGGGTGGGATTAATGCAAACAGACCCAGACACAGCCACCTTGAATTTATTTTTCTCTGGTTCCCAACTGGGGTCACTTACATCATCATCATATTCATCAACATCACCCACATCCACATCTTCTGCTTGGACACTGGCATGTGGACTGCATGTTGCAACCACAGCAACCTCATCATCATCAGATTCTTCATCATCAACACCACCATCACCTGATATTTTTTCACCACACTGTGAATCACTGCATGGCAAATGCAAGGCCTGAACCACGGTGGAAGAAATGTCGCATTGTATGCTGTCATTGACATGATGATCAGAATCCTCATGTTCAGTTACTGGGATGTTACTGGGAAGTATGACATCATCTACACTGCCCCTCACTTGCACTGCTTCGCACTCCACTATATTTTTGGACAAGGTAAACTGGTCAGAAGTGGAACTTGAGGCAGCAATACTCATACCACCACCAGCAACTGCTCTAACACCACCAGCTGGGACAACATCATCTCCTCCAACTATGAGTGAAGCTACTGATTACGCTGTAAAAAACATTGAAGGAGAAATACCTTTCCTCACATCAGCAATGCACTTCTGCGTCTGCGTACTACCATACCCACAGACAATCTTACCACTGGCAGCAGTGCCATGGTAAGAAACAGCTTTGCTTGCACGTCTCTTTGTGGGCATTTTGGGGATCAACAAAAATATTCTAAACAAATTTAGATTTGAACGTTCACTCTGGGTGGGGGATGCTGGATGTGAATCCAAAAAAACAATGTGGCTTCAGCAACAGACACAGATGTAAGTCACAACTTCAGCAACACCTTAACTAACCAGTGGTGTGAAGTCACAAACTAATCAATCTGGAAAAGAATTCCTTTGCCAGGGTGGGGGCTGACTGCAGATTTTATGCAGTGCAGGCAACAAAACAAAAAAGATACCACAATGGCAGTACAAAATCATGCAGCTGCAGTGGATAGCAGGTTCACACTGCTGTGCCTACAATTACACTGTGGCACAATAAAAGGTGTATTATTTAATGTCACGCACCACACACATTCACACACAAACATTTGTCTACAAATAATGCATAGCAAATTGAAAACTTCAGTAATATATCACGTATTTTAAACAACCTGCAATTATGAACTGCTGCACCAGATCAACAACACACAGTCGGCAAAAAATGTCAACATTTACTGAAATTATTACTGTGTGTACATTAACAGTCAGTTATATAACAAAAATATAACCAAAGAACTCCCTATTTCTCCAAGTGAAATCTACTCACACCACAGATAAGCCCCTCCCACAAAGCACACTTTCACTGTTTCTTACTAAACAAACTCAATGTTGTAAATTAACATTCAAAATCCACACATAAACAATAAACACTCGATGATATGAGCACAGAAGGGTTTCCTATAATCAATGAGCTAAAGTTTGAGCAAAAGAAATTACTCAAAAAGGCTTTTTTAACAGCTTTTAGAAGGTTTGAATCACAGAGAGCTCTCAAAGCAGACTGTCTCCTACAGCGTCCTACACACACTACCCCGAACTGAGGCTGTGCAGAAAAATATAGAGCTCATGTGACCTGAAATCCCATGAATCACTGCAAAATTCCTTTTGGAGCTTAAAAAACAAGGTGAAGTGAGGCAAAGTACATTGTTTTCAATGTACTTCACCTTTAAAATTGATGGAGTAGAGGTTTGGGAAGGTGGAGTAATACGAAGTCTTTGTTTTCAATGGACTTCGCGTTACCCATTATAACATGAAGTACTCCACTTCGCGTTGCAGAGTACTCTGCAAATCCACCTTTACTCCATGAATCACTTCGTGGAGTCAATTGAACCCACTTCGACCACCACTACAGGGATGGGTTCACTATAGACCTTTATCAGCTAATGCCAGACAAGATCATTCCCAAATTGCTCACCGCCTTAAGGAAGGCTCAAACCAATAAGTGTCTCCCCAAGACGCTTCGACCACAAAAAAATCAGACCACCCTCTTGACTATGTCAATTGTCGCCTCATCTTCATTCATCTGCACAGACACAAAAACACTACGTAAGACTTTGGCCTCCAGGCTAGAGAATAACTTACTCTTCTTAATTCACTGCACCCAGGCTGGATTATGGAAAGGGAAATCTGTAGCTGCCAATCTATGGACACTTCTAAATCTAAAGCTGTATGTGAGATCTGTGCAAAACACCATGGTAGCACTCGCTGTAGAATCCTGCAAGCCTTCAACTCTGAAGAGTGGGGCTACCTACATGACATACTGTAACTATTAGGGTTGGGCCCTCATTCTGACATTGGGTGCATACTTTTATAGAGACCCCTCTTCAGTTTTCCTCACCAACCAGACTGTATCTCCCACTTTTATCCTGCAAAGAAGCACTCAGCAGGGTGCTCCCTACCACCCCTCCTCTTCCTGTTGGCCTTAGACCCCATAACTAGGAAACTGCTGATGATGCTCACCATTCAGGGGATTATGGTACATGGTTCCCCATACCTGGTGAACACATATGCTGATGACCTTCTCCTCACCCTGACAAAACCTAAACAATCACTTCCCCCCTCCCTTGAAGTCCTTTCCACTTTTGAAGCTATAGCAGGATTCAGCATTAAATCCAATAAAACTAATTTATCCCATCCAAAGCCACAATGTGATAGCTGCTGCAAGGGCTGGCAAGTAAAGTTGGCTGGAAATGGGTTTAAGTATCTGGGAGTCAAGGTCACTACCATTTTGGGCAGATCTGATACCTGCAAGTATCTTCACTCTGGTTGCAGACTTTTAACAGGAAATACAGTGCTGGTTAAAATAAAACTTAACATTGATGGGAAAGGTCAAGGCAATATGCATGTTTGCCCTACTGAAGTCTGAGTACATCTTTAGTAAGCTGCCCTTCATCATCCCCAATAAGGTCTTACTGAAGACTGAATGCATCATCAGTCATTGCCTTTGGCAGGACAAGCCCCCCAGGCTGAGCAGGATGAAATTGTGGGCTCTCTGGAACAGAGGAGGTGCGGGCCTTATGGGAGTTCATGATTATGCCCAAGCATATTGTATAATACAAGCATACAAATGGCTTGCCCGACCACACAATTCACTGCTGTGAGTATTGCTGGAAACAGATGATGCAGTGGTGCCCTGCCCTTCCTTGGTATCCTACTAGGCCAAAAACCAAAATGAGCCACTCTATTTGACCTCATCATGTTAGCCACTATGCAGGCAATTGACAAATGTATGACTCTCACTTCAATTCCCAAAACATCCATAGTCCCCTTCCCCACCCAGATCACTTATTTGCATCTGTTGTAACCAGAGTATACTAGTAGGAGTCCATCTCTCATGTGGAAAGGGTGGGAAGAGCAGAGCATCAGACTAATTTCAGACATTTCCACTCCTAGTACTGATACCCTGCTCTCTTTTCAGAAAATGCAAGCAAAAATGGGATTCCCATAATCAGATTTATGGAAATTCCTGCAGCTGAGGGCAGCCATGCAAACCATTGAAAAAAATCTCCACCCTCACACATCATAGCACTGGCTGCAAAGATTAGACTTCTCCTCTACTCCAAAGGGTCTGGCAGGCAGAACATACAGTATGCTAGAGTCAGAGATGCCCAGAAACCAGTTCTAGATGCAGGAAGGTTGAAATGGGAAAAAGAGCTGGGCCACCCCATTCCTCTGGCACATTGGGAGGCTTGTATCTCATTGGTACACCATGCCTACAGATACACTAAAAACAGCCTGATCCAGGTGAAGATACTCCACAGATGGTATAGGACACCTAATACTCTGCAATCTATGGGATTACTGCTTCATTCAGCATGACAGCACTGCTCACAGCCTGGTGCAGGCCTCCTACATAGTTTATGGGAATGCCCATGGTTCTCCAGTCTATGACAGGAGATTCTGTATTACTGCTCCATGGTCTTCGACATGGCCATCCCTGAACTGATCGTCCTTGGGATCACCACCCAAACAGCAGTCCTATCAAAGCCACAACAACTCTGATGGCTTTTATGGAGGTAAAATGTCTCAATTTAATGCACAGGATGCAGGTAAACATCCCCTCCCTGTTTACCTGGCACTCTACGCTTTCAAAGCTGGAACCTGAGAGAAAATGGGAATCTTTCACAAAAAATGGAAGCCTTTCTTAAATTCACACCTTTGCTCAGTTCCCATATCCCAACATAGCAACCCGTCTCTGACCCATTCATCAGAAGTGCGTCTATGCTCCTGTTTATAGCTTTATATATTAACCCCTTGCAGGACACCTGTCTGTATGTTTGATTATCTTGTAATATATGGATAGATCAAAATAATAGGTCAGTAAAGCATATAGAAAAATCTCGGTAATATCACTGTTCAAAAGTGATAATACTATCGATTCTGTGCCATAATACAATTGTTCAAAGTCTGCAATACTATCGTTTGGTGCTCTGGTCGATAGTATTATCACAGAAACACAACAACAGAAGCACAAGAATGGCTGAGGCAGAGTGGGAGCTGACTTTCACTGTAATGGTAGAGGACAGTAAAAGCCAACTTGCTGCTCTCCAAAAACAAAAATCTAACCTGCAGCCAAATATACTAAGTGGAAAACTGCTAACGTCTGTCTGCTACTCACTCCAGTTGCTGCCCTTCCAACAACTGGACTGCTAACTACCGCAGTCTACTTGCATAGAGACGCTGCCATTTTTAATACGCAATTATTCAAAAAAACACAGGAAGCACAAATAGAAACACATGCTAGGTGCTTCAGAGGTGTCTTGATGTTCTGGTATCCATACCAATGCCTGCCAAGCAGCTTGACTTAAAGAGACCTGCATAGGCGCTTCAGCACCCAGGCAGCTTTGCACCACATTTCTACAGAACACCGAAAACTCCTTGGATCCATATATTACAAAAAGTAATGGATATGGGACTGTGATTACTTGGCTATAGTACCATCTCGAGGTTCTGGGGACATGGGAACCTCTTGAGCTTACTTTGGAGGTTCTCATGTCCCCAGAATCTCTCAATGGTATTATAGCCTTATAATATAAGTCCCTTATCTATTATTCTATTTATAGCACCACTACGAAAGTTGTTGACTGCTCAAATATGGTACTAGCTATCCTGTTCTGGAATTAACATTTTATTAGGATATCAATAGGGACCAGTACTGACTCAGTAACTGACTCAGTAACTCAAGATGTCATGACATGTGCTCTCAGATTAGGACATGGTGGATATATGAACTCTACACTATGTTCTTGTCTGTAACTCAAAATCTTCTTCCGTGACAAACTTTAAGTTAATAAAAGAAATGCCCAAAATATTAAGAAAAAGTTTGACTTGAAAAGGTAAGAATTTCTATGTTTTCTTTCATTTCCAAGAGAGGGAAAAGCTTAGAAATGGTACAACGGTGTTGGCACCAAAGGCTAGAACATTGTAAGTCTCAGTCTATGGTTTGTTGAGCTCTGGCTTTGTAAAAAATAAAGTTTACTGCAGTTCAGATTTCCTTAGATAAGAATGTTTGTGGCCTTGAACCTACAATCCATTGTTTTACAGACCTGTGCTTTTATTCTCTGTACTATCCAACTGGAATTGTTTTAAACTACACAGCTATGGCATATGTTCATCCTAGCTTTTCTGAGCATTCCCCTCTGGCAGCCCCAGTTCTCTCTGAGGTGGTTTTATATAAATGTTTTAACCTCTGGCATCCTCAGCTTGAAGCTGTTCCTCTTATACTTTTAAACAAAATCTGCAACTCAGATTTAAATGGGAAACACTGCCAACATGCACTCTGAGGTAGGAGTGGGTGCTTGCCTAAGAGAGCCAATACGAAAAAGCACAGTGATGGCACTCAAATGCAAGGTGAAACAAGCATTTGTCAATGCTGAATGTTGTCTCGCTGGCATTGGTATTGGTAGCGCAGGAGTTAGAGATGCATCAACATAGGCAATTTGGGACCTCACCTCATGAACACTGGAGCTGTGATTTTGTTAATCTGTCCCAAAAGTTGTTTCCCACAGTGACCACGCCATTGTGCGACACAGGAGCAGAAACACATTTTGGGCAGGCTGTGAAAAATGACAGCTGTGCTGTTCATAAGGAGGTGTGAAAAATTGCCAGTGTTGAAAATCTGGCATGAAAATATTTCAGATTTGCGAAGTTACAAGGGTGCGTGGAAACTGCGCAACACACGCTTGTAACACAGTCATTTTATGGATGTTCATCACCAAATTTTCAACATAGACTTTTTAGGACCTCTGTTCATGAACAGTGTCACCATCATTTTCTCAAACTGTCCCAAAAACTGATTTCAAACAGCAACCGTGCTATTCTGCGCCAGAAGTGCGAAAACACAATTCAGCCAGGATATGTAAAATGGCAGCTGTACTTTTCTTAAGGAGGTGTGGAAAAATGCCAATGTTGAAAATCTGGAGTGAAAATATTACAAATTCAAGAAGTTACTAGCATACATGGAAACTGCGCAACACAGGCTCGTAAAACAGTCATTTTTTGGATATTTTTCACCAAATTTGCAACATAGGCTTTTTGAGAGCCCATCTCATGAATAGTGGCACTGTCATTTTGTTAATCAGTCCCAAAAGGTGATTCCACACAGTAACCACTAAATCACCTTTCGGGACTGAATAACACCATGACAGTGACTGAATTCATGGGGAGGGGCTCCAATAACCCCATTTTGAAAATTTGGTGCAAAAATTCCAAAAAATGCCCGAGGTATGCACCAGAGTTGAAAAAACCCTGTTTATGCCATTATACAGCTTACCGGCATTTCTTCAGTTCGCTGTTGGCTTTGAAGAGTGCAGATGTGTTCCTAGTCCACTGAAGATCATCGCGCCAGACTCCGGAGGTAAGTATGGGGTGAGGGGGGGTGTGAGGAGGCAGAGTGCACAGATCGTGGGTGCAGGTTGTGGGAAGGAGCAGGACAGACTGCAAGAGACCATTTTCTTCTTTTGCAGGGTAAAAAAAAAACATTGCAAGACTTTTTTTTTTTTTTACAGGGGCATTTGGCATGCTGGGGTGGGCTCCCAGCATGCCACCTGAGTATTTTGGGGGGCTAGCCAATGGGGGATTGGGCACCCCCCTCGGCACACAACAAATGGGGGGGGCATTATTCTGACAGGGAGTGGGGTCCCCCATTGGCACATGAACTAATTCAGGGCATGCCGACAGGGGAATTGGTCATCCCCGAAGTCGACATTCTTGCATCGGGTGGCAGCATTCAATGCTGCCATGTTTACTAGCATGCTTCACCAGGAAAGGCACGTCGGGAGGTGTCGCTGCGTGATGAACTTGGCTCTTATTGCAGTGGACCTTTCCTTAGATGTGCTCACCACATTATGTATGCCTGCTGTGGCACCTGCATGCTGCCTTATTGGGGAATGAGGTACGCACCTACTGATGCGTGCCTGCATTTGCCCAACAGTGACCGTGCCTCCAAATCTGCTACTAGTACAATATGTTGGCTGCGCAAGCATGAGCCAACATAAAAATGAAATGTATGAATATGTAGGTTTAGCCATCTGTTGTATTTAGCTTAGTGAACAAAGCACAACATGCATATCCCAACACTTCTTGCCATAGATGTGATGCTTCATCGGGAGGCCAGTTTTAAACTGCACAGATATGCCATACATGTTTCAACTGTTCATCCCAACTTTTCTGAGCATTCCACAGTGGCAGTACCAGTTCTCTCTGGGGTGGTTTTGAAGTGTTTTAACCTCTTGCAATCTCAGCTTGAAGCTGCTCCTTTCACACATTTAAACAAAAGCTGCAATGCAAATATAAATAGGTGGGTTTGTTAGTGTGAGGTTCAAAAGGTTGGAGAAAGTTGGAAAAAATTCAGTTCATTATTTAATACACAGCAAGAATAATGTCAGTTACTACATACAGTATGACAACAACACAACCCATCTTAAAAGTATGCAACATATTTTTAAAGACCTGTTTCAAATGAGTTCTGAAACCTAAACTGCTTGCACCTGTAATATCCTACTCATCCTGTGGGGGACATCTTCTGTAAACTGAATTACAAGCATCTGCCATGGCATGGTGGAGCATATATTGTTCTGGTAGCCCTCCAGTATCCCTTCCCTGGAATAACGACAATAGCATCGGTCATGGAGGAAATAGCCCCAGCCATGCATTTATTTCTTTATGCACACACATTTTTAGCAGCGTGCACAGCCAGGAGGATACACAGCCTCTTCAGGTCTCCTACAAACCTGCCTTCAATCCTGGGCCAACCCTGATGTGTGCCTGAATGGCTGATATAGCTCCTGAGGAGGTCATGTGTCCAAGCAGCCTGTAGCCACCTCTCCCTGTCCATCACCACTGTCCTTGCAGAATAACCTAATGAGGGTGAACTGCGACCGCCCCCCTTCCAGGTCTGGGTTCTGTGGTACCCTGGGCTCATGCTGACTGGAAGCAATGAGCCCTTCAGAAGAAGTCAACTTGTCCCCCCTTCTTCCCCTGTACCATTGACCTGCGATCCTCCGGAGCCACCTCATGTGGTTGCGACAGTTTGCTGCAATCTCTTATTAAAAGTCAACTCTTTTTTTTTTTATTTATCCAGAGCTATCTAAGTTTTCGCCCTTTGGGGAGGCAAAAGAAAAACAGACAAACCCTGCCTAGGAGGGAAAACCAAGTGAAACTCATTCCCCAACCCTTAATGCAGTCACCCCTACTTGGTCAAAGGGGATTCTACCTGACCTGGACATCCTACCCTGCTTTTATGAGGGCAGGCGGGACGGAATCGGCAAACTGGAGAAGAAAGAGGGGGAGCTGTTGGCTTCCAGCTCTATTTAACCCCTAATTCTTTTCCCTCCTCCAAACCCACAGTGGTACCTCCTCCTAGGGTGTTGACAGGGCCTGTTCCCCACCACAGGAGGATGTATCTTCTCCCTTCTCCCAGGTCGAGGGAGGGAGGGCTCCAGACAAATGGCCAGCTGCAGCAATACTTTGCAGGTTCTCTATTATTATGGTAGCCCTCCACTACCCTTTCCCTGGAATAACCACACAAACACAAGTCTCGGAGGAAATGGCAGCAGCTATGCATTTATTGCTTTATGCACACACATTTTGAGCAGTGTGAGCAGCCAGGAGGATATACAGCCTCTTCAGGCCTCCCACACACCTTCCCTCAATCCAGAGACAACCCTGGTGTGTACCTGAATGACTGATATAGCTCCTGGAGAGGTCATGTGGCCAAGCAGCCTGCGGCCACCACCATCCATCCAGTATCGCTGTCCTTGCAGGATAACTTGATGAGGATGGACTGCGCCCACCTCATCTGGGTCCAGGTCCCACGGTCCCCTGTTCTTGTGCAAACTGGAAGTAACAAGACCTTCAGAAAAAGTTGACTCATTCCCCCTTCTTCCCTCTATACCACTGGTCTGTGATCCTCCTGAGCCACAGAGACAGTCTGACCCCCTCACAAGCTACTCGCTCTAACTGTGCTTCCAATACCTACTTAAAGGAATTCAATATCATGTCTATTCCTTTATCCTGCAATTGCCCTTCCTCCCCAACAAAAAGGCACTGGCGGGAAGCATACATTTCCCAATGTTTCACCACAGTTCCCCGCATGTACCATAAAGGAGCTCATTTCACAAGTAACACAAATGCATGCAACATTAATTGCTCTCCCATATCTTACATGTGGCCAGTACTCCTACTGAATTACGTGCAACAAAATGAGAACTGTATGGGACCACCAGTGTTTTATGGAGTATGAACCCTCCTTCATCGATAGCAGCAGGTCTATCACTTTCCAAGATTCCAAGTCCTCACCACCAAGGTGAACAAACAAAATGACTGGGTTCCTCTGTGTACAAACTTCTTCCTTCAACCTTAGAAGCAATTCCCTTCAGCACATGCCCTTTGTTCCCAGCCAATTAATTCATGTTGTCCATGAAGATATTGCTAGGTTGCTTCCCCCAGGCTGGCTGGCCACTCTCACTGTTGCCCAGTAGATGAAGAAATGACCACAGATCCATATGCTCCTGGTGCCATCAGGGGAATAGGTAAGAGACAAAAGAAACTTTCTGCAAATGCGGATGAATGTAGTGCAAGAAGGCCTGGGACTTACAGCACCTCAATGCCTGGATCACTCCATCAGACAATCCTTGGCCCCATGCATTCATTGTCACTCTGATCTGAAAGGAATGTGTGCCGAACTCCTGGGTGTTCAACCCAGCCTGTTGGATAGCCTTAGTTAAGATATGTCAAAACTGATAGGCTGTCACTGGCTTGCCCTTCTCTTTTCAAAACAATGCCTCCCCCACTTTCAGGAATGCAGCTATATAGACCTTTCCCCTCTCTGAGACCTGCCAAGAGGAGCCAGGTGGGGACATCATAGGGCATCAGTGGCCCCTACCCCTCTGATCAGTCGGCATGGGGTCATAATGTTGCACTACATTATGCCGTGGCAAAATCAAGCATTACCAATGTACGATTTTGCCATGTGGCATATCTCTTTTCTGTGGGGGTGTGCCCTCAAACCCCCCCTACTATAGATTCTCAATTCCAGGGGTTCAAGTCAGGGAGCGCAAAAGTGTAAAAAAAATAAGAGTTTCTGGGACCGGGAATCAAACCTGGTCCCAGAAGCATTGCCTGGGTTTCCCTGCTGATGTGGTTCAGTCCGTTGAGCTACAGCAGCTGGTCAGCAGAACCCACTCCCAGCAGATGTCTTATCCTCTGCCTGGGAGAGAGTGAATGGTTCAATACCGCGTACAGCAGTATACACAGTATTGCACCATTCCTCACTGGTGCAACACTGTACCAAGTTAGCCATAATGTCGTACGCTATTAAGCGTGTGATATTATGACCTGGTACCTGTCAGTCTTGCTCTTTCTTAACTGCACAAAGATTCTCTCCTCAGAGGCAACCATATCCTTGACCAGAAAGTCTGAGGCCCCCCTGGCTTGAGTGTCCTGTGACAGCTTTAAAACACAGGATGCCCCACAGAAAGCCACCAGGAACATTGTATCAAACAGCCTTTGCCTCGTATGCACTACAGTACACCAAGGGCAATGCTGCCCCAAACTCTAGCCAAGATTGCCAGCATGATGGGGTGCTGTCTATAGAGCAGGGTGCCCCGTGTCCTTCCCCAGCCCTCCATGACCTTCTGTACCTTGAAGTCCCTTGTGGTGTCAGTGAACCCCATCACCCAAGAAAACCCAGATAACCCTGAGAGATGGCATCCCACCACCACCAGTGACAACCCTTCCCATTTGGCTAGCATGATGTACCCATACATCTGATCTACCATAATTGGCCAGGTATTGGGCAATCCAGCATCTGCCTTAGCTGAGAGGTAGTGTTCTACCCCCTAGCGAAAGTCCTCCCTTTTCCTTGGTGCAATGGAATTACCTATGCATCTCCAAGTCTCAAGGTCACCACCTTCCACAGAGAGGGAGGAACCATCCGTGGCTACTGTTACACTGCTGGCACCAGCCCCATGAATCTCTGCCATTGTGACCAAGATAAAGCATCTGCAATTCCATTGTCAACACCTGGTATATGAACTGCCTTAGACTGAATTTTCAGCAGCATACATTTTAAAACAAAATTGCGCATCAGGTCTCCCACGGGGTTTTAGGCCCTAGATGGCTGTTGATGGTATGCATGATCCCAATATTATTGGACCAGAAACAGACCTTCCTGTTCTGCAGCCTAGAGCCCCACACACACAGTGCCATCACCACTGGAAAGAACTCCAAGAGTGTAATTCATTTGTGCAGGCCAGCCGATGCTCATTCTTGTGGCCATTGTGCCGCACACCATTCACTCCAGAATTACACCCAGAACCCAAGCCCTCCGGCCTTGTCCATGAACAACTCCAGAGGCTGGCCATCTTCCGGCTCTTGCCACAAGGCCACCCCATTGAAATGAGTCATGAAGATCTGCCAGACTTGCAAGTCCTCTTGGATCCCCTCCATAACCCGGATCCTGTAGTTTGGCTTCTTGCAACCCCTGTCCAGCTTAACCATGCATCTCAGGAAGGTTCTTCCAATGGGAATGACTCTGCGAGCAAAGTTGAGTTGACCTACCAGCTGCTGCAGCTCTTGTAGAGTAACCTTCTTGTCCCCTTTTGCTTTCTCCAGTAGGGCGCGCAAGGAATCCTGATTATCCCTGGGCAGGCAACACTGTTGACCAACAGTGTCAATCTCTATGCCCAGGAAGGTCATCACCAAATTGGAAGGTTCCACCTTCCCCAGCGCTAAGAGCACCAAAAATGTCCTCACATATGTCCTCAAATGCAGCCAGATTCTACCCACAGATTAGAGACCCTGCCGGACCCACAAACGGGAAGTCGTCAGGTTAGTGAATGATGCCTGAGTTCCTAGATGCCTGTGTCATGACCCAGTGCAAGAAGGAGCTGAACCTTTTGAAGATGGTGCATGCCACCATACACCCCATGCACATGCTATTGTCTACATAATATTTCCTTGCAAATTTCATGCACAGAAGATCCCTATCATCTAAGTGCACTGGCAGCAGATTAAAACCCGACTCAATGTTCACTTTTGCCATCAGGTCCTGAGGTTCTGCTGTGCGAATCCTATCCACCCTTACAGGGGTGGGCAGGATTACTCCCTCCTAGCTTATGGAACATTCTCTGACTTTCCCTAAAGCTCCCTTTTGGCAGTCAAGGAGATGTGCACTGCATGAAGGGATGATGCTGCCCTCAGGCAATGTATGAGTGCCAAAACCTGTAGTTGGCTCTACTACAGCTCCCTTGATTGTATGTATAGCATACCTGGGATGGAGAGCTCCCTGTCTTGTGCAGTTGGGGTGTGGCCATCCTAAGAGGGAGCCCACTGTCTGTATGTATGACATTGCCCCATGCATCACATCCACCAGGACTGGCATATCTAGTGTCCCCCCCACCCCATGGTGTCATCATACTGCTTGTATCACTGAAACCCCTCATTGTACTTTAACCAGGCCATTTCCTCCTTCTGCTGATGCATCATCATGATCCTGTGCATGTAATTAAATAACTCCAGGCCCTGATCCCTTTTAGCCTGCAAGATGGTGCTGGCATGCACAGAGAATGCCACTATCCAGTTGTTGTAAGTGTGAGGCACTTTCACTTTTTTCTTATCAGACAGTTGAGGGGTACGGTATGCACAGACTATTGGAGCCCCACTATAATCAGGCTTATGTCCCCCCCCCAGTGAAGCTGACCTCCACATCCCCAAGCTCAGGCACATTAAGACTAAGGGCAAAGGAGACTGCAGGGGTATGCACCATTGAAATGAATAGGGATTTTTTTTATTATTGGTGGAGAGTTGGAGATTAATGAAGGCCACCGCTTGACTAACAAGTGTCTTGTTAGTACAACAGTGGCCTTCATTATTCTTCAACTCACCATGATAATGTATAAAATAGTAGTAAAAAATAACTCCATTCATTTCAAGGAGGTACACCCCAGCATTCTGACCCATGGACATCATCTCTTAAAGACTCCTGCCTCTGGCTCCCTAGTACTCAAGTAAGAGACTTTTTACTTATATCTATACTTGGTGGGTTGTCTGGCCATATTCGCTACAGTGTGTGTGCATGGGGGAGGAGACTGGCCATATGGGTGGTGGGTGTCAAGTTATTGCTACTTTTGTGTTTGCACATTAAAGTCTGTTTGGATGGAAGCATTCAAAACTATGGAAACAGAAAATAGTAGGAGTACAGGAGAGACAGAAGTAATTAAGTGGTTTTGAGGGTATGTTTGTGTATCGGGGTGGGAAAAAACACATGTTTCCACTGGCATGTGTGTTACAGTTCAACTGTGATGAGATGAATAAGAGAGGAAAACTGAAAAACATAACAGTGGCTACAAGCATGTCACATGTGTGCAGATGTATTCAGATGCAGTATGTATTGACGTACAAGCAAGCCACATATGTGGAGACAGTATGGCTTACTGGGTAAAGACACTGACCTGCAAGCCAAGAGACTTGGAAGCATGAAGACCTGCATTTGAATCTCATCAGCCCCTACTTGTGTATGATATGATACTGAGCAAGTCACTTAACTTTTATGTGTGCAGTTATCAATGACCACTTACTTCATGCATGCAGTCTTTCCCAATTTAACATAAATATCATGGTTTCCACACTTGCTTGCTGCACGCATGCCATATGCATGCACTTGGTTCCAATTTTAACATTTAAATCATGCTTGCAGCATGCATATCACTTGGGTAGCTTTATGTGTGCAGCATGAAAACATTTCATATAATTATTTCTGTAAGGGTATAATACACACCATTGTGCTGTATATTCGCAAATCAGTTGGCAGTGCCTAAAAGCTAGGAGAGCAAAAAATACAGTACTCTGAACATTCAGGGCCCTGATGAACAGGCTACCTAAATACATCTCTGACCTCCTTTCTATCCCCAAGGGGGTCTATTCCCTTAGAAAATACACGGTCACCCTTCTCGATATCCCTAGATTCAGAACCTGTTTCGGCACATCTTCCGTCAGCCATTCTCTCCTCACCCTGGAGAATGCTACTCAAAAAACCTTTAAAACTCTCTTATCTTGCCAGCTTATACTCCTTCAAGAGCTGCCTGAGTCAGGCTGGGGGGGGGCCACGTACGATCAGACAGGCACACTGGTGTTGGGGTATTTCCAGTACTGGCCCATGTGCACTGCATGATGTGTCCCAACCTTGTGGCTGCACTCAGTCTGTGGCACAGCCTGACCACCAGTACACCCACCCCTCAAAACCCTCCTTGCCCACAGTGTTGCATGCATGTACTGACAACTGTTGGTGTCCACAGATGGGTGTTCTGCAGGTATGTACTGTATGGCCACACTGCCATGGTGTCCACTGGGGGACGGGTCACCACTTACTGCCTGGCATCGCTGGGACTGGTGGCAGATGATGGCATCATTGTGATGCCACCAGTGAGCAGCATGTTTCCTCTATGTCTGTCTTTTTCTGTGTGTCATACTTATTTGTTAGGGTTATGCAAAGCCACGCAAACACCACACAAAGCCACAATGTCACACACAGCTGTATTGCCCAGGATTAAGAGTACCTTTTCCTGGGCAGCAATTTGTACCACACAAAGTGTCACTATAAGCCACGCAAAACCACTTTGAGTGGCTCTAGTAGCTGAATATAGCATTGCACATGTATTCATGTACACGTCCCTTCGGTTTGCCCCTTGCACACATTACGATTTTGCCTGGTGCTAATGCAGTTTGTGCATGCTATTTGGCCTTTTGAATATAGTGGAGCCAAGCTAGTCCCGTGCTGCACCTACACAAACGGTTTGTGCCCAGCGCAAAGTTTTGAATATCTGGCCCTTTTTATGGCTGCATAGGCAGAGCCTGCAGCCATTTTGCGACAGCTCATAAAAATGAACTACCGGAACAAGCCTTGGAATGCTTCTAGTGGAGTTTCAGAATGATCCTTCTGAAAATGCACACTGGTCGGTAGCGCTCTGCTATGGCTGCTCAAGCTGCTGCTCTGTTGGCTCCAAACAGCCGATTTCACAACAGCTTCCATTGGACTTTTGGAAGTAGGCTTCTGAAAGCCCAGTGAAGCTTTAATGCCTCAGCTGCCACGGTCAGGATATGGAATAACAGCCACACTATTTCAGCTGTTACTTCCACATTCCAGTGCATGAACTGTGCATGCACATGCGTTGTGCGCATGAGCAGTTGTCTCGATGCCACCATGTTGGGAATGGTGCTATGCCATTTCCTGTACTACAACCCCCCAATTCAGAATTTATCAGGGAAATGGGAGTGGGGGCCACATTATGCCTGACATCGGGGTGCCCAATCTCCATGTTGGCATCCTGTGCACCCCCTTCCCCATTCATATGGCACACTGGGAGCCCACCCCAATGTGCTGAAATGTGTTTTTTTTCCTCCTGTAATTTATAAAATGGTCCCTCACTGCGTTTTGTTTCATTTCTGTAAAACTTGAAAATGATCCCTCATCGTTGCTGCAGTCCCCCTTCCCCTCCCACCCTCCACTGAGCACCCACCTCCCACACACCCCTTACGCCATACTTACCTCCGGAGGTCAGCGCGATCATCTTCTCTGGATTGGGATATGTCTGCACTTTTGAAAGCCCAACTGTGAACTGAAGAATTAAAGGTAAGTGTACTATACAGTCATTCAATGGGATTTTCAACCTATGCTGATATCTCAGCCATTTTTTGGAATTTTTGGCCTAAATTTTCAACATGGGATTCTTGGGACCTTGCCTCATGAAAACTGTCACTGTCATTTTGTTACTCAGTCCGGAAAGGTGATTTCATGGTCACTGCACAGGAACCACCTTTTGGGACCAATTTATGAAATGATACTGCCACTGTTCATGAGTTGGGGTCCCAAAAAGCCCATGTTGTAAATTTGCTGACAAAATTCCAATAAATGACTGCATTATGAGTGCGTGTTGTGCAGTTTCTATGCATGCTCCTAACGCCACCACTTTTTAATATTTTCACTCCACATTTGTACCACTGCCATTTTTGCACACCTCTTTCAAACCAGTACAGCTGTCATTTTCCACAACCTGCTCGAACTGTGTTTTTGCACCTGTGGCACAGAATAGCGTGTTTGCTCTGTGCAGTCACCTTTCGAGACAATTTAACAAAATGACACTGACACTGTTCATGAGGAGGGGTCCAAAAAAGGCCATGTTGAACATTTGGTGAAAAATTCTGAAAAATTACTGTGTTATGACACTTTGTCTATCTATGCTCCTAACGTTGCAAATTTTAATATTTTCACTTCACATTTTTAACATTGCCATTTCTGTACACCTCCTTCACAGCAGTATAGCTGTCATTTTCCACAACCTGCCAGAAATGTGTTTTCACACCTGAAGGGCAGAATAGCGTGTTTGGTCTGTGCAATCACCTTTCGGGACAATTGACTAAAATGACACTGGCACTGTTCATGAGGAGAGGTCCAAAAAAGGCCATGTTGAAAATCTGGTGCAACACCTCCAACATATGGCCAGGTTACACCTGGGCATTGAATGATTTCTGTGCATATGTGTAACTTATGTCACTTGGTAGCGTTTCACAGCCCTATCAGCTCTGGCCGCCATATTGCGTGTGGCATTCATCCACATTCGGCGGCAGTTGTTACTTCATGGCAGTGCCGCTCCTACAAGCTCACCGGAGCTGTATTGGCTCTGGCTAGAATTTATTCATTTAAGATACTCACTGGCTCCTGAGAAATTCAAAATGCAAGTGGAATAAAATCATAGATACACACTTGGTTATTTGCCAGTCCTATTTTTTTAAAATATTAACTTTACTTTTTCATAATATTATTATGCATGTCATATTTTTTATTGGTTTTCAATCATCACACTTTTTTCATTCAACCCCCAATATTTTATGTGATATTATTCCATTTATATTCTTCACATCTCTCCCTCCTCCATTCACTCCTACTCTTTTCTGGCATTTTTATCCTGATCTTTCATTTTCTTTCTCTTATCATTTTTGGCACTAATAGCATTTACCTTTAGACTAATCCCATCTTATCTACTTAGTTATACTTATTAAATGTATGTCACAGCATTTGCAGTATTATGTGATAGAATTCTGCTTTTGTCTTTACCGCTGTTTAAACCAATGATAAATTATCAACTATATGGCAATATACATTATTAGTCTGAATACCTTTTGTCTACTGTTGTTTTGATAACTAAAATGTCTTACCCCATTCCCTATTTTCTATTGGACACACAGTGAAGTACTTACTTGTATTTTGTTTCTTTTTGCCATATCATTGTTATTACATTTTTTCAGCAATGTCTGTGGTCCATACTGTGTACATACCTCTAAGAGGCTACTACTTAAATTATTTGGTTTCTATGCTACTCATGTCCCCAGATAAAGGACCCATGTGGTCAAAGCACCAGGGTTTTGTCTGTGTTTGTTCTCTGATAATTCTCTGTGAATAAATAACAAGCATGCCAAACTAACTTTCTGTTTCAGGATGTCTTTTACTTTAAGACAGTGTCCACTCAAGTACAAGCTTTTTTAGTTTTGTCTGTTTCTGGTATTACAGTAGCCTCCTTAGCTTGAACCAGTCTTGTTGTCCGGAATGCACTGCAAGGAGTTTTTTTGACTTGGCACAGACACAAGCAATGGCGGAGGTGATTTTAGGAAGCATATGGTTAGAAACAGATTGTGAGTATGCACAGTACTTAAAGGGACACAATCAACCACATTAGTATCATGTTATTTCGAGGTACAAACCCACATTTTATGATTGCATATGTTCTCAAAAATTAATTGATGTTGCTAGTTGTTCTACTTCCTTTGTTAGTAGAACTTAAATGCATGCTAATGGTGTCATTATACCCTACCCTGTTTTATTTCAACTCTGTGATCTACTCTTATTCATACTTCCAGAATATTAGGGAACCCCAGAACACTGCACTCACTCATGATCCATAAACTCCCCTATTCCCACAGCATCTTGAGTGGTAGGCTTGTGTTGGGCTGTTCCCAAATCCAGGAAAGATGCAGTGGGAGTAGATCAAGGAATGTAAACAAACATGTTTTAGTGTGGTAACACCAGTGTGGTGGGAAGTTTGTTTTTAACTTTTTGAAGAAAAAAGGAATCAGAATCAAACTACCATTTACATTAACAATCTGTACAGAATGTGACCAATCATAAAATGTGCTTTTAAACCAGGGAAATTTTGAGGCCTAGGGGTTGACAGTGTCCTTTTAATAACAATGTTAGCAGCAGCAGTTCCTGGGGGGGGGGTTAGGTGGGATTCAAACATGGGGGAAGGGCAAAAAACACAGATTGTGGTTGTCAAAAGAAATAAAAGAAAGAGCCCCCCCCCAAAAAAAAAAGGCAAGGGGGAAAATCAAGCATGTAAAAAAAAAAAAAAAAAACAGCAGAGAAAGACCGTGAAAAGGGAAGTTGTACCTTTGGGACAAGGGACATAGTAGATGCAGTAGAAGAAGATGAAAAACTGTTCCCTGATTCAGATGACTTGTGAACATGGAAGAAAAAGGCCATGATAGCCCATCTTGCAGCCAACAGCAAAAATTACCACCTGAAAAGACCACACCGGTGATATCAGTAATGTAGGATTTCTTTCGAACAGACAAAGAATCGTATACACATGCTGTATATCTGACGTGAAAGGGCAGCCTGAGTCATGGTAAGAAAAGAACCAGGCTGGGAGCAGCTATCATGAACAGGCATTTTCTGAAGTCCAGCAGATCTCAGTATGTGAAGGGATGTCAACATATGGCATTAGCCGTAGCAGCCACTACACTATCAGGCAGTAATGCTAATGATGGGCAGAAGCAGGCCAATGTTGAGGATGGAGTGGATATTAAAAAGGGAGAAGAAGGAAGTCACTAAAGTGGCAGCTGAAGCACAACTACTGTACATATCTTCCATTTATAGGTCCTTTAGCTCATTGGCTCCCAAACCTCCAGGAGGCCACAAATCCCCATCCAGCTTCATTTCAGGGGTGACAAAAGTGGGAGCTAGCCATCTGGTACAGTCAAAAAATGAGTTAATTGTCTCTGTTGGAGAATATAACTGGGCAAAATTAACAAATTTATGCAAAATTCCACAAATTTTGTTTGTGTGATTTGATTACGGTGCTTCAGTGCTAACTGCACTTATTGTATTACATACCGAGCCCTGTTGGAAATGTATATATTTTAACAGGTGGAGAGTTCAGCAATCTGAACTAGTGCCTTTAATATTTACTGGGGGAAATAGAAGGGTGTCTCTTGTACCTTGTGGCTTTAAATCATTATTACTAGTGTTCTGCATGAGGGGCTTTCAAACTAGACACTTATTTTAATTACAAACAGCTGTAGCTGTACTTCAGGGAAATGAGCCACCCGAGGGACTACATCCAGGTCTACTAGGGCTTATGTTTCTATATCCATGCAGACCACTAAAGCAGTAGGTAAGGCTAGGGGGATGTTAGGGTGTATTAGTAGATGTAGCACAAGTAGGAAGAGGGAGGTAATAATCCCTCTTTACAAGGCACTGGTTAGGTCCCATCTGGAGTACTGTGTGCAGTACTGGAGGCCACACCTTCACAAGGACATTAACCAAATTGAGGCAGTCCAGAGAAGGGCAACCCAAATGGTGCAGGGACTGCATCAGAAAACATATGAGGACAGATTAATGGAGCTCAATATGTATACCCTAGAGCAAAGGAGGGAGAGAGGTGATATGATCAAAACATTCAAACACCTTAAGGGAATTAACAAGGTGAAAGAGTCTAACATGTTTCAATATAAGAAAAATAGCAGGACAAGAGGACACAGCATGAGATTAGAGGGAGGCAGATTAAGGGGTAATGTGAGGAAGTTTTTTTTTCACAGAAAGGGAGGTAGATGCATGGAATGGCCTACCTCAGGAAGTGGTGGATATGAATACAGTGCATGGCGGGAGCAATACAGATGAGTATGAATAGATAGGCCATTGACAGAGCAAAGGCCAATGGCACATTTATAAGGTAGAAAAATAAATGAACAGACTGGATAGGCCTTGCAGTCCTTATCTGCTGTCAACTTCTATGTTTCTATACTTCTATGTTTCTTGTATTCCAACTCTCTGCAAGCAGGGTGAGCAGAACAGGGAGCACTTGTTGCCGTACGTGGAGACATCTGGCATGTCCAGCAGAGATGGAGTACAGGAGGCCTTACCCAATATCAATATTAGTAAGTGTACACATTGAGATTTATGCAGCAAACCTATATGCACAAAAGGATAAACATGGAGGAATGACTGGATAGCAGTGTCATACTAAAACAAATGTGGGGTGTAGGGGAGATATCCAAATGCAATAAATGCGACATGTATTTTCCTGTGTGCAAGCAACTTGAGAATACGCTTGAATGTGATAAATGTACTCAATATGAGATATGGAGTATAAGTTAAAGAATGCCCTAAGGGAAATACAAAATTTAAAAGATACAGTATTTTGAGCTTAGAACAGGATTGCAACATAACTCATAGAAGTATAAAAGAATGCCCAATAGAACCCCAGTTACAGCAGTCAAAAAAAAGAGCAAGAAATGATTCAAACGTACAAATATTAGATAATGATATACAGGAACAGGGACCAAACTATAATAAGAGACAAAAGCAATCAGAATCAGATTCAGCAAATGGCTGGTGTAAAATAAATGGAGGAAAGGGTATACAAAAGGGTAGAAGGGCCTTATCTACACAGGAAATAATGTTACAAAATCGATTTAGTAGTCTACCAGTTGAAAATGGGGATCCCATCAAATCAATATTAAATAGCTCAACTAAGTTTGAAATGATTGTAATGGGTGATTCCATAATTAGGAAATGTGATTCAAAAATCCGTGGCGACAATAAAGAAAATATGGTATTATGTTACCCAGGAGCACAAGTAGCAGACATACAAAGTCTCAAAAGGTCCTTACTAAAAAAGACAATACCAAACAAATTGTTACTATCCATGTGGGAATCGATGATGTAGGAATAAGTCATGAGAAAGACATCTGTGTTGAGCTTATAGAAACAGCAAAACAAATAAAAACCTTTGGGTCAGAGGTCATCATATCGAGGATCCTCCCAGTACCAAGAGCAGTAAGGGAAAAAAATAGAACCATTGCAAGAATTAATTCAAGATTGAAAAATTGGTGTAACCAAGAACAGATAGGTTTTACTGATGCTTGGAATGATTTCAATGGGCTAAGAAACCTTTACAGTACAGATGGTCTTCATTTGAATAACTCAGTGGCAAATTTATTAGGTACCTTAATAAAACAGAAAATGGAAGAAAGTGTTTTAAACTGAGTACTAAGGGGAATGGGTTGAAAATAATCTGTAACAAAATACCAGACAAAATAAAAGCGTCATGTAATAAAGATAACAGTACTAGATTTCTCCTTAGCAATATAAGAAGTCTGCATAATAAGTCTGAAGAGTTCCAATCTGTATTATTTAATAAACAAATTGATATTGCTTTAGTGACTGAAACTTGGCTAGACAAAGAAGACAACTGGGGAAAAAACATTCAAAGATTCAATATAATTCATCTTGATAGGGAACATAAGAAAGGAGGGGGTATTGCCATTTATTTGTCATCTGATATAAAATATGTGGGTATAACACAAGAAATAAAAAAATACTACAAATGCGGAAACTTTACGGGTGCAAATCCTAAATAATAATAGAAAGAAATATATATTTTGGGTTTATGCTATAGACCACCGGATACTAGCTCAGAAGTTAATTTAAACATTATAGAGGAAGTACATCGAGCACTAGAAAAGGGAAAATTTATCTTAGCAGGGGACTTCTATTTTCCAGATATTAATTGGGCTACAAGGGAAGCATTGAATAAACAATGTAAAGACTTTTTGGATTTTTGCATAGAAAATAACTTAGTGCAATATGTAAATACTCCTACAAGATTAAAAAATATACTAGATTTAATAATCACTACTGAAAACATTATACTGCTTACATGTAATACAGAACCACCGATTGGCAACAGTGATCACAACACTGTGTATTTTGAAATAAAAAATCAAACACAAAGGATTGAGGGTTGCACTGAACTTTATTTATATAAAACAGCAAATATAAAAGGCATAAATAATGATCTTCTGAATATTAATTGGGAATCCAATTAATAAAATAAATCAATTGATGAGTGCTGGGAAGATATAAGATCTATAATCCATAATATTATGCAGCGTCATGTAAAAACTGTAAAGAAATATACCAGGAAGGGTAGAAAACCACTGTGGTTACGTAAAGGACTATTCGAAGTGATTGCACAAAAAAATAAGTTATATGGACATTATACGAAACTTAAAACAGAAGCAAACTGGTTAGCTTTTAAGAGGATTCAAAAAAAGTGTAAAAACAAAATAAACAAGGCAAAGAAGGAGTATGAAATTTATTTGGCAAAGACTGCAAACAAATCAAATAAGAAAAAGTTCTATAGTTATATAAACTCCTTGAAAAAAGGAAATGAGGAAGCACTAACACTAGTAGAAAAAAATGAATGTATTACAGACCCTAAAGAAATTGCCAATAAGTTTAATTCTTATTTCTGCTCGGTTTACTCTAACAACTTCAGTAATAAAACAACAAATAAAAAAAATTAATGATATAGGAAATTTAGAATTTACAAAAGAAGAAATTCTCCAGCAAATCGAACATTTAAAAGAAAACACTGCACCAGGCCTAGATAATATTACATCACAAATGCTGAAAATAATGAAAAATCTTATTTGGAAACCTTTGAAAATATTATTAGAAAGATCTATAAATCAGGGAGTTATTTCATCAGATTAGAAAATATTCGAAGTAACTCCTATCTTTAAGAAAGGCATTAAGACTGACGTCTCTAATTATAGGCCTATAAGTTTTACTTCTATGCCTGGTAACATTTTGGAGACTCTCATTAAAAACAAAATTATAGAACACCTTAATAAAAACCCAGTATTTGACATAAACCAGCATGGTTTCAGGAAGGGTCGGTCATGTACCACCAACCTATTATGTTTTTATAATAAAATCAGTAAAGTATTAGATAAAGGAACACCAGTGGATGTGGTAATGTTTGATTTTAGAAGAGCATTTGATTTAGTTCCACATTGGGCAATTAGTGAAAAACTTTCCAAATATAAAATAGATTCACACATTATAAGATGGGTGGAAAATTGGTTACAAAACAGAAAACAAATAGTATCAGTACACGGTCATCTTTCAGCTGAAGGGTCAGTGACTAGTAGCGTGCCATAGGGATCAGTTATTGGACCTATTTTATTTCATATTTTTATAGCAGATCTAGATAATAATATAACTAACGAAATAATAAAATATGCTGATGGCACTAAATTGTGCGCCCCCTGTAACTCATTTAGTGTTAGGGAATCTTTCCAAAAAGATATAAATACCATAGTAGACTGGACAAAAACTTAGGGAATGAAATTAAATATAGATAAATGTTGTGTTATACATATGGGTAGGCAGAATGAAAAACATGATTATCAATTAAATGGTGAAATTATACCACAAAGGGTATCGGAACAGGATTTGGGTATTACCCTAGATAACCAGTTCCTGTTTAAAGAACATCTTACACCAATAATTTCCAAGGCAAACAGGGTTATTACGTCCATTAAAAGAAATATTAAAAGTAGAGCACCGGAAGTCCTGCTCCCCCTGTACTTGTCATATGTTAGACCCTTATTGGATTTTTTTATAGTCAGGTGTGGTCCCCTTACAAAACAATCGAAATAGATAGATTAGAAAAGGTCCAATGATGCTATACAAAATTAATAACAACCATAAAATATGATAGTTATTCACAACAATTGTTTAAACTAGGACTACATAGTTTGGAAACAAGGAGGCAAAGAGGGGATTTATTACTTTATTACGATATTATGAATGATACATTGTTAATGACGAAAATGAGCACTGAATACAAAAAAGATTTTCTCAGTGTAAGAGGTCATCCTCTTCAAGTAATAATAGACAGATTTAAAACAACCAAAAGGAAAAAATGTTTTACCTTGTGAACTGCTAACTTGTAAAATAGACTACCATTGGTAGTAATATCAAGTTCCAATAAAGATCAATTTAAAAACAGTTTGGATAAATATGTCTCTGAAGGGGGTAATATGCAGTATTTTATTCTCTCATAATGGAGCTACTCTTGGGCCATGACCTTTTTCTGCTCCATTTAACTAAGTGAAACTAAGTGAAATTTTGCAACATTTCATGCAATTTTGCAGAATTTTCTCAAATTATTTAATTGGTCATACCTTGGTCAACCATATAGCTAGTGGTGTGAAATGTAGGGGGCCTACTGATTGGAAGATGTCCAGGACCTAGAAGGCAGAATTTCCCTGTTCGCTGATGACACAAAGCTCTGTAACAGAGTAGACACACCTGAGGGTGTGGACAGAATGAGAAGGGACCTGCAGAAACTTGAAGAATGGTCGGGGGTTTGGCAGTTGAAATTCAATGCAAAGAAGTGCAAGATAATGTATATGGGGCACAAAAATCCTGGCACAATATAACAGTTGGGGGGTGAGGTTATAGCATGCACCAAGCAGGAAAGGGATCTTTGGTTTATCATCTCTGATGACCTCAAGGTAGGGAAGCAGTGTGACAAGGCAGCAGGTAAAGCAAATAGGATGCTGGGATGCATAGCCAGGGGCACCACCAGCAGGAAAAGGGAGGTCATAATTCCACTATACAAGACACTAGTGAGGCCCTACCTGGAGTATAGTGTACAGTTCTGGAGACCGTACTTACATAAGGACATAGACAGGGTAGACAAGGTTCAGAGGAGGGCAACAAAGATGGTATGTGGATTGCATCACAATTCCTATGAGGATAGGTTGAAGGAATTGAATATGTACTCCCTGGAGGAGAGGAGGGAGAGAGGGGATATGATAGAGACATACAAGTATCTTACAGGGAGGAACAGGGTGCAGGAATACATAGAAACATAGAAACATAGAAGTTGACGGCAGATAAGGACCGCAAGGCCCATCCAGTCTGCCCATTTCTTTTTCTACCTTATAAATGTGCCATCGGCCTTTGCTGTCAGTGACCTATCTATTCATAGTCATTTGTATTGCTCCTTATGCCTATCCCATGCCTGTTTGAAGCCCTGCACTGTATTCATAGCCACCACTTCTTGTGGTAAGCTATTCCATGCATCTACCACCCTTTCTGTGAAAATAATTTCCACATTCACCCTTAATCGGCCTCCTCTAATCTCATGCTGTGTCCTCTTGTCCTGCTATTTTTCTTATATTTAAACATGTTAGACTCTTTCACCTTGTTTATGCCCTTAAGGTGTTTAAATGTCTCGATCATATCACCTCTCTCCTCCTTTGCTCAAGGGTATACATATTGAGCTCCATTAATCTGTCCTCATATGTCTTCTGATGCAGTCCTGCACATTTTGATTTGCCCTTCTGGACTGGCCTCAATTTGGTTAATGTCCTTGTGAAGGTGTGGCCTCCAATACTGCACACAGTACTCCAGATGGGGCCTAACCAATGTCTTGTACAGAGGGATTATTACCTCCCTCTTACGACTTGTGATACCCCTACTAATACACCCTAACACCCCCCCTAGCCTTACCTACTGCTTTAGAGGTCTGCTTGGATGATTTTAGGTCATCAGTGATGAATACACTATTTTTAAGCAAAAAAGATCTTCCAGGACTAGAGGGCATGGGAAGAAGTTGGAGGGAGGACGATTCAAAGGAAACATGAAGAAGAATTTCTTCACAGAATGGGTGGTGGACAAGTGGTACACCATGCCAGAGGAAGTGGTGGGGCTGAAACAATCACGGGATTTAAGAATGCATTGGATAGACATAAAGGAATTCTGGAGGTCAGGGTTAAGGGGCAACAGACTTCTAGGAAAACATGAAGTGAACTTACAAGCTCAAATGGGCAGACTGGGGGGGCCGTAGGCCCTTATCTGCTGACACTGTCTATGTATCTATGTATGTAAAAAGATACCAAGTTTTATGGATTTGGATGAGGGGTTGGGAGGTTATAGGGGCACAAATCTGGCAATTCTATTATTTACATGAAAGTTTCTGAAAATATTCTATGCTTACAACTTTGTCACCTTTGGAGCTTGATAACTGAAAATGTATATGCACACTTTATTGGAAGAGTCTTAGAAACTGCTAAATAGAGAGGAAGTTGGTTACAAAAATTGTAAGTCACAGAAGTTCACATTTTCTCAAGTAATTTGTTAAATTTTGTAAAAATGTTCAAACTATTTGGATGTTTACAGCTCCACTGCCGTTACATGTATACACTCAAAATGTGGCATGCATACCAAAGTAAATATATCCTTAATTTAATTATATTTATTTATTAATGAGTTTTACCAGGAAAGCATACTGAGCAGGGTACCACTCGATTCCAGATGCGCTCTGGGGGTGTGGGAAGAGGGAGAAATACAGTGAAAATACATATTTCAATACAGTCATAAAACAGAGTTGACAACAGCAAAATATATATACAGAGTAGTCACAGCAGAAGTAAGAAAAATACAGGCGAAAGCCAGCAGTACATGAATATTTACAGAGCAAGCAACAGCATTCATATAAACAGAGTAATCAACAGCAGGAGTAACAAAAAAAAAATATACAGGGGAAATAAACAGCAGCCGTCATGACTACTTGGGCTTCAGCAGTGCAACTTGCATGAGCAAGTAGTTGAGAAGTGTGTCTTTGAGTAGTGCATCGAGGTGAAGAGTGCAGGTGGAATGCCTAATATCGACTGGCAAGGAATTCCATAACTTTGGCATCCGGTAGCTGAGAGCAGCCTGGCCAGACCTGATGGACATGTGAAGGATGTGAAGTAGCCGGGAATCAATGTTCCTGAGCGAGTCAGCCGGCAGGGGTAGAACAGCTAGGGTGTCTGCAAGGTAGGAGGGGAGTGACTGTGACCAGAATTTCGCAGTGGTTCTAGCACAGTGTATCAATCTCCGATTGTGTAGAGAAGGGAGGTCTAAGGAATGGTAAAGGTCACAATGATGGGTAATGGGAGGGCAGTCCAGGGCGAAACGGCAGAACAAGTGGAAGAGAGGGTCTAATCTGGTTAGGGAGGACTTAGGGGCTACACAGTAGACTACATCCCCGTAGTCCATTATTGGGAGGATCATCTTTTGAACGATTGCCAGGTGCGTAGGCAGGGAGATGCAGCTTTTATTACGGTATAATGCACCCAACATGGGGTGTAGCATCTTATGTATCGCATCAATATGCGCAGTGAAGTCAAGATGCTGGTCTAAACAGACCCCAAGGTATCTGAAGGAAGTACAAACTTCCGGAGGGGAGCCATCCAGTGTGTGGAAAGTGGGGGTGTTGGGGAGACAGGAAAGTTTTGGCCTAGTGCTGAATGTTAGGGAGACAGTTTTCTTGGGGTTTAGAAATAGCTGATGAGAATGGAACCAGTGTTGGACAGTGTCGAAATCCTGCTGTAGACAGGCAGCTACTGCGGAGGGGGATGACCCAGAGGCATACAGAACTGTGTCGTCTGCATACACATGAATGGACGTATGAGGGCAGGCTACAGGTAGATCACTGAGGAAGATAGAAAACAACACAGGGCCTAGGACAGAGCCTTGGAGGACCTCGGTGGTAATAGGGAGTGAGGTGGAAATGTCAGAGCCAATACGGACTGACTGGGACTTGCCTGCCAAGTATGACTGGAACCAGCTGGTGGCAGGTTCAGTCAGTCCAGCTAGGGTGAGCTTGGACAGTAACAGGATATGAGAAACCATGTCGAAAGCCTTAGCCAGGTCGATGAAGATAGCCGCAGCTATTTCCCCTTCATCCATTCCTGTGAGGATTGTGTCGATGAGTTGGAGGACAGAGGTGATGGTGGAGTGAGTTTTCCTAAAACCAGCTTGGTATGGAGTGAAGAAGGAGGTGGAGTCAAGGAAATGGGAGAGCTGGGATAGTACAAGGCACTCCTGGATTTTGGCTAGGATGAGGAGCAGCGAGATAGGTCGGTAGTTTCCCGGGGAGGAAGGGTCGCCGCCTTTGGGGAGGGGGATGACTGTGGCATGGTTCCATTTAGATGGGATAGAACCAAGTCTGAATGACAGGTTAAATAGGGTGGCCAGAGGACTGGCTATGGCTGGGGCAGATAGATGGAGCATTTTGAAGTCAAAGCTGTATAAATTTGGTTTAGTATGTTAACATTTATTGTGAATTCTTTAGAAATTACAAATTGCCAAAATTTGCTCAACGTTCATGGATGCATAATAGGTGATAGCACTAGAATTCCACTTGTAGAATTTAACTGTCTCAAAGCATTTATCATGACTGAATAACCTTACCAGCATTAGCATGATGGCCCTGCAATGCTCCTCCAACACTCTGATTCTCCTGGGAGCCCTCCCTCCTACTGCTCACTAAAAGAACTGATCTTGGGGACACCAAGAAGCAGCAGCACAGTACTTGAGTGGGACTAGTGGGAGAGCCAATCAGCACCCACAGTCATGCCCCTTGACTGACACAGTGGCCAAACTGGATGAGGATGGGATGACACCAGGAAACGGCTTGGGGATTTAAATCCTGCACTGCATTAGAACACAAACCACCGCTGCCAACAGGTCACAGAGCAGGAGGGGGCTCTGATTCTCCTGGGAGCTCTCCATCCTACTGCTCACTAAAACAACTGATCTGAAGGACACCAAGAAGTGGCAGCAGAGCACTCATGTGGCGCTAGTGGAAGAGCCAGTCGGCAACCATGGACACACACCCTGACTGACACAGTGGCCAATTGGGAGGAGGATGGCAGAACAAGCTCTAGCTGCATAAGGATTAGGCCTGCAAGCAGCCCCCGAATGTGAAATACCAACACGGTAAGGATGTCGGTGTCTGCCCACCAGAGTGAGCCAAACTAGGCAGCTGGCAGCAAGACACTCTGCTTCTCAGCAGGTAGGCAGGGGAGCCGTAAAGGGGTGAAATAGGTGTCAGGACATAGCAGGAGGAGGCAGGGAACCAGGAAGTCTATCTGACAACTGAGGTACAATTCCTGTGGGTGAGGCGTGATAGAGCCATGCAAAATAAAAAAGTTTGTGACTAACTGTAACTCTGTATCTAGGGTAAGGGTAGAAAAGAGCTTAAAGTAAGCAAACATTTGGTAATAGGTGAAACACCATGTCTAGGGTGTGGGTAAAATATAAGGGTTTAAATTAAGCAAATAGGAGAGAATTGATGAAACACCCTCTCTAGAGAAAGGGTAAAAAAGGGATTTAAATTAAGCAAATAGGTGGGAATAGGTGAAACACCCTATCTTGGGAAAGGGTAAAAAATGGTGTTTAAAGTAAGCAAATAGGTGGGAATAGTTTAAACATCCTATCTAGGGAAAGGGCAAAAAAAGGGATTTAAAGTAAGCAAAGCAAAAACAGGAAGGGTAAACAATAGATATGCTGGGAGTGGTGCAGTGCAGCAGCTGTAGGGTGGCAGTCTTCTGGGAGACTTTCTGGAGGCTGTGGTGCTGCTCCATCTGTATGCACCTCCTTGGGCAGAGGGAAGAGGTTGCTCATCTCCAGGCTGAGCTGCCTAGAATTCAGGAGGCTTCCCCGTCCAGCCATGGACCACCAAGTCTGCCACTGCTGCCTCAAAGGTTGTCAAGAATGAGGAACAGCTGGACTATGGTGAACTTGGGAAGGATGAGGGTGGTGGATTAGAGGCACACTCCAGATGGTACAACTAAAAAATTCCTAACACCGCTCTGGTGGGACAGGACTGTCCCATGGAGGCACCCACAGTAGTGACCAAGGTGGATGTGATGGGTGCTTTGTAGTGGGGACCCCAAGGAGGGGGCTGACCCCAGAGGAGAAGAAAGCAACTCATGGTGGAGGACTCCATTGTGAGGGGGTAGATTTAGGGACAGGAAGAGAAGGGGAGAGGGAAATTAGGTGCCTACCAGGTGCCACAGCTCAGAGGGATGGGAAGCGGGTCCTGAGGATTGCTGGGGCAGCAGGATGGGAGGGAAAGCTGGAAGTCATTGTCCAGCTAGGTACTAATGTCCTGGTGAGGGATGAGGCTAGGATAGTGTAGGAGGAGTTCAGGGGGTTGGAGAGGGGTCTTAGGCTGGAAGCCTGCTTAGTGACCTTTTCTGAGGTACTACCTGTCTGGACAGGGGGAGGATAGGGTACTCTGTACCAGAAGCTTTAATTAATGGTTGAAGGAGTGGTGCAGAGCAGAGGGATTTGGTTACATTGGGGACTGGGTTCCCACCTGGAGGGATAAAGGCCTATACAGGGGAGATGGCCTGCATCCATCCAGAAGGGGAACCCAGGTCCCCAGTGAACAGTTCAAATGTTACATTGGCAAACATTTAAACTAGCTGAGGGGGGTGTCAGTAGGAAGTTGGGAGAGATAAACTCCCCCTGATAGCTGAAGAGGTCAGTAAGGAGAACCAGAAGGGAGACAAATCACCAAGGATACCTGATAATAAGAAATACAAAATGGTAGGAATGAAGAGAGATGGGAATGGGAGCAGAGGGGATAAGAAGAGAAGGCAAATGGAAAAAGGGGGGGCTGACAAGCAGGGCAGTAGCAGAATTTGGAAGGTCATGTGCGCAAATGCTTGAAGTCTGGAAAATAAAATTCTGGATCTAGTGGCCATTATGGCAAAGGCTGACCTGAATATTGTCACCATTACCAAGTCATGATGTAATGAGAACCATGACTGAGATGTAGCCATAACAGGCTACACTTTGTTCAGGAAGGACAGGGTATGTAAGAAAGGGTGAGGAGTGGCTCTTTATGTGAGGGATAGTATAAAAGCTACAGAAATACAGGGAACACAGGGAGGGGTGGAGGTACTGTGGGTCACCCTAGAGATAGGAAATGGAGCCACTATTCTGACTGGTGTGATCTACAGACCTCCAGCAAAGGGGGCAGAAATGGATAAGGATCTGGTGGAAGCCATCCAAAAGATGGTAAATAAGGGGGCGGTGCTGCTGGTGGGGGACTTCAATCTGCCGCAGGTAGATTGGAGCATTCCAGCTACAGCCTCAGCTAGGAGCAGGGACACCCTGGACTCCCTGCAGGGGGCATTCCTCAGGCAACTAGTAAAAGACCCACTGGTGAGGGAGCAAAATTGGACCTTGTACTCACTAACAGGGATAGTGTTGCAGACATCACAGTGGGTGGCCACCTGGAGACCAATGATCACCATATGGCGTGGTTCAGTATAAGAACTGTGGCAGAAGCAAACCACACAAAGGATGGGGTCCTGGACTTCAGGAGGAACAATTTTACAAAGAGAGGGGAATGCCTCAGGGATGCTCCGGCATGGGGGAGAAGACTTGGGTGGAGTGGAGGAACAGTGGGCAAGACTGAAAATAGGGATAGTGAAGGTAACAAACCTCTGTGTCAGGCAAGTAAGCAAAAACAAGAGGAAAACCGCTATGGTTCTCAAAAGAGGTGGCTGGGAAGGTATGGGGGAAAAAAGTTAGCATTCAGGAGGTATAAGGAGACACTGAGGGAGGAGGTGTATCAGGAGAAGCAGACAGAGGCAGTGAAAGCAGTCAGGAATGCAATGGTGTAAATGGAGAAGAAAATAAATAGCTCAGGCAGTTAAGAAAGCAGACAAAACTTTTTTCAGGTATGTAAGTGGAAGGAGAAAGACCAGGGGAGGGATCGTAGAACTAAGGAGGGAAGGGGGAAGTGTGTAGAAAGGGACAAGGAAAAAGCAGGCATCCTAAATGAATACTTTTGTTCAGTGTTTATAGAGGAAAGGGGCCACAGATAAGTGTCAGGGGCATCAAAGGAAGGGAGATGGATATCAGTCCATTTACAGAGGAGAGAGTCCTGGAGGCACTTGCAAATCTGGAAGTAGACAAGGAAATGGGGCCAACAGGATACACCCAAGGATACTGAGGGAGCTCAGAGAGGTACTGACCTCACCTCTGACAGCTCTATTCACTAGAGACAGAAGTAGTCCTGGAGGGCTGAAGGAGGGCAGATATAGTCCTGCTTCCCAAAAGTGGGAGCAGGGAGGAAGCTGGCAATTACAGTCCAGTCAGCCAGATTTCGGAGGTGGAGAAATTAATGGAATCACTACTGAAGGACAGGATTGTGGAATATCTTGAATCCAATGGCTTACAAGATCTGAGGCAGCATGGATTTACTGAGGAGGGAGGTCATGTCAAAAAAATGAGATAGATTTCTTTGACAGGGTGACTAGGACATTAGATTAGGGTGGAGTGGAGGATGTGACCTACCTAGATTTCAATAAGTCCTTTGACACCATTCCACATAGGTGACTCATGAATAAGCTGGGCAACCTGGGAGTGGGTCCAAAGGTGGTAAACTTGGTAAGAAATTGGTTGGGGGATAGGCAACAGAGGATGGTGGTAAATGGAATTCACTCCGAGGAAGGGAGGGTGACCAGTGGGGTGCCACAGGGATCGGTACTAGGACCAGTCCTCTTTAATGTCTGGCTAGAAAGGAAGGTATGCCTTTTTGCCGATGACACTAAGATCTGCAATAGGGTAGACACTCCATGAGGGGTGTAAAAAATGAATAGGACTCTATGAAAGCTTGAGGAGTGGTCAAGAGTGTGGCAAATAAATTTCATTGCAAAAAAGTGCAAGATCATATACTTGGGGCACAAAAACCCAGGGGTGGAGTACAGAATGGGGAGAATGGTACTGGTGACCACTAAACAGGAAAGAGGTCTGAGAGTAATCATATCTGATGACCTAAAGGTGGCCAAACAGTTTAGAAGGCAATGGGGAGAGCTAGTGGGATGCTAGGCTGCACAGGGAGAGGTATCACCAGCAGAAAGAGGGAGGTGGTGCTACCCCGTATAGACCATTGGTGAGACCTCACTTTGAGTATTGTGTCCAGTTCTAAAGACCACATCTCCAGGAGGACATAGACAGAGTAGAGGTGATCCAGAGGCAGTAACTAAAATGGTGCAAGGTCTACATCAAAAACCCTGTGAGGAGAGACTGAAGGACCTCAATATATACACCCTGGAGGATAGAAGGGAAAGTGGGGATATGATAGAGACTTGCAGATACTTCACAGGTATAAATAAGGTACAATAGGGAAGCCTTTTTCAGTGAAAAAGATGCTCAAGAACAAGGGGTCATGCTATGAGGTTGGAGGGGGTAGGCTCAGGGGAGATGTCAGGAAGGATTCCTGGAACAGCCTCCCAGCAGAGGTGGTGGAGGCAAAAACTGTAGCGGGATTCAAGAAAGCATGTGATAAGATATAAGGGAACATCGGTGGTAAGGTAAGGGTGGGGAGTTGGAGATCAAGTAGGGTCTGCGGCATTACAATAGCTAGGGAAGATGAGCCGACTAAATGGATCAAGCAGCCCTTACCTGCTGTCAGTGTCTATGTTTCTATGTTTCTGTGTTTCACTCCTGCAACAGCAATGCCTGGCGTCATGCTTCACCATGACAATGGCCTAAGTCACAACTAGTTGTAATGCTTGATGTCACTTGGTTTCACTGTTTTGAAATGGTAAAAATACACATTGTTATTTATTGGTTTGTTAAAGAGTCAGCTGGTAATACTGTAAAGAAACAATGTTGCATGTGCATGTGTTTCCACAAGTCATTTAATCAATGAGCTATAATGGTTAGTTGGCATATTGCAAGAAGACAGGCTACCGCACAGTGATGTCCATGACTATTCTTCATGATTCGTCATTCAAGATAGTGACCTGCCATCAGACACCACTATACTTTTACTATTGAGCCTCCTATGAAGGCTACTTTATTGCCACTTTACCCAGCCTTTACCTTCCTCTACAATGGCAGCTCAAATGTATAGCTGGGCAAAATGTATGAACATAGCTTCGACAAAAGTAACACAAAATTTCACAATTTCCCAATGCTCATGAAATTCAACTTTAATTAATTATGTGTTTTTGGGGAATCTTTGGCTGCTTATAACTTGGCCAGCATTTGAGCAAGAAATCAGGGAGTTGACACACAGCCTTTTTTTTCCATATTGGTTTTTCTCTTGTCGTGTAGCTCGTCTCTCAAGGATATAACCTGTTCACAGTGATATACCCTGATCAGGCTTAACCTGGCAGTCAGTCAGATGGCTACTGAGTTTTTCTCTCACATTTTCCCTCCCACCTCCCCTGGTGGGAGTGGTGCCCCTGTCAGCCTCACACAGGCACAGCTTCCCCTGTGGCAGGAGCAAGCCCCCTTGTCCAGCCACAGGGGTCACTGCATTGGAGGAACCCACTGCCAGCCCTCCCCAACTGAGATGCATTGCTGAGTGGCAGCTGTCTTGGCCTGGCCCAGTCTCCTGCTATGACTTCCCAGGCTTGCTTCTGAACCCAAGTTGTCAGCATGGCAGTGTGACACTCTATGGCAGCACCATGAGGAGAGACTCAAAGCCCAATTTTTAGCATCAGTGAACCTAACCAAACTGGCAATATTTTGTTGTCTAGTTTTAAAGTTGTAGGGACTTGAGTCACATGATGCATGCTACCAGACAGCTGATTCTCTGAGTTGCTCCTGCTCCCCTCAACTGAGTTATCTTATTAAAAACACTATTTGGCTAGAATGACTGTCAGAAGTTCTCTTGGAAACTTTCTTTTATATTGCTCAACCTACTGGATTTACCTGCTCAGCAGAAAATGGTTGCAGAGGTGAAATCAGCTCCACCTAAATATATGCCACCCGCGACATAGAATAAATCCGCCAAGTGCCCTAAGGTTCAAGCAACATCTTTGTTGGAGGAGAACATCATGCAAGAATTCCTTCCTTCCTTTCAAGGATGAGGTGTGAGGGCTTACCTCCAAAATCTGAGCACTTAGGACAACAGTAGAAGACTTAGGTCGGAGACTGAGGGACAATGAAGCGAGAACTAGCTCTCTAGAAGACTGGCGTACATGTGTAGAGCCAGAAATCATAGCCCTCAGACAAAAAGCAGTCCTTTTTGGAAGTGAAGTTGGAGGACTTAGAAGGCAGAAGCCACTGGAATAATGTCCTTGTTATCAGCCTGTCAGAATGGATAGAAGGCTCAAATGCCATTTTATTTGCACAAAAGCTCTGCACCAAATTAGTTGGACCATCTCTTAATGGGGCGGCTTATGTCATAAAGTGGTCTCACCGTTCTCTGCGAGCTATGCCTTCAGATGAATCTCCTCCTCGACCATTCATCTTGAAATTTTTGAATTTTCTAAATAAGCAATGTCTGTTTTCTAAAATCAGAGAATTGCAAGAGGTCTTGTGGAAAGGGACTCATTTGCAGGTAGTCGAGGATTTCCCAGTACGATCCAACAATGGAGAGCAGCATACCACCTTATTGTATCTAGGTTAATTACTGCAGGCATCTGCTTTAAAATGTTGTATCCTGCCTGCTTGCAGATCCTGCATGATGGCACTGTGAAATCTTTTGAATCTGTGGATCAAGCAGCATTGGAGGTAAAGCGTTCATGCCCTAATCTGTTTAAAGATTGCTGAATGAGATGACTTTGGAATGTGGGCATCTGACTAATACATCACCTTTGACCATATTGACTTTGTTTGTCTCTTTTCCCATTGAAGTATTATGCGATGGCTGCCTCTCCGTAATTGTTTGAGACTGTTTGCTGCTTCCGTGTATATTTGTATCAGCCCCTTAACATTGCATTTTATTTAATAAAGAGATTATTTTGCTGCGCTATTGGTTATTGTGTCATCACCGGCTGTTGGACCTCCCTTTGGTTGCCCATCTTATTCTGGATACCTGTATGCAGAGCAAAGTAATCAGGACCAATCTTCTATATTACCTTGCTCCCCTGATCAACCTGAATTTCTTTTTGGGCTCCTGGATGGTAACCTGATATTTCCGATTCACTCTTCACTTGGACCACATGCCGATCCTGATGTCGGACTGCCCTGGATGGTATTGTACTTCATTTCTATTTACAGGCTCCATCCCCTTCTTAGAACCTTGCACCGGATGACCTGCTTGTTGAAGTGCTCCTGTGGTCTCTTCAGACTTTTCACCTTAGTGGTTTAGGAGGTTTCCTTCACCCTCAGCATATCATGTCATCCTAATAGAGAGAGGATCTCCAGAAAGAACTACAGGTGCCTTCCTATATTTTAATCGACACTTGATCTGACTTAAAACAGTATTTGCTTTAGCCCTCTATTCCCGTTTTCATAATGGATCCTACACTGAACTGGTACTTTATGATGTTTCAATCTGATTTATTTGTTTATTTAATTAACCTTTTCCTACATTTCAGCAGAAGCCTTATATTGATTTCCTTGGTCCCTATTTTTAGCACATTAGAGCTTCCCCAGTCTGAACTGATCTCCACCAAGGTTTACTTGAGCCTCTATTTTCCCTTGTTCAGCAGCTCTATATGCACATGCTGATTTGTTTTGGTTTAATAGCTTTGTTTTTGTTGTAGAGTTGAACATGAGCTGCCTGGATAATTTTTTAGGATGATGCAAATAGTTCATGGAATAATTCTGACCAATCACTGTCTTTTTTGATAATCCTGTTAGTTTGCTAATCTTTTCTTTTTCCACTTTCTGACTGGACATCAGTAGTTTTATAATTAGGTTGTTTGCATTTAGCATTCCTCTTCTCCATGAGTGTTCATTGTACTATCCTTATTGTAAAATACATATTGTGTTCTCACTGTAATTAAGCCTATGTAGCCTACATATTGTATCAGATATTATGGGAATTTTTCTTTAGTTAAGTGTTAATTACATTTCCCGATGTTGTAGTTTGCATTTGATGGGGGGCCGGGATCTGGCTTATGGCGGGGTGAACATCATGCACCTGAAAGTTTGGGGGGATTGGCCAATCATGTTTAGGCTATTTTTGACTGTTGTCTCATTTATTATGGTAGATTGGCCATGTTTGATTTATGAGGTTGGATGGGTAGGGTACAGTTTCAACCTTCTTGGTTCAAAGTGGATGGTAGCACTGCATATAGAATTATTTTTGAGGTTAGAGGATCTGTTACCAGCCACAATATTCTTTCTTTCTGTTAAGGGGGAAATTCTTAGTAATTTGCGCTTTGGTATTTGGGGGGGAAGGGTCAATCAGCAGAGTGATGGGTTTGCATTTTTATTTTAGGTGTCCTCCTTATTTGGGACCCTATTTTTGTTACGGGCTATTTTATTATGTCTTTGGGTATGAAATATGCTTCCTGGAATGTAAAAAATGTCCACTCCAGGGTCAAAAGGTATCACATTTTTAAGCTTCTATGGCATTTACATTGTCATATTGCTTTTTTTACAAGAAACCCACTTGCTTGCCTCGGAAGGGCTTCCCTTCCATAGGCAAGCAATTGGGCAAGTATTTGCAGCTGACAACAGCACTAATAACGAAGGTGTAGCCATTTTGATATCCAGAGAACTTAAGCTTCAAGCTTTGCAGAGTCTTGAAGAGCTATCTGGGCATTACATTTTTGTTAAGGGTATCCCTAATAACTCTGAAGTGCTGTTAGGCAGTATATATGGGCCTAATACGGATTCACCAGCTTTTTTATGGAGCTTATTGCCCTTTTGACTCATTTCCTTTCTCTCCACATTATATTGGGGGACTGGAATGCTATGTTCACCCAGGATCTTGATAGGACTTACAAGACACAAGCTGAGCTGTCTCCTGCCCAGCGCACTCTCCGCGACATGATGGATACGATAGGTCTTTGTGGTCCATGGCACGTCCTATACCCAAATGCCCAGGATTATGCCTACTACTCCCCAGCACATGGATCCTATTCCCTCATAGATTACCCTTATAGAATACTTTCTGATCAGCCGGAGTGTCATGGTGGGTGTGCAGGGTAGTGAGATAACCCCAAAGGACCTATCGGATCATTCTCTAGTGTGGTTGGACCACAGGTTATTTTCCAGCACCAACTGGGACACAATTTGGAAGATTTGTTACCAAGTTTTAGCCTTGCCAATCACTCATCTCTTTAGCCTATCTCTGTCTTTGGCTGTCCTCCCACCCATATGGAAAATAGCCCATGTTATCTCTCTGTTCAAATCCAGTGATCCCTACAATCTAAATAAGTACAGACCTATTTCCCTACTCCCAATGCTGTCCAAATTACTGGAGAAAATTGTGAGTACTCAACTCAGGAATTACTCAGAGTCGGCAAATCTGTTGAACCCTTTACAATCAGGCTTTAAAGCTCAACACAGTACAATCTCGGCACTCGCTAAGGTGACCAGTGATTGGCAATGTAACCTGGACGATAGGAACTTTGTGCAGTATTTCTGGATCTTAGCAAGGCCTTTGATACTGTTGACCACAGCCTGCTCCTCTCCTCCCTTCAGAACATTGGCCTGGGCCAATTTTCTTTGAAGTGGTTCGACGATTATCTTACAGGCCAGCTACAGCAGGTTATGGCAGAAGGTGAATTTTCACCACTTAAACCTCTTTTGCGAGAAGTGCCACAGGGTTCCATCCTGGATCCTTTGTTGTTTGCAATTTACATTAATAATATTGATACAAGCATAAAACAGGCTAATATACACTTGTTCACAGATGACACGGTGCTCTACATAAGCAGACCTATGCCTGAAGCTACATGTTGTGACCTCCAATCTGAATTCAATCGGCTGCAGCTTCAGCTTCTAAACCAAAAGCTACTCCTAAATGCCAAGAAAATGAAAGCCATGCTTTTTTCACCTTTTATTCATGCATTAAACCCGGCTACCTCTGGATCAATTCCGAAGATTACTACAATCCTAGATGAACCATTAAAATCATACCTCTCAACTCTCCCTGATTTTCAAGGATGTCGCTGATTTTGCCTTCAAATTTTACTCTGTCCCTCCTAAAAAATGTGTTTCCGTGACCAAACAGTGGAAGTTGTAGGCACAAAATAATGTCAAACATTAAAGTTACAGACTTGTTCTTCCTTAGAAAATACATTTTACACTAAGCCCCTTATTCTACTAGCTTCCTGAGTAGATATCCCCAGTTTTGAATATGTGCCCCTGATTTTGGTCCTTTGTCCCTGATTTTTTTAAGCCTTGTCCCTGATTTATGAGGTAAGAGGTTGAGAGGCATGATTAGAATATGTAACGAAATTCAAATACTTGGGAGTGTGGATTGAACATAGACTCTCCTTCAATGACCATATTGAGGAACTGACAAAAAAACTTGGACAGATACTTGGTCTCTTTTTTAGGCTTAACCATCTTCTTACTAAAGTTGCTAAACTGAGATTGGTCCAAACTACCTTTCTTTCCCTATTAGATTATGCAGACTACCTTTATAGCCAGGGCCCCGCCGTGATGCTAGCTAAGCTTGACACACTCTACCATAGAGCCCTAAAGTTTATTACTGTTACTAACATACTAAAATGCCAGCAGAATAGGCCTAACGGTATTTCGTGTCTGCTCGTTTGGTCACCCCCCCACCCTGGGTGCTGACCTTGCTGTCCCCCTCGCCTTCTCTGGCTTCTCCCTTCCCAGTTCCAGATATTCTTGCTGCATTGGATTTTGCTTCCTGAACCCTTCCCCTGTACCTGTCCCACCCCTCTTGAACCCCTCCACTGTCTCTGCCTCCACCAGCCCCCTAGGTAGTGCATTCCATGGCTCCACCACCCTCTCAGTGAAGTAGCACCTCCTCCTTTCTCCCCTGAATCTTCCCCCCTCCAGCTTCCACCCATGCCCTCTAGTGGCCCCTTCCTCCTTCCTTCGAAGCACCCTGACTGTTCCTCCCCTATTTACCCTCTTCATGTACCTGAAGACCTCTATCATGTCCCCCCGGTCCCTTATCTCTTCCAATGTGTACATATTTAGCTCTTCGAGCCTCTCCTCATAGGTCCTGTCCCCCAAGCCCCAAATCATTTTGGTTGCCCTCCTCTGGACCCTCTCCAGGAGGTTAATGTCCCTCTTTAAGTGTGGCCTCCAAAACTGCACACAGTACTCGAGGTGCTGCCTCACCGCAGTTATACAGAGGAGTATCACTTCCCTCCTTCTGGAGGTGATCCCCTAGTGATGCATCCCAGCATCCTGTTGGCCTTGGCTGCTGCCCTCCCTACAAGTCTCAGAGTTGTTCATGTTGACATCCACCACCACCCCCAGGTCCCTCTCAGCCATTGAGACTTATGGTATCCCCAGGGTGTACACTTGGCCTGGGTTTCTGGCCCCAGGTGGAGTACCTTGCATTTCCCTGCATTGAACCTCAGCTTCCACTTTCTAGACCATCTTTCCAGAGCCTCCAGGTCCCCCTGTAGGGCCACCCTCCCCTCCTCCCCATCCACCACCGCCCCCAGTTTCGAGTCATCTGCAAAGAGACTCATCTCACTCCTGATTCCTGTCCTTATGTCAGATACGTAGGCGTTGAACAGAAGGGGCCCCAAGGACTGATCCCTGTGGGACCCCACTAATGACCCTCCTTGGGGATGAGACTATCCCACCAACTACGACCCTCTGGGTCCGGTCCTGGAGCCAATTGCCTATCCATCTGATCATCTGGTTTCCCACCCCCATTTCTCCTAGCTTATCCAACAGGCCCACATGAGGAACAGGTCAAATGCCTTGCTGAAGTCTAGAAGAGGACATCCACTGGTCTACCCAGGTCCAAGGCACTTGTCACCCAGTCATAGAACTCCACCAGGTTTGTCTGACACGATTTCCCTGGGATGAATCCATGCTGTCTATCGTCCAGGCACCCTGACTTATCCAGGTCCCCCCTAGCCTCTCCTTGACAATGCCCTCCATCACCTTGCCCACCACCGATGTCAGGCTGACAGGCCTGTAGTTCCCTACCAGCTCCCTTGATCCCCCCTTGTGGATAGGCACTACATGCGCCACCTTCCAGTCTTGGGGCACCCACCCTGTCCTCAGAGAGATGGTGAAGAGCTCTGCCAGGGGTTTCGCCAGGACATCTGCAAGTTCCTTCAGCACTCTAGGATGTAATTTATCCGGCCCCGGTGCTTTCTCCGTCTTAAGGGAGCTGAGGGCTTCCCTCACTCTCTCTGCTGTGATTTCCACTTCTGGTACCTCTTCTTCCTGCTTAGCCCTCCCCCCACCTGCCAGTGATGCCCCCAGACCTGCCGATCGGTGAGGGTCCCCCTCCTCATTATCTCTGTCTCCTCCATGTATGATGCAGCATCCCATTTTCCCTGGTGAAAACTGAGGTGAAGTACTCATTTAGTACCTCAGCCTGCTCCCCTGGGTCTTGTGCCATCTCTCCCTGATTTAATCCTGCTAATCTGCCCCTTCACCCTTCGTCTTTCCCCAATGTATCTAAATAACCCCTTTTCCCTCTCCCTAATTTCCCTGGCCAGGTTCTGCTCCTTCCTTGCCTTAGCGCCCTCACCACTCTAGTGGCCCTTCCTCCATCAGCTCGTACTCCCTCGATCCTTTCACTCCTTGAGCACTTGAATTTCTTATAGGCTGCTTTCTTTCCCGCACCACCTCCTGGACCTCCCTGGTCCACCAACAGGGTTTTTGGGCCCTACTGCATTTTCGTCTTA